>CAWUFW010004741.1:445000-1045000 GCA_963921515.1 Calotriton arnoldi | reverse complement strand
CCCACCATCATCTATCTGGATGATTTGCGTTGGTCAAACTGCAATTTAGATTGCGTTTTATCTGGCTTCCCCATGGTGCGACTCGGTTGCTCAGCGCCCGAATTTGGCAGACCTCTGTGTCTCGTGAAGTGGAAAGTCTTCATCCCAAGTTGCACGAACGATCGCTCTTAGCTGTGAGCTCCCAGGGTTGGCGGCACCGCCGCTCAGAGCCGTACGCCTTGAATTGATGCTCGCAGTGTCGCCCTCCAACTAGCAGACTCCAGCGGTGCCACACGTTCCCCAATATTGCAGAAATATCTCCACTACACAATTCTGCTGCACGTGCACTATCCCCCCCGGTACTGTATGCAGGTAAATCACCACAGGGGCGCCGATGTAGTCAATCCAGCTGCCCAGCCAAGGTCCCTTATATTACTGCCAGCCCCCAATAACGTGGAGGCCAGTTGCAGAGTGATGCAAATCGGGCGCACTCGACCAGTGCCCGCCCGTCAGGACTGGGTTATGGAGAGCAGTGTCACAGCGTTCAAACGCCACTAAAAGGGCGCCGCGCCAAGTAATCTCCCCTCTTGTTCATCCGGAGGCAACAACTGGGGGGGGGGGGAGCCCTGTGCAGGCTGGCCCAGACCAGCCACCTTAGCTCGACCCGGCTCCGCGATCAGGCGAAGGCCGCGTTCTGTCCGCACGCAGTTCAGGCCCGCCCCCGTCCGGGAGGCTGTCTCTTCCTGCAAGTTTCAGCAGCGCGGAGGCTCCACAGGACCCAGCGATGAAGGGCAGACCGCACAGGACGCCACCGCAGGTCGGCGATCTCCGTACGCCGCATCCACTCCAGGGGGCTTTTCAAGCGATGTAGGCCTTGCCGCTGTCTCCAAGCCCGCAATCTGCTCTGTTCGTGTGTCGATCGCAGATTCTCGGGTATCGTTCCGATGCCCGTGCCCAGAGCTATCCGTTACACCCTTGTACCACCGTCTGTGGTCATGGATTCAGCAAATCTATTCAGGATTGCGGCAATGTCGGTGGTAGCGCAGTTACATTGCGGCCATCTTGAGGCCAGGCAAGCTCTGCCCTTAATTCGGACAAATGCCACTTGGGGTGAGCCAAGCCGATATTCAATTCTTTCAACCGTTTGGGAAGAACCTAAACAACTTTTATGTTCTGAAGGAGATATAAGTATGTAAGGTGGGAACCTACCATCTGACGTTAACGTTTTGTAGAATTCTTTGTGAAACCACTAGGTGCTTATGTCTTGTTGATTTTCAGGCTCCAGCACTTAGTCTGTAATCATTGTTCCTGGTGCGCCTCTGATCCTGGGTTGTCCTAGGGAGCTTCTATGCCTTCTAAAAATGTATTGCTAGATTGACTCTTCCCTTCATCTGCATATACTGATTTATAGTTTTCCAGAATAGCACAGCTTTCTCTGTCTTCAGCTGCCCATTGCCCGTGTCCTCTATCGTATACCCTACCCATGTCCTATTCCTCCTGTACCCTTGGTTTCCTAGGTATAAGGCCATCTGTCTTATCATCCTCTCATATAAGTTTTGCTTGATGCCCTATGGTGTTATTTGTGATCTCTTAACCACCAGTGTTACTAACTGACCTCTTATTTTCGGCATGATTCACACTCTCTCTTCCGGAAAGCATTGAAGACCTGGCTCTTCACATAGAGCTTGTCCTGAGCATTTCTACCCGGTCTACACCCGTTTGTCTCGCTCCGTAACAGCGCCTTGACGCCCTTGGGCTAAGTCAGCGCTATATAAATCCACTTTCATTCATTCATTCATTCAAAAGTCTTTCATGATACTGTTTCATTATGGTCCATTCCTTCTTTTTGTTCGAGGTTATCTTCAAGTTTTTGCTTGCATAGTGGTCTTTCCAGAGGCTAAGTAGATGATCTTTCCCCTCAGGACTCTTTAGTGTATCCAACACCATGGGGTCTCTAACCTCTGTTCCGAGGTTGGTTACCTAAATTTCAACAATGTCTCTTCGAAGACCAGCCCTGTTAGCGGCATCCTTTAACAAAGAATTGCATAACCTTAAATGATTGTTGTGCGTAGCCAATCTGACACACTCACCATCAGCAAACCTTCATAATCATATGGAGCGTCTTATGCAGGGTGGGCTGTTTTTACTCTTGTTTTGGACATATATAATTGCTACCCATATTATTCACTCCCCCCCCCCCCCCCCCATTGGTTGCCTTTGGCCAGGAATAATCTCCCCTCCTTACTAAGCAGTTCCTGTAGGTTAAAGTTCAATGTACCATGGAGGCATAATGGGTACAAAAGAGATGAGACTTCCCTTGTGCCTCCTTAACAAATGTTTGTTGAAGAACCACTGTGTCAGTATCCGCCCTTCTAGTTAGCACTCACACTATGGACCTTAACTAGCCATTTCAGTCCCCCTGCTTTTCATGTTGAATTCAAATCTTTTCAGATTGAAACATTTCCTAGCTATTGTAACAGAAAGTTTCAATTCTATTGAGAAGTTTGAGGCGAGGATTATGCTTTATAATCTTTACTTCGCTTGTTATAAATTTTAACAGCAGCCATCTTAACATCCGCTTCAGGGGTGTGAATGTTTTGGAAAAATGTACTTGTCCAAGAGGTAAAGTGCTTAAGAAATCTTCTTGTCCTATAAAGAAATCCACTTGTCCCAGCTACAACCTAAATCATCTAGATGGAACAGCACAAATACTTTACTAGTCAGCAGCTGTCTCCTAAGTAAACTTTCCCTGTGCTTCTAGTAGGCAACCATGCAAACACTCTCTTACAGCAACCAGTTAGCTTCCACATTCCTCTCACCATAGATGCTAAACTAGTTCTCTTTCCTCTTAATTACGGTACATAATCCTTTCATTTACTCATCATAGGTTCCATTATCCTTTGCTTCAGTTCTTTCAACCTTTAAGCTTAGCCGCTTACCCATTTTACTCATTACAGACTGAATAGTGTTTCCCATTTCTCTGGTCTTTTTAAGTACTCCAGATCCCTTGCCCTGCACTCTTTCACCATAGGCTACCTGCATTTCTTTAGTTGCGAGTTGTGCTTGGTGAACAGACTTCCAGAAACTCTACCCCCTAATCCACTTTCCTTCCTCTCCTCCATCATCCCTGACAACTGCCCCTACAGCAACCACAGTCCTGGCAGCATGCTCTTAATGAGCAGTGTTGGTCAAGGCAACAACAAAGAGGCTTAATATTGTGACAAGTGCAGAGATTACAAAACGTAAAGTCAAAATATCAGTTTATGCCCATTAACATTGGCATCCTCCAAATCCTATTTGGCAGTGTGTGTTCTTCATTGAAAGAGAATGCACGTAATTTAATGCTGGTGCAGGAGATTAGCCATCCACAGGAACAGGCCATGTATTATGGTAGAAGACCTACTTCTGTGGTAAAACGACCAGGTCAAAGGAAGGTGGAAAAAGCTGTATACAGGTATTTCAGGTGGAAGAAAGCAGCATTGATGATCTTTCTGGCTGAAGAAAGCAGTATAGGGGAGAGGACATGTGCAAAAAGCGCCACAAAAAATGATCATGCACGACAAAGCAAATACTGAACCCCTGGTCTGGCTAGTGAAGAGAATGGCAATTCGAGCAACGTACTAACTGCATCAGTGAGAGGATGGCCATGGGACACATATCGAACAATGAAGAGGACATGAAGGTATTTATGGAAGATAAAGCAAGATAGAAAGGAAGCATCGGCTGTGCATTGGTGAAAGTGAGGACTAGCACGCAGGATGAAGGACAGTGGGAAGGGTGGTAGGATAGTGGTATAGGGACAGTTTGAAAAACTTACGAGGAGATCCTATGGCTACATTGAGGAAGGCAGTACTGTGTGGTATAGGGCTAGGACACAGAGGTATGGATGACATGGTCACCCTAAAAGATTGGAGAAACGCAGCATCAAGAGCGGGGGCAGAAATAAGAGGATGGAAAGCAAGAAAATAAAATGCATGCAGATGAGGTACGCAAAAACAACAATTGATGGCCAGAATGCAGAACAATGTCGTACATTCACCCCAGTACAGAGATCTGGGCCTAAATCCATCGTTTTTTTGCACACCATGCCATTCCAGTTTGGACCCAGCCATATGCAAATCAGTCTTGACCCTGCGCACAATGGGAACAGTCCAGCCCGAACTGCCAGGTCCTCTCTGGACTGGAAAGAAGCATCCTAGGACCGGTTTCGGGCTTTCAGCCCTCATCAGCCAGGATAACTTGACTCCAGTGGCATGGAGAGCACGGGACCCACGTCTGGGCATACCCGTCCCACTCGGGGTGACAAATGCAAAAACAACAATTGATGGCCAGAATGCAGAACAACGTCGTACATTCACCCCAGTACAGAGATCTGGGCCTAAATCCATCGTTTTTTTGCTCACCATGCCATTCCAGTTTGGACCCAGCCATATGCAAATCAGTCTTGACCCTGCGCCCAATGGGAACAGTCCAGCCCGAACTTCCAGGTCCTCTCTGGACTGGAAAGAAGCATCCTAGGACCGGTTTCGGGCTTTCAGCCCTCATCAGCCAGGATAGCTTGACTCCAGTGGCATGGAGAGCACGGGACCCACGTCTGGGCATACCCGTCCCACTCGGGGTGACAAATGCAAAAACAACAATTGATGGACAGAATGCAGAACAATGTCGTACATTCACCCCAGTACAGAGATCTGGGCCTAAATCCATCGTTTTTTTGCTCACCATGCCATTCCAGTTTGGACCCAGCCATATGCAAATCAGTCTTGACCCTGCGCCCAATGGGAACAGTCCAGCCCGAACGGCCAGGTCCTCTCTGGACTGGAAACAAGCATCCTAGGACCGGTTTCGGGCTTTCAGCCCTCATCAGCCAGGATAGCTTGACTACAGTGGCATGGAGAGCACAGGACCCACGTCTGGGCATACCCGTCCCACTCGGGGTGACAAATGCAAAAACAACAATTGATGGACAGAATGCAGAACAATGTCGTACATTCACCCCAGTACAGAGATCTGGGCATAAATCCATTGTTTTTTTGCTCACCATGCCATTCCAGTTTGGACCCAGCCATATGCAAATCAGTCTTGACCCTGCGCCCAATGGGAACAGTCCAGCCCGAACTGCCAGGCCCTCTCTGGACTGGAAACAAGCATCCTAGGACCGGTTTCGGGCTTTCAGCCCTCATCAGCCAGGATAGCTTGACTCCAGTGGCATGGAGAGCACGGGACCCACGTCTGGGCATACCCGTCCCACTTGGGGTGACAAATGCAAAAACAACAATTGATGGACAGAATGCAGAACAATGTCGTACATTCACCCCAGTACAGAGATCTGGGCCTAAATCCATCGTTTTTGCTCACCATGCCATTCCAGTTTGGACCCAGCCATATGCAAATCAGTCTTGACCCTGCGCCCAATGGGAACAGTCCAGCCCGAACTGCCAGGCCAGGACCTCTCTGGACTGGAAACAAGCATCCTAGGACCGGTTTCGGGCTTTCAGCCCTCATCAGCCAGGATAGCTTGACTCCAGTGGCATGGAGAGCACGGGACCCACGTCTGGGTATACCCGTCCCACTCGGGGTGACAAATGCAAAAACAACAATTGATGGACAGAATGCAGAACAATGTCGTACATTCACCCCAGTACAGAGATCTGGGCCTAAATCCATCGTTTTTTTGCTCACCATGCCATTCCAGTTTGGACCCAGCCATATGCAAATCAGTCTTGACCCTCCGCCCAATGGGAACAGTCCAGCCCGAACTTCCAGGCCAGGTCCTCTCTGGACTGGAAACAAGCATCCTAGGACCGGTTTCGGGCTTTCAGCCCTCATCAGCCAGGATAGCTTGACTCCAGTGGCATGTAGAGCACCGGACCCACGTCTGGGCATACCCGTCCCACTCGGGGTGACAAATGCAAAAACAACAATTGATGGACAAAATGCAGAACAATGTCGTACATTCACCCCGGTACAGAGATCTGGGCCTAAATCCATTGTTTTGTTGCTCACCATGCCATTCCAGTTTGGACCCAGCCATATGCAAATCAATCTTGACCCATGGGACAGAGGGAGAGTAGGTGACTGCACAGTGCCACAAAGGGGGAGACAGGTGCTGTTGCTTGAAATAAGCAAAATCTGCACTCTGGCAAAATCGCTCAGTAGGTTAAACTCGCTGCTGACGACTGGTGTGATTTGCAGTTTAAAACCTGACAAGTCCCCATCTTCCATTCTCCAAGCTTAGTAAATGAAGTGCCATAAAATTGATTTACAGTAAAGTCTGTTAGTTATAGCTCTTTGAAACCGCTGTATGAATGGTTCTATATTAAGAACATTGTCAGTGAGGAATGGATTGAGGCAGAGGAAAGGGCCACAGAGAAGGGATGACATGGGGAACCTCAGTGAAAAAAGAGAAGTGAAGTGTTAAGGGCCTGAGAAGAAATACTAGAGGACGTGGGAGAGACCAAGCTGAGTAACAAAATAAAAACACATATGGTTAAGGTCGGATAATAGCATTACAGAGAGCTTGGTTTTCTTAGCAAGAGTTCAGGGTCGGCACATTTTTGGCAAAAAGAGCAATGCAGTTAAAACCCTGATATTCTGGTTAATAAATGCATCATCCATCCTTTAGGGCAGAAGCCTGACACTCGGGCAGACTGATGAGCACAGAATAAACACAGCAATGGGGGTCCTCAGAAACCTAAAGCCCTCTAAGCTGCACATCAAGGGAAATCGCCTCAAAATCAAGACACAAAAAGTAGTTTTGTGTATTGTCACGGGGAAAGAGACCCCCTCTAGATCATTCCGGGCGAAAACACCAAACTAAGCAATCTGAAAATGTTTGTTCCAGCAATGGAATAACTCCATGCAAATTTTGTACAATTCACTGAAAACTGCAAATCCTAGTACATGCATATATAAAATGCTCACCTTTTGTCATTTGATGCAGCTTTAATTATCACTGAATAATTGGCATGAGCTATTTAGAAAGCTATTTGTGTGGCTAAGTCGCTGTGCAGGTAAAATATTGTGCTGATTACAGGCAAAGCTCAGCACTCCTAGCTGCAGATGTGTATAGTCCCAGGGCATAGACAAATTTTTAGGTCTCGCTTAGGCAGCGCTTGCGCTGTCTCTTCGAGACATGCTGTATTCAGGATATGTGAATAAAGCTCTGCCTACTTCCCGCCCATCTTTTTAATTGGCTCCTGTCACTGTCCTTTGTAAATGGTGGCTTTTCATTGGTTATTAGGCTTTGTAGTCCCTCCTTAGTAACTCCCTGTCTCTTTTTGTAACCTCCCATGAGGACACCCCCCTATTACATGTGTTGTTACGCCCTAGGTTTTAATTGCAACATCAAGGCACTATTTTCTTAAAGGCCTTCAGACAGGACACTCACTTGGTCCTAAACAAGGTTAGCAGTGATTACTTTACTCACTAGCACATCTCACATTTATATTCGACCTT
This sequence comes from Calotriton arnoldi, assembly GCA_963921515.1. NCBI lineage: Eukaryota > Metazoa > Chordata > Amphibia > Caudata > Salamandridae > Calotriton > Calotriton arnoldi. The sequence goes on along the minus strand of CAWUFW010004741.1, from coordinate 1,037,563 downwards.
CTATAAATTTCCCTTCATCAGCTCCACATAGAGTACAACCTAATCCGGAATTAATATAATAATTCTTTTGTCACATTTCAAAGCTACTAATTGTATATATTGAGGTACTGTGGTACTGTCTTCCATGCAATGCATTATGGGTTGGGTGGATTTACCATATCCTCAAAGTTTATTATGCTCACTAGGGACATCTAGGCACAGCTTGCTGTACTGCACCTACTCATCTCACATTTTATATTAGACCTTCTATAAATTTCCCTTCATCAGCTCCACATAGAGTACCATTTAGTAAGTTTCCCTTCATCAGCTCCACATAGAGTACAACCTAATCAGGAATTAATATAATAATTCCTTTGTTACATTTCAAAGCTATTATTTGTGTATATATGGACATAGCTATTTGAATATACTCGTGGTACTGTATAGCATGCAATGCATTATGGGTAGGGTGGATTTACCATATCTTCAAAGTTTATGATGCTCACTAGGGACATCTAGGAGCAGCTTGCGGTACTGCACCTACACATCTATGTTAGACCTTCTATAAATTTCCCTTCATCAGCTCCACATAGAGTACAACCTAATCCGGAATTAATATAATAATTCTTTTGTCACATTTCAAAGCTACTAATTGTATATATTGAATGTACTGTGGTACTGTCTTGCATGCAATGCATTATGGGTAGGGTGGATTTACCATATCTTCAAAGTTTATGATGCTCACTAAGGACCTCTAGTAGGAGCAGTTTGCGGTGCTGCACCTAGACAAGCAGTGCTGGTGCCTTGCTCACTAGGGACCTCTAGGAACAGCTTGCGGTACTGCACCTAGACATGCAGTCCTGGTGCCTTGCTTACTAGGGAGCTCTAGGAGCAGCTTGCGGTACTGCACTGAGACATATAATGCTGGTTCCTGGCTCACTATGCAATCATTTGCAATGCACTAGATCTTGCATTACTGAAAGTATGAGCTATTGGCGTTGCATTATTATTTGCAACACCAATACCTCAAACTATCAGTAATGCGAGACCTATTGCATTGCAAACGCTTGTTTTTTTTAGGTAAAGAGCTGTGCAAACAGGTGACCAGAATTTCCCAATTTAAGTCCGTTCATAGATTGCTCCATACATATGTACGATGTTATTTAAGGTTGTTCTCCCTCCTCCAAACGTTCATAAATCACTTCAGGGGCGTGGCCAAGATGGCGGCGAGGTAGGACGTGTTGAAGTTGAGCTCCTGCCCGTCGCCCGCCCTATAATGTGTTAAAGCGGGATCTTCCCCAGCACAGGTTCAGCCGAGCACCGCACCGCTAGCCGGAACGCAGGTGGCTCCAACTAGCGCACAGAGGGGTCGAAGATCTGTGCTGCCCGCCAGCGCCGCGACGATTCCCGGGCCGAGGCCTGCAGCCCGCGCCTGGCTCACCTGATCGGCCGCGCGGAGTGGAGACCCGCCAGACGACACCCCAGGCATACGCCGCCAGAAGAGCCGGCCTTCACCATCTACTGCCTCGGTGCCTCCTGCGACAACGGAGCAAGGAGGGCGCGACTCGCCTTGGCACGGCCCGCCCGACTCCCGGCATCCGGTCCTCGGCACGCCCAGCAGCAGCGGGAGGCCCCGGGCTACAGGTGCGGCCTACCTCGTGTCCGCAGCCTTCCAGCCATAGCCCTCCTCCCACAGCGAAGCGGTGAGTCCCGGGAGACACCCAAGACCCCCACACGCACTAGCGCTTTCCTGCTGGTCACCGGACAGTCCCGGGACCCGGCGGCTCCGGGGGATTCGACGGCCCGGAGGGGGGCGGCCTGTCGGCCTGAGCCCTCATTCCCTGGGCAGCCGCGCACTACACCACTCACCGCGGCGGGACCGGGGGCCCCTGGGACGATTGTGGAGCCCTCGTTGATTGCGCACCCGGGCGCCTGGGGACCCGGGCCACCCTCGCTGTCGGAATCCTGCGCCCAACGCGAAGGGCCCGCCACGTGCTGGGACGCCCCCCCTCCCACTCACAGCACAGCGGGTACGACGAGCCGGCACTGGACGGGGACTGCGACGGCTTGTGGAGGCTAGCCGCTGGGACTGAGCACACTGGGTAGGCGCACCACTGCGCGGACCTGTCACCCCCCCTGCGACGACACCACTCGGATCTACATCACAGGCGAGCAGCACCCACACAGGCCTTCATCGACGTGTGGTGGACTTCTGGACAGAGCACGGGGGACCCTGATGCTGGCAGGTACGGGAATGTGGGGGCCCGGCGTAGGATCACACAAGCAAGTGCCTTCAGAGCGCGCCTCCCAGAGACTGCAGCACTGGCCCCGCGGTGGTCCTCTGCCCACCTGCGGTTTACTGCCCTGTGACGAGTGGCTACCCCAGTCACAGCCCGCCAAGAGACACCGGCTGGACACTCAGCAGTCAGGCGCTTGCGAGCTCGCCCTGCAACTCATTACCCTGTGCTGCCTTGCCTCATGCTTGCACCCGCGGAGGGTCCAACGACATTCCCTGCATTGCCGCGCCTTAGCATAGACAGCAACAACCGAGCGACCAGGCCTGGCTCAGACGTGGCATCTAGAAGTGCGCCACAGCAGAGAACACTCTTCCCAGGCTCATAGTCCCTGAGCCGAAGCGACGCTGTTATTCTGGAGCCCGCACGCAACGCTTACCGCCCAACGGACCAAATATACCCGAACCACCTTCCACTCTCGCCTTGCAGACCCCCGGGAACTGACGAGGCGCCGGACTATGTCCACTACGAGGGCGAAAAAAGAAAAGTCACTAAAGGACATTTTCGCTCGCCAGCAGAACACATCCACCATGGCACATTCCGCCTCGGGGGGCTCGATGTCTGTGCACTGTGGAGGCTCGGGCGAGGAGCCTATAACACGGGCGTTCCTGGAGTCTCTCTTCGCAGCCTTAAGGGACGATCTGCAGACAGTGAAGAAGGATCTCACCTCCGAAATAAAAGATATCCGCAGAGACGTGGACGGCATTGGAGAAAGGGTCGCTACTCTGGAGGATAAAGGAGACACTAGAGACATTGAACTGCCCGCCCTTCAAGAGGAGGTGATACGACTCCACGACCAACACCCTGATTTGCAGATCCACCTGGAGGACCTGGAAAATCGCTCCCGGAGACCGAATATCCGCATCCGGGGAGTGAAAGCCGCGTCAGGCACTGATGATCTATTCACCTTCTCTAGAGAGCTATTTAATCATATTCCCCGCCCAACGCCCCCATCAAAATAGATCGCGCCCATAGAGTTGGGCCTCCTCGGGCGAGCAATGCTCCACCCGCAGATATCCTCGTCTGCGTGCACGACTTCAGGACCAAGGAGGAGATCATCAAAAAGGCCAGAGCCATGCACCCAATCTCATTCCAGGGACAGACTCCGGTACTCTTTCAGGACCTGGCCCTCCTCACCCTCCATCGGAGACGACAGTTTAGACCCGTTACGGAACACCTCCGTCAGCAGGGGGTCTCCTACTCCTGGGGACACCCATTCCGGCTCATCTTCAGGCACAACGGGAAGTTGACACAGCTGCGCTCCCTCACTGAAGCCTGCCAGTTGTTGGGAATTCCCCCGCCCTCCGAGGAGGAAGAGCGGAGCAGCGCAGCCCCTGAGCCGGAGGTCTCCCCATCGGGCTGGCAGAGACAGGGCCGCAGACGACGAGTCTGGCGGCCTGATCAGTCTGAGATTGCTAAAGGTCAACAGGCGGTCCTTGAATCTACATCAGAGACTTTTGCACAACACATCCCAGAGGACATATGAGTGGGTCAATGACCACGCTCTTTATCACTGCTTCTGAGGTGGGAGGTGGGCGGTGGGCGGGTGCTCGGATACTTGGCCACCACATGGACCCCACACTGACTCTTCCCCGATCATCCTGGGATGACGGACTCTCTTTCTTGACTCTATTTTGTTCCTGTTGTTTTGTATTCGATTCTTTGTTTGGGGCATTCTTACTTTGGTTTTGGGGTCCCTCGTCCATCCATTCCTCCGGTCGCCTAGATACCAACCGGGGCTCCCCCCCTAGTATACGGGCTCATCGACTATGACCCCGGAGGTTACCTTTGAGCCTAGCTATCGCGGTTCTTGACCCTACACTTACATAGAGGTCTCCTACCACTCTTAAAATCCTTACCCTGAACGTGCGGGGCCTTAACAACCCTGTCAAGCGCAGAGCGGTCCTTTCATACCTTGACAATACCAAAGCTGATATATGCCTCCTACAGGAGACGCATCTCTTGTCAACAGATTGCTACCGCCTAAAATCACGCATGTTCCCGATCCAAATGTTCTCCTCCGGCCCAGCTAAATCTGCCGGGGTAGCTATTTTCGTCTCCCGCTCGTTCCAGGGGAAAGTCCTCCAGAAAGAAGCCGAAATCAGGGGGAGGCTCCTCGCCTATCTATTCACGTTAGGAGGCCTGACATTCACTATTGGGACGATATATGCCCCCAACGAGGGACAAGAGAAATTCCTACACGCTGCGCTCACCGAGGCCACAGCTACAGCTGAGCGCCGGATATTATTGGGCGGGGACTTAAATCTGGTCTTTGACAACACAGTAGATAGATCGTGCCAGCGCACGGGCCAGACGGGCGCGCTTTCTGCGGCAGGACTGGCTCGACTGCAAGACCTGGACCTAAAGGATTTGTGGCGCTGCTCCCATCCTCACAGCCGTGACTACTCCTTTTATTCTAGTGCACACAAAACATACGCTAGGCTCGACTACCTCTTGGGTTCGTCACCTCTACGCGCACTTTTGACTGACGTTGAGATGGGGGTTGCCTCCCTGTCCGACCATGCCCCAGTAATAGCTACCTTCACACTCCCTCCTCTGCAACGCCATGCGCGTCACTGGCGCCTTTGCGACACTCTCCTACACCGCGCAGATGTCGTAGAGCAGATACAGTGTGCCATCAAAGATTACCTCTCACACAATTACAACCAGGACACTTCCCTCTCGACACAGTGGGCAGCGCTCAAGGCGGTGATAGGAGGGGAATTCGTTGCCATCTCCACAGCAGACAACGTGGAACGCAGGCGGAAGAGAGACTAACTCACTCAAAAAACGAAAGAGCTGGAGCAAATGCACCAGCGGACGTGGGCACCCAGGGTATGGCGACCACTACGGGCCATGCGCCAGCAACTTGCCGCGCTGGACCAAGACAGGGCGGAGTTTACGGCCCTTTGATTACGCTACTCTTATTACACTGGGGGGATAGGTGTGGACGCCTCCTTGCCCACAAACTACGGGAGGCCAGGCAGAAACAAGGGGTTCAAGAAATTCGACGGGGGGGATGGCAGTCGGGATTCAGAGGACTTCGAGATCGCTGAAGCCTTCCGAGACTTTTACGCCCAACTTTACACAGGGCAGCCGCTAGATAACGCCTATGGCGCCGCCTACCGCACAGACGCCGTCTTACCCACCTTAACTAAAACACAGGCAGACCACTTGGAGAGGGTCATCAGAATAGAGGAGGTCGTTGCAGCCATCTCACGCCTAAAACTAGGTAAGTCCCCTGGGCCCGACGGCTACTCAGCTGCTTTTTATAAAACGTTTTGCACGCTGGTGGCCCCACTCTTGACCAATCTTTTCAATTCCTTTGCCCAGCCAGGGGCGATCCCTGGGGACATGCTCGAAGCCTCCATAGTGGTCATACCGAAATCAGGGCGAGACAAGACCGTCTGTGGAGCGTATCGCCCCATATTTCTCCTTAACATCGACGTCAAATTATACACCGGAATCTTGGCGGCTCACCTTGCGCACTACATGCCGGGGTTGATAGACCCAGACTAGGCGGGCTTTATTCCCCAACGCTAAACGAGCGATAATACCAAACGGGCTCTCCACCTCATCGAGAAGGCGTCCCGGACACAGGGGGAGTACATGCTACTCACCATTGATGCCGAGAAGGCCTTCGACAGGGTCCATTGGCCTTACCTAGAACAAGTGCTCACGAGAGTGGGAATGGGGGACAACCTGAGAACGAGCATTTTAAATTGTTATCGATTCCCCACAGCCACGGTACGGGTGAACGGCCACACATCGTCCCGCTTTCCTATCGGCAGGGGCACTCGGCAGGGGTGTCCCCTTTCACCCCTCCTTTTTGCACCCTATATGGAGCCTTTAGCTTAGCGAATTCGGCACATTCCTTCCATAACGGGGATCAAATTTGGGGGTGATATCCACACTATCAGTTTATATGCGGACGACGTCCTGATCTCCCTGTCAAACCCAGTCCCGGCACTGAGAGCCTGCTTCTTGGAACTGGACTGCTTTGCGCAGGCCTCGGGGTTTAAAGTTAACATGGACAAATCCGTTGCGCTGGACCTCTCTTTGTCACCTTCTACTCGAGCATGTCTCCAGGGGCAACACCCTGTCCAATGGTCAGATGACACAGTCCCCTATCTAGGGATCCAGTTGGCCTCCTCCCTTCCGGCTATAGCCGCTGTAAATTACGCTCAGTGGCGAACCCGAATTCGCACGGAACTGGGCCAATGGAAGCATTACCTGCTCTCCTGGCTTGGCAGAGTGGCGGCCATCAAAATGACCATCTTGCCCCAGATCTTATATGTATTTCAAACCCTGCCCCTCCGTCCCCCCACTGGATGATGGATCCAACAGACCCAATCTGAGCTGGCGCAATTTATATGGCAAGGCCGCAAACTCCGGTTGAAGCACGCTATAGCGGTTTCTCTCTCCCCCCTCTACCCCCCCCGAGGACGGCGGCCTCGGAGTTCCCGATCTTCAGCTTTATTTCCAAGCGACACAAATGCGCTACCTGGTTGAATGGAACCGGCGGGAATCGGAAAAGCATTGGCTCTTTCAAGATAGGGCGGTGGCCGCCACGTCACTCCAGAAAGTTCCCTTCCTTCGAAGGGCACATAGACCACCTAATCTTTACGCGTCCTACGTTACTCGGGTGTTCCTGGAGGCCTGGGATAAAACTAGCACTAAACATAATTTAACTACCTTCCCATCCCCGCTTACCCCAATATTCGACAACCCCGATTTCCAGCCAGGCATGGGCGAAGCAGCAGGTTCACACTGGCGCTCCACGGATTGCCGGTCTCTGGGCCATCTATTCGACTTTGACGGGATCATTTCATTTCAGCAGGTTAAATCAGAGTATGGGATCCCTGAAACTGAGCGGCTACGATACCTCCAGATTCGACACTGGGCACTACACCCACATATCAAACCACACGCTCATCGGCTTCTCTCTCGATACGAAAAATGGCTCCTCACACGTACATCAGACAAGAAACTCTGATTTATATAAAATGCTATTGGCCAGGAACAAACATATCTATAGCGCCAGTCGGGCACGTTGGGAGCGCGACCTAGGTAGATCACTCAGCCATAAAGAATGGGAGGGGGTGTACTATAGAGCTCGCCACTCAGCCTATCACACGGGATTGACCGAGACAATGAGGAAATTAGCCACATACTGGTACTATACCCCTGCACGCATCCACTTAGCAGACCCACGACAGAGCGCAGACTGCTGGCGGGGTTGCGGGAAAACTGGCACCCTGGTGCATATACTTTGGGACTGTGAACATCTACAAGCCTACTGGTCCCAGGTCCTCGATGAGGTGGACAAACACCTAGACACACAAATACCGAGGTTCCCCACCTACGTCTTACTAGGTCTACCAAATCCCCTGACATACCCTCAAATCCCGAAGAGGCCGCTTAATCGCAATTGCCTTAGGCTCAGCAGTTCAGAATATCCTGACTCACTGGCGCACACCTCAGACTCCCACATTCACAGGCTGGCTACAACGACTATGGCACGTTCTAGGGATGGAGAAAATGACCCTCACACTGGCCGGGAAAGGCTCCGCTTTCAGTGAACTTTGGCAACCATTTCTGTCCCTTCTTGCCTCAGAATTCCGGGAAGTAACCTGCACCAGGTATTTGAGACTCCTGCGTCTCTCTGATCAACAACAGTCAGCGACTTAAGCCGACACCCACTTATAGGTCTTAGATAGTCTCCAGAACTTTCATTCTTCTGATGGACAAAGGACGGGAGGGGGGTGGAGGGGTTGGGACTGATTAAGTTTCTTTTCTATGTTTTTGTTTGTTGTTGGTTTATTCGAACTCCGCAGCGTGGGTCTCCCACCCACTCGGGGCTTTCATCGCCCATGCTATTTTATGTACTCTGGGAAGCCGGAAATGTTGACGGTTGATAAAATCTCAATAAAAGATTTAAACCATAAATCACTTCAGAAGTATCAAGAGGGCAGAGCTCTGTCAAATTTGCTGTACGACCGCATACAAAGTAAAAGGACAAAATATGTAAGGGAGTGTGTAGATCTCTTAACAGGGGCCAAGGAAGTTGGAAAGCAATATCCAGACAAAGGAGCAAAGTGGGGGCCAGCTTGATGAGAGCAGAGGTCAGGGAAAGTCTGTCGGCAGTCAAGGTAGGGCAGAAGGCACATAGTTTAAAGTGCAGATTGATTTGGAGACTGACTACAGGGAATCATATCTGATGGATCCCAGCTGGTAAGGAAGGAAATGCAAACATTTTGCGGGGGTGGAAAACACTAGGAGCTGAGTTCCCTTGCTGAGTTTCCAGTGAATGAATGCATTAGATGGCACGTACAAATGATCTGCTATTGAGGTAAACGACCCGAAGCATATAGACACAATCCCACACTCTTACTGACCGTCCGCTTGTTTTTTCTACTGGGTGCTGCTTATTTCAGCAGAATACTGTTCCCATGCATTTATACCACAACTTACACTTTCGGCCTCCAAGCCACGCTGTCACTAAACGGCGCTTAGCATCAGCCAACCGCAGCTAATAATGCAGGCTTAGACTTTTCGCCACTAAACTATAATAGAGAGTACAATGAGCCATTCACAGGCCGTCCTACACTTTCTATCACCAAAATTAGTTTCCTTCTTCCTGATTGGCTGAGGGTGCCAGGTTCTCATAGCTCTTAACCTGCTTATCTGTCTTACTGTAATTACTAATGAAAAGATGCAATACAAAGGAATTCATACTGTAAAGTGACAAATTTGAGCGTGCGGTTATGTTAGAGGCAGGGGGGCAAACTAAAATGTCTACATGTCCAATGGACTAAGTACATATTAAAACCTCTTGTCCTTGAGAGGATTCCTCAAGTTTTGGGTGATACAAATGCCATACCCCTGAGCTTCATTAGAAAAAACAAACATTCCCATAAGTCCTTGGGATAGTACAACGTCAACAACCAATCCGGTCAAGGCAGTCCAAATATAGTCCATTGTTAGTGTCCATGCTGCCTCTTTTCTTCGTGCGAATCGAGCTACCATCCGTTGCTCACAAATCCCTTTTGAAACCATCATTCCTTAAGAAGGGAAAGAAATCAAGAAATAATTGAAACTGTATCTCCAAGGAGAACAATCAACCTCATATCAAACACAAAAATTATGAGCAAGAAACAGCTATAGTTAATCAATAGACACATTTCAGAATAACCAGCTATTTACTGATAATGGGAAGGGAATAAATGAACTTCTCGGCGAGTGGGATAATTCTTGCCTCCGAGTCCTTAATAGAATTGACACTTTCCGTTACGATAGCTAGGAAATGTTTCATTCTATGTCAGGACAGGAGACGAGGATTATGCTAGTTTAAAGCTTGCTTGCCACCAAGTGTGCTACATTCACCACGGTCTTGAAGTGGAGTCCGGGGACCAGTCCAGTGCATTCATGATGTCCTCCAAACGAGCATCAATCTGAAAAGCTTTTGAGGCTATCACCCCTCTCTTTGTGTATGCCCCGAACACTCCTTTCTACCTGCCTCCTGCATGACCCAGCGCATCCACCGGGCGATCTCTAGTGAAGAGACCTCTCTATGCAGCTTTCGCAGGGCAATGAGGAGTTGCAACTCGCCTGTTAGTTCCTCAGTCATCTCCTTGTATGCTTTCAAGCACTGCACTACACACAGCTTGGGGAATTGGTGAACGCTGGATATGAGATGATTTGAGTGTTAGACTTAGATCGTCTGCTGACAGCAAAGGGGAACCCTTGTGGGGAATATACTCTACCTGTAACATCCAGGTTACGAACGTCTGAGACCCTTCTACATGACACCAGGCTCAGCAACTTGGACAATTTGACAGAAAGTTTTTTCCTCAACAGTAATCCATTAGGTTGCCGTGAGAGAAACAGATTGAGGACTTAATTAATGTCCCAGAGAGATGAGTACTGAGGCTCCGGCGGTAAAGAGAGGCGGATGTCCAGCAACAATCACTGCACGAAAGGGTGCTCTTGCACTAGAGATCCATCAACCGGAGTATGGCCCGCCGATATGGCGGAGCGAAAAGGATTAATAGACCGATAGGTCAGACCCTCAGATGACAAATCAGACAAGAAGTTGAGTATCTGGACTACATCTGCAGCCACAGGATCCAAGTCCTGTCATATACACCAACCAATCCATTCCATCCAGGCTGATCTATACTGTTTAACTGTGCTGTCTGCCCAGGCCTTAAACAAGAGGATCTCTGCCTTTCTTGAAAGTCATGGGATTTTCCACTGTTGCCCGTAATCCGCCATGCCATCATGCATAGGGAACCCTCCATCACCAATCGGTGTGGCATTTGGTTCGGATCGAGGAGGAGAGTCTGAAATAGGAGGGAGAAGGAATGGAGAATCCCAAGAAAGTTCCATCAGAACTAAGACCAAACTTGAGACCTCCAAAAAGGTGTCACCAGGACCACCTCCGCCAGTTGCCTCCGCATCTGGGCTGAAACCCCCGTGATTGAGAATAGGGGAAATGTTAGCCCCTTTCCCGAGTCCAATCCCGGAGGAATGCATCTGTCGCGATCACCAGGGGATCCGGTCTCCAGCTGAAGAACAGGGCCAACTAATGGTGCAGGTGTGATGCGAACAGGTGTACTGAGAAGGGTCCCACCTGTCCAAGATCGAGAAGACCTCTGTGTCCAGCTTTCATAGACTAGAGTTGTTGAGATTGCGGGAGTGCCAGTCTGCCACCTGATTCGCTAGCTCGAGGAGATACTCGGTCGGCCGTGACAGATACATGATGGTCCAGGCAGTGCTGTCAGAAATCTTTCGCCAGGTTCGACAGAGCTTTCGACCTGGCCCCCCAAGGTGATTAATGTAACGTACTGCGGATACGTTGTCCATCTTGAGAAGGATGCAAGACTGAATTCTGTCCATGGTCCAGCACCCCAAAGGACCCTGCGAGGAGTTCCAAGCAGTTGATGTGCCACTTCTGTTCTTGTTCTGACCAGCTTCCTCCTTTGGAGAGTTCCCCACAGTGTGCGCCCCAGCCTGATCTGCTGTCGTCAGACTCAATAACCAGGTCTGGATTGGACCCGAAGATCGCTCTCCCATTCCAGGCCTCCATGTGGGAGAGCCACCATTGAATCTCCTCTCTTGCCTCCTCTGACAAGGGCACCGACTGGGAGTACGTAACCCCCTTATGCAAATGATGGGCCTTGAGACGTTGCCATGCTGTATAGTGTAGTGGCCCTCGGAAACTCGCCTGAATGGAAGACGTCAATAGCCCTACCAGTTTTGCTAACTGTCGGAGGGAAGTGTAATTTCTGAAGAGGGCTTGTCGCAACTCGTGCCAAATCTTTGCCATCTTCCGGGACGGAAGACTCAAGTTGGCCGTCGAGGAGTCTATCACAAAAACCAGTAACGCAGTTGTCTGAGAGAGGGTTATGAGGGACTTACTGTCGTTGATCAAAAACCCCCGACCCTCCAGGAGGTTCACTGTCTGCAGCTGCATAGATAACTTCTTGGGACATTGACTCATAATGAGAATGTCGTCCAGGTAAATGAGGTCACAGGATCCACTACGTCCAGGAGTTTATCCTGGCACGAAAGCGAAGAACAATCAATCATCTTCTTGGGGTCCCTGATGAACTTGGCCAAGAAAGTGGCCATCCTGGTATCAATTTCAGGGGTAAGGGTTACCTTCCCCCTCCAGAGAGGGCCTGGGGCATTCCTCTTGTGGGCGCCTTCGTGCCTCCTTCTCTAGGGGTTTACTCAGGCGGCCTGCAACATATTTTGCTAGTTTGTGATGGGGCCCATTCTGGAGAGCTAGGGTGTGCCATGTTGGGGTCCAGCCTGTCCGCCACAGTCTTGGATGGGGGGTGCTCAGAGGTGTCAGGAACTGATAGGGGCGCCAAGGCCTTGAGGGGCCCGGCTCCTCGTCTGAGTCCCCTTGGGATTTCTCGCCCTCCCCCATATCTGGGAAATTAGTCTAGAACCCCATCTGGCGGTCCCAAGGGCCTGACAGGGGGCTGGGTTTGGGCTAAGAAGGTGCTCGAAGGCATCATGATCTACCTTCGTATGTTTCCTTTTTGGGTGTGTGGCCCCCGGCTCATGGGGGTCCTGTGGGCGAGGGGCCCTCGCACATTATTCCGCAATCTGCCTGTAGAGGTACTGTTCAATGGGGCTACGGCCTCTAAAGTCGCCCTGTATATAGAGGCATCAACGAGTTCGTAAAAATCATTGCCCAGGGGAGGAAGGACAGGGCCTCTACCTCTAAATACGTACTCCCAGACTTCTGAATGGCGTTCAGGGGGAGAGCCAATAGTTGTGACAGGCAGAACTGTCAATGTGGTACTGGGGTGTCCAATGAGTTTGTGGGAGACCAGAGGCCTCAAACATATGAGCGGATTAAGGCCCCGGTGACACCACACCCAAGTATTCTAGTGGGTAAGCCTGGAACTGTGTACCCTGTGAGGCCTACACGGCCGGTATGAACTTAATATAAACCCTACAAGGTGTTTGTAATGAAGAAAGTACAGTACTGACCCCTCCAGGGTGCCCCTAAGTACTGTCCCCAAGCCCCGGGGCTTCGATCTCCAGGCTGACAAAGGCTCCAGACGGCTCTTGCCTCGTGCATTACCGATTCCTGTGGGAAACTGACACGCGCATAGCGGAGCCCACGGGGCTGCTCTAGATGTGTGCCGCCACCTAGCGGTCTGAGTGTCGCACCGTGTCCATGGCCCCGGTTTCGCTAAAATGTTTTGTAGTCACCTCAAAACCTGCATATACCCAAATAAAAGGGAGCAGCACTTATCTGTGGCTGAGCAGCGAAGAAAAGAGGCATCATGGACACTAACAATGGACTATATTTGGACTGCCTTGACCTGATTGGTTGTTGACGTTGTGATATCCCAAAGACTTTAGGGAATGTTCGTTTTTAGGTCTCGCCTACACAGCGCGCATGCGCTGCATAAGAGGGGACCTTTTGGAATCGATCAGCATTTTGGCTAAAAGCGTGCACGTTTTGCATTGCTTTCTATTGCAACGCGGGAGCGAGCAGCGGCGCCATCTGTTAGCAATTATCGCGCCTTGCTGCTCGCTCCCGCAAGGGAAACGCCAGTCATGCCCTCAGCGTCTACAGGCGCGCAGGGGCCATATGTTTTTTTTAATCATCGCGCGCCTTACCCGCTTTCACTTAAATAGAAGCAGGCGCGCTGTCCCAGACTCGCCGGATACCTCGTCTCCCCGCCCCCCACACTAAGCAGGAGCAGCGGGCCAGTGCCACCCAGTCACAAACGCCGTCTTGGAGGAAGAACAGAGGTCGGCAACGGCAAGGTAACTGGCACGGGAGCATCTAAATGCCTTTTAAATGCAGCGTGTGCGCTTGAAAAAGCGTTTCTTCACCTTGCCGTATCTAAGTTGGTTTCCACTCTAGTTTCTTTTAGTTCTGCTTCGAGCTCCGTCGCACTATGTTGTTTTTGCCTAACGTGGCATTGTCTGTAAGCAGAGTTTGTTTTAAAATGCGGTGCAAGCACAAGTCCGTTGTGGTATGTTGTTTTTTTCTACTGTTCGACTTTAGATTTGTTTGTTTATTTAATTTAATTAAGAGAGTATTCTCGCATCGAGCCACAAACCCTTAATTTCTGCAGCCACCTTAAACTAGATGAGTGCTAGAACACTCCTTGAACTCTGACACCTCTGTTCTCCCAGAAGTCAGGAATGGGACGGCAGGCACCAGAACTAGCTCCAACTCCTCAGGAAGAAGTATCGACCAGGGAGACGCAGCTGGCTGTGGTCCGGATGCACACATACCTGGGCGGTGGAGTTGTCCACCCTCACACCTCTTGCACATGCCATTTAATTTACATTTCGAAAGGGCTCGTGCCCCGTGTAAAGAAAAAAAATACACGCCACACCACCCCTCCCCTGCTCTTTTTAACAGCCAGCCTAACTAACTTCCCTTTTACTTCTTCTGTTCTAACCTTTCTGTTGAGCAGACTAAAAGCTTAACATATGGTTTACAATTGCCCATCACTAAACTACGAATGTCACCAAAATGTTTAACACCACACCGAAGCATTCAATAAGTAAACTCACAATATAATTGAACACCTTTTTGCTACACGATAGCCAGCTGCCTGCGTACACACATGGGTACCTATTGCGCAACGCAACCCTTTTTCAATTGAACTTATAAGTCTTAACTTTTATCGGATAAGTTTGACTGCCGCATTTAGTTGGCAGCTTTTTTAGTGGTGCATGCCTGTCATAAATAAAAGTAACCATTTCGCTAGCATGCTTAGTCCAGGCCTATAGGCATTGCCATTGTTCAGTAACCTAAAGTAACATAAAGTAACAAGTATTCCACAAAGAGAGTATGAAATGACTTGCTTTTGTAAGTAGCTGACATTATAAGCATATTCCTGACTAATGCCCCCATTCCCGACATTGGCCAGAGCCTCCCTCAAGCCTTGCTTGAGGCACTTGCATGATAACAGATGTACTCTCATTGCATAAGCTGCAATGCACAATGCTTAATTTATTGTCTGTGACTGAATACAGCTTTGTTTTGGCATTTCTGCGTGCGTGTATGCATTGCCTCCGAACACCCGGAAGTGCTATAATGTGCCTATTAGTGTCAAAGATTTATTATTAAAGAAATGCACTTTTTGGAAATTTGAAGGGACTTCATCATATTTTCATTAAATAGCACGGAAGCCAAACCTATGCTGTGTGTGGCCGTTCACCAGTGGCACGTGAAGTAACAGATGTTGTAGCACCCAGGATAATGTGCTGCATGGCTAAATACCTACAAGGTCCCAAAGGCGAGACCTATTGGCTATGCCAATGCTTGTTTATAGTGAAGCACAAATTTGAAATAGCTGACTTTCTCGACCAGTTTAAACCTGATTTAATGTTTCTTACCGAGACATGGCTTCACAGTTCTGCTGATCCGGATTTAAATATCGCTATACCTAATGGATATCTGCTCCATAGATCCGACAGAGAGGGACAACGAGGTGGGGGAGTGGCCATTGTTTATCGCTCCCATATTAAAGCTACCTTTTCTTGTATTCCCCAACTAATGGAAGAAGCCATTCAATTCTCATTTAAATGCAACAACACCGAGGTCTTCAATGGACTACAAATTTACAGACCACCGGGGCCTAGAAACCGGTTCACTGAATCGATTGCTACCATAATGGAGTCCTGTATGGAACATGCCAACTTTTCCATACTCGGGGATCTCAATTTTCACTTAGAGTCTAATGAAAGCAACGATACTGGCAATTTAGTAGACATGCTAAAAAGTTTAGATTTCAAACAAATCATCACTGAGGCCACCCACAAAGGGAATCACACACTAGATGGTATCTTCAATAATCATCCACAACTGAAATTTAGGAACACACTGGCCCTGACTTGGACCGACCACAAGGCTATATTCTTCAACTTACTACTAACCGAATCAGTCATCAGACAACAGAAGAAAAACAAGGCTGGGTTAGTACGACGCTGGAGTCAAATAAATACCACTGACTTAGAAATGGCCCTACAATCCCAAGAGCCACAACTAGATGTTGACCCAGACTCAGCAGCCTGTAATTTTAATAGTTGGATTAATCAAGCCGCGCAGAAGTTGGCACCAGAAACCCTTACACACACTAGTAACAGAGCACTTTCGGCCCCATGGTATTTCGCCGAGCTTAAAGAGCTAAAGAGAAAGTGCAGAGCCAAGGAGCGAATATGGAGAAAAGACTATGCTGAGGATGATAAAATACAGTATAATGAGGCACTAGTATTATACAAAAAAGCAATAATCTCTGCAAAAACTAGCTTCTTTACGGAGAAAATCATGACCTCCAAGAATTCAGCCAGAGAGCTCTTTAAGACCATCTCTGCTTTATCTAGTTTCGGTAACAGTAAACAGCTGAATCCCACTGGTCAGTTCTGCGATAGACTAGCAGACTTCTTCTGCGACAAAGTAGTCAAAGTCTACGATGAGTTCTCCAATAGTAAATTGGGGGCAAAATTATGCCAACCTCACCATGACAACGAGACCACGCAGGTTTTCCTACGTGAGTTCCAATCATTAACAGTAGACGGAGTAGAGAAGCTAATACTGGCGACAAAGTCGGGGTCCCCCTTGGACCCCTGTCCTGCCATGGTCTTCCATATGGCACCCAGTACAATTGCTAACAATCTGACTCCTCTCTTAAATAACATTCTGCGCACGGGGCAGTTTCCTGATGTTTGGAAAAAGTCCCTAGTAAGACCCATCCTGAAGAAGCCAACCTTGAAACCCCTTTGAGGTCAGCAGTTATCGGCCAATATCATGCTTACCATTCCCCTCAAAAGTACTGGAAAAAACTCTCAATGAAGAATTAATATCTTACATAGAGGCAAATGATAAACTTGACCCAGCACAACATGGGTTCCGTCCCTGTCACAGCACAGAATCCGCATTGATCGCTGCCACAGAGGAAATACGTATCCAGCTTGATAGGGGGGGGCAGGCTCTACTGGTTCTACTCGACCTATCGGCCGCATTTGATACGGTTGATCATCACACTCTCATCCAGCGCTTGGCCGACATAGGAGTTGTAAACAAGGCCTCAGATACTTTTCGATCATACTTAATTGGTAGAGAGCAATCCATTAAGATGGATGAACATAAGTCACGCCCATACGCCCTGCCATGTGGTGTCCCTCAGGGGTCATCTCTTTCCCCTACCTTATTCAATGTTTACGTCACCCCACTAACCAAACTCATACGCTCCTATGGTTTTAAAGTTGTATGCTATGCTGACGACACACAAATAGTCGTCTCCCTAGCATCCAAACCTGAGGAAGTGGCACTCAGTTTTAACGACTGTATGAGTCACATTATCACGTGGATGTCAGAAAACTGTTTAAAACTGAACACCGGAAAGACTGAGGTGGTCATGTTTGGAAATGACACCTCCATTTGGAACTCTACCTGGTGGCCGGAAGTAGCCGGGTCCTGTCCTCTGCCTGTTAAGCAAGTTAAAAATCTTGGGGTCAAAATAGATGATCAGCTCTCTCTATCGGATCAAGTGAATAATATTACCTCCACTTGCTTCTATACTCTGAAGGTTCTTCGTAAGATTCTACCTTTCATCCCCATGGCCCTCAGAAAGACAGTCATTACTGCGTTAGTACTTTCCAGGATCGACTATTGTAATGCCCTCTACTTGGGAGCAAAGAGGAGTGTAATAACGCAAATTGCAGATTTTACAGAACGCGGCGGCTCGCATACTCCTCAAAATCCCAAAATGTAGCCCTATTAGCCAAGCTATCCGAGACTTGCATTGGCTACCAGTCCAGGAAAGGATTCATTTTAAATCCATGTGCATTCTGCATAAGACCCTGCATGGGACAGGGTCAGCCTACCTAAATCAACACATCAAGCGTCACACCCCACTGCGAGAGTTGAGATCAGCATCAGCCTCTCTGCTGGTGGTCCCAAGGGTTAGGACGTTAAAGTGGGGGGGCAGAAGTTTCCTGCAATAGGCACCCAAACTATGGAACACGATGCCCATAAGTCTTAGAAAGCAAGGCAATTTGCTACTGTTCAGAAAGGCCTTGAAAACATGGCTATTCGCTCATCCACCTTAGCCGACTAAGACGGTCTCTGTACAGATTGATGACAGCTAGCTCTAAGACGCAACGGCAAATACGCGCTCTATAAAAACCCCTATTTCATTTCATTTCAAAATGGCTGCTGTTCAAAATTATAACAAGCAAAGTAAAGACTATAAAGCATAATCCTCACCTCCGTTCCTGACCTAGAATTCAAGTTTCACACAATCTAGAGACCAGCCAAGTCTTCCAGTCCTGTTCTTGACAATCAAACAAAGCACTGAATGAATTGTAATGAGGGCAGTTGATCCATAAATTACTTCTATTTCCCACATCTACAGGGAAAAAGAAAAAAGCAGACTTAGGGTCTGATTTAGATTTCGGGCGGACGGGTTATTCTGTCACAACGTTGATAACTGTCCCGTCCGCCGAAATATAAATCCCATAATATCCTATGGGATTTATATTTCAGCGGATGGGATATCCATCACCGTTGTGACTGAGTAGAAAACTTTACCTTTCTCAAAAAGGAGATTCCCTAGAATTCCTCTTCAGCAGTTTGGTGTTTATCGTTTATTTCATCTGGCCTATCTGGCCTGTTTTGTGGGGATGGAAGGAGTTCTGATTAACATGTTTGATTGTTGATTAGCAAATCTTTTAGAACACCTGCTCTTCTGAGCTTGGGAATATAAACTCCCCAGAAAATCTGCCCTGTTGGCGATGTGTTAAGTTTTGTCTAAATGTGTTGTGTTGGATGTTTCAGCGTGTCTTGTTGCTTGATGGTAATTGCTTTTTGCGACATGTTGAAACACAACTATGTGGAATTTCTGATCTGTGGTTGGTGCTTGTGCAGGATGTTGAGTTAGAGCGGAGTGCTGTTAGGGGCAACATGTAAACTTGGTGTCTATAATGTTGGAAGCATGTGATATGTTCTGTCCAATGTATACTTTTGGGTGTTGCTCAATCGTACAAGACCATGAAACAGTGAAGGTGGAAAAAAAAAAACCCAGCAGTGATTTCATTTATGGGAGCATAGTGAACAAGAACCTAACTACTTTTCCTTTTGCATGAGGAAAGGTTAGATGAGATGTCCCCGCTTTGCTGTCCCTTGACACTCTCTCCGCTAGTTTTATGAGGTTTCTGCATGATTTTTGTTGTAAAACAATCTAGCAGAGCTATATCAAGAGCTGTTCTCTTGACCCTCTATTTTTGACTACTTTAGTATGCCGCCTTAAGTGGGACAAGTATGCCCAGACATGGGTCCCATTCATACTGTGTCGCTGGAACCAAGCTATTCCAGGATGATGAGCCCATAACAAGGGCGAAACCTGCCCTGGGTTGCCGATGTCCCGGTCCAGGGAAGACCTGGCTTGGCAGTTCAGGCTGGACTCCTCCCATTGGAGCAGGGCCAAGGCTGATTTGCATTTAGCTTGGTTGAAACTGCGGTAGCATGGTGTGCAAAACAACAATGGATTGGGATGTGGCCTCGTGTAATTACCAGTGGCTGAGATTAATTCAAGTATTCCATCCATCACGTTTTGAGGTGTGATCGGTGCTTGTGCATGATGTTGAGTTAGAGCTCAGTGCTGTTAGAGGCAAGATGTAATCTTGGTATCTAACAATTTTTATTTTATTTATTTTTTTATTTATAAAGTTTTATATAGCGCGAACATGATCCCGAAGGATATCAGAGCGCTTTACAATTTTAGGGAAAGGAGGTAACAGTTGCAGTACAGGCATCAAAAGGAATAACAACCCAAACAAATGAAATATGCATACCAAACAAAAAGGTCACAATCGAAAGGGGACAACAAGGGGAAGATTATAACTGGTACATAGCGAACTGGGAGGGGAGCAAGTGATTGGTAAAGAAGAATAACACCCAACGCAGGACTTAGGGTGTAAGTCCAAAGCATTAGAGCAGACGATCCGAGACCCTTTTAAGGTAGGTACTTGTTCATGAGGAATCTTTTTACTTCCAATTTGAAGGCAACCTTGGAGGAGATTATGCGTATTTCCGGTGGGAGAGAGTTCCAGGTCTTCGGTGCAGAGCCGGAGAAAGCTCGGTGACACGTTCTCTTTTTGCGAAAGATCTGTGGTTTCAGGAGGAGAGAGTCAGCACTCCTAGAAGGTCTACCCCCTCCGGATAATTCTAGCTTTTCCGCTAGATAACTGGGGTTTTTGAAATGGAGGGCTTTGTGAGACAGACAGGCAATCTTTAGCTGAATTCTTGCTTCATAGGGCAACCAATTTAGAGATTTTAAGACTGGGGAGATGTGCTTGTTTCTTTTGGTACCCGTAACCAATCTGGCCGCAGCATTCAGTGAAGCCCTTAGTGGGGCCAAGGTATAGTTGGGGAGGCCACAGAGCGTTGCACTGCCATAGTCTAGCCTCAGCAAAACAAACGCTTGGACCACTTGCTTGAAGTCAGCTTGTGGGAGGAAAGGTTTGAGATTCCTGAGTATCCTCATCAGGTGATTAGCTCCCTTGCACACATTACTGATATGGTTCTTCATGTTCAGATGCTTGTCCAGGGTGATTCCGAGAGATTTGGCTGAGTCAACAATAAGGGGAGAGCAGTTGAAGGCGGTGAGGTGGTTCATCCAAAGGTCTAACTTGGGGATGTGATTCGGGGGAGAAATGTTGGAAGCATGTGATATGTTCTGTCCAGTGTATACTTCTGGGTATTGCTCAATCCTGCAAGACAGTGAAACAGTGTGGGTGAAAAGAACACTCAGCAGGGATTTCATTTATGGTAGCATTTTGAGAACGAACCTAACTTTACTGTCTCTTTTGCATGAGGAAAGGTCAGATGAGAGGTCTCCGCTTTGCTGCCCTTGACACACACAACTCTAGTTGCATTGAGTCTCTGCATGATTTCCGTTGTGAACCAAACTAGCAGAGATGTGTAGAGAGCTGTTGTCTTGAACCAAACCTGTGCAGTTTCCTTTTACATGAGTCAAACATCTGTTCTCTATGTAACACTATTTAATGTGTCTTCATTGTGCAGTAATATGGACATATCTCCTCTTTAATTGAATCTACTGTATAGTCCTTCCTTTGACTATTTTATATAGAATTTCCTTGCTGATGAGGTTTCCAGTTACTTAATGTATGCAAGGCACTCCCATAACGTTAATAGCTTTAAGAAAACCCACCTCACTTATCCCTGAATAATGTAGTAACATTGATCATCCTACCTTTAAAAAGGTTTGATTTGTTGACAATAGATTATTTTCAAATGTATCTATAGTTTAACATTTTGCTAAATTGTTAATTTATTTTCGTGTGTAGTCTTGGCCATTTCCCTGGTTATTTATTTTTAAATATTGCTAAATGTTAACACATAGTTCTTCCCCTGAAATTTTCTATTGGTGTGCGTCTTTTTGTCTTTATTACTTCTAGTTTTTTAAAATTATAATATTTACTAGTTTCACACTTTAAAAATGTGATTTGCACGATTTTTAAACTTTGTTGCCTCTCCCTAACCTGCACCCTTAATTGATGTTTCCTCTGACAGCATAGCTACTGGGTATTGCTGAGTCCGGTATGTGTGATCACAATGACAAACAAAATCGAAGCAATAGTGGTTTCAGGTCTCCCTTATGGACAGCTTTTAGCAGTCAATAGATGAAAGCCTCTTGTGGACTACACAAAAAACATGCAGTGGGAATGGAGCCCTGCCATTGCTTACCATTGGTTGGTTTTATTGTATCTCATTTGCTTTCTTCATATTAATAACTTTCCTTCCTCTTCTTATTTGTCCCTTCCCTGAAGCATAGCCTCTTTACCATTCTTTTCATCAGCTGACCTATATTCTTCCGCTACTCTCAATTAAGGAACTACTTTTTTCTTTTTCTTTCAGCACTCCAGGCCACATGTTTTCTAGCTCTCTCCCTTATGTGCTCCTACAACCGCCCCAGTGCTCCATTTTGCTTCCTCGTACTCCCCAGCCCTAAAGCTTTTCCGTTGCTTTTCCTACCCCATTCACCCTTTTGTACCATTTTTTTATTGACCATTCTCTGTGCCCAGCCTTAAACACCTCTTGCTCCCTCACCCCGTGCCCACTTCCCATTTCTTCCTCCCACCCTCTACTCAAATCCCTCTCAGAATTTAAACTATTTTTTAAAAATTCTATTTATTTTTTGGGGAACCCGAAAGCTGCCATTTGCTGTCTTGCGTCTCCGCTTTGCAAACGTGTTCATGTCACTAAAATGACCTTTTTTTCGTAAAATCACGGCTCCAAATGATGTTCATCTGCTTGGATCGTTAAATAAAACACAAAAGTAAATGGTGCCCACTTAGGTGATTCCACATGTGCTTGCATACATCTTCACGTCTGTGTGTCTAGGGAATGAAGTGGGAGCAGCGACTGTGACGTGTTTCTTTTTTTGTTGTTGTTGTTTTTTGCATCGACTAAAAGCATTTGCTTTGTTTTTTTGCTGATGCTGCCCACCATCCGCAAAAAACATTGACAAACATTGTTATAACTTGTGAACATACAGTATGGCTGGTTTGGACCAGCAGACTGCCGAAGTACACTAAAATGATCTTTTTACCAGTTTGGTGCTTAATGTAGCCTACGATGGAATACTACCATACAACTTGCTTTCTCATACAATAATAATATCCACTACTAGAACCTGTCAGCCTGAAGGTCATGGTTTCAAGCCCTACTGTTATTTCAATCTTGCCTTTTTTTAAAGCAGTTTTATTGGCTTTTATGTATTGTATCACATACAAATCAGTGATGCAGTGAAGTGTTAAAAACATTGTCAACATATTGTCCAAATAAATCAAGTGTTTCCCGCCCTCTGTTGCGTCACCCAGCCACACAGGCTGGTACTGCCCCAATAACATTACAACCTACAAGGTTTTACAACAGAAGTCCTTCAGTATGTGGAATATACAGTCCTGTCCTTGTATAGTACAGGACCGCCTCACTGCTGCTCCAGTTTAGGGCAAAATTGAAAACACACCTCTTTAAGGAACACTAAATCACAGTACAGTAACCGTACATTTCTGCTTCAAGAACCCAGCTACCTCTCTTACCCACATCCATACAAACATACACCAAAGTAGGACTGCCAATATCCCCAGATTTTCCCAAGGTTTTGTGGATACACATCCTTCATAGATGGAACCTGAAAGGTCATTCATTTTTAGATCTGACGAAATAAACAGTGCATGCGCTGTCTATTTCTAGACAAATTATTGGCTTACAGAGGGCTTAGAGCTCGCCCTATGCTTACATTGGTTCTTTTCATTGTCACTCTCATTTGCTGGCTTCTTTTTTTTTTTTTTTTTCTTTTTCAGATTTTATTGGCATTTAAAAAACATTCAGTACATATAAACCATTCTCTATGAATCTTACGTACATCTTTAATGCATTTCTGGCACTCTATACCCAACTTTTCAACTAGGTTCCCCATCCCTCCCTCCCTCTTGAGTTGCTTCCGCTTATTGTTCTCTCTCCATAGGTATTTGACGACTAGTATCTTCCTACCGTAGGGTCGTTTGATCGCATATGTCATGTGTCTTATGTCAAAGGGGGGAATTCATGGAGTGGTCTTGGTCTCTCTCTGTCTGGCCTGCTCTACCTCTACTGTCTGGTTTCGTGGTGGGGAGCCGCCGGGAGACGGTTGTTCCTGTTCCTGCTCCTGCTCAGGTGCCATCAGTTCGTCTACTAGTTGTCCCCATGCTCTGGCAAAGGTGCCTATGGCCCGCACTGCCTCTGCTAGCAGTATCCTCCCTTCCGCACTTGCCCATTTTTCAAGCTCACGCTTCCATGTCCCTACCCTTGGTCTTCCTGCCGATTTCCAATTCCTAGTGATCTCCCGCTTGGCTAGTACTAACTCCAGATCCTGGAATTTCGCAGTCGTTTTGGTCTTGGCCGTATGTGGGAACCAGCCTAATATGCAGTATCCCCGGGTGCGCGGGATCTCTTTATCTACAATTGTTCCTAAGATATGAAGCACCTCTTCCCAGAATGGAACCAACTTGGGGCAATCCCAGAACATGTGCAGCATGTGTGCCTCTAATCCCACACCTAGGGCAGGCTGCCTACTCAACATGGAAGTGCTTCCTGATGTGTGCCGGAGTTAGGTAGGCTCTGTGTAGGACATATTAGTTAATTAATTTAAACCTTGCTTTTCTAGTTGATTTTGGTGTTTTCCCTATTATACTCTCCCAGGCCTCCTCCGGGATCGGGATCCCCAGTTCCTCCTCCCACTGCGATCGCAATCGCTCCATCGGCTTCTGAATGTCTTGGCTCATTGCTCTGTATAGACAAGAGACTGGTTTTTATCCTTCCCGCCTACGTGGCGACATATCGGCAGCCATCCAGAGCCTGGGGCTCCACGACTCCTGTCCCCCAGTGCTTTCTCATACTCGTAGTGATTGCCCTGTGTCTCATTTGCTGGCTTCTTATTAGTTTGGGTGGGCTTTCCTTCTGCTTCTTGAGTTTGTCCCTCCCCTGGAGCATGGGCATTACTGTGTCCTTATGCTGCTCGCTAATTCCAGTACTGCTTTTCTGTTTAAGACCAGAAAAAAGAAAGAACGGGGGAAGCCCTAATAACCCTACTTCTCAAGGGCTAAACAAATACTGAAAAGAATGAGACTGAGAAGCAGGAAAAGATACAAGCAATGCTAAATCTAATGATTGCTTAAATTAATCGTTGATACAGCTCGAAAAATCCGAGATTCTAAAATCTGAGATTCTTCTTTTATTAAGTCCATCCAAGTATTCACATTTTATCCATCTCGGAAGCGTGCTACTTTAAGGTGTGGTGCATAAAACATTCAAATCCTCCTATATACAAAAACTTTACAAAATAGTCCAAAACATTACAAATAGTGTCATACAAAAACAAATTATATCCCTATAAAAACACTCCTATCTTCCACACATATACTTATTGAGGGCTGTGCATAAAGTTCCTGCACAATCACTCTACCCGATAGGTTCTGGGGTCCGTATGTATATGCAAAGTGAAAATCGTTGGTATTAGAGCAACATACAGTGTTTTTAATACATTTTATAATCCAAGACTTCAAGAGACTTCATAAACGGGGTGTTGACCGACGCGTTTCTGCCTTTGGCTTTTAGGCCTCTTTGGGACAAAATGAAAGACGGAGCACCTATACAAAAATATATACAGAAATATATACATAATTTACAAAGTGAATCTCACTGAGGCACATATAAACTCATTTAGCCACTCATGTGTCAAGCAGCATCACCAAATGACCATATAGGTGAGTCAAGGTTACCGAACCGGGTCACAAAAGTGCTCGAATCAAGGTTTTATTACAAGATTTCTTACATCGCAGAGACGGTAGTCATATTCTAGACAAAAGTAGGAATGAATAAAGAAGAAGAAGCCGACCAAAAGCAGTGATATTAATCATGCATCCAGTGCACCCAAAGGGTTAACCTGTTTATAGCCCAAACCAAACACTCCGTGTAGCTGAAAGTTCGGACTTAAAGAATATGTCTCAAACCAAAGTTCAGCCAACCGAACAAGGGAATCCACAACCTCTACGAGTAACGAATAAATCTTTCAATCAACACTGGATACCTGTAACAGAACGCAAGACTCAATTTATTCCACAGATACGGATAATCGGGGCCTTACACGGCTCTATTCCTGCTAGGGAAAATATAACCATAGTGCTCCATAGTAATTACAAAAACAGACTGACATGGCACCTCGGGTCAGGGTGTCCACTTCTTACCGGTGGAATGAATCCCACGGATGACCATCAAGAGCGCGGGTGTGCGGGCTCCAGCAGGAAGCTCCGCTGCCGTCCGTAACACTAGTTCTCCTAGTCATTGTGTCGACGCTGGCGGCTCACAGGTCCGAGCCAGCGGATGTATGGAAGTGAGTTTACCTTCACGTCCTCTTGGTACACACGCCGCGGTAACCCGGTGTCTTTAGCTGACGCGTGTGACTTCTACGGGAGTCAATTATCCATGCACCATTACACATAGAATTGTGCTGTGGTTGAGGGAGGGATTAACATCAACGTCGGACATGACCTAATGCAATTAAACGGCTGTGGGAGAGAACAAGCTGATCTCGCCTTCCCCAGGGAGCCCTAACGTAATCTTGGCGGCCATCTTAAAACGGTAGAGGGAACGTAGAAACTAGCACCCACATGCAGGCTATCGAACTCAAACAAATGATGAGAAGCTAAAGTTATTAAAAAATAATAAAAAGAAATGGAAAATACACACCGTCCTGCAGTAATACATGAGCATACATTAATTCAATAACAGGACCCTAGTGTGGAACAGATCTTGATTACAGTATCATAACAGTAGATTCACAACCTGCCACCAGCCAGTTAGTCATTATCATAAATACAACTAGTACATAGAGTTTAAGAAGAGACAAAAGTCAAAACATCTTATAACAATACATTGTGTTAATCAGACACCGGTCTAGAGAGTGCATGTGTTATCCAGCTGTCTCCCTAGTGTGCTTCTCTTTTCCTCTCTGCGCTGCTCTCTCGCGCGGTTCTTCTTGTCCCCCCCTCTGCGATGCACTCACCCCTGTGTGCTACCACACCTGCATTGCTTTTACCCCTTCAAATTCCACGTTACACTCTCTCTATCGCTCTCTTGTTTGCTTTTCTCCCCTGCCCTTCATGTTGCACTCCCTCTTGTCTGTTTGCTCCTCTACGCCTTGTGTTGCTTCCATCCACCTGCACCCTCCATTGCTGCAGCCCCCACTGCTCCCTGTGTTGCTTTAAATGAAAGTGTATGTCCAATTCCGTAAATCCTTAAAAACCTGGCTTTTTAATCAATAATCTTTAAGCTGGCATCTATTCCGTGACCTGGCCGGCGCCGGGAAACCCTTTTTGGGTAGCTGTTGCGCCTTCTAAATTAAATTATAATAATAATTTACCACCCCTGTTCATGTTGCTTTACCCACCCACTTTACTCCTGTGTAACTTCCATGCCTTCCCCCCGTGTTGCTTCCCCCACCAGCTTGCTTTATTTGCAGGTTGGATCTGCAAGTAAAAAAGAAAAAAAGCAGCCACATCATTATGTAAGCACACACAGGTGTGTTGCACACGCCTACAAAATGACGCAATAGACTTTTTTTTGCCATGCTTTACAGCATGGCTAAAAGGTATTGGCAAAAGGTCGCAAAGGTGAAATCTGTTGACTTTTCCTATGCTTGTGTAATATTGTCAATCCAGCCCTTCACTGGCCAAGTGTCTGATGTTCACCTTTTCTGAGCTGTTTTTCTCAGCTAATGCCAAATCCATGGTAACGAAGGCTTTGATTATCTATTTGCATTCAAATAATGAAGTTTAGATTGCAAGTTCAACTTCGGGGCCAACGTAATGCACCAGGCCAGATTTCCAGAGATCAAGTCTGCAACCTTCGTCCTTCATTGGTGAACATCCCACAGGAAGTTCACTCAAGTCAGCCAGGCACCCCTGTTTATGAGGCTGAACTTAATACCCATTGTATGTAACTGAGCATGTTTGGGCTACTGCTTCACTGAGTTTCTCTCCACCTTGGGGAGCCTAGGGGGCGTGCAGCAGGTTGTGGTTTGTTTGTGAAATAAAGCTAAATAAACAACAATGGTGCATTTTTTAAAACGCAAGCTAACAAAAATCTTACTTCCAATAAAAACAAATGGAAACGTATGCTCAGCTGCAATCTTTCTCTTTATATTTGCATTAAGGGTGCAATACCTTATGTGGCTAATGGAGGTCCCTTTACAACTCCACAGGTACACCTAGTAACAGCCAGCGGTACTGCAACCTTGATTCATGGATTTTCTTTTCTTACTTATGCTACTGCTGCAATATTTTTTGATTAAAAAATAAATCTAATGAACATTATCATCTGCAACACCAATATGTAAAACTTTCACTAATGCAAGACTTATTGCATTGCAAATTCTTGTTCTGTTTTGGGGCGATGACAATTTCTTTGTAAAGATGTACAAGTTCCTAAATTATTTGTAATAGTCTTTGTGAGCGAACTCAGTTATGTGTGACTGTTCCCTTCATAACCTAATTTGAATAATTTTTGTGAGGCGACAAAACAAATTAAAAGTGTTCTCTTCAACATTTGGCACATAAAAGCATGGGATTTTTCTAAAGAGCTGCCACTATTTTCACCATACTAAATCACCACTAACACTGTATAGGTTCCGAAGTAGCATGCTACTCGCCGAGAAAGCACTTCAACACCTCATCAGGGGTAGAAAGCGCTATATAAATAAAACCTTTTCCCCTCTTCTATCCCTCCACTATCCTTCTGAATCCAAATAACTGACTAACATATCCAACACTCAAATTACTTTCATATTTTCACTATACTAATTTACCACTAATCCTTTATGGGTTCCGGAGTAGCGTGCTACTCGCCGAAAAAGCGCTTTGACGCCTAGTCCGTGGTAGTAAGCGCTATATAAATGTAATTACAATACATCAGCAATGAATTATCTTCATCAGAATGTTCACAAATCATAACACACAATTGTCATCTGTTTAATTTATGTGCACTCGAACTTCAATTAAATCAATTATGGGGTAAGATAAACCCTACATCTGTGATTTGGGTTAAATGTTCAAAGCCAGTTTCTCATGGTTAATGGCATAACATTTCTTTTTAAGGGCAGCATTATGCAGCATACCCTAATAAACAGATGTGCGTTTTTTAATTCTTTAGAAAAGATAGACTGCATCATTCTGCAGCGTGCTCCCCGTACATGTGCTGGGACCATTTTGTTACGTGCTGCTCTTTGGGCCGTGTCGGAGCTGCAGTCGGCAGTATCTGATGCCGGGGTCGACGCGCGTGTTCACACAGCGGGACTCGGAAGGCAGCATTTTGTCTATGGCTTGTGAACTCTAGCAAGAATGAGAGCTTGTCGCCCAGCTACACTATATAGCCAGGAAGAACGCTGCATTTGTGAGTTCATCCCGCAGCACACAGTGGAGGGCAGGACAGCTGCTAGAATTGCAGATTTCATGTACAGAGCTGCAGTCTGTTTTAAGGAGTCTGTTGGCTCTGCCTTAGAGGAATCTGCATCCAAAAAACAACAAGCAGTGTTGTGAGGGTATAGTACCTCATGCTGTCACTAGTGTCCATTGGGACCTGTTTTGGCCACATACGGTACTGTACCTTGCAACATGGCTAGGGAAGGATATGCGCTGCGGTGAGCGCTGCTGACTGGGGAGCTGGGGATCCGTGCTAGAGTCTGGTGTCGGCTCAACATACTGTGATAATGGACCGATCGTTTAATTTCCCCCAAGCGCATGGATAGGTGCGCAATATAAATAAAAGCTACTAATGTAAAATAGTATAAGAATTCAATGCAGCGATCTCGGGGTGGGCAAGCAGTGTCGCACAGGGTGGTGGGGTAGACGGCAAAGGGAGATTAAACGAGGGCACTGCACTTCAAATTATGCCTAAATTATCCAAACAAAAAAACAAGCAAAACAGCAGTGGCCTCGGTGGGGTGGTGGGGGCCTGCGAGCAGAGATAGGGGGAGGCACAGGGATATTAAGGGACGGCAAGCAAATAAAGCGACCGAAGTTTCATTGCACAAGTAAGCAAAACATTTCACGAGCAAAGAGTCAGCCCAACCAAAAAAAAGTTCTCTCAAAGTATAAATAACCTGAACAGTAAGAAAACATGTAAGAGGGGCAGTCTTCATGGGAGGATACACAAATCCAAAAGGAGAGACTACTAAGTGTATTCACCAATGAAAAGCCAGCATTTCCAAAGGACAGCAAGAGGAACCAATGAAAAAGATAGGCGTTTTTTACAAGCCCATATCCTAGATACAGCATGTCTTGAAGCGCATGCGCTGCCTAGGCGAGACCTAAAAAGCAGTATTAACTAACCAGTATAAAACACCAATGGGTGTATTCCAGATCTTCCGACAGATAGTTCTGTTGTCTAAATATGATCTCTCAAAAAAGCCAAAGGAATCCCATGAAGGAACTAGTACAGCTGATGGCAACACTGCCCATACATCCGAATCCATTTATTCTATAATAAAGCTTTCTTTCCCTTGTTCCAATGAGACCGCCTTAAGCACAGAGGGAAGTTCAACCAGTGTAACCTCATGGTCATTAGAGAACAGAATTAACATCATTGGTAATTGTGGAAGATAAAATTAACCAATATATAAGCATACAACCGTTGATGGAGAATCTTAAGAACGATCTGTCCCATGGCCTAGACAAAGGTTTCAACAATATCACTAAATCTCTTGTTTTAACCAAACATCATCATCAGATGGTCTCCAAAGGTGTTCACAGCAAATGTCTTAATTAAAAAAAATTCTCAACACCACCAACTGATAACCTCTGAAGGTGCTCATACTACCAGCCCTACTACAGATATTACGCATGATAAATTCACTCATAGGATTTCAGTAGCCCAATCACTTGCTGGAACCAAGGTTTCCACTCAATACCCAACTGACCGAGATAATTAACATTTTCAGACGCAGCTAGTGCAAAAAGAACAGCAGTGGAATCGACTAATAGATCGACGCCCAGAATCTTCTACATCCTATCCTCAGTTTAACCATGACAGCTATAATGAAGACAACTTTGAAGTTTACAAAATGAACTTTTCCCCAGCATTTCAATCTTAAGGAACTCACAACTCTTTAAATCAACAAAATATTATGAAAAAATACTCACTGTTCTCAGGGTTTAAGGACCTAACACCAAAAGACCTGATTGCACTAGAATTTATTCCAGCAAAAAACTGCAAAAAAGAACTCGCTTCTAAAACTTGGGCATGGTATGAATGGCTTGAAAAAATCTGTGCCTTGGGCAATTGGGCAATAATTACTGAGCTAGTTCCTCAGCCGAAATACCCAGTTATTTTACTATGTTATAAAAATAACTTGAACCAATCTTTAGAAAACCAAGCCCATTTAAAGGGTCCGGATATGCCTAACAATTATTTTGATAATTTAGAAATCACAGTAAGAAGGAATGGAGCCAAAAATAAGTGATTAACCTTTCACAAGATAATTAATGTGCCACCCAAAATAATGGTAACAACATCTGTTTAAATCTGCAGTCCTTGCAGTACTCCTAACTGCTCAAACACAGTTGATTCCTTCTAGAGAAGATATCCAGATTTGTCATGGAATTTAATGGTGATAGATAGGCAATTAAGATCAGGTAAAAACTTAAAGGATTTCCTTAATGTGTACAAAATCATTTGCTTTCAAGAATCTTGGTGTACCTCCAGTTTTTTGTTAAACTACTCTACCGTGTATGAAAAGTCAGCCAGGAAAAATTCCATGGGCAGGCCTAGTGGTGAACTCCTAACACTAGTGTACAACTCAAGAGACATGGCAGGGATAACCATAAAATTAAACTTTCCTCACTTTCTTGTAACTCTCCTAAAACCAGTGATAAAATATAATTATTAATGTATAATTTTCCACCCAAAACTGAATTCCTTTAAAAAAATCTTTGTCCTCATATACACCACGGGCGTGTCTACAACTCGTGCGCTGTGACCCGAAAGACATCCGTCATTTACCCATGCATGGTCTCTCGACCCTGTTCCGGAAAAATGCTCCAAGTTGTAATCATCGGATCAGCTTACATTGCCCATCTCTCCATTGCTGAACCGGTGACCATAACTTCATCCTACTCAGTTTACGACTTAACACATCTAGTAGCTACGTGTCTTACAGAAGCTGTCCATTCGGCAATTGTTGGGGATTCAACTCTTATCCATCTTTTGCATATCTAATTTCTTGCTAACAGTACCAAAGAAAATATAAAATTTTCCTCTTCCTGCTTAGTCTCGCGTCTGATTTCTCATGCATCATACCAAAGAAAAATAGGGTAGGTCTTGCCTTAATCTCATATTTGAAGATTACCCTTGATACCTTACTAAGTCACTCAAGTATGCTGCCAGCTCCGGGCAGTTTGAAAACATGTGCATGTCATCTGCTGCTACCAGGCCACATCTTCTACAACTTACCTCCCCATTCCCTTTAACCCTCAATATCTTGGCCGCAATCCAGTAGCATCTGTGCAGGTAAAGAGATGGTGCCGTCTTAGTTGCTGGTCAGACAATGCCATAAAGTAAGCTTAAGAATACTTGCCATATATCTTCCAACTCTGCATGTGGCAAGTCCTCCCTCCAGACCTCGTATAATGGCTTAACCTTTCCCTCTATGGCAACAACCAGCTGCCAGTATCTGGAAGATACTTCCCTTTTTCTTGATTTGGTTTATTGCAGGTCTAAGTCTATCTGACGTGCTCCCCTTAGTCCCCTCTAGACTCCTGATCCACGATGACAGTTGTACATACTTCATCCTTTGGCAGGTCACTTCAGATATTTATTTATTTGAAAAGTTTTATAAACCGCAAACATTACCCAAACGGGTATCTGAGCGCTGTACAAAGGAGCGTAAGTGGAATGAGGTAAAAGCATGAGTACAACAACAAAACGGAACATATGAAATACATGAAAAACAACAAAGTCATATGGGAGCACAGGGGGGGAAAAATAATAATGGTGACCCAGGGTAATCAGCCCATCTTGTGAGACCTGTAAAGTTCCAGCAGAACAATAAATCAAAAGGACACATGAGGAGACACCTATCGCACTTTGACCAAAAGGTATTAAAGACAATCAAACACGAGATGGAAATAGATCAAGTTGGCATCCGGGCTATTGCTGTTGATGGTCATTCAGGAGTAGCCATTTGATGTTTTTTGAATGAGGCACTAGATGGGTTGGATCTGATCTCTGGAGGAAGAGCTTTCCATATTCTTGGAGCAAGACCAGAGAAAGTACGATTGTATGTCCTTTCCTATTGAATTTGGGAGGTTTCAACTGTAGGGTATTAGAGCTTCTTAAGTTCCGACTCGAGCCCAATAGCTCAAGTTTTTTAGCCAGGTAAACGGGGGTGTTGTAATGAATAGCTTTGTGCGTCAGGCAAGCTATCTTGAAACGGATCCTTGCTTCGATGGACAGCCAGTTTAGTTGAATTAGGTCTGGTGTGATGTGGTCATGTTTTCTGGAGCCTGTGATGAGTCTGGCCGAAGAGTTCAGAGTGGCTCTAAGAGGGGCCAATCTAGCTTAAGTAGACCAGCAAGGGTCACCAATCCATATTCCAAGCGTGAGATAACTAAGGATGTGACTGATGACTGGATGTCCTCAGGAGGTAAGAATGGCTTAATTTTCCTTAGAGTATTGAGCTGATAATTGGCTCCCCTAATAGTAGCACTGATGTGATCTTGCATATTTAAGTGTTTGTCCAGAGTTATACCTAAAGATCTAGCAGAGTCAACAACATGAGGGGTGCAGTTAAACGCAGTGAGTTGTTTGAGCCAGTCCTGAGTAGGTGCAGCGTGATTACGGGGGGCAATCAGAAGGAATTCTTTTTTGAGGGTATTTAACAACAGATGATTATGAGTTAGCCATTGTTGAGTTTTTAGGAGCGCATCATTTAAAGTTATTATGTCATCTGATGACGAGATCTTCAAATACAGTTGAGTGTCATCTGCATACATATGGTATTGAATGTTAGAGGGGTTCAGAATATCGGAGGGTGGTTCCATGAAAAGGTTGAAAAGCTTGGGCGAAAGTGCGGAGCCTTGAGGTACTCCAATAGTGACCGGGGTACTAGTTGCAAAGGATTGGTTAATTTTGATTGTTTGGGTACGGTTATGTAAGAAAGAGGCAAACCAATTTACGACAGGGCCCGATAACCCCATCCTATTTTGAAGAAGAGCAATCAAGTTTTCATGTTTGATGGTGTCAAATGCTGAGGAAAAATCAAGAAGGATCAGTAGACCAGGAACATTTTGGTCCAGCGATCTCAAGGCGTCGTCAACAATGTGAGTTAGAGCTGTTTCAGTACTGTGACCCGCTCTGAAACCTGACTGGTAGAGGTCAAGGAGCTGACATTTCTCGATGTGGTTGCAGAGCTGTGTGTGAACGCATTTCTCGAGCAATTTAGCTGAAGTCATGATGTTGGTGATCGGATGGAAATTGTTAGGAGCAGTTAAGTTGGCATTAGGCTTCTTTGGGACAGCAGTAACTTGCCCCATCTTGAGACCATCGGGAATCCTACCATGCATGAGAGATTCTTGAATAATCCGGGACCAAAGTGGAAGAATGGCCGAATTGAGATCTTTGAAAAACTTAGCTGGTAGAGGATCGCTGAAGTGATGGGAAGGTTTTAAAGACGCCATAGTTTGGAACAGCTCTGCATCATCTGGAAGTAGAAAGGAATTCCAAGATGCGTTGTTTTTAGGAGTGCAAACTGTGGGGTAGGAAGGTGCACTTGCTACCATAGGCTCCAAA
The DNA here is from genome assembly GCA_963921515.1 of Calotriton arnoldi. Taxonomy (NCBI): domain Eukaryota; kingdom Metazoa; phylum Chordata; class Amphibia; order Caudata; family Salamandridae; genus Calotriton; species Calotriton arnoldi. The sequence goes on along the minus strand of CAWUFW010004741.1, from coordinate 1,003,387 downwards.
TCCACCATCTGCTCCCATGGCAGCAGATTCCCCTCTGACACCAGGTCCCCCCAGCACCTGATCTTGTCCTTCCTGACTGGAATGAACAACTTGTCCTTCAGATACTCCGGCTGCCAAAGCGAGTTCCAGATTGGGGCAAGCTAGCTCTAATAGGGAATCCCTAGTACCCCTCTGACTTCAAACCACAATCTAGCTGCTGCCTGTGATATCTTCAACCTCACCTTCCTGAAGAATCTGGGCCAACCAAACTTATACAAAAAAACAACTTCAGCGTTGTTCTTTATCATGCTTTTTAGCATCCTCTCTATTGCATCCTCGCCCAGTCTGTCTATCAACACCCTGCAGTTTTTAACCTGGAAAGCCAAACAATATAGTTGCAAGTCTTGAGCGTTAAGCCCCCTTTAAATAACTTATTTCTCAGTCTTTTCCAGGCTATTCTTGTTCCATTACAGCCCCAAATTAAACTAGATATACACCCTTGTGCTCTTTTCAAGGTATCCTTATCAAAGGTCAAAGGTATACAATCAAACAGAAACGTAACGTGTACTTTGGAAGAATCATCATCTTCACTAAATTTCGCTCGCCCATACAAAGTCAGCGGGAGATTACTCCATCTTTTCAATAAGGCACTAGTTTCTTTGATAACTCTAGTCAATCAACCCCCATTAGCTTTCTCAAGCCACTTGTCACCTGTACCCCCAAAAACCTCATCACTTCTCTCCTTTCTGGGCCCTCCCAGCTACCGTTCCATTTCATTAGCTCTGTTTTTCCTTCATTCACGTAATATCCAGAATATGACCCAAAAATCGTCAGTTCCTCCTTTATCTGTGTCATTGTCTGCTCTACCCCAGATGTATACACCATGAGATTGTCTGCTTATAAGGCTACTTTCATCCCAAAACCATTGCAGGAGAACGATATTCTTTCAGTAGGCCTCCGTCGTGTTCGCCAATGGCTCTATGTACGAATTAAGAAGAGCTGGGATAAGCGGCAGCCCTGTTTAGTACCTCTTGTAATGTTCACCTGCCCTGTTAATTCACCATTAACCAGGATCATTGTTTTGGGTGCACTATATATTAACTGGATAACCCTACAGAGCTCATCATCCAGCCCCATATTCTGCAACACTGCGCTCAAATAGCACCAGTTCACCGGGTCATATCTATTTCCCCCAACAGGCTGACCGTGGCCTCTTTTCAGGTTGCGGGAATCTGCCTCTTTCCCCGAGAATTTCCTAAAAAAGTATTTTCCATGGAAGTATCGCCTCTTTCAACTTTGCATATAACTCGTTTGGTATTCAGGTCCCGCTGCCTTTCCTTTCTTACTAGATCTTAATATTCTATACATTTCCCCTTCACTTATTCCTTGGGGGTAAAATCTGCTACTGCTCATTGCCTAATTTCTTCAAATTTCTCTCCTCTAACCACTGCCTAATTTGCACCTTGTCTAGGGATCTTCATCCTGATGTATCTTCCCAAAGAACAAAAAAAAAAAAAGCTTACCAATTCCCTTCCCTGTATGTCAAACTGTATCTGTGCTCTAATTTCTAATATCCTTTATGTAATTTCAGTTACGGTCTGCCTTAGTCTTCCACACTAACATTTTTCTGCACTTTTCTTCATATTCAAAGTAACTAAGCTTACTTGCCTTCTACTTCTGTATGGAATGCCTTTCAAAAAACATCTTTAGTTCCTCCTGAGAGGCCTGGAATTAATCTTCTATTTCTCTTCTCCATCACTAGACCACCTTCCACCAGTAACTTCTGTTGCTTCCAAATCCTCCCCTCCATTCTACACACCTCTCTACCTTTCTCTGCTCCTTCCTGTGGCAGACATGTCCAACTTGTAACCTGTCCTTGCAGAAACGCTTTATACATATCCCATACTATGTGGGTCCTCGCTGAACCTAGATTTACCCCCCCCCCCCCCCAAAATAAAACCTCTGGCTGTTCAAGTCCTTGATTCCTTCTTCCACATTCAGTATTTGCCTGTCCATTGTCCATCTCCTTTCCACCCTTTCTTCTTTGGCTGGAAGATCCAGGTACACCCCTGAATGATCAGATGTATGTAAAGGTCGGTGTTCCAAGCTCTTCACCTTATCCAACTCCCTTCTGTCTATAAGAAAATAGTCTAAGCAGGAAAAATGTCCATACATTTTGGAATCGTATGTATATCCCCTTGATTTTCCTTCTCTCACGCTCCACGTATTCTGTAACCCCAGTTCCTCCAACATAGACAGACAAGAAACCATGTGATTTGAGTAAATTCTGTTGAGCTCGAACCGTGGACCTATCTAATCTATTGTCCATCAGGACATTAAAATCCTCTCTTATCACTATAGGTGAGTCATAAATCAATAAGGTCAGAAACACCTCCCGCAACGTGCCAGGAATATCGAAATTTGGCCCATAAAACCCCCCACACACACTAGGGTCTTGGTCTTCATCCTAACCCTTACTACTAACTATCTCCCTTTATCATCTGCTTTACTGTTCTCAACCACTGAATCCCTCCTCACCAGAATTACCACTCCTTTTGTACTGCATGCCTGATCAGTAGTAATAACTTGCCCTACCTATGCTTCTGTCTTAAAAAGTATTGCTCTTTCTTTCCTCAGGAGATGTCGCTTGTAGTATCATAATCGCAGCCACATTGTCCCTATGATACTGTATTACTAACCGCTGATTTCTCTGTGTCCCCAGACCATTTGCTTCCACTTCAACAATGCCAAGAACTGGTTGACTACCTTAACTCTTACCACCATACCAAGACATTTCCTGTTCGCCCCGCCCCCTTGTATAAAATTAGACACCCCCCTAATTCGCCAGCATACACAAGGACTTTATTCCTCTTTTTCCTGTATGCCCCCCACCCTGTGCAGCTCACACCCACCTCTCACCCAGTGCCCTCCTACCCTGGGTTGTACATTGTATTTTTGTACATAACTTTCAACAGCTCTGGGAACTTTTTCTGGGGCTTTGCTCCCATCTCCCTCAATTCCTCCATCCTCTTCCCCATCTCCCACGGTTTGTCCCAGAGTCTGTCTAGAGTGATCAGACCGTATGCTAAAGTTCATCTCCTTCGACTGGAGGGACTTTGCTTTCAAGCCTGCGCTGTGGATTTGCTCCTTTACCCTATAGGTCAAGGAATTAACCAAAAACCTTCTTGGTTTTGTCCCCTCCTGATTAAATTGAAAAGAACCTTAATGAACCCTCTGAATTTCATGGGTGAGGTCAATACCTGCATCACCTGGTACCACCGTACTCTTTAGCAACTCAATCACAAACGCCTTCAGGTTTCCCTTTCCACCCCTTCAGTTATATTCAAAATCCTTATATTGTTTCTTCATGCGTTATTTTCTCCATTCTGTCCAACACCTCCTTACTCTTTTGTTTCATTGCGTGAATCTTTGATGCGTTTGTCTCAGTCACCTTACTAGGTTCACAAACCTCTTTCTCTAGAGCCTCTGTTCTCATTAAAAAATTACCTAACATCTTCTCGAATACCTCACAGGTCTCTTATATCCCTTTCTGATTGGCCACTGAGATCTCAAAGCCCTTCTTCATTTCTAAAGAAATATTATGCAGTAACTTATGAATTCGAAGCTGATCACTGCTCCCCATAATGAGTGACAACTTTCACATTCCACTTTCTCCGCGCTTTTCTTGACGACCTGGCCATCCTGCACCTCCACCCCCTCATCCCCTAGCAGCTCCTCAAACCTATTCCCCTCTGACTGTTTACATCTCCCTGTCCTCTGTACTGCTCACTTCCTCTGGATTTGATGTCATTTCTAGCACTGAGCCCACAATTCTCGTACTTCTCCTCCCCTCTATACACATCTACGCCATCTCTGCCCTGATATGAACACCCTCTTGCCCTTTACCCCTCTTAGCCTCAGTGTCTACAAGAGAAAGGTTACCAAAAGAAGGACCACACTTGTGTGGGAGGCGAGAGAGAAAATGTTCCGTGGTGGGGTAACGCAAGATACTGCCTCCCATACGAATCACTTTTACAATGGGTATTCTACCACCTTCTGCTCAGTTTTTCTAAAAAAATTATAAACTTTCCCTGTTCCTCCAGTGGAAACATTAAATACTTTTAATTTGGACCCTCACACACCCTTTTGGTGTCATTTCATCATCCGGTCGCACCCATGTCCCTATAAACTAGGTAGGCTCAACCATTTTCCAGCAAGCACTTTGGATAAAGATCTAAACCAATCCCTATACCCTATAGATAAGTCGACACGATTCAGCCCCTTCACACAGCCCTCACGGGGTCCCAGGCTTTCATCAGGACTGCTTATCAATCCCCTAATTCAACTGTAAAAGCTTTGTAGGCTGTTTATGTCCATTCCGTCATTTGATAGTCACAAATGTAGGACATAGACAAACATGCGAGGAAAATTAGATGCTGGCCTACTTGCTTGGGCTCTGGTAGAGAGGCATGCACTTGTTCCTTGCTGCAGGATCATAGGACAAGGAATATATATATATATATATATATCTCCTTCGAAAATGCTGTAACTCAAATCACACAACAGCAGGGACCACAAACAAAAGTCTTTGCGAAGAAAATTAGTTTATTCCAAAAGGTGGCACAACACTCTACGCGTTTCGGAGCCCACGCTCCTTGCTCACGAGTGGTTTCTGTTGTGAAAGTGCACATTTTTTATAAAAACACCATGTGACATATGCATAAGCAGTGAAAACAGACTTCCGCTATCCGGGTTAAGTTAACTTCATCACTTAACACAAACGATTTCAGAATCAGTTTAAATAAACGTAAATCGATAGTTTAGTTACTGATTGAACTGCGGCGGCAAGTGGGGTAATTGTAGCAATTACAATTATTATTTTGTATGCAAGATAATATCCATGATTCTGCTGTCTGTGCGAATGCTCATTAAAATAAAGTATTGAACCTACTTTATTGTACTTAACAGAATGGACAGCAGACACAACATTTCTAATATATGTGTTGGCTTTTAACAATGACCGCACTTCACGAAGTGCTCAATTACCAGTATGCCGATACACATTATAACAAACGCCCTGGGTTTCACTAAATGCTATATCTATATTGCCGCAGTGGGCCACTATTCTGAGCAAAATTGGAACTAATAGCGCCTCAGTGGGCTCGGTAATGAACTTAATAGATCCTGCCACAGTGGGCATATATCCATACACAAATGGAACCTCTAACGCCCCCATGGGCGCGGTATTGCTTAATGTCTTACCACAGCCAGCAAATACCCAGGACGAAATACGTCTTGCCCAAGTGGGCCAAATGGTCTACTTTGTGTCTATATATATATATAACAAGACAGTTCAGAAATGCGTTGGCTCAGAATGGTCTGAGTGACTATCTGTGGGATGTGTAAACTTAACTCATCCTCATTATACATACCATGTCATGCGTCTTCCATATGTACTCATAGGAAGTATTATAGTGACTTTTGTGGTCAGACCCACATTATATGTGAATTGTGTGCATTCATGCTTGTTAAATGCTCTCTGTTGCAAAAAGGAAGGGTTTATCTTTCCGTTGCAAAAAACATCCAATCATCCATTCTTATATGGTGCACAACACATATAAGCACATACAGTGAGGTTCTAAAGAGGTGTTAACACAGTTATCTTAAAGAAGTGGTCTACTTAGCATAATCTGAGTTTTCAAGTTTGTATAGTTCTTATCCTCCAAGGTGTCTTCAATCACCATATGATCCTACAGCAAGGCACCAGTGCTTGCCTCTCTACCAGAGGCCCAGGCAAGTAGGCCAGCCTCTCATTTCCTTGCATATTTGTCTATGTCCTCTATTTGTGACTATCAATAAATGACAGAATTGACTTTAAACAGCCTACAAAACCTTGACATTTGCATTGGAATAACAGGGATTAATAAGCAGTCCTGATGAAAGCCTGGGACCCTGTGAGGGCTGTGTGAAGGGGCTGAAACATGTCGACTTATCTATAGTGTATAGGGATAGTTACGACCCCCAACCCAATTTTAAAGTAATTTTATTTGTACTAGTCATACCCAAATTAAAGGGAAACCGAGGTAACCACTAGGTATTTTTAATATATATTCTCCCAGTTAGGTTTAGATCTTTATCCAAAGTGCTCCCTGGAAAATGGTTGAGCCCACCCTGGTTTATAGTGACCAGGTTGCGACCTGATGATGAGGCATGACACCAATAGGATGTGTGAGAGTCCACATTAAAAGTATTTAATGTTTCCACTAAAGGAACGGGACAAGTTCATTATTTTTCAGAAAAATCAATCAGAAGGTGGTAGGATACCTTTTACTAAACATACCTTGAAAAAGGACCATAGGGATGGAGTTATCTTAATCTTGGAACTGCTTACTCTCTGGTTTAATTTTTGAACTGGCTGTTTTTACTAGCTATCTTAGGTCTCCGTCCCTGCACCCCACTCTTCAACCTAACCTTCCCACCTCTGCTCTCTTGAGCCCTTGACTCTTTTCTAGCTCAATCTCCCACACCTTTCCGGATGTGAAACTGTATATGCAGGCCCCTTGCCAGTTCTTTGTAGTCTGACAGCTTCCCGGTCTCCCCCACTCTGCCTTTACCCTCTCCTAGCTTTTGATCCACGTCAGTCACCAAATGTCCCCTTTCTCCACACTCCACAGTATATCCCCAGTTAGGTTCTGCACTCCTTTGGAAAGCTGCCCCACAAGTTGCTGTTGTCTCTAACGGCGTCGACTCCCCCTGTCCTAAACCGACTTGCCTACTGCCAAGCTCATCCTTGCCCACAAGCTCCTTCCTCTTCCAAAGAAGCTCACGTGCTGATGCTGCCTGGCTTGACTCGCGAAGAGACGCGATGTGATGCCGTCTGACCCCACCTCAACTCGTGGGCTGCAAGCGAATAGCACCCAGGCGCGTTCACTATGGGAGCCAGTAAGAACGCTACACCTCCAGTCTCTTTCCTGCACCTTCTCGCCGCTCCACTCACCGCTCTCTCTTCATCTCTTGTTCTGCCGCCCAACCGGCAGACTGTGTAAGGTGCCCCATCCCTATGCACGGCCCTGCAGGCAGACTCCCGACCATGCTCCTCAGGAGGCTGCCATTTTCCCTAGAGACCCAAAATTGAATTGTGACAGTGAAGCTATTACTTTACCATTGAATGAATTGGAGAACAGAATTGATTCCTTTTCCCCATACCAAAATTATAATATCTGGCGATTTTTAAATGAATGTTTGCTGTGAAATTCATATCACTTTCCAGGAAATAACTCTCGACCTACATTACCATATTCCACCTGTACAGATTATTAAAAAACCTACTTAAATCAACAGGGAAAGTATTTATCATTTGTTTAATGGCCTGAGTTTCAGATCAATAAACTGTTGGTTCATACAGGATTGTCTGACCAATCAAACCTGTATTTTAAATAAGATCACGTCTTATTTAGAGTTCACATTTTTTATGCAGCAGAGCATCTACTATGTAAGGAATTTCAAACGATAAAAAGAAAAGAAAGTGATTATAATCCTCAGCATATAAGTTTGGGTGTAGGCAATAGAAGTTCTAACTTTGATTATTGTTCGAGATACAGTACTGTTCATTTTGAAATAGTAGAGCAAACTGGTCCATACCTTTCCTTAACAACTTAATTCACCTTTGTGAGCAGTCGTTCCTCATTTGCTGGTTAAACCTCCCTGTCGTAGGGTATTGGAAATAACTATTACTATTCCCGTATGGGAGCAGCTCTTGCGTACATTTTTTTCTTTTTTTAATACCGAGTGGAAAAAAACTAGCTAATCAATCAGCACAGGACAAAATTAAACAAATAGGATGCACAAATTTTAACAAAGAAACACAGCAGGAAACAACTAAGATTACTTCAGAAAAACTAACTCTCCTAATCGAGATTACAATATAAGGCAGCAGAAATTAGAATTGAAAAGATCTATTACCGCCATTTTGAAAAGCAAACAGGAGGGCCTTTGGTTAATAATGCACTAAGCTATTAAAACAAATGACTCCAAGAAATTTTGGATGTTAATTGGACAGGGTTCTGTAGCTCATCTGTCATCTTGCCATGACACTATCGCCTTCGAAAAAGGGAAGATAGTTATCCGTGATCTCTATGCACCAAACCTAATTCCTGTTGTTGATTTTAAATTATCCGAAATTATTCTTTGTCTTGTATGGAAGCAAGTTCAGTAATAAAGAATAGTATGTCAGCGGTCATGAAGCCCCTGGCACAAATGGAATTCCGATAATTTGTTTCAAACACAACCCTGTATCTTGGAGCAAACTTCTAGCACAATTGTTTACAAGCATATTGGAGACTGGATAAATTCCCAAGACATTGAAAGGATCAATTCCTCCAACTGCAAAAAAGTTCCAAGAATGAGCTAAGTAATTATTGATTAATAGTACTTCTCGACGCTGTTGGCAAAATGTTTGCAAAACTTTTAAAACCAAAAATAGCAGAATGGGGTGAAAGTAAAAATCTTATAAAAATTTAGCCAAACTGGGTTGTAGTAACGACAACTACAATTATAGTAAGGTAAGACTAAAGTTTATTCATTGGCACGGAGGAGGGCAAATCCAACTGTCACCGGCAAACACATGGGAGAATTCTACATTCTCCATGGAATGAACGCACACCGAGAACCATCAGCAGTAAGTATTCCACTGGTACGAAAACATCACCAGAGTAAACCACTACATTATCCTTCTCCTCTTGTTGTTATTTTTTTTAACAAAATAAAGAATGCATACAACTACTGATATAGGAAAAGAAATGAAAAAGAGTACTCCAGGAAAAGGAAGTAAGAAAAGCAAATGAGGGAAAGCTGAGAACCACAGAAGAACAAGAAAGAAACAAAAAGTTAAAAAAACATAGGTAACCAACATAGCGAAAAAAACACCAACTAAGAAAAATGCATAGAGAAAACAATGGTTCCGGGCAATCGGCGATACCTCGCCAGAACTGAACAGCTCTATTGGCATCCGCATGCCAGGACCATTACCTTTAGGAAATTCAGCGGAATTGTCACTTGTTTGGTTGCCACTAGCTTGACCACTCATTTTTAATTACTCTGGACATATTCCACCAACTCTTGTTGTTAACCCTGATAGCATTTCCACAAACCTTGTCAGCAGCCATGGGCTCAGTGAATTTCATATCACCCTTCTTGCAATGAATGGGAATCTTTATGCATACCACTTCACCTACTGCAAAATGCTGTGGTACAGTCCTTTTCCCTGAATCAAAATAGCTCTTCTGACGTTCCTGTGCCTTACCAACATTTTGCCTGATTAACTCATCCGCCCCCTCAATTGCATTCATTTTCACCCACCTTGACATCCACCCTGGACATATCTTAGAAGAGGGTTTTCTTCCCCTCAAGTATTCAAAAGGTGAGAACTTAGTTGAGGAATGTTGAGTAGTGCGGTAAAACCACAACATGGATCGCACTGCATTCTGTACTACACACTTACTTGCAACGGTCCATTGTACACAATTGTTCAAAACCCTATTCATACGTTCTACTAGTCCCATTTGTTTGTGGATGATAGTGAGCTTTTGTGGGCAATACCTCCTTATTCAAGGAAATCCTGAAACTCCAAACAAACAAATTGCACCCCATTGTCAGACACAATGGTGGTGGGGAAACCTTCCCGCAAAAATATGTCCTGCAAGAAATCTATGACATTCTTGGAGTTCGGTTCACCTATGAACCGAACTTCTGGCCACTTTGAATAGTAGTCGATGAGGAAGGTAACAAGTTAAATGGTCCAACTAAATCAATGCCAACCTGTCAAGTACCCCACAAGGCTTACCTGTTGCTTGCGAAGTATTCTCACAGAGACGACATGAGCTATCGCCCCCGTACCCACCTTACCCCTGTCACGGAGTGTACACCAACCGGGATGAAGATGGGACCGGGGAAGGAAGCTAAAGATAACGGGGATGGCGTCCAAAAGATCAGAAGAAAACCACCCTCAGGTTGGGGAATGACCATCAACTCTGGCTGAAAGGAAGACAAGGGAGACCTGGTTATAACTGGCATAAGTAATACCCTCTCTAGGTTCGCCTCTTACGCACATGCGGATCAGGCTTTACCTGGTGAAGGGAAGCACCTTGCGTGGAGTAGTCATCTATGGCAACGGAAAGAAGAAGCAGCACTCCTGCGCTGCGTTTCAGGGAAACACAAATAGCTCCACAAGGTTGGTAGCACCGACTCAGCAGTGCTTCCAGAGTAATAAGACAAGGTAAACGGCAAGCGCTCCTGCGCGGTGAATAAGGTATACTAGCAAGCGCTATGGTGCAGACAGGCCAGCAACAGTCTAGCGCTCCAGTATAGAAACAAAAAGGAAACCAGCAAGCGCTCCTGCGCTGTGAGGTAAAACAAAGAAAAACAAGATGCACTAGCGTGGTGTCTATGGGTAATCAATGAAAGCGCTCCAGCGCGGCGTTACAAGGGACACAAACAAGCGCTCCAGCGCGGCGTTTCTAGGATCACAAACAAGCGCTCCAGCGCAGCGTTTCAAGGATCACAACAAGCGCTCCAGCGCGGCCTCAGCAATACCTCATGCAAGGTCCGGTTCCGAAGCAGGCAGCAGCAAGATGTAGGCATCAATCCGAAGCGCTGGACCGGCGGGAACCGCTGTGGTTTATGCGGTGTCCCCCGGAAGCGCTGAGTGACGCATTGGCGGTTTCCGATCGCGGAAGCTAGACCGCAACCCGCCTGCCACACGGAAGTGAGGAAACCTGATTCCGCATGCGCGAAAGGCAAACACGCTGCGGACAGCTGGAAGGTAGGGAACCCCCGGGAACCATGACACAACCTTCTTCCAAGGCCTTGCCGAAAGTTCAATTGGTTGAAGGGGTGGTGTACTTACCTTAAACCTTTTTTCTGCATTCAAACACACCACGCAATCTCCCACAAACGCATCCACATCTTTATCCATAAGAGGACACCAGAAAACTTCACGCAACCTGCGTTTAGTGAGCGCTTTGCCCAAATGCCCTTCACGAGCACCCTGGATCAATCTTGCTTTAGACTCAGGTGGAATCAGTCTATCTCCACACATCAATATGCCATCTTCTACAGAAATTTCAAGAGACACTTTTTCACAAAAGTTTGCAAAGAATATGGTACATTTTTCTGCTTGGGCCAACCACTGCTCATACATTTCATGACATGACCCAGTAACTTATCCTTATCTAACTCACTTCTCCATTCCTCCTCACTCACAGCACACACTTCTTGCATATCAATGGAAGCAATAAAGCAGTTATCCTGATCCTCATCTTCATCCATACAGGTGTCCTCATCAGCAACAGGGAATCTCAAAAAGAAGTCTGCTCTACCATTGTTCCCAGGCAAATATGAAACTTCGAAATCATACTGCAATAACTTTATAGACCATCTAGCAATTCTTGGTGTGTGTTCTTTGATTTTGTTTCCAGATAGAATGGAAACTATTGGGCTGTGATCTGTGCGCAGGACAAAATGATTTCCCCAAATGTAGGAATGACATTTTCTGATGGCCCACCAACAGGCCAGCAGTTCTCTTTCTATAGCTGAAACATTAATCTCCGGACCTCTCAAGACTCTTGAGGCATACCCCAAAGTGCTTTCCACACCCTCTTTGGTTTGCGTGAGGATAGCGCCCAAACCTACACCACTGGCATTGAGCGTAATGGTGCACATGGCTTTGGGATCAAAAGGTTTCAAAATATTGGGACCCACCAACTGTGATTTCACTCATTCAAACACTTCTTGACAAACATTGTCCAAATGAACACTACATTTTTCTTCAACATGTTGGTGAGAGGTTAAACTTTGGAGGCATAGTCTGGCACAAATCTTGAATAAAATTCGCAAAGACCAATGAAAGATTTCAACCCAACTATGTCCGTAAGTGCTTTGGTGTCTACAATGGCCTTTACCAAACCTGGTCTAGGTTCCACCCCATGCTCAGACAACACATGTCCTAAGTATTCCACTTTTTTCTTTAGGAAAATACACTTTTCCTTCTTAAGCACAACACATTTTTCTTGCATAATATCTAAGACTTGAAATAATGCTTCGTCATGTTTCTCCTTGGACTCACCATAAATCAAAACATTGTCCTGAAACACAGCAACACCACTCACTCCCTTCAACATGTGACACATAATTCTCTGAAAAACTGCAGCTGCAGAGGCCAATCCAAACGGCATCCTACAATATTGGAAGCTTCCAGTCGGAGACACATATGCTGTAAGATGTCTTGAAGAGTGCCCCAAAACCACCTGGTGGTAAGCTGATGCCAGATCTAATTTACTGAACCACTTAGAACCATTGATCATGGTCAGCAATTCTGAAATCTTAGGGAGGGGGTGAAAATCAATGCAAATGTTTTTATTCAGGCTGCGTAAATCAACGCAAACACACAGATCACCATTTTTCTTCCTTGGGACAACCAAAGGAGAAAGCCACAATGATGACTCAATTGGCTCTATAATGTCTTTGTCACACAAATCATTTAATTCATGTTCCAGGCAATCTCTCACAATAAACTGGATAAGTCTGTGGTTAACGGGGATGGCATCATCCTTTACTTTAATCTGATGAGCAAAACCCTTGACCTGCCCCAAACACTCACCAAAAACTGAAGGAAAACATTGAAAAATGTTCTCAGTATAATCAGTAGAGCTGACTATAGATACGTGTTCTTTAGTTCCCGGCCTGAGAACCATCCGAAATAAGCCCTGATGGAACCAACCCAAAATTGACTACTCCTTGATGGCAACATAGACCTTACCAAGAATCTTCCTACCTTTGAATTCTAAGATGTCTTCGAAATAACCAGCCAATTCTATCTGCCGCCCTTCATACGAAACAGGGGCCTTTTCCGGCGGCTCCAAGAAACAATTGCCCCAAGTTTCCTCAAACATTTCCTGGGTGATCATGATTATTCTTGCACCAGAATCCACTTACAGACTCACTTTTGTGTCACCAATTTCTATCTCAACATAAGGATCCACACATTCGGAGGTATCCACCACAATGATGGACTCTTCACTCACTACCATTACCATTTCTCTCAACTCACCTTGAATATTTCGAATGTTCTCTAGATCTTCCTGATCCGCATCAGACACATTCGCATTAGAAAATGCATTGACCTGACCTTTGCTAGCTTGAGAAACATTTCCACCGGGCTTCCCACTTTGGCACACTTTAGCAAAATGACCCATCTTGCCACAAGCCCTGCACATGACATTCTTTGCTGGACACCCTCTGCTCCCCTTGACATGAAAGAGATTAGCACACCTGAAACAGATGTTTGATTGCTTGAAAAAAGATATATGATCTGTAAGTGGAGCTATAGTAGATTTAAAGTCCTTTGTTCTAACTGCCCCTACAAGCTAAGGACTTCGGTCTTTTAGCTCTTTTACAGATGCTTTAGATAGTTCGATGCTCTTCACAGTGCGAATAGTTTCTTCGAGGGTTGGATTCCCTATAGATAACAATTTCTGTTGGATAGACTTATCCGAACACTTCCAAATATACTGGTCTCTGATCATGTTCCGTGAATCCTTCAAATTGCCAATCTGCACTCAATCTCCTGAGAGCAGAAACGAATGCGTCGACATCCTCACCAGTTCTTTGCTCTCTTTTAAAGTACTTATGTCTGATGACAACCAAGCTTGGCAAAACATCAAAACATAATTCCAATTTTTTGACAGCTTCCACATATTTGTCAATGTCCTCTTCTCCCTGACCTCTAACCAAAGGTGGTAAGTGTTTGAAGACTGATCTTCCTTCAAAAGCTAATGTGAATAATAAGCATTTTCTCCTCTTGGCTCTATAACGAGATGCTTCTATAGCTCCTAAATATGTTACAAACGCAACATACCAGTACTTCCATGCTATAGGTGGATTGCCAGGCACCCCGAGGAACGGTGGTGGTGGAGAGACAGATTACATATTAACTAGATTAGCTCAACTTAACTAAAAAGAGAAGCAAACCAAACTTGCTAGATGATGAGCAGCAATGTACTGTAATATTTTAAACCTCGAATTTAGAAGAACAAAAATATCTCAATAGCATGAAATAAAAAACAGCTAATAAAAAAAACAAGCGCGGGTCAGAGTGTTGCTAAACTTTTTCAAATGTCTTGAAAAGGTGTGCGTGCCACCATTGAAATGGACGCACCTGTGTTGGTTCGCATACGGGAGTGTGTGTGCCATTATTGTCTTTCTTTTACAAAATTCACATCAGACCAAAGTTTGTCATCATGGCGCACAGTTTAGGGGCTGACATGCATGACATTGAATGAAAAGTAAACACACTCTGACCCAAGTTTCATGCAGCAGAGCATGAACAAAACGTCCTCATCGTGACTTGTTCTGTCACACCGCAACGGTATGTCTAGATAACAGCTCCCTTGAAACACTGGACCGCTGACTGTCGGGCAACAAAACGATTCATGCCTTGATTGGTTTTCAAAAACTAGAGAAAGAAAAAAAAAAGGCACGCCGCCCCTAAATTAACTTCACCTGCATGCGCCTGTTTCCGGCGCTCCGTACTTCAGACTGTTCCCAATCTGCGCAGACTTGAACGACACGCCTTCCTCTAAGATGGCGTCTCCTGTGTGCGCTTGCTTCGTGCCTTTGCACAACAATGTGAGTGACCAATGTTGACTAGCACGCCGGCCCCTAAGATGGCGTCTCCTGCTTACGCTTGCTTCCTGCACTCTGTACGTTGGACTGCTGCCAAGGTGAACTGCCGTATACAGCTTGCGCATGCGCTTCTAGCGTACCTTCAGAATTTTCCTCACGGAAGAGAAAATCTTAGGTGTTCTTGAAAAGGTGCACCCGTGCGTTCGTTGCCGACACTTCACTGCCCCATCTTTGACCTTCGACCATGTCCAACGAGCATCAAAGTAGTGAGTACAAAGACATCAGTACGAGGTGTTGCATAGTTTTCGTGGGTTCTGCCGTCCTCTGCCGATTGTCGCCATAATAATTGTAGTAACGACAACTACAATTATAGTAAGGTAAGACTAAAGTTTATTCATTGGCAGGGACTGCGCGACAGCCAACACGGAGGAGGGCAAATCCAACTGTCACCGGCAAACACACCGGAGAATTCTACATGGAATGAACGCACACTGAGAACCATCCGCAGTAAGCATTCCACTGGTACGAAAACGTCACCAGTGTAAACCACTACACGCGTTCAGACCAGCTTGCTTGACACTTAGCAATAATACTCCATACACTCATAAATAAAAAGTAAACATAAGGATAATCATTTTTTTTGTCTGTTTCTGTTGGGCCACTGACACCACCTTGCTACTTTTTTTTTTATTAAATGGAACTACACCAGGGGTCTCCAACCTTTTCTGTAGTGAGAGCTAATTCCAATCAGTGAAAATCATTGTGAGCTACTGAAGGCTAAACAACTAGTGCATTGTTACCAGACACCCCAGCAGCCAACTTCATTGACTTTAAACCTAATGTCCAGAGAGCCAGATACTATGGTTTGAACAGAATACTTTGACTAGGTACACTATGAGAGGGCTGCCATTTGTGTTAGTAAGAGCATAGTGTATGGGGAAGTATGAACGTGTGTGTGAGTATGAATGGTATATATGTGTATGAGTGTCTGAGAGCCTGTGTCTTATGTTCTTGTGGCACAGGACATACCTTTCGCCAGATATGGCACCGTTACATATATAACACAAACATACGATTTTTTTTTTTAAATGGTAGAAATTTAAAGTGCAGAAAAATATACTGCAAAAATTTAAATAAAATGGAACTTTTTTTTGCAATTTAAGTTTCTCCCATTAAAGAAAATGACTGTATTTTTCCGTTATGAATATGGCACAGTGTCCACTGGGTACTGGAAGCAAGAGGCCTGCTGTTTGTAAATGTAACACTTTGAAATGGGAGAAAATTAAAATGAAGAGTTAACTTAATCATTAAGATAACTTTTCATTTTAATTTTCTCCAGGTTAAAAGCATTCAGAAATATCATTTTGTTCTCGCCTCCAATATTGATTTGACCAGGACTTTTATTTAAGATTTAATTACCTCAGTGCTTGGGTTGCTCACCTCTGTGCCCTGGCTCCAACCTGGGTCATAAATCTGACAGAGCACTGCTCATTATCATGCCCTGCTAGCTGCAGTCTCATTATAATAATGTAAAATAAATACATTTTTCCCATAACTTTAAAAGGAAAATGTGACCTTATGCTTATTTAAAAATTAACTCAAGGCTGTGAGCTACTCTGAAAGGGTCTGGGAGCTACTGGGAAGCTTGAGATCGACTAGTTAGAGACACCTGAACTACATGAAGAAACTTGTGTGGATTTGGGGGTCTCCTTGGAAGACCACCCAAAGGTGCAGGGTCCACCCTTAGTCCACGGGTCCGGGATACAAACTGAGACCAACACTGGAGCGCCGAGAGAAAGGATATTTATTACAATCTCATGAGATGTAGAGAGAGCATCAGCAACAGACACCCGCAGCTTGTCTGAGGAGGCAATCTGCCAAGCACTTTGGTTCCACGTCTTATATACCCTTCATCCCCACCCCAGGCGTGTATAGTAAAGAAAGAACACCATGGTTATGGAAAGGGGGATGTATACAGAAAACGAACACCATAATTATACAAAGGGAGACGTGTACAGTAAAACAATGAACACCATAATTATACAAAGGGAGACGTGTACAGTAAAACAATGAACACCATAATTATACAGGCAGAGGTCAATCTGATAAGTTAGCAGATGGTCACTGTTGGGCCCCTGCAGGGGTAGGTGAAACTCATAATTACACAACAAGCAGAGGACAATCTGATAAGTCCGAAGATGGTAGCTGTCAAACCCTGTAGGGCGAAGGGCAGGGTGAGGACAGTAAGCGCAGGTGAACAGTCCTGTTCAACTGGGGTTAGCAAGAGTTCAGTCAGATTGTGGCAAACAAAGGCACGGACAGTCCTGCTCGGCTGGTTTAGCATGAGTTCAGGCAGGTGGCGGCAGATCAAGAACAGGGCGTTGGTGGCAGTGCAGAGGTGAGGTGAATCAAGATGTGAAGCCACAGAGCATTCGTGACCCCTGTAGAGAGGTCGCAATGGAGGATGAAGTGCAAAATGGCTGAGCTAATGGCAAGACAACAGACATACTTTTCCACATGAGTACAAGTAAAAGTAACTAACAGTCTTTGTCTAACTCCTAGAATTCCCAAAAAATCGTATTAAACAAGGATGCAGCTTGGCTCTCCTCCTATTCTCCTTGTGTATAGCTGACCTACCAAACTATCTTGATTCATGGCAATGTTTTCCACCACAATTGAGACAAACAAAATCAGTCATTTAGCCTATGCCAATGACCTTATTATCGTTTCCAAAACGCACTGAAGGTGTTCAGCATCAAGTCAGTTGCCTCTATCTATACGATACGAATAATGATCTCACAGTAAATCTCACCAAAACAGTACATTTTACTGGACCTTTCAAATTTTTCAAATGGATGATAACTCAAATATTCAACATGTTGGTTGGTAGGTACCTTATCTAGGAGTTATTATCGAGCAACACACCGAAAGTTGGACGAGAACTTACAGATCATAGAGAATAAATGCACTGATACCACAAAAGGAATTAAACAATTTTCTAATCTTTATGGGGCAAGAGCTATGGGCCAAACAATTCCTGCTAACAATAGTACACTGAATTTTATCCTGCTCTGTGGCTCGCTAATCCTGCAGCCAAAAATGCTGGCACGTCTAGAATCAAGCCTCATTAAACACATCCTCCAAATATTTAAAATAAGATAATCAACTCCACACTCTCCCATCAGATTAAAATTTGGACTAACGCCCCAAATTGCTTTACATAGTATGGCTCTCTTGAATTGCATCTGTTACTGCAATACGGCCGCTGAAGGTAGCTTTAAGAAACTAATCTTCTCTGAAACTACAGTTGATTATCAGCAAATTAGAAACCCAATTGAGAAAACAGTTGCTTCTGTCATTGATAACTATAATCTGCCATCATTTACTTCTTTATTAGATCTCAATACATGAATTCTCAAGCAACTAATCTGTACGAAAATAAAGGACACATCAGTCATTAATGATTTGACACAATATATCTCATACAGAAATGCATACAGACAGTCATATCTGGACTCTAATCTTGATGCAGTCATTTCTTTTACTTGAGGCTCGGGCTGATTTCCATTCAAATTTTCCAAATCGAGGGCTGCTCATTTGCTATTGGAAAAGACACCGACTTGCTGTCTCTGCAGTCTGGCAAATTAAACTCTACAACACATGATTTGCATTTGACACGCATACCTTCAAATTCTGAAAAAATATCTTCAGCCATTTTTTAAAGTAGCTAACATTGGAATTGTTTTCAAGAACAAGCAAATCGTTTTATTTCATGTTTAATGACATTTAAAAAAAAAAACTTTTATCTTTCTACGACATGTGTTATAGATTGTTTTATATTCATTGTATTCTCTAAGGCTAGGAGATAATTGCTATATTAATGTAACTTTCCCATTTTACCATATGGAAACAAATGAATACAGGAATTGTATGGGATGTAGGATTATCGATTTTCACTATTAAGATTGAGACAGCCCACTGTTTTGAGTTCTGTGATAGATCTATTTTTGAGATGACTTTTAGCTTCTAAATGTGGTTTGTAGCTTTTTATTCTTTGTATGATCGTTTGTCAACTATTTTAACAAATCAATAAAATAAATTATTTACTACTACACCTCTGCTTAAAAAAATAAGATCAAGAAGGTAGATGAAAAGACTCTTTGGGGAGGAACAGGACAAAGAGGACACCCAAAATGTCTGCTGGGACAGCATTCATAAGCAATTTGGATCACATAAGGATGAAGATCAGGCACAGGCTGAAGACAGTTTAATGGCCTTCCCTACTACGGGTTTCAAAGACCTTAGAGCCCTTCGGGAACTTAGTAGACTTGACACTTCTCCTGAAATAGACATAGATCCAGCCACAGGTCCAGCTCCACCAAAAATAGTTGATTTTCATGTAGTTCTGAAAAAAATCAACAGAGACTCTGAAACTTCCCCCTTCCTTGGTGGAGCATCGCCCTAACAGATGTTCTACAAAGATCAACCCCATCAAATGAACCTCTGCTTCCCTTTAATGAAGCTTTGATAGAAACAATGTGAGAACTCTGGTCACTCCTTTCCTCCGTTTGAGCGGTTACCAGAGCTACAGTAAGGAGATATGTCGGCTCCTAATGATGCAGCCTTTCTTTCCTTTCTTCCCTCCCCTGAGAGGTTAGTAAATCATGACTTAACCACCACTAGGCTAATCCTGGGTGCCTTTCCCACTCATCTTCCTGTTAGAGAATACCAAAAATTAGTGAGTAGGCCAAAAAGTGTTTTCTCCAGGAAGTCTAGGGCTAAAGTCCCTGAATGCAGCATATGTGCTTGGTCGCTACATAAACACCCAATGAGATAAGGTAGCTGTGGTTCTCCAGTATTGGGGTATCTTTCATAGATTCACATGCCTGAATCATTCCCCGTCGTCGGAGTGGGAGTCCCACGGTACATAAAAAGCAATAATTATGCACATAATAACCATAATATAGGTAACATAGAACCAGGAAGTAAAGTAGACAGAAACTACAAGGGAAGAAAACTTTCACATTTATGACTTGTCCAAGACATTGTATACAGTCCAAACTGCAGCCAATCAGGCGACAGCACCCTCCAGAATGTTCTCCCCAGAGGCTCAGGCTCTCAGATTTTCTACCGCACGTCGCGTGAAGGGAGTCTCCCTGAGCTCTGCTCAGTACTTTTCTATTTCTTCAGAAATTTCTTCATTTCAGGATGTCTTCATCTAAAAGATCTCTCTTTCGACCTTGTGAGTCTTGTGGGAAGCTCCGGCTGTTTTCAGAAGACCCCCACAAGAAATGCATTTATTGCCTGTATCCTGATCACCAGGTGAGAGACTGCAAGATCTGTAGGACCTTCCCTCAAAAAACTCTCAGAGACAGAGAAGGACGTCTACTTCTGTGGCTACAGAAGATTAAGGATCAAGACAACCCCTTATCTGATGTGGGGAGTGTTGCCTCGGGCTCAATTGCGTCCTCTAGGAAGAGGATTGCTGAGGAGGACTTGTCTTCTCCTGGGGCTAAGGTGTCGAGAAAACAGCAAACCTCTAAAGGTGCTGAATAGCCTTCCTCCTCAAAAAATGCTCCTCCACCTTCTAAAAGTAAGCCTCTGCCTACTACCCTCCCGAGAAAAACTGCGAAGTCTCTGGCTTCAAAACGACTTTCTGAGAAGGATTTACCTCAGAAAAAAGTACCGCCGTCGACCGCATCGACAACGACTTCGTCAACGAAACTCACTGTCGACGCTACAACAACGTCGACTGCCACCTTCTCGTCGCCGAGACCACAGATGATCATGTCGTCGGCGTCATCACCGTAGACGCTGGTTTCTGTCTCCGTGAAGCCAATCTCGTCGACGACAGAAATTAGATCTACCGTCGACGTCCCTTCGACAATGAAGATTAGAAAAATCTCGTCAACGATTGCCTCGTCGACGAACACATTCATCGACGACTGCCTCGTCGTCGAAGACTACCTCGTCGTCGAAGACTGTCTCCTCGTCAACGACTGCCTCGTCGACACTACAATTCTCTTCTTGCACAGAATTGCAGGTTTGGTCAGCGTCTGCGGCCACGGCACCCTCTGCACCATCTACGACGCCTGTGCAATTACCACCATTGACAACAGCATCTTCCTTGCTGCACAGACGTGGTTCTTCATTGGAGGTCCTCTCTCCACTGCATATTTCCCTACTAAGGTACCGCTAGAGTTACCTGAACAATTACTAGATTATGGGGAGGATGATGAGGAATCCGAAGACGATGACAGATTTCGCACTGCCAGGAGCCCTTCAGAATTATTCATTAAATATCAGGAGGACGATCAGGATGACAATCCTTCCCCAGAGACTGTGGGTCCAGCTCCAGATGCGATCCCGACAGCGCAAATGCCTTTGGCTCTATTAAACAATCTGCAATTCATGTTGGATGACTATTATCGCCGTTTCCCTCCATCTGAATCAGCTTCATCCATTCCGCCAACACCTGTGCCTCAAACTTCCTTTTCTGCGTTGAGGTCACCCAGACCACCTTCTCCAGTGCCTTCTCATCATTCCCATGATGCTCACACTTCGGACGACGATAGGGAGGAAGGAGAATTGGATGACAGATCGCTTCTTACGGAGTGGGACGATTAGCAGCTACACACTCCGTCTCCTTCAACTCCAGCTCCCATCGATTCTCCTCCAGTTGACATCGGAGGTTTTCATCTTATTATGGAAAGGGCAACACAAAGGTTCCTCCTGCCTATGGAAACAAAAAAGGATGAGTGTTTCCTATATGACTTTCAAGATCAGCCGAGGAAGCAGGTACGGACCATCCCAATAATTGACTTCATTTGGAAAGAGGGATTGAAGGTCATGAAAGCTCCTGCTTCTGTTCCTGCGGTCTTACCTCGCCTCGACAAAAAATATAAAGCGCCAGATAACTCGCCTGCATGTCTCATAGGTCAACCAAAAGCTGGCTCTGTTATTGCCCAAGCGGCGCAACGACGAGCTAGAAATCCCTCTTCTCCAATCACAGCTCCTCCAGATCGGGATGGCAGACGATTGGACACTATTGGAAAAAGGTTTCCACCATGGCAGCGACGACCGTCCGTGCTGCTAATTCACTGGCCATATTAGGCCGGTACGACAGACAGATGTGGTCGGACATCTCTCCCTACATCGACATGTTGCCAGAACCATCCAAATCGGAGGCTTTAAAATCCTACAAGAAGGAGAGCGTATCTCTGCGGAAATCATAGATTCGGCCGTGGATGTCGCATCTACAGGATTTAGACAACTAGCAGGTGCCGCAGTACTACGACGGCAAGGCTGGCTCAAATCGACATCTTTTCGCCAGGAGGTTCAGGCAAAGATAATTGATATGCTGTTTGATGGTGAATCACTGTTTGGCCAACATGTGGATGAGGCCCTTCAAGCCATTAAAAAGGATACCGAGACAGCAAGATCTCTCGGTAGTCTCCAGTTTCGGAAGCCGCCCTTTCGTGGCGCTAAGGGCCGTGGATCCTTTTCTAGTCGAGGAGGATATAACCAACAAAGGTCATACCAGTCCTTCCAAAGTAACCAACGATACCAATCTCAACGCCAACAGTCTTACGGACAACGAAATACCTCCTATTCACAGAATAAGAGAAAGCCTTCTGTAATGAAGTACGCTCTTGACCAACAGGTTGAAGTGAAGAGAGTTCTTTATTGTAGGTTTGTAGGTATCTACAGATTAGACGTCCCATCCACACGACCTCAGCAGCAACTGCCCACTCGAGGTTTACATAACACTTGAACTCAGACAAGACTCTAGAATGTAGAACTCCGTGAGGTGGAAGGACAAGGGACACAGGTCATTGTAATATAATTACACCCGGTAACAGTTCTGAAGATCATTACACACCTTCCCTCTTTACACAAAGAGAGCGTGAGACAATTAAGAACAGGTATGAGAGAAAAACCAAGAATGAAGGAGGTGAAGAGAAAGAGGAAAAAAAAAAAACATTAATGAAGAACAAAATCGTGCAGTTTTGCAGGAATTTTCCCAGTACGAGAACTTTTCCTCAATACAGGCAAACAAGAGGAATCATTATGGCTGCCCAACTCGGAACTGACTTTTGTACGCACAGGGGCAATTCTGTTTAGATTCCATATGCGACCATCGTGCAGCTTAACTGCATTCTGAAAGAGTTTTTTTACAACAAAAGGTGAAGAGAATTTAGAAACTCCCACAGATCTCTGCGGAAGACGTACTCGTACTCTGTCACCGACTCGAACACAAGTATGAGCCACAGCGTGTCTGGTGTCAAAATATTCTTTTCTCTTGGCAATCCTCAAATCTTGAACACATTGCCAGGACTCATCGCTCGAAGACACCACTCCAGACCCTGCAGCAGAACAAGCATCCACACCCACACCCACACTTTTGTCTCTCATCCACGCTTGAAACATCCGTGTATTGGGGATTCTTCCCCTAAAAAGCTCAAAGGGAACCTTACTAGTGGTTGAGTGAGGTGTGAGACGGTAAAGCGTAACTCGCTCCAAGATCTCAGACTTCCAGTCTCTGTTTTGAGATTTGGCAAGTTGAATGGCTTCTTTTAAGACACGGTTGAACCTCTCCACCATTCCGTTGGTTTCGGGATGATAGAGAGCGCAACGCTTGTGTCGAATACCCCTTTCTGCCAAATAATCTTCCATCTCCCTCGAAACCAGTTGGACCCCGTTGTCTGTAAGTAAGCAATCTGGGAGTCCCTCTCTTGCGAAGACTTCATCCAGAAATTTGGTGACATCTTTGGTCTCAATGCTGTGAGTAACCTTAATTTCCGGCCACCTGGAAAACATGTCTATCAAAACTAAGACAAAAAATGGACCAGAGGTGCGAGCAATGGGACCCAGAAGATCTAAAGCTACATCTTCCCAACAACGAACCGGGATCTCACGCACCACCATGGGTTGTACCCTTGTATTGTAGGCCTTGTCTGACGCAAAACAACCAGGGCAGTCTCTTACCATGCGTTCGACAAGGAGATCTATCCCGGGCCACCAGAAATGTAGTCGGATCCTTTCTTTTGTCTTAGAGATGCCCTGGTGCCCCTGATGAGCTTGTTCGAGAATTTGTTGCCTAACAGAGAGAGGTGGAATAAGTTTTGTACCCCTCCAAAGTAAACCAGAAGAGACTGACAACTCATGACGCACATTCCAAAACTTACGCACCTCTTCATTCAAACCTTTAATACCTCCCCAACCTTCAGTTACCAACTTGCAGACTTTGAGAATGGTGGGGTCATTTTCCAAAGAAGACTTCCATTCTTCCTCGCTCAAGACACCAGCCATGACTTCGCACACCTTATAGTTGTCATCCTCCCAAGGATCCCCTGAGTCTTCAACGGCACAGTCTGGGTTGTTCAGTACAAGACGGGAAAGACAATCTGACACCTTGTTCTGAGCACCAGGAATGTGGTGTACAATAAAGTCAAAGTCTTGTAGTGCGACTATCCACCTTGCAATTCTAGAAGAAACTGCGTCAAGACTCTTTTTTGTAAACAAGTCTTTCAAAGGCTTGTGGTCAGATTGTACTGTGAAAGAACTTCCCCAAAGAAATTTCTTCATTTTCCTAATAGCCCAGAAAATACAAAGAGTTTCTCTCTCTATGACAGAGTATTGTGCCTCCGACCCCACCAGCGCTCGTGACAAGAACATTATAGTTATTTCTCGTCCATCTTTCACCTGTTTCAGGACAGCACCGAGACCCTTCGAGCTGGCATCAGTGACGAGCACTGAGTGTGCGGAAGCATCAAAACTCTGGAGAGAAGGCGCTTTGCTCAAAGCTGTTTTTATATCATCAAACTCAGACTGACATTGCGGGGACCATGTAAATCTCACACCTTTTTTGAGGAGAGCTCTAAGAGCAAATGTGCGAGAAGCAAATTGTGGAACAAACTTGTTATAATATTCAGCCATGCCGAGAAAGGTAACCAAATCATCTCTAGACTGGGGCATGGGAAGATTCTCAATGGTCTTAACTAAATTGTCTTTGGGCCTTACCCCGCCCTTAGACAACTTATGTCCCAAATAGTCAATTTCACTGAGATTAAATTTGCATTTGCTCTCACGAAGAGTCAAACCACGTGACTTGAAACGTTCAAGGACAGCTTTGAGCCTTTCATCATGTAAGATCTGAGAAGGTCCATATACCAGCACATCGTCTTGGTAAATCTTTACACCAGGTACCCCATTCAGTACATCTTCCATTGCTCTCTGGAAGACAGAGGCTGCAGAATTAAGCCCAAAGGGAAGTCTTGTGAATTTGTATGTGCCAAAAGGCGTTACAAACGTAGTGAGGTCCATAGAAACCGGGTCGATCTTGATTTGATGATACGCGGCCCTGAGGTCTAGCGTGGAAAACACTTCTGCCCCGTCAAGTTGTGTGAGCATCTCTGTGATGTTTGGAAGAGGATATTTATCAGATATCACAGCTCGATTAAGGGCACGCAAGTCTACACATAGCCTCACCTCACCAGAGGCTTTGCGGGCAAGTACTACTGGAGCTAGCCAATCACTTGCTTCAGTCTCAACTATAATACCTTCATCTTGTAGCTTCTGTAGCTCTTTTTGCATGGACTCTCTTAAAGCTAAAGGTACGCTGCGCACCTTGCACGTTACAGGTGTGGCACCAGGTCTCAGTGTGATTTTATGTACATAGTCAGTCAAACAACCTAACTTTTCATTGAAAACCTGTTCAAACTCAGAGCGTAAATCACATGCATGGACAACGTTCATGGACACAGGTGCATCAGAAATAGTGGAACGTGAAGGGGTTAAGTCACCTGAAACCGGTAGATCACCTTTAAGAATAATGCAAGGATCTCCACCAGGGATCAAAATCACACCAAGATCAGCTTGATGAATCCAGCTCAGTATGCTGTCCCCTCGGGAGGAGATGTAAACCTTCCCAGCTGTAAAGTTCCCTCTGTAATCAATCTCACCCTCAAAGTATCCAAATAACTTTATAGGTTGACCACCGTAAGCAAGCGGTCTGATGTCTGGTTTGAAGACCTTCACTTTCTCTAGTAGAGATGAGTCATAAAAACTCTTCGGAATTAAAGTTATTTTTGCACCTGAATCAAAAAGCATTTTTATGGAGCGACCATTTATCTTCATGCAGTCGACGGGACTCTTACGCTTTCCTTGCCCAACTTGGGCTAGTATTTCACCACAATGTAGCTCGTCTGAGTCTGAGTCAGGCTCGTTTTGAATCCAAACTTCCTTCACTCGCTTATTCTTCTTGAACTTTGGCGTTCTACAAGCTTTTGCTACATGGCCAACTTTACCACACTTGAGGCACTTTGAGTTCAAAGCTGGGCAAGACTTGTCATTAGCCAAGTGACCTGCCATGTCACAGCGGTAACATCTTCCAGAGAACTCATTTTTCTGTTTTGAAGGATGTGGTTCGATCAATTTAAAACTCTTTGCCTTGACGACAGTCTGTACTTTCTCATCAGTAATGTTAGAAGAGCCATTATTTTTCTTTATTACCTCAACACAAGCAAGTGAATGCTCAATGCGTTTGGCTATGGAGATAACCTCATCTAATTTGGGATCGTCCTTCTGCCAGAGCTCGTCTTTGACTTTTTCTAAACCACATCCCAACATAAACTGGTCCCGTATGCGTTCCTCCTGCGCGCCTTCAAACTTACAGGTGGAAGCCAGTTTGCGTAGATGAGTTACGTAAACTTCAACAGATTCTTTGGGTTGTTGCATCCTTTTCCCAAAGTGATAACGTTCTAATACAGTGCTGACCTTAGGAAGGTAATGTTTGTCTAGTTTTTTAAGGCATATTTCAAATTCGTTTAGGTTGTCGGATTCAGTGTCACTGAGGTCGGGTAGGTGTTCAAAAACCTCTTGACCCTCAGAGCCTAGGCAATGTAAGAGCAAGGCTGATTTTCTCTCGGCACTGAGTGAAACGCCACATACTCTTGCGTAATTGAGAAAGACCTTCTTCCACTTTGACCAGCGGATGCTGGGCTCCCCGGGGTTAGATAGAAAGAAAGAAGGTGGAGTGACGTTTTGCATTTTGTGAGAGAAATGAAAGGGTGTGTGTAAAAGCGATGTAGACAGGCAAGAACTTAGTAATAAGCTGTGCCCGTCAGCGAAGCAGGCGAGAAAATATTTAAAACAGTACCAAGTTGAAAATGACAAGCAGTGTTTGTCAGCGAAGAAGAGCAATGGTTAAAAATTCCCCTTTTTATATTTTCCCTAAGGTGTGCCTATCAGGGACGTAGACAAGAAAGAGTTTGTAAGTGAACTCAATCAGCAACAACAAGTTGTGCCTGTCAACAAAGCAGGCAGTGAAATGATATTTAACTTTAAAATTTCCCAAGCTGTGCCTGTCAGCGAAACAGGCGAGAAATGGCATTAAGGCATGACAAACAGCTGTGTTTGCCAGCGAGGACGTAAGGCTGAAGAGGGTGCTGCTTCAAGGTGTTTGTGTAGTTGTAGGTATAACAAACAGTTGTGTAGTAGGCACGGTAGACTGTAGAAAGATCTCAGGAGTGACAAACAGCTGTGTTTGCCAGCGAGGACGTAAGGCTGGTCGTGAGGGTGAAGAGAGAGTTGCTTCAAGGAGTTTGTATTGTGTCTGTAATCCGCTAATCTTCCGCGTCTTTGGTTGCTTGGAAACAGGAGCAACGACGTAAGAACGAGTAGATGCGCATGCGCGTCAATAACAAATACGTCCTTTTCTCTTTTTTTTTTTGTTGAAAACTCGAGGATCAAACTCATGCGTAAGTGCGCATGAACCCAGAGCGTGACCCCAGTTTATGATGTCATGCGTACGCGAACGCAGGTGGCAACAAACAGCGTGAGAGAGTCTATGATGCCATGCGCACGCGAATGCAGGTCACGAGCAGTTGGACATCAAGAGGAGCTTGCGCAGGCAAAGACACAGAGGTTGCCAAGGAGATCGTGGGCGCGAGGGACGCGCGTGAAGGAACGGTAGGAATGTTAAAATGGGTATTATGATATGTCGAGCAGCGCAGGACAGCAGGGCGCACACAGTACCTTTTAAAATAAGTCGAGCAGCTGAGTTAACGTTATTCCTGATTTCTTGAAGTAGATTGAGGATTGAAGGATTGAAGGATTGTATTAAGACGTCTTTTGTAGGAGCAGGTAGATGGCTGTGGGTTCTTGTCCAGGTCGTCGCCAGTGTAATGAAGTACGCTCTTGACCAACAGGTTGAAGTGAAGAGAGTTCTTTATTGTAGGTTTGTAGGTATCTACAGATTAGACGTCCCATCCACACGACCTCAGCAGCAACTGCCCACTCGAGGTTTACATAACACTTGAACTCAGACAAGACTCTAAAATGTAGAACTCCGTGAGGTGGAAGGACAAGGGACACAGGTCATTGTAATATAATTACACCCGGTAACAGTTCTGAAGATCATTACACCTTCCTATCGCGGACGCGACACATCTAAAAAACAGTGACAACCGCCACCTGCCACCTATTCTACCGCCTACCCCTTTAAAGGTTGGAGGGAGAATCTCCCAATTTTACTCGAACTGGTCCGCTATAACATCAGACAAGTGGGTCCTGGACATTGTGGCCAGAGGCCATGTTCTAGAGTTCATAAAGATTCCTCCAAACTCTCCTCCCAAAGGCCCACCTCCAGCTCATCTCAAGGAGCTTTTTTCCCAGATAAATTTGATGCTAAGAAGGGGAGCGATCGAGATGGTCCCTCAATTGCAAAGAGGAACCGGGTTTTATTCAAGATTTTTCCTGATCAAGAAAAAATCGGGAGAATGGCGCCCCATTCTGGATCTTTGCTCCCTCAACAAATATTTTAAAAAGTTATCCTTCCGGATGTTAACGCTTCAAGAGATCCTTCACCTCCTTTCTGCGGGGGATCACATGGCCACCCTCGACCTCCAGGACGCGTATTTCCATGTACCGATTCTTCCCAGACACAGAAAATTCTTGCGGTTCAGAGTGGCTGGCAGGGACTTCCAGTTCAAAGTCCTTCCTTTCGGACTACGTTCCGCACCCCGTGTGTTTACCAAGGTTCTAGCACCGGTGGCCGCACACCTTCGTCTGGAGGGGATCCAAATCTTTCCGTATCTAGACTGCCTTATCAAGGCGAATTCTTTTACGGTCGCAAGCGCCCACATTCAGAGATGTTTGCCCCTCTTCCAATCTCTGGGCCTCTCCATCAATCTCGACAAGTCTCATCTCGTCCCATCGCAAAGAAAGACGTTCTTGGGAGCCACGTTAGACACTCAACTGACACAAGCATTCGTCTCAACCGAAAGGCAACGAAAAATTTGCAGACTTGCCCACCTGTTGCGCTCAAAAAGGTGCGTTTCAGTCCGGCAGTTAAAGTCATTTCTGGGGATGATTTCTTCATGCATTCCTTTACTCCCCAACTGCCGTCTCAGAATGAGACCCCTACAAGAAGAGCTCAACCACCAATGGTTGCAGGTTTCAGGGTCCTTCGACGATCTCATTCGCATCACTCCCCGGACGCGAGAAGCCTTACTCTGGTGGACTCGCAAAAGGAACGTGGAAAAAGGGTGCGCATTCCTAGTGGAAGCTCCAAGTTTCACCATCACTTCAGATGCATCCCTCGAGGGGTGGGGAGCGCACCTTCAAGGGCTCACAGTCAGCGGCAAGTGGAACGTCCAGCAACGGACGTGGCATATCAACCTTCTAGAATTGCTAGCCATCTTCCTCGCCCTAAAATCCTTTCGCACCATCATTCTGGGGGCATCAGTATTAATCCGGACGGACAACACAACAAGTATGCACTACTTGAACAAACAAGGAGGAACAAGGTCTGCCCGGCTCTCTCAACAAGCCCAACAAATTTGGGACTGGGCGATACGACACAGGATCAGCTTGTCAGCGATGCATGTTCCGGGAGTTTCCAATGTCCTGGCAGATTCCCTCAGCAGATCAACAGTATCCAATCACGAGTGGGAGCTACATCAACCAACGTTGGATCGAATTTTTCAGGAGTGGGGTCGTCCCGATCTAGACCGCTTTGCGACCAGTCAGAACCGCAAATGCCCATTCTTCGCAAGTTGGCTTCCCCACAAAGGGTCACGCGGGAATGCGTTTTCGATGAATTGGTCGCAGATCTATGCTTACGCCTTTCCTCCGATACCGTTGGTTCCCAGGGTTCTCCGGAAAATGAAGAGAGAACCTTGTCGCCTAATTCTCATTGCTCCCAGGTGGCCTCGCCAGTTCTGGTTTACCGAACTCCTCCTTCTCTCACAATGCGATCCCATTCAGTTTCAACCAATACCGAACCTTCTGTCCATCCAGAACGGACAGATCTGTCATCCGGACCCTGCATCTCTGAGATTAGCGGCCTGGCGCCTGAGCACCTTGAATTCGCTCATTTAAATATTCCTGTGGAGTGTAAGGAAGTCTTAGCCAATGCTCGAGCGCCTTCCACTATTAAGACGTACAGGCTTAAATGGAAGAGGTTTTGCATGTGGTGTCAAACTGCCGCTATTCATCCGATCCATGCAAAACCGGAGCAGATCCTACCATTCTTTTTGCACTTGGCAAGATCAGGCCTTTCCCATTCTACTCTGAAGGTATTTTTAGCGGCTATTTCAAGATATCGGCAAGATGGTTCCAACTCTATTTATTCAGCTAGGATCATTCAGCAGTTCTTCAAAGAATTGTTTCGGATGTTTCCTCCTATCCGCCGCCCAGCTCCATCCTGGCATCTTAACGTGGTGCTTGCACAACTTATGCGACACCCCTTTGAACCTATTCATAGAGTGGATTTGAAGTTTCTCTCCTGGAAGGTGTCTCTGCTGTTAGCTTTAACATCAGCTAGGAGGGTTAGTGACATTCAAGCCTTCACTATTAATCCGCCTTTTCTTCAATTCACTTCGAACTCGGTAGTGCTACGCACTAACCCCAGTTTTATGCCTAAAGTACCTTCGGACTTCCATCTAAACGAACCAATAATTTTAAAAACTTTCTTCCCTAATCCTCAATCACCTGCGGAAAGGACTTTGCATACCCTTGACATCAAGAGATGTCTCAAATTCTATTTACAACGGACTTCTTCAATCCGTAAATCTGACCAGTTATTTGTGGCCTATGGAAAGATACGCCAGGGACGCCCAATATCCAAACAGACCATAGCTCGTTGGATTTCTGCTGCGATTTGTTTCTGTCGTCAGCAAGCAGGAAAACCATTACAAACAATTCCAAGAGCACATTCTACTAGAGCAATGTCCTCTTCTACTGCTTTTTTTGCTGGTGTGCTTCTTCATCAAATCTGCAGAGCTGCAACATGGTCCAGCAAGCACACTTTTACCAAGCACTACTGTTTGGAAGCTGCCAGTAATGCAGATACGTCTGTGGGACAAGCGGTTCTCGGTAATCTTTTTAAATAAGGTGAGCCTCTGTTCTTCCCTCCTCCTCTTTACTGTTTCTCAGACAGATATCAGCAATGTTTATTATTTATATAACATTGCCCTATATTTATTTATATACATATATATTTATGCATATTATGGAACTTCTATGTATGTTATTGCATAATGTCTCTTGTACATATGATTGTTACAAGTAGAATCTTACGAGCATTATTCTGGATGTACTGCTTTCTACTCTGATTCAGGCATGTGAATCTATGAAAGATACCCCAATACTGGAGAAGAACAATAGTTACTTACCTGTAATCTGTGGTTCTCCAGTATTGGTATCTTTCATAGATTCACATGCAACCCACCCACCTCCCCTCAGAGGCTCGTTTATGCTCTTTTCACTTTGGTACACTCTTGTGCGAGAAAATCTGAGAGCCTGAGCCTCTGGGGAGAACATTCTGGAGGGTGCTGTCGCCTGATTGGCTGCAGTTTGGACTGTATATAATGACTTGGACAAGTCATAAATGTGGAAGTTTTCTTCCCTTGTAGTTTCTGTCTACTTTACTTCCTGGTTCTATATTATGGTTATTATGTGCATAATTATTGCTTTTTATGTACCGTGGGACTCCCACTCCGACGACGGGGAATGATTCAGGCATGTGAATCTATGAAAGATACCAATACTGGAGAACCACAGATTACAGGTAAGTAACTATTGTTCTTGTTCCCAGCCTACCACACTATCTCAAACTACATTTTGCTGATTTAGTTGGCAGCAGACAGGACTCAGCCTGTCGAATAATGAAAGCTGGATTCTAGATGTCTGATTCCATCGCTAAGTTTATGATCTTCTCCATCTTTCTAAGGAGACATGTCCTAGTTCAGTTTCTCTGTCTTTTCCTGGAACGTCAAAAACACTTTAATGGGTCTTCCTTCTGACGGATAGAAACCTTTTGTCCAAAAGATGGACGCTGCTTTGAAAGGGAGGGTGGGCTACAGCTTAGATCATTAGGTTTCCAAGCATCAGGGAGAGCTGCTTTTTGCAAACCAAGATCAATTGCCTAAGGGCAAAATCTCTATAAACGGCTGCAGTTTTCATCGGCCTTCGAGTAACAGCAACCCAGTCCCCCTTATGCGCCAGTACAGAGGTAGAGTAATAGGCAATGCAAAACAACTTCAGCCCTCCTCCTCCCCAGCACCAGTAGGGAAACCACAGTAGTTTGAATGTAAAGAAGCATATGCAGCCATCGGGAGGATAGGTAACCTCTTTTCTACAGGCTGCAAGGCCTTTACTAAAGACCTATGGAGCTTACCAACAGTAAAAACAGGGATATACACTACTCTTCACCAGCAAACCGCCCCCCATACCTCCCCGTCTGCCTCTTCAATTCAACAAACATGTGCAGTAGGAAGTGGCAGCCCTGTTTCAACATGGAGCAGTGGAGTGTGTTCCAGAGCAGGAAAAAGGAAAGAGAGATGCTGCTCTTGGTACTTTCCAGAAAGTACAGTGGGCTTCATCTGATCCTACACCCTAGGCTCTTGATTCTCTTCTGCATGGAGAAATTCAAGATGCTGTCTCTAGATCAGGATTCAAGCTAGCCTGGCTGATGAGGGGTGATACTCTGAAACCGGTCCCAGGATGCTTGTTTCTGGCCCAGGGAGGACCTGGCTTGGCAGTTTGGGCTGGACTGTTCCCATGAGGAGCAGAGTCAAGACTGATTTGCATATGACTGGTCTAAACTAGGATAGCATGGTGAGCAAAAGAATGATGGATTTAATCCAGATCTCTTGACTAGGGGTGAATGTTTGATTTGTTCTGCATTCTGTGTATCTTTTGCTTTCTCGCCCTAAGTGCGCCTGGTATGCCCAGATGTGGGTTCCGAGCTCATTGTGCCACTGGATTCAAGCTAGCCTGGCTGATGAGTGGTGTTACTCCAAAACTGGCCCCAGGATGCGTGTTTCTGGTCCAGGGAGGACCTGGCTTGGCAGTTCGAGTTGGACTGTTCCCATGAGGAGCAGGGTCAATACTGATTTGCATATGGCTGGGTCTAAACTGGGGTGGCATGGTGAGCAAAAGAACAAGAGATTTAACCCAGATCTCTTGACTAGGGGTAAATGTTTGATTTGTTCCGTGTTTCATCCATAATGTGTCTCTTTTGCTTTCTAGCTCAGGTTCTTTCAGCTTTGAATGCAGAAGCCTGCATGATATCTATAGACTTGCACATCCCAATCCTGCATTAGCACATAAAATATCTGTGATTTTTGGTGAGGTCCACTTGCTACCAGTTTGAAGTCCTACTATCTGGTTTAACATTGACTCTGCAACAGGGCCGGACTGGGAACCAAAACCCTCCCCTTGGTGCTGCCGAGCTGTTTGCTAGTGCCGGTTTCGGCCAATTTTGTTACAGGGGGCCAATATTACCGGCCCCCGGTAACATAAACGGCCCCCAGGGGCCCAAAGCCGGCCCCCATCCTGTCGGCCCCCTGGGGAAACGCCGGGTGCCCGCTACGGCCAGTCCAGCCCTGCTCTGCAAGCCCTCACCAAGGCAATGTCGTGGCAGCAGCTTATCTCAGGAGATTGGGAATCACTGTATTTCCTTACTTTTATGACTGGCTGCTTAAAACCAGTTCACAGCAGATGGTGTTGTACCACTTGCAAAGGACAACATCTCTGTTGTTCATCTTTCAATTTGTAATTCAGCTTACCCAAGTCTCACCTAGATCCCTCCCCGTATCTCCTGTTCATAGGACAGTATTGGATACCACTCTATTTCGAGCATTCCATCCTCCACAGAGGGCTCAGGACATTATAAATATGATTTCAGTGTTTCAAGCGGGTGCTCTTATTCTAATCCTGACAGTTCTGCGCCTGCTCAGTCTATTGGCCTCCGGCATTCTCTTGGTCACTCTTACATGCTGTCACATGAGCGCTCTCCAATGGTGCCTCCAACGTCCTTGGTTCCAACACAAGGGAAATCAAGCGAACTCCACTGTGACACTGCAGCAGATTTAGCCTTTTGGGAAACGGAAGAAAGCCTCTCGAAAAGGGGGTAATTTTGTCACAACCCGCAGTTACATCTATACCACCTAGGGTGGGGCGTGCATCTGGAGAATCTGGAGCAAAGTTTACACATCAGTCTGTTAGAATTAAGGCCTTCCTCACTCCCCATTACTGTCAGCTGGTGCAGCTAATAATATGTGGTACATCAACAAACAGGGAAGTGTGGGATCTCCTCTTTCTTAAAGTGCTGAGACTCTGATCTTGGGTGTACTAACCAGGGTTGTGGATAGTTGCCAACCACCTAGCTGGCTCGCCTGGGCAGACAGTCTTCAGCTGACAACATCTTTCAGATCACAAGAGGAGTCTCCACTCAGAGGTGGTTCAAGGACTGCCTGATGGGGCATCCCTCGGGTGGATTTGCTTGTCAATATCAAACACACACTGCCTACTCTTCTGTGTCCTCTAGCATGCATTTCAGTTGGAGTGGAAGTTTCTGCTTCACTACGTGTTTTGTCCCCTAACCCTGATCCCCAGGTTCTGCGAAAGATTCGCCAAGAAGGGACTAAGCCATCCGTGTCTTCCCAGATTTGCCAAGAAGGATGCAGTACACAGACATTCGACACTTTTCGCCATGTGCTTTATTTTGTCTTCCACTCCGTGTTGATTTCTTCTCCCAAACAGGATAGCCATTTCTACACTTCAATCTCCGGAAGTTCCGCCTTCATATCTGGAGATTGAGCGGAGCCATCTGAGTGTCTTCTTTCTTCGGCAAGTGTTCTTTGCTATTTTATTTTTGCTATTTATGAGATTGTTGTCCATTGACTGAATCTGTCTATTCTGGCCGATGGCAGAAAGTTGTTTCCTATTGTTTCAGCAACATTGACCTTCTGAAGGCAAGCTTAGCTAGTATCCTGCAGTTTGCATTGTCTTTGACCCAACAAGAGGATGGTGTTGGTATAATAAAAAAGTATATATAGCAGCCATGCCAGCCTTTTTTGAGCCTTCCAGATTAACCGTCCTTTTTCAGGCCAGTGGTGGTTGTTCGCTTTTTAAAATGACAATTTTATTTCCACCAACACTTTTTACTGTTCCTCAGTAGGATTTGAACTTGGTTCTAAAGTTTTTGATGGGAGCTCCGATTGAGTCTCTGCACATTTGCCAATTGCCGCTCCTAGCCCTCAAAACAGTATTTGTTGGTTGCTGTTACCATGTCCCATTGTTATAAGGAGCTGCATGCCTTGACTTCCTGTCCACCTTTTACACGTTTCTTTCCAGACAAGTTAACACTCCCGCCTAAGGTGTCTTTCGAGACCAAAGTTGGTGTCTCCCTTCCATCATTGTCAATCACATACTCATTTATTGTCCCTATCCACACCCAACAAAAGAAGAGGCTCACCCCTAAATATGCGTCAGCTTCTACATTGACCACACAAAACAGAATAGAGCAGAAGATCAGCTCTTTAGAAGATGTACAGGCAAAAGGAAGGAAAAGGTGGTTCAGAAGAGAATTCTCTCTTGTTGGAGTCTCTTAAGCACAAAGATTTGCTATGCACCAGCAAATAAGGAGCTGCCCAAAGGAATCCGGTCACACTCTAGTATAGCAAAATCTGCCACAGCAGCCCTAGTGAGAGGAGTGCTAGTGGCGGACATATGTAAAGCAGGAATGTGGGTGACCCTCACCTTTGCCAAACAGTATTTGGACTCTAACTTCAGAAGGTTTGGGCATTTTCCTTGTTCAGTACTACCAAATTTACTTGTATAGCCTTCCTTTCAGACTCACTGCCTTTCTAGTATTGATTGAGAATCTATTCAGAGCTGAGGAATCTGCAGGTAGAAGTATTCATCAGAAGGAAAACTTACCTTTGATAATAATCTTTCTGGTGGATACACAATCTGCCTTACGATTTCTCACTTGCACTCCCTCCCAGTGTAAAGAATGGCCATTTTCCATATGTAGTTGTATACATGTGCATGTGTTTGTTATATAACTATAAAAAGTTTCCAAATTTGTCTTGAACTGGACTTACAAAATGCTGCTGTGATTTTCATCCGACCTGCAAAACCACAGTAAAAAAGAAAACAGATGAGAACTGGCGTTGAGACACCGAGGTGACTGCTTTGGCATCACCATGAGTCCACTTCTGGCACCAGAGAGCTATGGTAAAAGTTTCCTGATCCATTCTGCACCTGGGATACTCAAAGGTGAGGAATCTGCAGGTATATAGAGTATCCACCAGGAAGATAGTTACAGAAGGTTAGTAACATGGTTTTACTTTTTGCACACTGGATTACATTTGCATGCTAACAATGGAGAAAATCTCAATTGCTTATAACAAATGTTCTCCATTCTGTGTTTCCCTCGCTGCTTCAGAGAAGTGGTACCCCACTTGTGTGGTTGGGGCTAGTGCTTGTGTAACAATAGCACGTGAAACGATAGGCCACAAAATGCAACTTGGAGACATCTTGTTTTCATCATGAAAAGTGACCCGTTTTAGTGATGTGAGTGGAAGTGGTATATGGGCCCGGTTTGGCCACCACCATGCCAAACACAAACATTTGTGACAAGTAGACACCCAGGTAAGTCCAGGGTCAGTCAGTGACTTGCATTACCCATATTCGTTTTTCTTCATCAGAAAATCATGTAAACTTCAAAAGTTTGACTAAAATTAAATATGGTTCTAACGTTTCTCTGAGACAAAGATTCTGGCATTTGCAGGGATTCACAAAATTCCTATGTGCCATTGTGGACTGTGACATCCATGTGATGTCAGTGAGGTTTTCACATGCTTATAGTTTGTTCCGTTCCTATAATCTGCTTTAGGACTAATCAAACATGGGCGATAGTGTTTCAATCCAAAGTGTGGCTGGCTGACAAAGAAGCTGAACAATGCAGCCATTCACTGCTGCAAGTGAGCTTTTTTGTTGAGATTGGAATTTCTTTGGGTGTTGTTTTGACTTATGTGCTGGCAAGTAAGGGATAAGGCTTTGCCCCCTAGTCTCATTCACCCTAGGCCAGAAATACTGTTATGATGGGTGAGGACCAATGCCAAGATGGTCCAGCACCACACCCCATTCCTTTTCTCAGTTTTTCCATGGTAGTCTGATGGGTTGGCAGAGTGGGGTGTTTTCCATCTATCTGGCATCAAGGGGGGGGGTCAGACAACCCACCAGGAAAAAAATGTTGGAACAGAATGAAGTGTGGGGTTTGTCAATCTTATCACTGCACCCCCAAACTCCCCACCCATGGGCACCAGACAGTCTTTTTGCCACCTGGAGGAGGCAGAATGGCAGGTAGAAGGTGAATACCATTCTCTGTGGGCCATATGTCAAAACTGCTCCGAAAATAATCAAAATTTACTCTTGCTTGCCATGGGGATGGGGATGCTGTAGACCCAGGGGATAGAAAGAGTGTTTTGCTATAGGGGTGGGTGTGTGGACTGCTGGGATGGGCTGGCCCATTTTTGCAGGCATCCACAGGGCTTTTTGCCCCCTTCCCCTAGTACTCTTCCCACAAGGGAACAAAATGATTGGCCACCCCAGCCCATTTAAAAAAATGTCTCGGGGCGTGGCCAGGACCTCGATGGATTAATTTGTTGTTTGTAGTCTAGAATTTTCTAAGGCTGTATTTTTAATTCCTCATTGTCCTGTGTGGTGAGTCTCAACCAGTTGTTTCCTTCACAGAATTAAAAAAAAAAAGAGGATTGACTTGTATAACCACTATCTAGTTCACTTATGTAAGCGCACATTCCTCTTCCCTTATTGTATTGTCTGGCCTAACTTTTCTTGCATGGTCTCCATCTGCATCGACTCATCAAAGGTCCTTTATGTCCTTGTGCTTACATATTTCAAATATACCCAGTCATCTACTTTCCAGATTATTTTTCGGTGGCAAAAAGAATTCAGTTTTCATAGCGAGCCCTCCCTTGTTTTGTTTGACAGTATTTTTAAGAACTTTATTCAGATATGAACAGGATGCAAGAGTGTTTTCTTGCCTTTATTATAGGCATGATTTTACTAGGATTGATTAGGCCCTGTTCCATATGTTTATAATATCCCCCTTAGCTAAGAAGAAGAGATGAAGTAACTAGTTTGCAATTGCATTACAGATTTTTCCCATCTTGTTAGCACTCGAATATTAATGATGTCTTACTAGTCACATACTGTTAAATGTGCAGTGACCCCCTTAACGTCATTATTTTTATGATCCTGAATAATGAATCCTGTTCTCTGTGTAGGAGTTGAATATTAAAAAAAAGAATTGCAACAAAATTGTTGTGGCTAACGGTCGCTGTCTAATTTATCAATAATAATGAAATCACTAATGTTGTTAGTCATTAACCTAAATATAATAAAGTACTGTGCTAGAACCTGTTGCATTAATGTGAAATGGTTAAAATGTCATTTTCCCTTCTGAATGATCTTAATCTTGTCATATGCTACCAGAAGGAGGCCCCTATGGATTACAGAAATATGAATCAGTCTGTTCGTCCCCAAACAAGTTACAGTTGAATGACCTGTAGTTGGATTTGGTAGTTTTGCATGTTCTTCCGGCAACTAATTTATTATATCCATTAATGAAGAGGGAATTAAATCCTTTGTTTCCTTCACTGGTGGAAGAACCACATCAGCGGGGAGTACTAGTACCAACAGATGCTTAGATCTAATGTTTATTTAGTTTACTAGTTTGAAATCATTATTTTCATTAATATAGCTCCCAGAGCAGCTGCTAGCAACCTTCACTAGAGTAATAAGCCCCCCCCCCTCTCTGGCACTTATGAACCAATAGTTAGGCTTGAACCTCATGCATAATAAAGGCCCTGAATGAACAGTCATTCATGAACCCAGGTCTCCTGCAGGAGAATTAAATCACAGTTAATCAAATAAACACTTATCAATATGTTTAGTGAAAAACATTACATTCCATGAGCTCGTATGCAGTCCAGCAACCTTATGGGGATTTTTTTTTTTTTAGAACTACTCCTGCCTTCAAAGTTACTAGCCCTCCCATGTAGTCTATTCAAAAATCCCCCATTGACTTTCAACTATATTTAGCCATTGCTCTTTTCCCAAGTTGATAAATGTCATAAATTATCTGACAGCCTCCAGTTTAATCATAATTACAAGGCTTTTACTTCTGCTCAGTCCACAAGGGCGGTTTCTTTGAAGGGAGCTAAATCAAAGTAATACATCGTAAATTGATATTGTCTTTTGAAGAGTTTGAAACCTTTCTACTAGCAGACTGCATACGGTCATGTTAAGGAGTATCCTACTGGGTTCATTTGTAAACAAGACATGTATCCTTCTGTTAAATAAACGCTGACCTAGAACTTTCACTCTGGGCCCTATTTTGGTACGATAAATTCAATCAATTATTTGAGTAGACTCCTGCAAATATCTCTTAATATCACGTTTTTTTAACTAGTTTTAAAAACAATATTTTAGTTCAATTGATTTATGAATTCCTTTGGGTAAATGCATAGAAGTAAAGACCACCTTTAGAAACTTGCTCTTACACCATGAAACTTTATATTTAATATAGCAGTGTCTGCAGATTAGAATGTAAAATTATGGTCTTTACGGGTCAGTGCACATTTAGTCCTATTCATTGCCTTTTCCCTATTGGACACCTCCTTTACAAGAAACTATCCTATATCACTGGAAGAATAAACTGGGGGACATCCTGCCAACAGCATTAGTGCTACAGACTCAGTGCATGGTGATCTCCTGTGAAATATTTCTGTTCGTTTTCTTGAAGTTCTGTGCTTAAGTTCTTTCTGTGTAAGATTAATTTCTACCATTTTTAGTGATTACGTTTTTGTCAGCCTAAGTATACTAATGTCACATTTGTTTGGATACCTTTTTGCACCAAATCACCACCAACAGCCTTTCTGCCACTCCCATTATGCACTTTGGGTAACACCCTCAATCTGCCCACTAGGGGCAGAATGACTGATGCACCTGTTCTGGGGGGAGAACATGGCCTGATGCCTGGGCAGCCACCTTCACACCCTTTTTCTTATTTTTGGGAATATTTTTCCATTGGTGTCTAGCGGCCTTTACGTTCCCGGGAGCAGATTTTGGGTGAACCCCCCTCAATCCTTGCTGAGGGAGCTAAAAGACAGACTCACCTGTTCTAGGATGGGAACACAGCACAATGTCTTAGTTGTCCCCACCCTTTTTCTTAAATTTATGGGGATATTTTTCCCCTGACACCTAGTGGTCTTTTTGTCCCCTGGGGGCAGGGTTTGGGTAAACACCCTCAATCCACCCTCATTGGTCAGAATGACTGATGCACCTATTCTGGATTGGGAGCACAGTGTGATGCCTGGGTAAGCACGCCTCAGCAACTTTTTTTTATTTGGGGGACGGGGGAGGGGTAATAAAACAAGCATTGGCATAGCCAATAGGTCTCGCTTTTGGGACCTTTTAAGTATTTGGTTATGCAGCACAATATCCTTGGTGCAACAACATCAACTGTTGCATGGGTAAACACTTATAAGGTCCCAAAAGCGAGACCTATTGGCTATGCCAATGCTTGTTTTTGTTATGGTGGGTGGGGAAACGGTGCTGGTGGGAGAGATGAAGCAACATGAACAATAGGGGTTGGGGGATCCAATGGGTAGAAGCAACGGGGAAGACGCAAGAGGAGCATAGGGGTGGGAGGGGAAGAAGCAACATGCGGCAGGAGGGGTAGAAGCAACACTGGTAATGAGTGAGAAGAAGCAAATAAAGAAAATAGTACCTGAATCACAGTGCGAGCAGTGGATGGACAGCGGAAGACACTAATCAAGCTAATTCAATCAGTAGTTGGTCCATGCTCCACAAAATAGAAGAGGAATCCGCCATGCGCTGGACAATTAGGAGGCAGCAATGAAGAGTGACAATGAACCTAACGAATGGTGACGAATGGGCGGGCTCCCAGCCCCTTACAGTACAAAATACCCCTTGCAGTGATAGCGCATGTGCTGATGGCATGTGAGACCTAAAAGGGAGGAAACATGTAGCTGCAATTTTTTTAAACTTATGTTAAATACATCAGCAGACCATGCCACACCAAGGTTTGCATTGGCTCACCTCACAGATTTAGGGAGTCACCCCCTTGTCCCTCAGTACCTTTCTCCATAGATTGTGCATATTCGATGAACTTCTGCCGCACCTTTATCATAGCCACCTGCTCAGAAATCTCGCCACCATATTTGAAAGAGGCCGTGAACAAAGTCCACTGCTGGTGTTTATGAAAGGGAGATTTGTGTGAACTCTTACACGCTGTGTTTCAACCCGAAAATGCCACAGATGTTGGCTTTGGTTCAGTCCGTGTCACGTGATTTCATACTAACCGTAAGTCTGTTTATTACGCGCTTGTTTCCACATTTGCTAACCATCTGATATTGCGGGCACATTACAGTTCATTTTTCCCGGAACATATAAGTTAACAGTAGCTCGGGCCAAAAACGATTTCTAAAAGTTATTTTATATTACAAGAGAGTGGCGGGTCTCTGGGCCTCGTGTACATACCCAAAAAACATTGGTGCTGGAACAATTTTTAGAAGGAAAGTGCTGTCCAGTAAGGTCACTTCACGAAAGGCACAAGAGACATGTAGCAGCAGTCTGTCTGAAAACACAACAAATGCTGCCAGAAGAGAAACATTTCAGTGGCCCCATTTTTTTTGTTCATTTCCCAGCTAGACTCTTTCACGTTTTATAATGGGGGTGCGGCAGCACCTCCCACATTCCTAGTTCCAGAGCCACTGCTAATGAATGTACAAGGGAAATGGCAAATAGTAAACTAATTTCAACTAGACTTATGCTACCACAGCAAAATCAACAACTTTGGGATGGAGTGTAAGAGCAGGGCCAAGCCTGATTTGCATATGGCTTGCTCCCAGTCTGTAGTGGAACAGGTAGCAAAAATACCATGAACTGGAATGCGGCATAGAGTAATCACTGGTGGCTAAGATTAATTCAGGAATTCTATCAATCACTTTTTGTTCTTGTAGTTACATCTTAGTACTATTACACATAACGTATATTTCCTGAACGGCTAACATCCTATAATGGAATTTGATCAAGCACATTAAATGGGCAGGTGTACGGAAGATGGGGGCAGGTGTACGGGAGGAGGGGCAGGTGTATGGGAGGAGGGGCATCTTCGCCGTCTTGTGCTGGGTTTGGAGTTCAGGGATCTCTGCCTTCCGTGAAGGGGAGGGGGGACAGATTAATTAACAACTCAAAAGTGAAAGTGAAAGGCGGCAGAAATCTCCAGCTGGAAATCCCCTATCTGAGAGACACTGGGACCGAGGGGAAAAGAGACACTCGGAGACAGGACGGAAAGAGACGCCCGGGGTGTTGTGAATGGCCCACGGGGCGGAAGAGAGACACCTGTTGTTGTGCGAGACAGAGAAACAGACACCCGACGCAAAGGAAATGCAGTTCAAGTGGGCATGAGACCTCAGAACCAGGAAGAGACAGCCATGCTGGGGATGAGACGGCCACCAAGGGACTGAGAGATTCATTCTCATGTAGAGACACCGGGGTAGGCAGACAGACACCCCTTGAGGCAAGGAGACACGCAGCCCGGGTAGAGACAGCAAAACGGCTTTGAAAACGAACATGAGGGAGGGATACTCACACCCATAAATTAAGTCCCCCAGTGCAGAGACTCACCCGCAGCAGCACTCAGCAGCAGAGACAGTTTGTAGATTGTGGACGGCTGCGCCATCTCGAGAGTGCTAAAGAGAGGACGAGAGACCGGCGCAGGAGACGTGTGATCCTCTGCTTCCAAGTCAGGCTGCCCTCGACGCTTGGCGTGTCAACACTGGTGATGCGTCCTGCGCTGGTGTCTGTCTCTTCCGTGTGCCCCGACTGTGCTGTCGTCGCTCTCTGATAAGTCTGCTGCAAACTAAAAACAAGCCCGCGAGTGGTGCGCGCGCACCACAGAGGAGCGGGGGCGAGCGAGCGCGGCAGTCTGCTCAGCTGACGAGACGCTCAGCTGACCAGACGCTCGTGCGTCGTGGCTGGCCTTTGGATGAGTACGCGCGGCAGACATGTGTTTCCACTTATCGCGCCCGCGTCTGGGCACGATAATTGGAAACATATGTTTGCCGCGCGTACCCATCTCAAAAAGGCCAGCCACGACGCACGAGCGTTTGTTGGACTGCTTTTCAAACTCCCTTACATTAAGTCTTCGCCTCTAAGCAGCGCTTGCGCGCTACTCGAGGCTCAACCTAAAAAAGGGTGCAGTGCGGCTCACCCAGGCATTATGCACCCATGCCAGGATAGGTAGGTACATCAGTCTTCAACACATGGTTGGATTGAGGGTGTTTACTCAAAATCTGCCGCCGGGGGACATAAAGGCCACCAGACACCTGGGGGAAAATAGGCCCAACAGGCACACATCAAACCAGGGTCAATGAGAATCACCGCGCATGCCTCCCATTGGCCTTGGTTAGATGCTTGCCTGTAGCGGGCACTATGCCCAGCCACACAAGTGGGGTAGCATGTTTATCTGAACAAGTTTGGGAATGCAGGGTGGTAATTTTGTGGACTCCTGGTGATTCTGGAAGTTTATGTCCCAGAAATGTTAGGAAAATGCCCATATTAGTCACAATTTGAGGTTCGCAGGACATTGTGGGTGGGAAAACTTTGTGGGATCCACATGAGGCTCCCCTAATTGTCTATTTTCAGAAATGTCTGGCTTGGTAGGTTTCTCTGAATGGCCGCTGAGCCCTTACCCTAAAACAGTAGCTACCCCCATTGCCAAATCAGGTCATTTTTGTGACAGTAAATGTTGATGTCACCACATTAAGTGAGGTACCATTTTTTACCGGCTAACTTGGGGGAATGTTAAGTGGTTGGACATTTGTGGCTATCCACAGATTACAGAGCTTTCCATCACAAAAATGTGAGGAAAATGTTTGTTTTTTTAGTCAAAGTTTGAGGTTTGTAAGGGCTTCTGGGTAAGAAAACCTGGTGTAAGCCACACAGGTCACCCCACTCTGAATTTCCCCGGGTGTCTAGTTTTCACAAATGTGCAGGTTTGCTAGGTTTAACTAGGTGCTGGCTGAGCTATAACCTAAAATCCACAGTTATCCAGATTACAGAAAAATGAAACATTTTTCAGTGGAAAATTGTGCTGTTCATTTTGGGGCCTTTTTTGTCGCAGGCAATGGGTCTACTCACAAGTGAGGTACCATTTTTAGCGGGAGACTTGGGGGAATGCTAGAGAAATTTCAGTCTCCCTGCAGATTCCAGAAATGTGAGGAAAATGTGTGTTTTTTAGTCAAAGTTTGAGGTTTGCAAAGGCTTCTGAGTAACAAAACATGGTGACAGCCGCACAGGTCACCCCACCCTGGATTACTCTAGGTGTCTAGGTTTTTGAAATGTAGGGGTTTGCTAGGTTTCCCTAGGTGCTGGCTGTGCTAGGCCCAAACCTCTTAGCAACCCATATTGCAGGTTAGCTTTCAGTGGAAACATGGGATGCATCTATGTTGCATTTTGTGGCCTTTCCTGTCACAGGTACTAAGGCTACCTACACAAGTGAGGTACCATTTGTTTCGGGAGACTTGGGCGAACACAGAATAGTAGAATATTTTTACTACCAACTGTAGGCGGGGGGCCCTAATAGTGAAAGGATTAAAC
This sequence comes from Calotriton arnoldi, assembly GCA_963921515.1. Taxonomy (NCBI): domain Eukaryota; kingdom Metazoa; phylum Chordata; class Amphibia; order Caudata; family Salamandridae; genus Calotriton; species Calotriton arnoldi. Next base: position 958,720 of record CAWUFW010004741.1, on the reverse strand, counting down.
CCACAATTCCTGACTTTCGATTGTAGGGTGTTTAGGCTATGCTCAATGGTTACTTAGCTACCTTCTAAACGTCCTGCGAGGGTCAACTAACTAGTGCTTTAATCGCTGAATGGAACAGCTGATCTGATTTTTATGCGTTTCGGATTGAGTTGTGAAGTGAATGTCCTGGACTGAATGTCGACCCTCTTGTCTGCCTTTTTTTTGCTACATCATTATTTTTTAACTGTAATTGGATTTTTGTTAGGGGACAGTTCTGTTTTTAGATTCGCCTCCACTAGGTTAGGGATGAAACTTAGATTAACCGAAAAGGAGGGGGGGTGGAATAAATGAAAGTAGATAAAAATAAATAATATAATCTTTTTGGGCTACTTAGTGAGTGTTAGAACACTATAACAGCTTATTAATGCATAGAATGCATGTCTTTTTCTTTCTGGACTTCAGGGCAGTATTGTATAGAGAAAGGAATTAAGGCAGCTGTTGAAGGTCGAAGGGAATTTACACAATGTGCCTGCCATTAAAAAAAATTGAGATCCAAGCGAAGAACTGAAATCCGTTATATTAAAAAAACAGGACACGAACGTAAATGTACAGATTTGCATACTGCAACTGTCACGAAAAATAATCAGGGTTTTTGGGCCATCGTTAGTAAGGGCATCAAAACCTATAAAGCCAGGTGTGATCATCATATAACAAATGATCAATGGAAAGAGCATCTGATGGCATTATATGGGCTGTTAGAAATAGACATGGTGTTTAAGGCAGGCAAAGAAGACCAGTCACAACTTGGAACCGGCCATGTAGGTGTTGTGAAACTAATTAAAAATGGTGAACCCTCATAAGCACCGAGTCCTAATGGGCTCCCTGTTGCCTAAGGAACCTTAAACCAGAGACATGGGGGTCTGATTCTAATTCCAATGTTTAACATGGTCATACAGTTGTGCTTGTTACCTTGATGGAAAGGATCAATTCTGTATCCTGTTTACAAGTGAGGCTCAAACATTTGCCCAGTAGTTACCACCTCATTGCCCTGTTGGTTGCAGACTGGAAATTATTTGCTAAATACCTCTTAACTCACGTGCAAGCTTGGGTTTTTAATTTGTACATATCGGACCTTGCATACTTATTAATACATATGTTAGGTAGGGCGGACTAAAGTCTCCTTCTTAGCTTATGCTGATGATCTGGTCATTTTGGCGACAACCCAGACCGGCCTAAAATGCCAACTTGATCTAATGCAATTGTACAATCTAGAAAACAATCTTCTTACTAATATCAATAAAACCAAGGTAATGTCCTTTGGTCAAAAGAGTTCTAAGTTTATCTGGAAGATAGGAAGTATTAAAATTAGAGAGGTCCAAGAAAACACATATTTGAGTATGATATAAAACTTTAATTGGAAATGTCATGTGGAGAACTTAATATGTAGAATTATAAGTACAATGGGAGCATTAAAAAGAATTTCCACAGTTAACGGGAACGGAGCGATAGGTCATTTGTTGGACGTCAGAAAAGCAAAGATTATACTTGTTTTCTTATAAGATTCCTCAAGAGGGACTATTTAACTGCTCAAAATCTAGACTCTTTTTCATTTGCATTAAAAAAAATGTTACGTCGAAGGCAGTCTACCCTTTCATGCTGCATAAGACTAGAACTAGGCCTGACTCAGTTGTCTGCCTTGGTTGATATGATATCATTTATCTTATAGTTGCTAAGGAGGCAGGAATCAACATCTCAAGAGCAATTATTAACAAAGCATTAATTGCACCCGGGCGGAAGCATTTCTTTCAGAAATTTACTGGCAAAACTGCTGGTAGAGTATAACCTCCCCTCGAGGGCGACACTAGCAATTATGTCTAGAACAGCTCGCAAGTTCGTGGTGAAAAAGGGAGTCAAAACCATAAGTCTGATCAGGGACGTCGAGGCAGCAGGTAGATATAAGCATAATAGATACACCACAGAAACCTTTTCTTATTTAAGGCAATCTTATCTCGATTTTAATATGATTGCCTTTTTGTGTTTTATGCTATTTTATCTCCGTTTTAAGGATTTCAACCGTGCCTGGAAATCAAATGTTCAAATTGACAGTTTGTGCAGAATGTTTGTCAGCCCAGGAGTCCATCAAACACATAATGTGCTTATGTCCAGCCCTTCTAGACGCTCGAAAAAATATTTAAAGCCCTTGTTTAACGCAGAAGGCCTACGAACAATATCAGAGGCAATGTTATTTTGCTTTAAGGGCGGTACTGCAAAGGCTGTGGGCAAAATTGTACAATTGTTGAGGCAGGCCCTTAAGCTTTGGTAGGAAAATAGCTTAATTGAGTGGTACCGGCCTGATGTATCCGTATTAAGATAGCCTTTATTTAAATATGTGCTTTATTTGTTATCAATCATTTTAGTGTCTTTTAACCAATAACATTAAAATAAACGTTAATTGAATTAATAATCCGCGTAAGCAAAGAGCGTTTCCCTCTTGGGCAGCTAATAATATGTCACTTATGCTGCTGCAGGAGACACATCTAAAAATGAGTTCAAAGCAAAGACTAATTTTTGGAGCTTCTTTAGGGAACTGTTAGTCTCTAAGGCTTCTGCTGTGCATTGTGTTGGGGGGGTGGTCGCACTTTTAGCTTTGAATAAAATCCCATTGCTATCAATAAAGCCCTTCATGATGGAACCGGGAAATGGACAGTTGTTGAAATGAAGGTCTGAGCACTTGATTTTACCGTAGTTTCCTACTACTGCCCAATAGAAGATATCCCTCAACCACTCTGAGGAAATGCACTAAAGCCAGTCTCAGCTCAATCTAATTATTATCGGTGGCAATTTTAATTTGCTCCAATCCAGTTCTTTAGACAACTCCAGAAAAAGGGGCTAACAAAAAAAGCCTATGTTGGTTCAAGCTTGTCAGTATTTAAAACGCGGTTTAGGTTTATTAGTTCTGTGGAGAACCACCAGCCAGTCAGTGCAGCAAACAACCTATTCCTCTAAAAGGTGTTTCAATCTGCCTCAAGAATAGATTTCTTTTAAAATTCACAATTAGGGGCTGGACGAGCATTGTAACTTTTTGTCCAAGTGCTGTGCGAAAATCCTTGTAAATTAGATGTGCGTTGATACTTCACTCTAGCTAATTTTGCTTGTTCTGTCTGTGGATCGGTTGTGATAGTAGAGGAACTGTATTTCAAACTGTGATAAATTTAATTCTTCTGGAAGTAAGTTTTATCAAAAAATGTATCACTAACATTTTTCTGGCGGTAGATCAATGAACGTTTCCGTGGGTGACATGGAAGAGGATGTACATTAAAATTTTAACTCACTTTTTTAAAATTCATTCATTTTAACCGCCTTTAAATATTCCAAACAAATTATAAGTGCATCATGAACAATATTCAAATGCCCTTGTTGAAGTGCCTTTCCTAAGGACAGAAGTCAACAATATTACATAGGCGTATGTTGTACAAATCTATGTCAGGACCGAAGGCTTGAATTGAGCTTAAATTTTCTTCATTTATTAAGCTCAGTACAAATAACATAACTGCAAATGACTACAACTCCCATGAGCCGATGCTGAAAAAGTCCACCAGTCAGGTAAAATGGTCACAACATAAGAACATCCATAAGGAACAGCACTTCCTCTTTCTTCGCTTTTCAACAGCCAAACAAGTGCTTTTCCTTGAGAATGTTCTTACTGTGACTGTGTTCATGCTTTTACTGCTTTTCTTTAGATCTATTGAAGTGTCCTGCTATTGCCTTCATTAGTACAGCTATTGCACTCCTGTTTCTTACAGGTTTTCTAAGGAGACCCTTTCTGTTCAAGCGTGTCTACGCAGGTCTTTCTTCCATCACAGTCTGGGTTAATTCTGTGCAGGAGAAGTCCCTCTCACATCAGCGAGCTCTCTGAGGCCACTCCCCGGTTCATAGTCTCTTGCGCAGGCTGCTTTCCATCTGTCTGAGAACTCTGTGCGCAGTTCTGTGTCCGTGCCGGTAGGGGCGTTTCCATTGCAGAGACACGATGCATGTCTTAAAAGTTTCTTCATCTGATTTCAGACATTTATTGGGCAAAAAATTTCCATTGTATTTGGGGCAGATTTGTCCTAGTATGCTGAGCCATTTTTGGCAAGCAAGAGCATTTCACTTAGGTCCTTCTACTGCTTTGGCCTGGCGAGCCTGTTGACATTCTAGCTCCTTAAAGTTCAGGGCATAGGCATTATGTCATAGCCTGATTTTAAGTCCTCTGCATTAAATATAGTCCTACGGTCCTGGGTTTTTCTCTATTATTGCCAGTGTATCAGTACTTACCAATCCTAAGCACTATGGCAGGTAAGACGCTGTGACGCAGACTGAAGGTATGAAGGCTTGATTTATTCTGTAGTCAGCAGGACTAGAAACTGCGACCTCCTCACACAGAGATCAACTGCCAACCTCCTTTCCACCGTTAAACCCCGAACGCCCGCTCCACAACATTCCATGCATTCTTCTGGTGTGCTTGGCCACGGGCACCAGTAGAAAGCAACCCAACACATCTTTCCCCTATACAATTAATAAAGAACAGGTATCAAAACAAAAGTACATAATGCTTAGAGAAAGGTGATACTCAACCATGTCTAAGTAACGCTGTGGAAGCGTATGCACACATGAACAATGATATTGTATTTATTGTATTGTAATTGCATTTATATAGCGCTTATTACCCCTGACGAGGCGTCTAAGCGCTTTTTCGGCGAGTAGCGCGCTACTCCGGAACCCATAAAGGATTAGTGGTGAATTAGTATAGTGAAATATGAAATTAATTTGAGTGGTGGATATGTTAGTCAGTTATTTGGATTCAGAAGGATAGTGTAGGGATAGAAGAGGTAAGGATTTAGACATTTTTCTTTTTACATTTTCTATTTTTTTGTTTATTTGTTTTGAAGCTCATAGCAGTAGGAGGAGGCCTGGGATGAGCAAAAGGGATGTGGAGGGGGAAGAGCCAGAGGAAAGGGTCCAGAAAGGCCTGTTTTGGGGGATCGGAACAGCAAAAGAGGTATGAGATGATGCAAGGAGGGGTAGAGTAGGGAAGTGTCCAGAAACGGCTACCTTGGGGATCACAGCAGCAGTATGGGGTTTGGGATGAATGAGAGAGTGGAGGTACCGGATATATTGATAGAGGTAAAGGGTGAGAAATAGGGTAGTGCACTGGAAAGAGTAGCAGAAAGATGCTTGAGATGAGGCAGAGGACACACTGAGGGCAGTACAGGGTGAGAAACAGGGTAGTGCATTGGATATGCTGAACGAGAAGAAAAGTAATAAATATACAGATCCATAAGTACATGGTAGGTACATAGATGCATAAAGGAAGTCAGTATATGTAGATTAAAGATACATTAAACAAACTCCGGCTTTCAAGTGTTGCTGTACTTAAAAGTAATTTTATATATATAACATGAATGAAGGCTTGTTTATTTATCTCTAAAGCCGACACTTATGTTACACCCTCTAAGCTGTCTCCCTCATGTCCGATTATATTTCTGACAATTGCCACGTCACCCGTCTTGGTATTACGGTTTTACTGATCAGGCAATTGTGTGATGTTGTCACTCTATGTTTACTGGTATTCTCACTTGTAATATGCACCACGTATTACCATGTCTCAGATCTGTTCTTAATGTAAGACCCACCACACGTCAACATGTTTGTCACTCTGTACTTTACCTTGTTGCGCTATATTTGCTGTCTCGTTGTACATACTTTATAGTTTGGGGTTTTGGGTATCCGGCTGGAGCCCAGTCACTGCATCAGGAGCGGTTTTTCTGCTCATGCGTAGCCCCTTGGATACCACACATATTTGAGGCATTTCTCTCGGCTGATCGCTTGGGTTATCCAGATCAGTTTTTAATTCACGTCTTTCAACCCATTTTTATGCACATTTAGTACCCGACGCACACTCACCTTGCCATGAGTAACTGCGAACTCCGCATGCAGGGTTGAAAGAGCTCTCCTTCACACTAATTCTGCACTCCAGCATTTCCCTTGCTCTTCTCCTATGTTCCCCTTTTTCACGCACGGGTAGTCTGGTTGGTAGGGCTTTTTAGGTCTCGCCTAGCGACGCAGCACATGCGCTGCTCGCTTGCGAGACTATTGTCGTCGGTTTTGCTTTGGAAGCGGGGTGGAAGCTCCACCCATGCTTCTCATTGGTGCGCGTCACAAATGCGCTCTTTTAATTGGAAGGGAGGCATGTTTGTTCCCTCCCTGTCTCCTGTTTGCCGTGCCTGCCCAGACAGGAGATGTGCACGCGTACGGCTCGTGGCGTTTCAGCATGGCGCGCTTTCACTTTCCCTCCCTCCCCCCGTCGGGCCCCTCCTTCTTCCATTGTGTGCCAGTGCTGGTCAGAGCCCGAAGCGCCGTGCCTGCCCGGACAGGAGATTGTGCACGGGCACGTCGTCTCGCGTCTCTTCCGCCTTGTTCTCACTTTCTCCAGATCATCTCGGAAGCTCCCGGGGACCCTGCACGGCGTCTCACGTAGATTATTACTTGCACGCTGGCCGCGAGCTGCTGACTTTAGAGCTGGGGGGAAGCAGGCAGCAGTCTCGGAGTCGGCTCACCTGTGATTCTGGGCAAGTCACTAATCCCCGTCTCTTCCGCCTTGTTTATCCCACTTAAAGCCCTGGCTGAAATGATGTCACGAGGTGCACTGCCTTTCAGCAGCAGTCTACTTGTGAAACTCGCGCACCTTGGCCAGTCGCCTCTGATAGGTGCCGCCCCCGTCGCCGTTCCCCTTTCATCGTTAATCAGCGCTCACTTCCCTGAGAGACGTGCAATCAGCGCCAATGCCTCATTATGCGGCCCTCTCAGCAGCACTAATGGCGCGTCAAGGGGGTGACGCTCCGATCTCCAGCCAAGTCTGCCCGCTTGTAATGCACTCATAAATGATTTGCGCTCATTTCATGTCCGCTCTCTGCATGTTAAGCGAGCAGGCTACTATTAGCCGAGAATCCCAATGCCTTGATTTTCGGGATTAGTCAAGGTGCGGAGCGCACCGAATGTCATCAGCCCTGCCTGTTTTTTGAGCGCCATTTAGTGGCATTCCAGTCTCCAGGCTGGGCGCCGCAGTGAAAAACCCGTTCCCCACTGTGCACAATTTCATCATCCACACAGAGAATAAACCACAGCACTCAATCTCCACCCGAAATCCTTTTCCAGTACAGTGAACAGTCCCTTCGCCCATGACCCCTCACCCAGTGTTCAAAGGCCGATCGCCCCTTACCCACTGTGCACAATCTTCACACATCCAGCACAACAGTTCTAAATAAACACCCCCACTAGCGCAGTGCACAATCTCTGCACGCACACCCCTCATGAGCCCAGTGCACAACCAATGCACCTGCACAACATCCACCACAGCTCATTGTTTCCACTTCCACACTGGCTCCAAGTCAGCACCCACTCCCTCCACCCTTTACTCATCTCTAGATGTCTCTACTAATGACCAATCTTTCAGTGCTATGAGCTCATCTCATCTTTTAATCCAGGAGCTCGCTGTGTATCACAGCCTGATGGGTGGGAACCTTCATAATATTATGGGGACCTTAAATGCCCTCCCACTGCGCTCCACTGTCCGTGAACACTCCACAAAGCCACAATAAGAATGTACAGAGACCCTGAGCAGACCACTTCGCCGACCTACATACGGATGAAAGTGAGGCCTAAGTGTTTCGAGTTTCTTGTAGTGGGCATTTGGGCGATCCCTGCACCAACCTTTATTAGCCTGCTCAAATGAGCTGATTTTGTATTCAAGAGAGAACTGCTAAATATAATCCTTCATTAACACCAATACGGCTAATATTCTATTCCGTCACATGAGTTGTCCTACCAGAAATCTTAATAGGCAGGTAAGGATTTCTGTCTGCAGTGGATCCCGGAATTAGGTTTCTAGATCTATTCTTAGACTTACAGACATGAACAACTGAATAAATAAGGCTCATGGACAAGCACAGAGGAAGGAAGGACAAAGAGCAAACATTTTTTGTATACCTTTAAATAAATTCAAATACTAGTTTGCACTAAAGGGTTTGGGGATGTGGCTGTTTGTCTTATAGTCTACAATAAAATATAAGCATATTTTCTTGTACGCGAGTCGGGTTGCTATGTGAAATTTTCCAGTTTCTAGATGCAATGCTAAAAGAGGAGAAGAAAAATCTACAAGTGAGCTTTCTTCCACCTTACAGAGAATGAAGGAGTAAATGCGGGCAGTGGAAGTTCCTTTAGATTTAATATTTCCTTCAGAGATTGGAGGAGAATTTGTTACCACAATACCTTTTTATTTATGTTTTGGTTTTTAAAACATAAATAGAAGGCATTGTTATTTACAATGCCAATAGCTAAAGCTTGCATAAATGCGAGACCTATTGCATTGCAAATGCTTGTTTACTCTGACCCTGTCGTCATGGTGGACTACACCACTCAGACACTGCTAGAAGCAGACATTACCAGGCGCATTTGTGCCGAGTATTTTCTTCATATATCCAGTGACAGCGCATATACAGGCATGTAATTTTGGAACCTTAGGCTTCATTATGAGCGTGCTATTCCAGGCCGCTGTTCAAGCGCACGATTTATTTTATTCAACTCTATTTTTCTTCCGCATATGAGGATTGTACTCGACATTTCCATAGCAGTTTAGTCTTTTCACTATATGACTGTTAATGTGCACGCATTCCCAGCATCAAACAGATATATCTTGCTAATTTTATGCAATGTCGGTCTTATTTTGTTTAGAGTTATTAGAATCAACCGTGCTGAATTTTGGTCCAAACACTGCATTTTTTCGTTACTGGTCGCTGTCACTGAATGTTTTTGCAATGTCACGAGCTACATTAGTCTATTGTTTATGTCTGCTCCGAAGCTGCTCTACGCCATGTTTGAAGTCTTTGACGTGTGACTTGGTTAATTTACAGCATGCCGTAGGTGCATCGTAATGCTGTTCACCAATTACAGACACTGAAAAGTCACTACCCTTCCCTGTATATAAACCTGTCACTATTGCAGCGCGCTATGTGATCAAGGCCGCAGGCTTGCGGTCGAAACGCGTCATCCTGACATGAACCTACAATAAATTTTTCTTCCTGCATCTACAAACGGAGTCTGTGCCCATGATTTACCCGGTGTGGTACAATTTTGGGATTCTGTTATATATATTTTGTAATTCAATAGTGAAGCAATTGCAGACAATTAGCCACGATAAAAGACCCACTTATCTATGCAGTCACCCATATACATGTCAAAAACATAGAATAATGCAACCACCAGCAATATGCACATTTGTTTTGCAGAACTAATAAATATCTATATATTTTTTTTAAACATAATCATTCTATACGTCCACACAAAGCAACACACATATATGGATACATATCCATAGTACAAACAAATGCCCATATACAGAGGGACTTGCTGTACATTCCTGCTTGCGTATGGTGGGGAAGAGCCAATTCTTGAGTAGTTTTCTGAAGATAAGGTGGTTATCCGTGGATCTTATGATGGGGGGTAAAGAGTTCCATAGTTTGGCTGCTTAAACAGAGAAGGATATGTCACCCATGGTTTTTTCTTGTATCTTGAGATTTTGAGGCGAGGTGCCACTCTAGAGCGTAGGTTCCTTTGTTGACTGTGTTTGGTGCTTTTATTCCTGATGAAGAGCGGTCCCGTTCCATGTATTGCTTTGTGGGTGATACAGAGCAGCTTGAACGTGGTTCTTCTGGCAACGGGTAACCAATGCAGGGCTTTCAAGGCAGGGGAGATGTGATCTTGCGGTTTTATATGTAAGAGTAGTCTGGCAGTTGAGTTCTGAGTAGCCTTTTCATGGTCGTTAAAGGTGATCCGTGGTAGAGGCTACTGGGGTAATCGAGTTTGGACAGAACAAGGGAGATGGTAGCCTGGACCTTGTGTGGAAATCCCAAATGGGGGAAGATTAGTCGCAGAGTTTCTATAGTAACAAAGCTTGACCTTGCTAGTTTGTCCACTTGGGGATTCATCAATAGCTTGGAGTCAATGGTCATTCCGAGGTTTCTTACTTACTTCAATACTTTAGGCGGTGTTCCCAGATCACCAGACCATGCGGCGAGTGGGTCATAATGTTTCCAATCGCCACACATGAGCATTTCCGTTTTGGAAGCATTCAATTTGAGATGGCTCTACGTCATCCACTGATCCACGGCTCTGAGACAACTGAAAATTGGCGAGTTTCCAATGTCTTTGGGGCATTCCAGTTGAAGGAGCATTTGTGTGTTATCTGCATTGTTGTAGCACGTGAGGTGAAACTGATTGATCAGTGCTGGTAATTACTTCACGTAGATGTTGAAAAGCATAGGCGAGATGATAGAGCCTTGAGGGACACCTGCTTTTGTGGAGTACGGTTTGGACGAGAATGGTGGGGTATGGATGACATTAGTGCTGTTGCTAAGGTAGGATGCGATCCACTCTAGAGTTGCCCCCGCTATGCCGGCTTCGTAGCGTCTTTTTATCAGAGTGTCATGTTCAACCGTGCCAAAGGCAGCCGAGAGGTCCAAGAGAGGTAGCACAGCAACCCTGTTGCGGTCAACTGTGTTCTTCAGGTCATCCCAGATGGCAAGGAGGGCAGATTCTGTGCCTCTAACTGGACAGAATCCCGTTTGGAAGTTTCAAAGTAAGGCATTATCTTTAATGAATTGTGACATCTGGGCGAATGCTGCTCTTTATATCAGTTTGCCCCGGAAAGGTCCATTTGTAATCAGCCTGTAGTTGTCAGGGTTCAGCGGGTCCAAGTTTGTTTTCTTCAGTAATGGGCGTATGTATGACTTTTTTAGTTCCTCCGGAAATATTCCGGTAGTTAAGGAGCTGTTAATGATTCTTCTTACTGGAGTGGCAGCAGAGGTTGTTAGAAGAATTGTCTTGAAGGTTTGCGGTGGACACGGGTCAGAAGGACTGCCGGCAGGCCTGCTTGCTTTCATCAGGTCCATACATTCATTGTGTGAAATGTGTTGGAAGGAACGGAGAGGCTGAGTTGGAGTATTCTTGGATTGTTATTTTGTAAGGGTCAGTGCTGGTGCTTTGTCTTTGTTTTAAGTAGGAGTCCAACGTGTCTGCTTTGGCCATGTAATGATTTGCCAGTTTGTTTGTGGAAATAGCATATAGCAAATTGAGAAAAATAAAGGTTGGAGACACAGTACAGGTTTCATGTTATTAATGCAAAACATACTCTCTGAACCTGGTTGGCAATCTGGTAGGCTCGGCAGACCGGTCACGGCCTTTTACCCCCAAGATTGTCTCGTCTGTGACCTTTAGCCCTGGCAGACAGGTCACAGCCTTTTTCCTTAAGATTGTCACCACTAAGATCTTTTTCAGGCACATGTTCCGCAGGCCCTTCCCCTTGGTGCAATCGAGACCCAGCAGTCTTACCCTTGTTCCACCATTTGCCATCATCCTCTTTCACAACACTTTCATTGACTTTCACAGCTTTCTTGAGAGCAGAGAATCTGGACTCTCCCTTGGGTATAAACCTGGAACATTTCATTGTCTGTCATGCTTTCTCTTCAGAACACCAGAGCAAGACTTCATAACACCAGGACATAACGTGAATACTCTTCAAAATAGGACTCAACACTCTTTAGATACTAAAATACAACATAAACAAAAGCCCAATACTCATTTGCTAAGTAAAGAGGAATATTTATTGCAGTAAGTTCCCATATATCAAATGGCAATAATGCACATGTAAAGTAAATGCATATAATGAATGTATATATACAAAAATAAATCCCGCAGAAAGATAACTGCATGTTCACAAGAATAAATGCATAGAAAGATAACTGCTTGTTCACAAAAATAAGGTAATTACAACTTGGAATACATCACCGGCTGTCTGTCTTGCATCATCCTGCCAGCACGACTGGGGAATCCATTGACAGTCTCAGCAGGAGGTCTCAGCTGGGAAAGGGCTTTAGGCAGTGCATCCACTCCTAAAAGAGTTCAGGTTAAAGCGCCAAGAGTTCTCCGTCTTTATACTCTTTACTAACATGGAGAGAGACTTCTAGAAGATCCCTCTCCCTTCATCTGCACTGTAGGTGCTGGCTGCACTCTCTGCGTCAAGGTCACTCAATGGAGCTGGCCAGGTTCCAATGAGAGCTGAGGCAGAATTCTTTACTTTCTCATCCTTTGGCATTGTACGCAGCCTACACTTGTTTGTTCTAGCAGCTTATCATTCCCGATCGGTGAAGTGAAATACATAAACATTTCTGTGTGTGCGAAAGTAACCTGGGAGCCAGCCTGCGTTTGCAGCTGAAAGGCAGGGTCAGGCAGACATAAGATAAAACCGTGCTCACAAAATTAATTAAAGCAACCTCAGGGATGTGGAATTCCTATAGCCCAACGCCCAGGACATATTGTTTGGGGTCAAGGGCAACAAGTTTTCATGTGTATTTTGTCCTTGGGACAAGTAGGCCCAACCCCCTGCAGCACAAACCCTTTGGCTGCCAGTTTGCAGTACCACATTATGGATCAGGGAAGGGCACTGTCTGCAGTTAAGGTAATATTTTTGTCCATTTGTTAATGCTGTTCAAACTTGTATTTATGGTTCATTAATTGAAAGCCTTTATTATTAGGGTGAGCGCTCTAAGTAAATGTTGTAAGCTCTGACTCCACTACTGACAGTGGTTCCAGTATAAAAATGTGTACACACGTTTTTAAAGTTTAGCAATATGAGGCTAAGTATAATGCTCCCAGAATGCTCTCTGATTTGATGCAAATATTTGCAGAAGCTTGAAAGCAAGATTGATGATTCTTTGCTTTCAAAATAAAATGTTCATAAAAGAATAAAAGCAGGAAAAAAAACATTTCGCTAAACAACTGTAAAATTTTAGGTACCATTTCTTTGCAGCATCATTTATTAACGTGTTGATGCATGCTAGTATTTCCCAAAAATATTCATAATGGAAAATCAGTGTAACCAGTTTCAATAAGATTATGGGAAACAAAAACAAACCAGCATTAGCAAAGCCAGTAGGTCTGAAATTGGTGGTCAGCTTTTTTAGTTTTGTTAATGTGTGACTTGTTTTGGCATGGTTTTTGTAAAACCTTATTGGTATGGGAGCTGCCGGGCCCTCACCATTATAACAAACATTAGCAAGGGTTGTTTTTGATCTCAAAAAGCACACACTGCCACAGAAGTTACAGGCACTGAACAAAACTACTTTGTGTGCCGATATGCTCCTTGTGAAAGAGCAGAATGCTGTCACTCACAGTGATGCCAGAAGATACAGAGAGAGAAACAGAATTTTAATAAGCTCAAAAGGTCACGGTCAACGCAAGACCAAATTAGGGGCCCAATTATTAAAGAAAGTCTCAAAAGTGCACCCATGGTATATGTCCTTGCATTAAGTGCAGCTATAGGGCTTTCGTGAATTCCCAAGAATTTATAGAACTAGGACAAGAAATAGTACTCCTAGAAAATACATGTGAACTGCATTTTAGCATGAGCAAATATGCATGTGTAGATTTGCTCATGCGAAAATCTGAGTGTTTGCAAGTTCACTTTTCCTCCAACCACTTTTTTCCCTACTCTGGAAGAAAGTTTACGTCTGCCATTGTCGGGAGTAAATTGCCAACATTTCTCAGTATGGGAACAGATTAGAGAAGAGTGTTAAAACATGCAAGTTAGTAGGTTTGCACAGACTCAATAGGGCATTCTAACCCTGGAACTATTGCTTACCACTACCTTCAGCCCCAGTATGTAGATCTGCGGAAACATGGCAACATAAGGGGTTTGCAAGTATTCAAACACTACTGTGGTATGAGCCCTGGCATAATCAGAGAGGCTATATCAGAGCTCTCATATAATGAGATTACTGCCATAATTTGTCGTTGCACTACATGGCACCAAAGGGACAAGTGGATTTTGTTACAGGAAAAGTAGATTTATGAAGCAACCTGCCCCATGGACAAGTAGATATTTTATTAAATTCCACACCCCTGCAACCTGGAGTCAATACATGATCCCACAATATATATATATATGCCTTTAGCATTACACTCTCGCAAAATCTCCTTAGTTTTCTCTCAATTCTTTGGACCCCTGTTTGAGATAAATTGTTCCTATTTTTGTGTGCTTCAACTCGCTTTTTTCCCCAAGTCCCTTATTTTCTTTTCAGGCAACCCAAACTCACCCATCAACTTCCTCAACATTTTGGAAGCTGGACTACGTCCTCTTAATAAAATGAGTGGTGATACTTCAGTATCTGCTTTGGCTGTGCTGCACACCGCCCACAACAGCTTTTTAAGTTTTAGTTTGCAATTCAACCCGTTGGCCTTAGGAATTTGCATGTTTTCTTTGATAACTCAATTCAATCTCTCAACGAGAACGTTACTCCTGGAATGATTGAGGGATGTTTTACCTCAAAAACTCCTCGAATTGTGCAGATGTAAACCTACATCCATTGTCGGAAAGCACTTCATCAGGCACCCCTTCCCTGGCAAATAAGGACTCGAGAAATTCAATCACACATGCTGAATTGAGAACTTTCACAAATTTGACTTCTGGCCACCGGCTATAGTAATCCATAAGGACAATGCCATACTTTGAAACTCCACTAGTCAATGACATTCGGCCTATGATGTCAGTGGCCAGCTTAGCCCATGCCTTAGTGGGACCTTCCACTGCCTCCACAGGACTGGGAACAGTTACTTGCGATTTGTCGCTTATGGCACAACACATGCAGTCTCTCACAAAGTATTCTACCTGCTCATCTAGAGCAGGCCACCAGAAATTCTCCCTGATTCTTCTCTTCATAGCCCTCATGCCTTTGTGGCCTTCGAGTGCTAAAGTGAGCACTTTGACTCGCATAGCTTCAGGCAATACCAACAAAGAGGCACAGTATAGCAACCCATTGACTACAGACGGTTTGTCAAAAACATGTTTATATTTGCTAACCGAACTATGCTTAGAATTCACAACTGACCAACCTTTACTTATGTCACTCATGACCTCCCTGATTTCTAGGTCTACATCATAGGCAGCTCTCCACTCTTGTTCTGATATGACACCCTCCGAGTGACCACCTGTGCTGCAAATATTTACAGCATCAGTCTTTTCCCTCTTCACTATCACCATTGTCTACTTTACTATGCAATCTGAACAGACAGTCTGCTAACAACTTCTTCTTGCCAGGTACATACTCGATACTTATGTTGTGCTCCCAAAGTCTATATTGCCATATGGCAATCCTGGTTATGGCCCTTTCTCTCCCCTTAGTAGTGGACCATAGGCTTGTGATCCACCTGTACAGTGAACCTCGAACCACATAAATAAGGTTTGAAATGAAGAATGCCCCACCAGCAGGACAGACGTTCCTGTTCAATGACTGAATACGTCGGTTCGGCTCTTCTCAAGCTTCTAGAAGCGAATGCTATTACTTCATCTTTGCGCCCTCTCGGTTGCATAAGTACAGCTCCCAAACCTTTTTGACTGGCATCAATCATGATTATGGTTTGATCCTTGGTGTCAAAGGGCTTGAGAGGTATTCCTTGGGCAAATTCTCTTTTGATCAGATCGAATTCTTCAGCACATTCGGTATCCCATTTAAATTTGGTGTTCTTTTTGAGGAGACCACTCATGTTGAAGGTTTTCGCGGCACAACTGGGGACAAACCTAGCATAAAATTCAATAAGTCCCATAAAAGATCTCAATTGATCCTTATCACCAGGAGTACAAAAAAAAATCCTGTTTGAATTGGAACAGCCCCTCTGGGGTAATGAATGCAATGAAATGCCTAGAATCAGGGTGTAAGTCAATCTGGTGATCTGCTGATGTCATATCCAATAAGCTAAACCACTTACCCCCTTTTGGAGTAGAGGTCATCTCCGTAATATTGGATAATGGGTATTGATCTACCCATATGTGCTTGTTGAGATCACGCACATGAGTAAAGTACCATTAGCCTTTTTGGCCAGAACGACAGGAGCCACCCAGTCCGAGGATTCAATGGGTTCTATTACATCATTGGCACATAATTTGTCTAGTTCTTGTTTCAACTCAGCCCGCAAGGACAAAAGCACTCTACGGGCCTTATGCACTACTGCATGAACCCCTTTGACCAACCTTCTTTTGTGTTTAAAGACTTTGAATAAACCCAGTTCGTTCCTGAAAACTTCAGGATGCATTGATTCCCATTTTTTCTCTTTGACTGCATGAAACTGGGTATAATCCTTCTGCAGGATAACCTGAAGGGGATTGCTGGGATCCAGTATGATAACTAAATTTCCCTGGTCGTGCCACCCCAACAGACATGCATTCATCGTCTCTTGCCACGGATACCACACCTCGTGATTTGCTGTCCCTGAAGCACAAATCAACATCAAGTCCACCATAGCTTACAGGGTGTATCGAAGAACCTCTTAAGCAATACCCTGAGCTTGGAACAGTTCCTTCCAAACTTTCTTGCTCAAAAGGCTGAATGGGGATCCAGATCTTCCAAAACCTTAATGTCCATCCCATTGATGTTTACCAAACATACAGGTCTTCTGGATCCTTGTGAAATTAAATCACATATGTCTTCCTAATGCACCCCATCAGTAATGGTGAAGATTTGATCTTCCTCGCTGGATGATGATTCTTCCTCAGTGGATTTTTCTACATTGTGCACCTTCCTGGAAGAGTCCTTGAGAAACGATTCCTTGCCAGACGATCTGCAAACCCTTGCAAAGTGTCCGTTTTTAAAACATGTCTTATTTGTGGCTGGACACACCCTGGCATTACCAAGATGAGATGAACTACCACACCTATAGCATTCCAGCTGCTTGTAAGTTGATCTTTTGCCACTCTTTTCATTCCTGTCAACCTTTTCTTGATCCAACCTCACTTTGATCTTCTTGTACTTGCTCTTGACTGCCAGTACACTTTGCGACTGTGCTTTGGATGTAAACAATGACATTTGTTCCATATAGGACGGCGTGCTTTCATTTCTAGTGGCTGTCGCTAAAGCTTTCTGTAATGTCAAGGCAGGTTTAGACAACAGGGCTTCCTGTGCCTATTTAGTACTAGTTTTCTCAACCAATTGTTACTTTATCATCTCCTCCTCACATGACTTGTACTCACATGAGACTGCTAGAATGCGCCATGCACCCACAAATCTGGACGCAGATTCCCCCGGTAACTGTACTCTTTTGTAAAATGTGTGTCTTTCTAATGTTACATTTTTGCATGTTTTGAATTGTGATTCTAAGGATTTGATAGCTGTGGTGTACTCCTCATCTACTCCTTCACCTTCTGTTGTAAGTTCCACCATCTTAGGAATGAGGTTTCAAATATTGCGCCCTTCAGAACCTAAACAATGCCTGAAAATGGCAAACTTTTTCTTATACGTAATAGAATCCCCTTCAAGGGCATCCAAGTATGCTTCAAAACCTTCCTTTCATCTGTCCCAGTCTAACTCTGACGACGCAGGATTGGGAAGAAATGCGGTTGGTGGCGCAATTGCCTGTTGCATAGCGTCACCAGACAAAAGTGCTATACAAAGTCTAATTAGAGTGGCAACGTGCGTAGAGGTGTGTGTACCTGTCAATGACACACAAAAGGTAGGACATACTGCAGTCAATTGTATGCGTGTACAAGTATACTATTACAGAACACTCGCATAATCTTAATAACCTGTGCACCACCCTAGTAAAAGTACCGAATGTGTTAGCACTGTAGAGTAGAGTAACCAGGAGATCCGGTGTGCATGCCACTACAAATTTGACACAAGCGGAGGTAGGTGTGCAAATCTTCGTAGTTTGCACTGTTAGCACAATTGAGTAAAGAATGGACCGGTAACAAGGCAGACACCACCCTAGTAGAAGTGCTTAATGTGCTAGCACTGTAGAGTAGTGATTTCAGGAGCTCTGGTGTGCGTGTCACCGCTAATGCAACTCACTGTAGTTTGCACAGAAAGCACAACTACACAAAAATGTACCAGTAACAAAGCAAGAACCTGATCAGAAATGACCACCGGGCGAAGGCTGACGTAGTGTTGAGCAATGTATACTTGAACCAATCTGATCTAAAATGGACACTGGCATACCTAGCAGTAACAGCACGTTGTGAGGAAGTCAGGCAGTCACTCGCAGGCCAGATCCAAAATGGCCGCAGGGCGTACATGCCGTGTAGTGACAAACAGAGAAGAAGTCAGGCAGGAGCCAGCACGGCTCGCGCAGCAGAGCTGGACCTTTTCTTTAATAGTAAATTAAGTGCACAGTACCTCTGAGGTGCGCTGCTGGAGCCAGGGAGCACCTCTGTTGTCGGATTTGGAGAACATCTGGCAAGACGGGTATGTTGCAGTCCAAGCATGTATCTTCACACGGCTGTGCGCGATGTGGAGAAGACACACGTAGGGTGTCCTGCTGACTGGCAACTCGTCGCCAGTATAAAGAAGCTGCGACGCCGATTGAAGGTAAGAAGGCTTCATTTATTCTGTAGTCAGCAGGACTAGAAACTGCGACCGCCTCACATGGAGAGCAACTGCCAACGTCCCTTCCACCATTAAACCTCGAATGCACTGCTCCACAACATTCCATGCATTCTTCTTGTGCACATGGCCACGGGCACCAGAAGAAAGCAACCCGACAGAAACCGGAAGGATGAGCTTGATACTGGCTATGTGGAGGAGTCTCTACCCTTTTCCGTAGGTGAGGAATTTGTCAGTGTGTCCCTACAGCAAGCCATGTTCACAGCCTTAGAACCCCTGAGTGAACGGATACTAGCTGCGTAATGCAGTGTTAACCCCCCTACGGAGGAAGACCTGAGCCCTCATCAGCCATTTGAACCTCTTCAAGTTTCTAAGGCGGCTGCAAAGGCTAAAGCCAAAAAAGTGACATCCCCTCCTTCTGATGTCGTTTGAACGGCTTAGGCAGGTTTTCCTAAAATGGAGGGACAGTCCTTTTATTGACTCCTCTGACCCCCTTTTGCCTGGGCAATAAGAAAGAAGAAAAGAAGGACAAGTGTTTGCGTCCGGTAATAAACTTGAAGGAATTCAACAAGTGACTTCTTTACTGACATTTCAGGATGGAGGGTCTCCATCTACTACGGGACATACTCTTTCCAGACAATTGGATGGTGAAAATACACCTGAAGGATGCCTGCTTGACAGTTCCAATTTTACCGCCCCACTGCAGATTTCTACAGATCCGGTGGGTGGGACAGGTTTACTAGTTTGTTATACTCCCAATTGGACTCATCTGTTCCTTGGTTCTTCATCAAGGTCCTAAACCCAGTAGTGGAAGTATTATGGTACAGGGGCGTCAGGCTAATATTCTTCCAGCACAGTATTCTATTCTTACACCAGGATCCTGTACACCTCCAGTAGTATCTGGTGCTGGCACTCTCTCTACTGCAGGATCTTGGTTTTGTTGTTAAGGAGCAGAGATCAAGAGTTCGCTCCATTGCAATCAATGTGTTTTTGGGAATTCCTCGTTGACGGAGTAAAGCAAATATTTAAACCTTCTCACAAGAAAATTATGCTGATCAGGAAGGACTTGAGTTGCACTCGGACTAAAGAGTATGTGTTCCTCTAATATCTGGCCAGGATAGTAGTTCTTCTAGCATAGTCTAGGCCATTAATCCAGGCCATTTATGTTCTCAAGCTTTTCAACACTTGAAAGCAGCTCATTTGCACAAGGGTCTTCCTTACGGATAAAAGGTTCGACTCTCAGCAGAAGCCAGGTCAAAGCTCCAGTGGTGTATGGACCACATGGTAGCATGGAAAATTTGTTTGTTCTGCTCCAGACTTAGTGATCGAATCAGACGCGAGCCTCTCAGGCTGGGGCGCTTTCTGGAGAGTTTACCACCAGAGGCCCATTGTCTAAGCAGGAAAGAGGGCTGCATATCAAATACTTAGAACTGCTTTCAGGATTCTCAAAGAGTGTCCTGTTCCTTTCTCTTGAACATAGACCACATATCCACCGTCAGATATTTCATCCGGCTTGGTGGTATGAAGTCAAAGGTTCTCGCAAATCGGACAAGGGTTTTTTTCACTTCTGCCTGAACAAGAGAATATTGGTCTTGTGTCTTGCTCGGATGGTACAGCCGCATTGCAGTTTGGAATTCCAGACACTTGAAGGATTTCAGTGTATTGAACCTGGACCCAGCCATATTTCGGATGATTAAAGTAGAGTAAGGCACCTGTCAAGTGGACCTGTTTGGGTCTTGTCTAGGCCAGCAGTTGCACAGTTCTCAGCTGGAGACAGGATCCTCTGACACTGGCAACAGATGTGTTCATGCAGATTGGAGCCAGCTCAGGTGGCATGTCTTCCCCCATTCATTGATAGCCAGGCTGACAGCACAGGTCAGATGGCAGAAGCTATCCTGGGTTCTTGTAATCCTAATTTGAAGATCTCAAGTGTGGTTTTCAATTCTTCTGGGACTTTCTATGGATTTTTCAATCCTTCTTCACAAGAGTCCAGGCATGATGTTGGTGGTGAGGGACAACTTGCACCCTTTGGTGTTGAGAGAAATTCTCAAGCTGATGGCCTGTATGATTGCAGGAGAGGGTTGGCAATCTTGGGCCTTTTTGAACAGGCTCTTTATAGGGGCATGGGCAGACACCACCAATAAACAGTATGGGTCTGCTTGGTGAAAATGGTCCTGTTAGGGACGAAATTTTATATCCTGTGGGAGCAGGTATAGTACATGTTCGGAATTTCTTTTGAGTTGGCCTACAGTACCAACACGATCCGGTCATGACCTGATCGGTGGTGTATCCCCCACTCAGCTGCCATCTTCTCAGGGGTCTTAGGTTGTCCAAGCCGCTCATTCATAAGTAGTCTTAACTTTGGGACGTGAAAGTGGATTTGTGGAATGTTCGAATCCTGGTAAGACAACAGATTTCTGTCAAGGAAAGAATTAACCTAACCGGTAAGCTGGCTATGCTTCTCTGTCTGGTTTCATATAAACATGTATTAGATGTGAGAGCTCTGGATGTTTCTTTCAGGATTTTCAACACGGGTGGAGTTACCTTCACGGTGTCTCGGAGCACTAAGACGATCATCGGAACAGTTCACTGTCCAGCTTTTCCGTATCATCTGAAATTGAGTGGTCCAATGTGTGAGGACCTGCTAGGCATTGATGGTGAATGATGTGGTACGATAACACATTTTGATATAAAATAAATGTTAAGTTCAGTCTTGTGTGTTCTTCATGTGAAAGGGGACTATTTTAACCCCTGCTATCGAGCAAATATGTTAAAATGAATCAGACCGAACCAAATATGAGCCGGGCCATAACCTCCAATGCTTTCTTAGTTGGGGGATGTCTGGAGGATATTATAACGGCAGCTAACTGGTTGTCGGAATCTTCCTTTTAAAAGTTATACTTTAAACCAGTGAAGGGGGTGTGGGACTGTGGTTGCCTACCCTCGCTGATAGGTAAAGAAGGTGTTAGTACCACTGGGATAAGTATACCAATGCTGGTATTCTTATGTTACTATAGTGAGTTTGACTGCTTGACCTCACTGTGCAATTGTGCACCATTTTCCTGCTTAATAGTCTGTTTTACACTGGTTGTATGCATTGCCTTTTATCAAATGACCATTACTACTCAGTGTAGTGACTATGCATTTATTTTGCAGGTCTTGAACAGAAACAAGACTTTCAGTGACACAATGATTGCATTTGGGCCTTTGGCACAAAGAAAAAGAAAGTGCTGTTTCTTGGGGATGTTCTTATATGGAGCCCTTTGTGCATAATTGGTGGACTAACTTTTTCAGCTTGGACTCATAGGAGTTCTAGTCCTTCACAGTCATGTTATTTGTTAGTTGGGCTGCTGAGCTAACTAAATGTAGAAAGTTTAAGCATTATCCGAGCCTCAGTGTCCTTAATATTACATTATCCATGTATTTAGTGCTTTGTACTGCATTTCCCCGCTTGTCACCTAGTACCCTTCTTGTATTGTGCCGAAGTCATTTGTGTATAAATCACTCATCTTAATAGATGGATGTGCCAGGACCATCATGTTCAGTACTAGTGGCTTCTTTTTCTACGTTTCTCCCTTGACGTTACGCATGCTGAGTATTCTTTCCCACCTACAGTATTATTTCATCATCCAACATTGGTGTTCTTGAGGATCTAGTGTCTAGGGGATCCGTAGGTTCATGTAGCATTGCTGTTTATGCAGTGAAATAATCTGATAGAGACATCTAGCCGCAGATTCCTTATCTTAGAATTTTCCCCAGGCGCCAGACTGAATCCGGAAAGTTTTGTACAGCAGTACCTCTGCGCACCGGTAGTGGATGTCGAGTGACTCCGTAGTGGTGTCGTCCTCCGACTGCGATATCGACTGAGTCCATATAAGTCCACCCCTGATGCGCTGACGTCCGTTTTCCTCTTTTCCGCGCTACAACGTGGATCCGATCAGCAGTTCCTCTGGCCATTTTCTTTTGGCCTACCGTGACGATTTTGTCAAAAGGAATAGTGTGCTTTTTCTATGTCCTCTGGGTTTAAACACTGTGGGTCCAGTGGACGACAAATGTCAGCCTTGGACCCCCAAACTGTTTGTATGTGGTGCTTAGGAGAGCGTATATACTCAGACTGGTTTCTCCCGTTCTGGAGATAGCCCTTCCCTCTGGAATTGACAGCAGATCCATTACTTGGAGTTTTATATCAGAACCAGTAGAGCCAGTGCTTCCATTTAATAAGGCTCTCTATGATATTCTGTTGGGGGCCTGGACTAACCCTGAAACGGGGGGCCCTTTGGATCTTTCTGTTTTCTCACTGACATTTGGCCAGCCCATGGAGATCAAATGTCTCCTTAGGCATCCGACTCATCATAGTTTATGTGGTGCAGGCTGCCTTGGCCGCCCAAAATATTGATACGTTCCCTCTTGACCCCCCACTTCCCCAAGAAAGAGAGGCCAGGAAATTGGATAGCTGTGGCAGGCATATTTTTGCCTCCACTAGTTCAGCACTGCATTCTCTCAATACCTCTTGTGTCCTTGGACGCTTCTCCCATGCATTATGGGCCTCGTTAGAGCGCCTGCTGCCCTCTCTTCCAGAAGAGATGAGAACGTACTTGTCCCGTAGGTACAGGACTGCCAACAGGCGGCTAAACTGATTATTCTTTGTGGTATGGACACTACTACTGATTCTGTAGGTCGGGCAATGGCCTCTTCAGTAGCAGTCAGTCGTCATGCCTGATTGCGCACGTCGGGATTTTCAGATGCAGTTCAGGCTTCTTTATTTGATATGCATTTTGATGGTGCATACATTTTTGGCGCGCATGCTGACTCTGCTTTGCGGAGATTTAGACTGTTTCCTGGTTTTCTTGCATTAGTTTATATGGGGAAACCTTCCGTTCCAGTGTGAGGCATTCATGGGGCGACGGCCATTTGCTTTTTTTTGTGAAGGATTAGAGTTAGAACACATTCTCAGCTCCACGACATAGAGCTAATGCTCTAATTTGGTGGCATGGATTGATGTCTTTGGCCACCTAGCCTTGTACAGTCATGGATTGATTACCCTTGACAGGGATACATAGTATTATTTTTATGAAGTGTTTTCTCCAACGCTTCCTCATCCCTCTGTTGTGGGTTATGTTGCCCGCATGTTTCTCATGAGGACTTCCCACAATTCTTTGGGTGGAGTATCTTCTCTGCTTTGCTTGTAGTTATTTAGATAGCTTAGTTGCTATGACCAGCTAGTCTTATTTTAGGGATATTGGTTTGACAGTCCAGTTTGCTGACCCGTCTCCAAGGATAGTGTTGCTTCGAAATCTAATTCTAAGATAAGGAATCTGCGGTTAGATGTCTCTTACAGATGAATACGTTATTTACCTTCTGTAACTCCTTATCTGGTAGAGACAGGATCTAGCTGCAGATTCCTGAATGACCCACCCATCCTCCCCACTCTGCGAACAGTTAGTCCTATTACCCACAAGATCCCTTTTTAGGTCTCGCCTAGCGATGCAGCGCAAAGCGCTGCTCGCTATGCGAGATCTATTGTTGCCGACTTTTGCTCCGATGCGGGACACGAGATGTGCACGCGCTTGGTGCGAGCAGGAATTGTAATAGCGCCGCAAGCCGTACGCGTGCACATCAACTGTCTGTGCCGAAACTTAAACAGACAGGAGATATGCACGCGTACGGCTCGCGGCGCTATCACAACGCCTGCTCGCACCATACGTGTGCACATCTCCTGTCCAGGCAGCCGATGCGCACGCTCACGGCGTGTCTTCAGCTTAACTTCCCGCTGGTTCCGAGGAGTCAACATGGCTGCGCCCTGTGAGTCGGATCTGCAATCCGATCCCGCTCCGCCGCCACTGAAGATTCCAAAGCGCGAGGCTATGTCCCCTACTTCACCTGGGCTGAGCGATGGACGCCCATCGTTGTCGGCGCCTTCTACCCCAAGCCATTCGTCGCCTCTAGAGGGATGCGCTGGTGGTCCGGGCCTTGCCTCGTCACCCTCAGTCTCCTTTTCCACGTCGGCCGCTTGTCGCGGCATGTCCTGGACCCCAGCAGAAACTAACGCGCTTATAGCCGTATGGGGCAACGAGCGATTGGTGGAGGCGCAATACCAGCAACTGGAGGGCTCAGGCACCCTATTTGCCAGCTGTTTCTAGTAAGTGCACTCCTTGTTTGATTTTGAAACTGTGCTCCAAATAGGAAAGTTCAGATTTAATTTTTTGTGTTTACACCCTATGTAACAGAAAGGAACTCCAGCATTTAAAAATCTGTTCACACTGAGGTCACTCAAACTGCGAGCTCTCCTTCTATAGCTCTTGCGTGTTGTCCCGCGTTTTGCTGTTTCCCTCTCCTTCCTCAGAGAGCTTCACACTGGGCGTAGTTATGTTTTCACATATTATTTCTCCCTCCTGTCACTACCCTCCTCTAACTCTGCCTCATGTTACTGTCCTCTCTCCTTTCACTTCCCATGTCCCCTCTCCAATTACTGCTCATCTCTCCGTTATACAACATGTCTCTGCCACTGCCCATCCTGCCGTTGGCATTGCCCTAAATTCTGTAATCATACACTGTCCACCCTCTTCTGTCACTGCCTCACTACAGTATATAATCGCCTTTCTATTGTCATTCCATTTCCTCCTGTCACTGCTTATCTTTCTCTCCTATAACCAGGGCCAATGGAATTATGCAATTATGTGGCTGCAGCAATTTTCGCATAATTATAGATTTGCCGCATTCGCCACATAATCCATCATCTGCTGCAACTGCAGATTTTGACAAAAATGTTTTTGTTTCCAGCTCAAACTGTTCAAAAGTTACTAAAATGCTGCTTGCTTACAGCAGTTTTAATATCTTAGAGTTTCTTGTTGCTCAAATAGGTGTAATTTCTATGATTTATATATGTTTCCCTTGTCTATATTGCTTGATTTTGCTTGTAAGATAGTGTCACTCATAATCTTTTATGCATGCCCATTTAAAGTTGGTGCTGTATAAAAATGCACAAATTCTACTTGCCACAGCTGTAGAGGCAGTGGTTGTGTAGGACGGGACAGTGTACTTCAGCTGTATCCATGCATATAAATTACAAGACATTTAAAGGAGCACTTGTTGTAGGTTTAGTGACCTACCTAATCCAGTGAGATATTTCACTGAGCAGTTCAAAGCCGCAGCAGACATCACAAAATAATTCTACTATGTCTGTTGTTGGTGGTTGTTAGAGGTTGCGGACTGGGGAAACAGGACTATGTGTTTTTCTCTGCCCCTTTATATCTAGTGCTTCACAGACCGTGCATATATGTGTGCATTAATTGCTTATCCTATAAAATACTATTTATGTATGGACTGACATATTTTCAAAAGGGACATTTTTGCATTACATTTGTTTAAGGTGTTTCTAATACAACATATGTTTTTAAGTTTGAAAAGCAGAAGCATCAATTGCTGATCAGAGATCGAGTATTTTTGGTATTTACACGAGTTTGAGCTATTGGTATTGTAAATGCCAATGCGTTTTATTTATGTTTCTTTTTTAAAAACATGGATAAAAGGCATTGTCATTTACAATGCCAGAGTTTAAGCTATTGGCATTGTAAATGACAATGCCATTTATTTATCTGTTTTCAAAACCAACACATGGATGAAGGGTTTGTCATTTACAATGCCAATGGCTCAAACTTTTGCGAATGCGAGACCTATTGCATTGCAAATGCTTGTTTTGCATTCTAATGCCTCTTTTCAGGACTTTGCATTTATTTTGCAAAAAAGTTCTTTCTTTTTGGCACACTGTTTCCATATGCAGTTTCTAAAATTGGCTCCGCGTTGTGAGTATGAAAAGTAGTCACAGAAGAAACTGACGTCAGCACGTCGGGGGTGGGCTTATATGGACTATGTTGATGTCACATCTGGAGGACAATGTCGCTACGGAGTCGCTCGACACCCACTACTGGCGCGCAAAGATGCTGCTGTACAAAAAGTTCCGTATCCAGTCTTGCGCCTGTGGTAGAATTCTAAGCTCAGGAATCTGTGGCTAGATCCTGTCTCTAGCGAATAAGGCGTTACCGAAGGTAAGTAACTTATTCTTCAGTGAGTTTATCATCTTACTTCACCAGGCTCTCCTCAAATGTGGCCGACTCAATCATATCCTGAATCCAGGTGTTAAGTTCCGTGGCTGTGGGCTTAATCAGTATATGGATATTCTGCACTTAGCTGACACTAACCCTGGTGCTGCACACCTATTCTCCTTGATCCTTTTCTTCTATGTGGGAGCAGCCCCAGCCAGTGTTGTTTTTGTGCCAGTGTAGGAAGCCCTCTTGTGATTACCTTCAGTTTCTCCATCAAATATGCCCAGTGATGTGATTAAAATCTGCTGTGGGCTCGCAGCACCATGGGCACTGGAGTTCTTCCAGATGCATCTTACTCAATTTGAGTGAATTCAGGTAGGTCATGTGTAGGTATTTAAACTGCATCAGTTTAAACCGTGCACTGCAAAATATACTTTTTGACCTGAAAGCACACTTTGTACAACTCCAGTGTTACCTCACAGTCTGTGACTCATCTTTATTACCCAGTTTCACCTACACTAATAGTTTTACCTTGCAGAAGCACTCAGTGGATATTGGCCAATAGCCTTCATCCTGCTAACATGATAGCCAAGATTTGGGCTGTCTCTGGTGCATCGGGTAACATCTGCAAATCTCTCTTGGCAGCTGTGATCCACATGCATGTTTCAAACATTGTACTGGATTTAAAAGAAAGTGTTCTTGTGATTCAGCCAATGTAACAATTTTTTTATTCTGGTAGAAGCCAAGCAAGACCGTATAGCCTCCTTCGCTTCATCTTATCACATTCATTTCTAGGGCAGTCTGTCTGAAGTTTTGATTATGATACAACTAGATCTCAACTGCGAACAGTGGACATTTCATTATTTCCTTAACCAGAACGGACCACTTGCTTAATTACATATGGGATGCACTTCGAACATGCTTTCCCATCATAAGGGAGCAATACCTTTTTGTGCATTGCCTGAAGAAGACGTTTCTTCAAGTTGCTTTCTTGATCTATCCGCTGCAATTGGGAAGCATTGTAATATTACTCAATGTCTTGGCGTTCCAGTTTCCTTTATTTTTCACAATTTTAATATACTTAGCCTGACCCTAATTTGCTTCTTAGCCCATATCAAAGATCCCAACAACTCTCCTAATTACTTAAATATACGTTGCACAATGGGGAATATTGTCCCCCGCAAAACAAAGAGCAGGTAAGAACTCAATTTTTTGGAAGGGAGACTATAACCATTAAAGACAGTGGGAGTTGTTTCCTAAATTTATTTGAACATCTCAGTCCCTCCTCTACTCTGCTCATATAGTGCAAGTGCTGTGTTTCAGTGTCTTGTGTGATCTTAAAGGCCTAGATATCGTAACTCCGTAGTCTCCCTTTTGATACCCAAGTCAGAGTAATTCTTTTCTCCTAGACTTTTTAGTCCCCTCAAGTAGAAACATCCTTGATTTTTCCCATGTGATGGGCAGCCCTGATAGTTCCCCATACATAAACCACTCCCTCAGAAGTATCAGCAAGGATTGCACTGGTTCTGTCAAATATATAAAGGTATTGTCCACGTACATAGAAACTGTGGTTCACATATCCGATTTTTATGTCTTAATCTTGAAGGGCATTTTGGAGGCGACAGATCAGCAGTTTCGCAGTCAGCTCACATATTAGGGTCAATAGCGAATAGCCTGCCTTTTTCCCCTCTCCAGGATCTAGCTTGCTGAGAAGTCGCATGGCTTTTAAACCCTAGGTGTATGTTCTCTGCACAACAGTTTAACCAAGTTTAGGTTCATGCTCCCTATGGTCCATATTCTACAACAGTTCACTTCTTGTTTTCCCAGTCAACAGTAGTAAATGCTTTATCAATATCTGGCACTTCCAGTACATAATGATCTTCCTCTCCCTTTAGTCTGTTCATGACGTAGACCAATTTCAGCTGGTTATGTATTGTACTTCTCTGTGGCATCAAGCCACATTGATCACTGTGCTCCTGCTGTCCTATCACTTGTAGTAGCCTCTTTGCTTTGATAAGATTTTACTCATTACCTTTGCATTCACATTGCTTATATACACAAGTCTGCATGCACCACCATCTGAGGGATGTTTATCTGGTTTGGGATTATGGCAGTCGCTGTTTGCTCATAGTTGTTGGGAGCTGTCTTTTCTCATGCGCTTCCATATAGACCTCCAACAATTTGTCTGCCAGCATCCTGGTACAGGTATGTGGGTAAACCATCACTACCAAGGGTCTTGCCTTTCTGCATGTCTTGTATGGCTGTGATTAACTTTCCTTTGGTGATTGGCGCATACATCATGTCCCATTGTTGTGATATGCGCCAAGGGAAGTTCCTTGAGATATTCTTGTAAGCGTTTATTATACCCTCTGCTGAGGGAGAGCAGAAAACCTCATTAACATCTACCTGGGTTACTATGTTTCATCTTGCTTTGTCTTTCAAATGCATTATGGCAGCATGGGGGTTTTCCCCTTCTCATCAACCATGCAAGTAGTTTGCCTATTTTATCACCTATCCTCTATATAGAGTTGGTCCCTATGTGTAATAGTGGTGAACCTGTCCAGTGCACACCCGGTGTCTCTTATTCCTCCTCTTCAGTGTCGCAATATCTGGAATTGTTTCAGGGTGGAGTGCAAGCTCTCTAATTTAGCCGCGCCTCTTTAGTTTTTGTTAGCATTGAAGCCTTATACCCTAAAGTTTGCTCATTCTTCCCAAAGTGTGACCATAGATGCCTCCCATTCCTTTGCTGTACTTGCAGTTTTGTCCTAGTTGGGCACGAAGTATTGCACCATGGTGTCCTTAACCATCCTGCAATAGCTTTATCAGTGCTTCTGTTATGAGCTTTGTTTGGACCCTAGCTTTGTCCGCCATTCCAACATTTTCTAGAACTAGAGTGGATTGATCCTGTAGGTATCGAGCCTGTTACATTACTGCCCTAAATTTGCTCCCCCTGAACCTTTGTATAACCAAGTCTGCTGAAAGTACTGCACGTGGGCCAATAACAATAACAACATCTATCTATTGGATCCTGCATTTGCCATACATTTGTCAAGTGTGTTTACATATTTTTTTCATTGAGGTAATGATGCGAGATTTAGGTGCAACGTTCAGTAGGCATCAGTCCCAGTGGACATTGAATAGCACAGTTCATGTCACAAGCCCACACTAGCCCTGTATCTACGTATGGCATCATAACCTCCCACACATTCCAAAACAAAACTATCATTCCACTAGGGTCAAATGCATAACTAGTTATGTCTTGCCCTTCTAGTGTCCCATACACAAGCAGATACCTTCCCAAAGAATTGGCTTTAATTTCTCATCTTAAACGAGATCACCACAGCCACCCAAGTTAGTACTTTCCTGCATATGTCGAATAGACTGCAACATACATCTGTCTCCTCTGTTTTTATGCAATTTCAGTATTCCTACCCAGCTGCGGCCGGTGCAGGTAAGAGTGGTGGGGCGGGGGGGGGGGGGTCAGGATGGAGGGAGTCGACATACGACGATGAGGGAGAATTAAATTAAAAAGAAAACCACATACCTTGCGCTCGCTGCATCGCCGACTCAGCGATGCGGTGACCGCAAGGTATGTCGTTTTCTTTTTTCTTTTCTTTTATTCTACTTCGCCGTTGTATGTTGACTCCCCATCCCTTCTCACCCCCCCCTCACCCCGCCCCACCGCTCTTACCTGCACCGGCCGCAGCTGTTCCTACCTCTGTTTAGTGTTTGTCTTTTAGCATTGTAATTCCTATTCTTAATTTTTGATAGCTATTGTGGCCCCTGACATTCTATTTTACCAGTCTCCCACATACACTCATCTCCACTGTGCTACGTATTTAATCACTTCTTACATTCGGCCTCTCCACATACTTTGCCACTGGATTCAAGATAGCCTGGCTGATGACGGCTGTAAGCCAGAAACCGGTCCCAGGATGCTTGTTTCCGATCCAGGGAAGACCTGGCTTGGCAGTTCGGGCTGGACTGTTCCCATGAGGCACAGAGTCAGACTGATTTGCATATGGCCATGTCTGAACTGGGGTGGTGGAGTGAGCTAAAGAATGATGATGGATTAAACCCAGATCACTTGACTGGGGGTGAGTGCTTGCAATGTTCAACACTCCGTCCATCATCCCCTTTGGTTTTGCTATGTTCGCCCTAAGTTGGCAGGGTATGCCCAGACGTGGGTCCCTTGCTCACTTTGCCACTGGATTCAAGATAGCCTGGCTGATGACGGCTGTAAGCCAGAAACCGGTCCCAGGATGCTTGTTTCCGATCCAGGGAAGACATGGCTTGGCAGTTCGGGCTGGACTGTTCCCATGAGGCACAGGGTCAGACTGATTTGCATATGGCCATGTCTGAACTGGGGTGGTGGAGTGAGCTAAAGAATGATGATGGATTAAACCCAGATCAGTTGACTGGGGGTGAGTGCTTGCAATGTTCAACACTCCGTCCATCATCCCCTTTGGTTTTGCTATCTCCGCGAACTGATGCATGCCTTCAGTACACATGCAAATTTCAACTGCTTTGTATCTGTCGCTATTATTATCATTCATCGCTCACCACAATTTCAACTGCACTGTGTAGAACTGCAACGCCCCTGGCCCTTCCCTCCCTTTGACGGAACCCTTGGGCCATAAGAAAACCCTAGGACTTACCCATGAACTTGGGTAACTGCCCCCGTTCCATCAAGTAAAGCCTACCCTTTTAAGTTAGTAATGTATCAGAGGACCGTGTGCAACCATGTGAAGCTCAACCCAGTACTTTGGACCGGGCAGCCCTGGGTCGCAAAATAAAGAATAGACATCTCAACCCAATCTATTCCAAAGCCTCTATATTTTGATGGCAACAACTATCACCACCTCAGCTCAAATCATAGTGTCTGCTTCCTCCCCTTCTTTAGTGTACATGTCTCTCGCAATTTCTTATTGTCAAATTATGTAATTGATCAACCACACTATATACTAGCTATACATTCACATAAGCTTATCTCGCTTAGTCACACTGTCTATCTTAACATTCATTTCAGTACCAGTGTATTGGTGAATGGCATGCAATAGATCTATCAGCATTTACCAATTCTATTGTCGAAGTCTCACATGCTGCAAGTTCTTTTCTAGGAGATACTCATCAATAGTCATAAGCAATGTTCCCTCTAATTTTTTTCCTCTGTGTGCGGCAGTGGAGGGTCTCTGTGCGCTGCAACCATGGCTATGTGCGCCAGGAACCAGACCGCGCGTGCGTGTGTGCAGCGCCAAATGTCACTCCAAACGTTTACTTAAAAAAGTGAAAAGATGGTGCATTACTTGCAGATACGTTTAAACAAAACACAGAACAAGGCATAGTAGGGCGGCCTATTTAAGGGAGTTCCTCAAATACTAAACGAGATGCTTTGATCTTATTTTGCCATAGAAAATAGTTCAAGAAATGCATGCCTTCGCCCAAGTAGCGCGGTATTGGCAGACCGCAGACCTTTACTATTTCATCTTTTTCATGTAATTCAGATACAAATTCATGCT
Organism: Calotriton arnoldi; assembly: GCA_963921515.1. Lineage (NCBI taxonomy): Eukaryota > Metazoa > Chordata > Amphibia > Caudata > Salamandridae > Calotriton > Calotriton arnoldi. The sequence continues at coordinate 926,719 of CAWUFW010004741.1, read as the reverse complement.
GCCTATCTTCTCCAGATGGAACTGAAGTGCAGTTTATAGAAATAAGGCCAAAATACTGAAAAATGATAGATGAATCTGAACTAATACCGTAGTCAAAAAGGCAGAGACTGCTATACTGCAAGAACATTCGATTACTCGCACAGAAAGATTGCAGAGGTGAATCTCGAATGGGGAGAAGTCAATTACTCCCTTCAGTGCATCAGATAGTGTGAAGCAATAACTGCCCAATGCTGTTTAGCCAATGATATTTCAGATTTTTATATATTTCCCGCATCTTCATTGCTTTGATTTTGTTCACAAGAAAGTGTCACTCTTAGCCTTTGAATGCTAGTCATCATAAGTACATTGAAATTATGAAAATGTCACACATAAGCAATCTGAAACCTTGGCAGCTATGCTCGCTTTTCTAAGAAAAGAGTACAGCAAGTTTAAAAACAGGGCATGTGCTTTCAGAATAAATTGTAAGTACAAGCTGTGTTTTTAAACTTGCTGTACTCTTTTGTTAGTAAGCGCGGTGTGGGGCAGATGGTGTGCTTTTCTTTAAGTATTCATGTTAATTGCAGTTGTGATTAACATGAATACTTAAACAAAAGCCCACAATCCTCCGCAGCCGCGCTTTACTAACTAAAGAGCACAGTAAGTTTAAAAACACAGCGTGTTCTTTCAGAAAGTACACGCTGTGTTTTTAAAGTTGCTCTACTCTTTTGTTAGTAATCGACAGGGTTGCCTCGGCTGCCCTTCTTGTTCAAAGGGACAATTATGGGGGTTTTCACAAACAAACAAATTCTGTAGGAGCTTTTTAATTGGAACTCACACTAGTCCACCCGTTAGCTTCTCTTCTCACCTGCCTCTCTACTTTGTGCTAGATATTGTTGCTGCATTTCCAAGGCCAACGACAGAGTTCTGGGACTAGACTGCCTGTGGACAAACAGTTTTGTGGGAAAAAGATAAGCCCAGCATAACAGTGTACCAAAAACATGCCCTCACTCTAGCATTGATGTTTTACCACCTAACAAAGCCGGTGTGCTTTAAACATGGGTATTAAAATATTCTCGGAAAGGGAAAATAATGTAAGTTTTGGGCTACCAATTGGGTCTCCCATAATAATTGAATGCTTGCATGCACTAGACCTCATCCTGAAATCTCACCAACCATATTAGTGCAAAAAGCTGAGAGGTATGTTTGCTCTTGAGGCCACACTAATACTCAGCTGGAACATCTCAGGAATAATCCCTAAAACAGAAGATCTAGTCTAGCAACCTTTCATCAAGCAGAATGATATCTGCTGCTTCCAAGGAACGTGGGGTATGTCAGAAATCTCAGTTGATGGGTTTGTGGAACAGTACATCCCAGCAGTTAATCCAAAAATACAGGCCCCCCGATGGGCAGATTAGTAATTTGGGTCACCACGAAGCTTTATTAGACAGCCCAACAACACATTGTGGCGAACACTCCTTTAAATATCCAGTATGTCAGGCTAACTAGGGTCTCGATACTAGCAGAAGAACTAGATGTACTGAAAATCTATGCCCTTTGAGATGAAATGCATATGACAAGTTCGTATTCGCAGCCCTCAAAGATACAGTTCTGGCAATCAGAACTACAGAATTAAAGCCACCCAGCATACCGTAGTGGTATGTAGCGACTTAAGTACATCCCCTGCCCAATCAAAGAGATGTTAGAAAATTTAACCACTGAGGAAGAACAATCCTTGGCATCTCGGAGGCCGACAATGAGATGGGGCATGAAAACTAGGCAGGGGGAAAGGCTTAACATCACCGCTAATGGGCTGTTGCCTGTATCTCTTTCATGACTGGACTTGTTTAGATGTTTTAGCCAGCAGAATCTATAAATCAGGAAACAGGTCAAGTCTGATCAACTATTTTCTGGTCAACATCAAAGTCTAGGCTGGGGTCTTGGACATGGGGGTTGTGTCATGCCCAAAATTGACCATGATCCATTAGTGGCCACAATTATGCTGATCCGAATGACACCATGCCCCTCAAGAGAATAAGGTCTTGTATACCATCCAGCAATTCTCCAGTCAAACAATAGGGCAATTAAATGGAGAATGGTGAGCTACATAAAGTGGTTCCATTTTTAATGGAAGAATCAGCTTAAGATCCCAAGAACATTCTTTCTTCTAGGGAAAGAAGCAATGGAATGGGACTGACCTCCTATAACTGAGTGAATACAAAGCCTTCTCCTACTGGCCTACCCTCAAACCCCTTGAGGCAAATCATGATCATTGTAAAAACGAGTGATTTGATGAGGAGTGCTGGCAAAGAAATCAAGAGCTCTCTTGCATTGCATCACTACTCGACCAAGGACAAGATTAACTTTGTCAAACTCAGAACAAAATATGAAAAGCTAACAGTGGCAAAAACATCAAACTCATTAGAGAATGTGGGATGAACTCATGCAGGCAGATAGAGGTAAAAATCCAAAGAGATTCTGGGAACTCATATCCCATTGCTTGAGAGGATATGGAAATCTCCAGGGATCATATATAGGTGCACACTAATTAGCCAACAATTTGAAACAGCTACTCGCAGTGAGCAAAGGGGAACAAACCCCCCCCCACCAAAACCTGCTAAGCAAAATAAGAAGATGGCAGGAGCATCAATTTGATCACCCTACTGCTGGAGGTAGAACTAGCTATTGAGAGTCAAAAGCTGAATACAAATTCAGAGTCTGATTTAGCCCCAGCAGATCTGTATCAAGTAGAACCTACAGTATGGCGATAGCCTGATTAAGGTGTTCAGTGCAGCCCTGGCAACCAGCACACTGACCCCAAGACCACCCTCCGAGGCACCCTCATCTACAGACCCCCGGGACCACGCACACGATTCAGCGAAGACATCGCAGACTTCATCAGCCCGCACGCCATGCCCTCCGCCGACTACATCCTCCTAGGGGACCTCAACTTCCACCTGGAGAACAACAACGACAGAAACACCACCGCCCTGCTGGACAACCTCGCCAACCTCGGACTCAAGCAACTGGTGAACACGCCCACCCACTACGCCGGCCACACGCTTGACCCCGTCTTCTCTTCCAGCAAGCATATCTCCTTCAGCCACGCCACCGGACTCCACTGGACCGACCACAGCTGCGTCCACTTCAGCTTCAGAAAGACTGCGACCCACCACCACCCGCAACAGGCTCCCCGCCGGAGCTGGAGCAAGATCACCGCCGAGCAGCTCACCGCCTCCCTCAGCCAGAACACACCCACCAACACAACGGACCCAAACGAAGCAGCCAGCAACCTCGCCAAGTGGCTGACCGCCTGCGCCGACGACCTCGCACCACTAAAAAACCCTCCCAGCAGACCCGGAAGCAAGAAAACCCCTTGGTTCACCAACGAACTCAAGGAATCCAAGAAGAACTGCCGCACTCTCGAGAAAACCTGGCGACTCGACCAGACCACAGACAACAGGACCGCCTCAAGCACGCCACCCGCAAACACCACCAGCTGATCCGCGCCACCAAGAAGTCGGCACTCAAAGAACGACTGGACAACAACGCCCACGACAGCAAGGAACTTTTCAGCATCGCAAAGAGTTCTCCAACCCCAGCGCCGGAAACAACGACATCACCCCCTCGCAAGACCTCTGCAACTCACTCGCCGCGTTCTTCCACCGCAAGATCACCGACATACATAACAGCTTCGACGCACAAACCACGCACCCTACCGCCGAACCAACGCCCGCCACCACCACCCTCTGCAACTGGACCCCGATCAGCACCGAAGACACCACCCGCACGATGAACTCCATCCACTCCGGATCACCAACCGACCCCTGCCCACACCACGTCTTCAACAAAGCCGACGCCACCATCGCACCCCATCTCCGGGACATCATCAACTCCTCCTTCCACACCGCCACCTTCCCGGAGAGCTGGAAGCACGCCGAGCTTACCGCCCTCCTGAAGAAACCAACGGCGGACCCCACCGACCTCAAGAACTACCGTCCCATCTCGCTCCTTCCGTTTCCGGCCAAAGTCATCGAGAAGACCGTCAACAGACAGCTTGCCGCCTTCCTCGAGACGAATGGATCCTCGACCCCTCGCAGTCCGGGTTTCGGGCCAACCACAGCACCGAGACCGCCCTTATCGCAGCCACCGACGACATCAGAACCCTAACCGACAACGGGGAAACAGCAGCCCTCATCCTCTTGGACCTCTCCACGGCGTTCGACACCGTCTGCCACCGCACCCTAGTGAAGCGCCTCAGCAACATCGGAATCCGAGAGAAAGCACTGGAATGGATCATCTCGTTCCTCGCCGGAAGAACCCAGAGAGTCCGCCTCCCCCGTTCAGATCCAACGCCACCGAAGTCATCTGCGGCGTTCCACAAGGATCTTCACTCAGTCCAACCCTCTTCAACGTCTACATGAGCCCCCTCGCAGCCATCGCACGCCAACACAACCTCAACATCATCTCCTACGCCGACGACACCCAGCTGATCCTCTCCCTCACCAACGACCCCACCACCGCCAGAGCCAACCTACACGACGGGATGAGAGACGCCGCCGACTGGATGAGGAACAGCCGCCTTAAACTGAACTCAGACAAGACGGAAGTCCTCATCCTGGGCTCATCACCCTCCGCCTGGGACGACTCTTGGTGGCCCCCGGCCCTGGGCACCGCGCCCAAGCCAACGGACCACGCACGCAACCTGGGCTTCATCCTGGACTCCTCCCTGTCGATGACCAGACAAGTCAACGCCGTCTCATCTTCGTGCTTCAACACTCCTGCGCATGCTCCGCAAGATCTTCAGATGGATCCCCACTGAAACCAGAAAGACCGTCACCCAGGCACTCGTCACCAGCCGACTGGACTATGGGAACACCCTCTACGCCGGAACCACAGCCAAACTTCAAAAAGACTCCAGCGCATCCAGAACGCCTCCGCACGACTCATCCTGGACATCCCCCGACACAGCCACATCACCGGACACCTGAAAGACCTGCACTGGCTCCCCGTCAGCAAGAGAATCACGTTCAGACTCCTCACCCACGCACACAAGGCCCTCCACAACCTGGGCCCAAAGTACCTCAACGACCGCATGACCTTCTACACGCCCACCCGCCAGCTACGATCAACCAGCCACGCCCTCGCCACCGTACCACACATCCGCAGAGCCACCGCCGGAGGAAGATCCTTCTCCATCCTGGCAGCCAAGACCTGGAACTCCCTCCCCACTCACCTTCGGCGAACCCAGGACCATCTCGCCTTCAGGAAACAGCTCAAGACCTGGCTGTTCGAGCAGTAACTTACCCCCTCCCCCAGCGCCTTGAGACCCTCCCGGGTGAGTAGCGCGCTCTATAAATGCCGTGATTGATTGATTGATTACCATGCTTGTGGCAAAAACGTGCCGTTACTAAAGCCATTTTCCTACCCCTGAGGTTAAGGTTTAAAAACACAGAGTGTACTTTCTGAAAGTACACGCTGTGTTTTTAAACTTGCTGTGCTCTTTAGTTAGTAAAGTGCGGTGCGGGGCAGATTGTGGGTTTTTGTTTAAGTATTCACAGTCCTGCCAAGTGCCACGCATCAGGCGTTAGACTAACGCATTTCAGTGTGGTGCTCCGCATCACCGCACTGAAATGCATTGTCACGCATATCCGCATATGGCAACTGCCACTGTGAAAGGAACTAGTGTGTGGCATTTGGCAGCGCGCATTGTGTAGCTGCGGCGTGGTTCGCTGTTCCTGCAGGCTTGGGGCGCTGCTGGCAGGCTCACAGTGCTACAATGTATCAGCAGGTTTGATTCCGCGACGCGGCTCTGAGTCAGACAACCTGACTTCAGGGCCGGGCCCAGCCTGGTTGTGATCCAATTGCCCAGTGGCGCCACAGGGGGTGAGGGCGTCATGTCCTGCTGCCAGAGCGCCGTGGGAAGTTTGTGAAGAAGGCGCAGGGGCTCACCGTTTTGCGGGCGGCAAATGGCTCTCAGCGTTGCTCTGTGCTGCTTAGTGCTTGCAGCATCCTCTCCCGGCCGCCCGCTCTGTGGACCTTATGATGGCCGCTGCCCGCGGTAATTAATTCAATATTGCTGAGCCCTGTCTAAGGAGAGTCAAGTTCAGTGGATGTAGTCAGAGTTTTATGATCTATCACACTCACTGACGACCAATAAGGTTCATGCAGCAGCTGCTAAGACAGACAGGGCTCACAGCAGAGGCAGTCAGCCTGCTGGACTAAAGCGAGCAGCGGCATTCCAAACCAAAATGATTGCTGAGGGGGTGGCTGGAGGTCACATGCCTCCCTGGCCTGCCCTTACATATACCTCTGTCTCTCACGCACTGACTGGGGCTTACCCCTCCCACCTCTTGTGCCCCCTTGAGAAGAGGCCACAGGGCCTCAGAGTCCCGAGCCGAGGACTCGCTCATTTCCGGCCCAGTCCCCCTGTGTGCCTAATGGATCGAAGAGAAGGGAAAAAGTGACAAGGAGAGGTCACAGTGAACCAAAAGGGCATATGTGAAAAAGTAAGAGGAAAAAGGAGAAACCAAAAATAAAAAATGCCACGTTTAATTATAACACGGATTGCTGATCAAGCAATCCAGAGCAACATTAGTAGCAAAATAAATTGCAATGGCAGCGCAGCTGCTCGCGTGACTGGGGTAAATTATCCCGTGACTGGATCAGACCCCACCGGCGCCGATGGCAGAGTGAATCTGTGGATGACCTTGGAGACCACCGGAGTGTTCCTCAGCAGCCCAGAACACATGCAGCTGAGCCAGAATAATGCGACTTTGCTGAGGGAGTCCACGAGGTGCAGTCACGGACCGCCAATTGCCGCAAGTAAGTGCCTGAGTGACAAGTTGCATCTCCTAGGCTAGTTAAGTTGCTAATACTAATATATAGTTTCTCGATGCTCACAGGAAGCACCCGTTCTTTCCATTCACAGATGCGTATTCACACACATTGTCCCACTGGTGTGCATAAATCAACCAAAACAGCCATCATCCAGACTTACCCATGAATCCATCACCCAATTGTTTACGTGCCTCTTGGTATAGTCTGTGTATACGGCTGCATGCACGTGTATTTCTGGTTGCGTGTCCCGATGTTTCATACAACATAAGATATTTACTAGAAAGAACTTTTGCACGGGAAATAATTAGCCAACTCTTGTGCCTTTTCCAATGCTTGTTTCTGGGATAAGAAGAGATAATGTGTGTGAGGGGTACCGTGTTCATATCCACCCACTTCTTTACAGTACTTTTACTTTCTGTCTGTAAGTTATACTATTTTATAGTGTACGCCAAGAAATAATGGGTGTAGTTTCTGGTATTTATATGTTTCCCTTGTCTTCATTGCTCGATTTTGCTTGCGGCAGTGTCACTCAGTCGTTGAAATGTCACTCATAATTACACTGAGATTATAAAATGTCCCACATGGCAATCTGAAACCTTAGCAGCTATGTATTCATGTTAATCACAGCCCCTTCACGAGCTGTGATTAACATGAATACTTAAACAAAAGCCCACAATCTTCCCCGCACCGCGCTTTACTAACAAAAGAGTAGAGCAAGTTTAAAAACACAGCGTGTACTTTCTGAAAGTACACGCTGTGTTTTTAAACTTGCTCTACTCTTTTGTTAGTAAAGCGCGATGCGGGAAGATTGTGGGCTTTGTTTAAGTATTCATGTTAATCACAGCTCGTGAAGGGGCTGTGATTAACATGAATACTTAAACAAAAGCCCACAATCTTCCCCGCACCGCGCTTTACTAACAAAAGAGTAGAGCAAGTTTAGAAACACAGCGTGTACTTTCAGAAAGTACACGCTGTGTTTTTAAACTTGCTCTAATCTTTGTTAGTAAGTGCGGGAAGATGTGGGCTTTGTTTAAGTATTCATGTTAATCACAGCCCCGTCACGAGCTGTGATTAACATGAATACTTAAACAAAAGCCCACAATCTGCCCCGCGCTTTACTAACAAGGGCCAACAGCCCCAAAGCCAGCCTTACCTGCACTCCCGACTCTTCCTCCGGCACACCGCATCCAGGAAGTGCCGGTTTTCGCGCCGCCGCTTTTTAAAGCAGCGGCGCGACTCTCTCGCTGGATGTTCTGAATGTGTGCGCGCTCCACACACGGCAGTGCGCGCTCACGTTGAGAGAGATGCGCGCGCGCGCGCACCTTATAGGGAACAGTGGTCATAAGTACTAATTAGTCCTACCCACGTGCGGGGACCCCAGAGCACTTCTTAAATATTATATATGTATGTATTAATAATGTACATTGTACTGCCTATATATATAAATATATATAAATATATTTGCAGCCTACAGAAAAGGCTAAAATTGGCCAATTACATTTAGTTTTCATTTTAAACCAATATACAATTACCAAAACTTCTGTCATTAACAGAAAATGACCATAGAATTGTTTCACAACCTTTATTTAAAAGGAAAGAGAATGAGACATTTTTTTAAACATGTTTTATTAGTTTTCATAACCCAGTTCACATCAACACACAGAGCACGATAGGCAACATATATGTGTCATCAATTAACTGGCAACAACTGCTGTCATATATCACAGTAGCAATATAGCGTTACAGTAAGGATGAAAAAAGGGGATTAGGATAGTAGACTCTGGAACTATAATATAACAGTCTGCGGGATTCACTAGTCGGAGCGCAAGCGATTACCATGTAGGATATACAGCCGTCATAATCTTTTCAAGTCAATACTCCTAGGACTTATTATTTTTGGGCCTACCCCGCACAACGAGAGAATATGAGACATTGTTAGCCAATAGGCTGCCGTTCAAAGAATAACAGAAAAAAACTGGCAATGTGTCTTTAAGAACCTTACAGCACCCCTTGTATCCCATCATGCCTCACAAGTGACAGGCCAGTTCCTTTTTCTGGCTCCTACTGTTGGGATTCTAGAGCACTGAGCTCTGCCTTTTTTGACAATTTTGTCATAAAACTCTCTTCAAACAAACCCTTTTCAAACCAACTTGTTTTTCTAGTAGATTGAAAGGGGATACGATAAGTAAGGACCCTCAACATGGTAATAGGGGTGATACTATAGGAAGAACAAAGGGCGAGATGTGAAATGTAAGGAATATGATTTGAGCAAATGGTATAGCGGAAGGAAAGATACTGCTGATGTAGTGCTCACAAGATTTGCAGGTTAAAGAGTTGACGGGAGTTAATTGTGAAAGGGTAACATTGAAGGGCGGGGACACGCCACAGGTGTTTTAAAAAACAAAGTGGGGAGAGAAAGTAGCATTTGGATGGTTGCGAACATCTCGGGAAGACGTTTAGAACAACTGATCATGAAGGTACAGGTTTGTGCAGATAACGCTTTATGGTTGGGTAACAACTAGATGTGAGAAGGGCCGTTTTTTCGCATGTTTATGGGAACAGATTAACAATGGTTTAACAGGCGGAAGTGTAAAAGAATAACAGTTAGGTAGTTTGGGAGAGGTGGACTTTGGTATCTACTTAGTGGTAGCGGTTGGCTACGTTGTTAGCGGGAAGACGTGAATTATGGGGTGAGCTGTTTTTTAAGCATGTATTTTCAACTTGATGTGCAGTATTTAATATGTGAAAGCAGTTTGAATACGCAGTCTAATAATAATGTTTCAATTTGTAGAATACCCCTGACGAAGGGCCAGGCAAAGGCCCGAAATGCATTGGGTTACAAAGATCAACAGATGAGGATTACTTATGTACACTCCGTGCCACAGAATAAGGCCTGGATTGGCATTTCTGCAGCATTTAGGATACAGAGTTAACGTAAGACGCCTCTCATGTGACTAGAGGATAAAAATGGAACAATGAGAATCTTTGGATTAAATTGAAATACATTTTCGTGAAATTGGATTAACTTGTGGCATTTGTATTATGCATGGAGAATCGCTGTGCGTCCGGATTGGGGTATGATCATGCCCCATCTTCTGCATTGCTCAAACAAACGCGTGGATCAGGGCAGACCACGGACCGGGCTTGCACGCATATTGATTTAAAACAAAATTACAGAATGAAGAAAAGAGGGATAAACCGGTGTGCACTCTGTCGCTTTATTTTTGTGGATGTATCACAAGTGACAGGCCAGTTCCTTTTTCTGGCTCCTACTGTTGGGATTCTAGAGCACTGAGCTCTGCCTTTTTTGACAGTTTTGTCATAAAACTCTCTTCAAACAAACCCTTTTCAAACCAACTTGTTTTGAACGATTTCAGTACCTAGACTACAGGCAACAGTTTTTCTGGCAGAAGATGTATATTTTTTCTGTCGGTCATGCCTTCGCTTTTTGTGATGTGTCCCTCCTGTGGGACGAAGAAGGCTCAAACTGATTCTCACTCCTTTTGTATTGTGTGTCTTCCAGAGTCCCATCGTCCTGACCCCTGTCCTCATTGGCCGACCTTAAGATGGCCGACCTTAAGATGGCCGACGGACGGGACGGTTTCTAGCACCCAACCTTAAGAAACCTTAAGGTGCAAGATGGCCGACCGGACGGGAGTGCTCCGCTGAGCTCCTGAGGGCTGGGATCACCATCGGTGCTAATCCCTGTATGCCCTTCGCCATCCGACTTCTGAGGCACACTTGCCTAGCAGGGGAGTTGTTTTCGCCCGTGCCTTTCTTCCTTCCCTGAGGTTTGGACCCGTTGTTGGGGCTTAGACTGATATCGGCCCGGGCTGCTTACCCCAGTGTTCGGCTCGGAGCGCTCTGGAGATCGGCTACCCTTGGAGCGAAGGGCCGCTAGCTCTAGTCACGACTGCCAGCCTTGGGGCGCCCTTATGGTGGCTGTGTTTGCTCATGGAGGAGTGATGATTGCGCTAGAACCAGTGGTCTTGACCGCGCCGGCTGAACCTGGGCGAAAAGACAAGATGGCGTCGCCTGCGGTGTGAGGAAGCCTAGCAGTAAAATAATCATCTGGCTGGCAGCGTCACCGGAGCGGCGGCTCTGGTATATGCGGAGATCCACCACTCCTGCCTTCTAGTGAGTCTGGCCAAAATACTTGAATGACGCTCCCCCGTGACGGCGCTGGCAGATGGAAGGGGCCGAGCATGGCCGCGAGATGCCCCAAAATGTCGGCGTTAGTGGGAGAGGGGCTGATGTGGTAAGGAGTAGCGGGTGGACAACACTGCGCAAGCCGCGGCGCCTTGGCCAGCGGGAGGCCCCTCCTTCGCCCGCTAGGGTGTCCTGCCAAATTCTAAGACAAGAGAGCCCTCCCCCACAACGACTCCGGTGAGAAGGACCCGGACGCGAGCGCAGTTCTCCAGTGCCCGGCCAGCCCCCGCCTGTGCCGCCTTGTTTAGGGTTTCGAGCTTGCTTTCCTTTTTGCGGCGTTGCTCGTCCTCCTGACCCTGCAGCTGCCTCCTCCTGAATCTGCCAGCTGAATGACCGCACTTTCTCCCCTGCCTTGGATTTCCTGGGAGAGATCGGCGACCTTCAACCTTACCTACTTTCAGACCCATCTGCTACTTTTCCCATGCAGCTTTACCTTTTGGATTGGTTGATTCTATATCGGATTTTCTTGATTGGATTTTTTGTTTACCCTTAATGCCCGCCATCTTGTTTGCCTAGCTCTCTGGGTCCGTGTCACTTGTTCCTCCATCTTGTGGTTTTGACTGTCCCCACGATGCCCGTTGCCACCGGAGCGACCTGCGCCCTTCATCGACCCATCGGAGCCTGCTACACTTCTCTCTTCTGGTTGGACTTGGTTAGGCACCCCTTTCCACCCCTACCTTTACCCGTCCCAGCTCTGTAGACCGGATTAGATTGTTACCGATACCTGGACCCTCTCCTGTTTTGTCCGACTTGCTTACTCTCAGTTTTGGCATCCACTTAATAATCTCTTCTCCATGCCCGATCTTCCTGGCTTGTTACGTATCCTTGCCCTTTTCTTTCCCCCTTCTCCAGCTTTCCTCCTTGGTCTTGTTTTCCATTCTTTTCTGTTGCTCTAGAAACTGAAGTATTATATCTTGTGCTCTATTTCAACAGATGTATTTTTGCAACATGCAGTTGTTGTTTTTTTTGCTCCAGAAACTAATTGTAATCTTTGTAATCACTGTTCTGCTGTAATAATTTCCTTATTTTAATGCGCTCTGATACCTCCGGTTCTAGCCAGCGCTAGCGTTCAGCGGAGCCCAAGAACCATTGGCCGTTACCCGGTGGAGCTGTCCTATGCAGCTATAGAGGAGTCTGGCTATGGCTCATCCCCTCGGCCGTCACCTACCCAGCCGGACTTCGGACATTGTTTCGAACGGTTCCTCACGGCTTTGTCTGTCTTTCACATTGACTGCTTTAAATGCTTTATTCCTCCTGAAGTACTTTCCCCCTTCTGGTCTGCCTTACTCTATCTACTTTTCTTTCCCCCCGTTTTTCCTCTCCACCTCTTCCTTCCATTCCCCTTAAGACGTTAGTCTTGGCTATGCAACGCGCTAATAACTTTTTAATTATGTATTCTCATGTCTTTCTCCTATGTCTATATTTGTAATTGTAACTGATGTAACTTATGTAACCTGTAATACACTGATCCTCATGTAAAGCGCTCTGATACCTCCGGGTCTAGCCAGCGCTATATAAAACTCTTCAAATAAATAAACAAATAAATTGCCAGAAACTGTCTAGACGCACCCTGAAGGACAGAGAGAAGATGAGACTTCATGGACCCCGTAAGAGAGGAACAGCTGGGTCATGAAGAGACCTTGAAGAGTATCAGTCTACATTCAAAGAGCCCTCCTCTCATCCTAAAATACCACACAAAGAAATATCTCATGAGATACACCAAAAACGGCACTCCTGGCCGGCGTTGAGAGGTATGGCATCGAGAGCAGAGAAAATTCCTGTTGGTTCACCGTCGACGTTGAAAGTTGAAGCAACACTGACGTTGGAACATACTCGTGACACCACGTCAAGGCACCCATCGCCATCAAAAACACCGTTGACTGCCAAGAGACATCATCCATCGATGTTGAGACCTTCATAGACATCAAAGTCTTCTTCGGCTGTCTGGAAACATTCGTCGATGTCGAGACATGTTTCGTCGTCACACTCTACATTGAAGGCTCAGACATTCATCGGCTTCTACACAGAGAAAGTCCAGTCGGCGTCAAAAGAAAAACTGTCTGCATCTCATGTGCCATCGACGTCAAGAGCACGTTCTGCGTCGACAGAGATACAACATTTGCCAAATGATTCAGCAGGATCAAGGCCTCTCCATCTAGGCCTTCTTCTCAATCACCGCTGAATATTTCACCACATTGGCTAGAAAGCTTACAGAAAAGACATGTGCCTCATAGCTCGGACTCAGCCTATTCGCGGCTGTACTCTCCAACAGTTACGCCGCATACACCAGGGACACCTTCTCCTAAGTTTTCACCAGCCAAACCATCAGTTCCTGCACCTAGGTCTTCTCGTAGATCTAGGAGTCCTCTAGCCATCTAGAACTAGATCCACGTTGGGATCTAGAAGATGTCATGGTTCGATGTCAAAACCTAGGAGAAAGGGGTCACCCTGCTTAGGTCCTCATTTAAAAATGATTCGCCTACCTTAACGGACACACCCCCAGCCAGAGTGTCCTCAGTGGATGACCTTACAACGTTTAATAATGTTCTGATCAGAGCCACAACAAAACTGAATATTGACATTCGCACACCTACAACCTCATCATCCGTAATCTTCAAAACTACATCCTAGAGCTGTATCAAGGCCACTCTAGTTCCGAGACTTATGGAGCCAATGATGCAGCTATTTTTGACCCTATCATCTATGAGAGCAGCTCCATCTCGGACCCTTAAAAAATATAAAGCTCCGGACCAGGACCTTTTGTTCCTGAGGGCTGATTCCCCTCCGGATTCACTCATAGTGAGTGTCGCACGCAAGATGCACTCTGTGGCTTCTTCTTCCTCAGTCCCTCCAGATAAGGACAGTAAGCAGATGAGCTCAATTGGAAAGATGATGTGTGGAACATCTGCATCTTTCCTGAAAGTAGTGAGTGCTTCTGCTTTACTAGGAAGATATGATGGATTGTGTTGGGACTCTCTCACTAGATTTACAGAAAAGCTACCCAAGGACGACAGGCAGTACTTCTAGAAAATCCTGAATGAAGGTGGATTAATATCCAACCAAATCATAAGTGCAACGGCGGACGCATCAGATCTCGACACACATGGTTACTCGCATGGCGTCTGCATGAGGAGGTCTTCCTAGCTGCGTCTAACAGGCCTGAAACCAGAGGCACAACACAGAATCATGAACTTACCATTTTCAGGCAACACCCTGTTTGGTACCCGTGCGGATGAATTGTCCAGGATGAAATCTGAAATGGACACTCTCAAGGCTGTTGGTCTAGAGACGAAAAAATAATTTCACAAGAGATACAGGCCTTACAACAAGTGATTTTATCAGCGGAGGGTTCAAACCTGTCACTAGGCTCAACGCCACCAACAGCAAAGAAGGTCACATTCGCCCTCGCAGACCATCCAGAAAAAAAGGATCACAACAACAACCTGCATCCTCCAGCAAACTGCCTGCCAAGCAATGGGTCCTCACTTCCCCCTTCTCCATTATCTGCTCAGGTGGGAAGAAGCATCACCAATTATATGGAAGAGTAGTAGTCAATCACAAAAGACAAATGGGTCTTAAATATTGTTCAGAATAGTTACTCTCCTCCTGCTGTTCCACTGGCAAAAACATCACAGTATCAGGAAGACCTCTTACAAAAGGAAGTCAACATTCTATTACAAAAAAGAGGCCATAGAGGAGGTTCCGTGGCACCAAAGGTGATTGGAAATTTACTCTTGTTATTTCTTGGTGAGAAAGAAAAGTCTGAAGCAAGAGTTCAGACCCATTTTAGATCTAAGTACTGAAGAAATTCATACGCAAGGAGAAGTTCAGAATGCTGGCTCCGATATGCTCGGTAGATCTTCAGGATGTGTTCTTCCACATCCCAATTACCTCAAAACATCTGAAGTTTCTACGCTTCCGAGAGATCTCGCCCCTATCCTTACAAAGTACTCCCGTTCGTCCTGAAGTTGAACCCTTGAACATTCTCGAAATGCGTGGCCTTGGTCACAACCTCCTAAGGAAAAAGAAAATATTTGTTTACACTTACCTAGATGGTTGGCTCATAAAGAGTTCTTCGCCCTCGCGAACAATGCAGCATTATCAAATTTGTGTTAAGACACTGCACAATCTAGGTCTCCAAATCAACTTCAAAAAGTATACAGTACACCCAGTACTAAAATTACACTACCTGGGTGCTACACTAGACACACAAACCGCAGGAGGAGAGGCTATCATCAATCACTCTGAAATGTCAGTCTCCTGCAATCTTAGCATCCATCTGCGAGACAGATTGCATCTTTACTGGGATCAATGGCCTCTTGCATTTTCATAGTTCCTCACTCAAGGTTACATATGGGTCCTCTGCAGCAATGTCTGGAAGGTTAGTGGAATCCTCTTTTAAACCGCTGGGAAGACAAGCTGATCCTATCACAAGCTGCAATTCAGTCTCTACCATAGTGGTCTCAACTGAAAAACCTGGTGGTAGGGGTTCCTTTTTACCAGGGCCCTCCAGCACAGACACTGATCACAGATGCATCTCTCCAGTGATGGGGTGCTCATGTGGGCTTCCTACAGACTCTGGGTGTTTGGTCGGACAGGGAAAGGACATATTACATTAATATGCTAGAATTGAGAGCAGTTCAACTAGCTCTGAGGTCCTTTTTTCCATCAATAACAGCAAGCTCCCTCCTTGTTGAGACCAACAACACGACTACTGTGCACTCTCTGAACAAACTGGGAGGAACCCATTCTTGCCCCCTGTCTCTGGTGTCTCAAGCGATTTCGAATTGGTTAATAGCCAGGAACTTAACGATAACAGCCATTCACTTGCCAGGCGCCCAGAACATTCAAGCGGACTCTCTCAGCCCAAACGTCCACAAAAAGTACGACTGGATTCTACACAACGACATCTTGCAAGAACTTTTTCGAAAATGGGGCATCCACAAATAGACCTGTTCGCAGATGCAAATAACAAAAAATGCTGCAATTACACGTTCAGGTTCGCCCAGCCTGGGTCGATGGGGGAATGCCATTTTGATAAGTTAGACAGGGAAATTTCTCTACGCGTTTCCACCAACTCCTCTCATTTCAACAGTGATCAAAGAACTGTACAAATTCAGGACCAGAATGATCCTAATAGCGCCAGAATGGCCTCGCCAGTGGTGGTTCATGGACCTTCTTCATCTTACAGAGAGACCACAAAAGATGTTGCTGTGCAGGCAGGATTGTACATATTTGGAGGACAGATTCTACATCCCAACCTCCCCTCACTGACATTGACAGCAGTGATCCTGAATTCCTCCAATATGGACATTGAGGCTTTTCACAGGAATGTATGCACATTTTTAAAGAGGCCAAAAGACCTGCCATCAGAAAATCATATACTTTCAAATGGAAAAGGTTCTATTTATAGTGTAACCAAAATGATCTCCATATGATTTTGGGCCAAGAAAATGTAATTTTCCTTATCTTCTCCATTTTGTTAAATCTGGCCTGCAGTTTTCCTCCATAAAGGTACATCTTGCAGTAATTACAGCTTACAGAAAGTCCCTTCACAGACATCTTAGATCAGTTAGTTCACCGTCTCATCCGTGGAAACTTAATCTAGCCCTTTCAAAATTAATGGGGCCTCCATTTAACCCAAAGCAGGAAACCTCTTTGCAACATCTCACATGTAAAGCAGCTTTTCTAGTGAGCATTATCTTCAGCCCGTAGGGTCAGCGAAATTCAGGCTCTATGTTCTGAAGAACCATATACGGTCAATCACTTCAATAGGATAGTCAAAAAACTCATCCTAGTTTTCTTCCATAGGTAGTCTCAGACTTCCTTATTAACCAGACTATATCACTGCCAACTTTCTTCCCTAACCCTAGTGTGAGGTTGTTAAAGGCACAGTGCCAGTTTTTCTGTGTTATTCTTTGAATGGCAGCCTATCGGCTAACAATGTCTCATTTTCCATTTCCTTTTAAATAAAGGTTGTGAAACAGTTCTATGGTAATTTTTCTGTTAATACTAAAACTTAGTTTTCCCTTGCAGGCAATCCCCAGCAATTTGTGTTACATTTTGTGGGAGATTCGTTGCGTTTGTCCTGAGGAAGGTGGGGGACCTACAAGTCCAGCCCACCGACACACGTCGACGTAATGCACAATACTGAATTTGTGAAAACAGGGGACTTGATAGATGGTGAAGAAAACACCACATGAAGTATTTGATACCCTAGATTGAACGGATCAGTTTTGATTATTGATAACTGCGTTTCTTTTGTCTTTCTCCCCTCTTGTCATTTGGTATATATGATTTTTTTAAATTGTGTTGTGCTGTAATGTGAAGATTACATTGAAGTTTTTAAATTATTGTGAAGAAACTCTCATTTTTTTAACTTGCATTTTAAAATCTGTTGGGTAATGCAATGATTGATTTGAATTAGAGTGTGTATACATTGTTATGTACTTTTAAGAAGGATACCATTAAACCTTTTGTATTCCCGCTACAGTGTTGTGGTACTAAATTGGGTCTGTGAGACGATTGAGTGGGGACTGTGAACCAGATGTGTGACTGTATTATTCCTGCAAGGGAAACTAAGTTTTAGTTTTGACATTAAGCCCTGTTGTGATTTGGTGTAAATCCATTCAGTAGTTTTCGAGATATTAAAAATAAAAAAAATTGTTTATCTAGGGACACGGACTTTCCGCAGATTCACCTGCGATGAATCCGCGGGTCCATGCGCCAAAGCAGGGTTCTGATTGGCTGGCCACACCTTCACAGAAAAGTTGCGTCCGCCATTTTATATGTCGGGTAACAGTCTCCGGGGCTGAGAAGATGGTTGAATAATAATACGTGAAGGGGTTAAGTGAGAGCTTTTTCTGGCCCCTTGTGTATGATAAAAATGAGGGGCAAGCTCGTGACATCTCAAATGGCATCACTGACACACCCACTCACACCACCATACAGCCTCTCATACACACACAGAACCACTCGCA
Source organism: Calotriton arnoldi (assembly GCA_963921515.1). Classification (NCBI taxonomy): domain Eukaryota; kingdom Metazoa; phylum Chordata; class Amphibia; order Caudata; family Salamandridae; genus Calotriton; species Calotriton arnoldi. Next base: position 908,714 of record CAWUFW010004741.1, on the reverse strand, counting down.
TACCTACTCAAACCCATACAACTACTTACACAGCCATTTGCTCATCCTTAGAGCCACTCACACACCCACTCAAACACCCATACAGCTACTAACAGACCAAGTCACTCACCCATGCAGTTACACACACACACACACACACACACACACACACACACACACACACACACACACACACACACACACACACACACACACACACACACACACACACACACACACACCCATTGACTCACCCACAGAACCACTTACATACCCATTCACACATCCATATAAGTACTCGCACACACACTCACTCACCTATACAGCCACTCACGCGGACACTTACTATGAAGTACAGCCACTCACACACCCATCCACCCACTCGAACAGCCACTCACTCAAACAGCCACTCCTTCACCCATACACCCATTTACTCACCCATACAGCCAGTGACACAGCCACTCAGTCACCCATTCAGGCACTCTCATACCCATAGAGCCACTCATTTACCCATAGATCCACTCACTTACCCATACAGCCACTCAAACACTCACTCACACACTAGTCACGCACCCAATCACTCACCCATACTCCAGTCACGCACCCAATCACTGTCCCATACAGCCAATAAAACACCCGTAAAGCCACTCAAATGACATATGATACAAATAGTATCACTCAGTAGTACAGAAACAATAGTTTAATTTATGCAGTAGCTTAGTATATATCTTTAAGTCTCTGAAACATTTTGAAACACACTCACTGGATGATGTCATCGGTGAGGTCATCAGTGATGTCACTGACCATGCATGAGTGATGTAATTTGTGAGATCATAGGCAGTGCACTGCAGGGGCGTAAGTTCTAGTTAGCTCAGGTACCTATAACTGCTGAATTTCTGTGGTTTTGTACGAGAAACATCTGAGCCCAACTATAACGTCCCTGTAACCTTTGTTTTTTACAGTGAATATATATATATATATATATATATATATTTTATTTACGGAGTTTTATATAGCGCAAACTTGACCCGGTATCGGGTATCAGAGCGCTTTACATAGCACCAGTTGCGTTACATGAGGACACATTTATCATTTTTTTTTTTTGTTAGGCACGGGGAGATTAAGTGATTTGCCCAGAATCACAGGATGTTCAGCTGTCATTGCCGAGACTCGAACCCGGTTCCCCAGATTCGAGGTTGACCGCCCTAGCCGTTATCTATCTATATATATATTTAAGAAGTGCTCTGGGGTCCCCGCATGTGGGTGGGGCTATTCAGTGCTTATGACTTTGATGAGGATTCCCCTGGAAGAGCACTAGAATTACAGGTAAGCTACTTTTCCTTCTTCATTCATGTTTGGAACTTCATTACCTAAGTCTTTATTGGAGAAACAGCCCCTAACTGAACATGCAATTGACTCCTGACCGCTTTTAACTTTTCCTGTTTTTCTCCAAAAACAGCTTTCTGTTGAGCTGGCTGCAGTAACTGCTGACTTCTGTGTCACTCCTATGCCGTAGTGCAACCAGGTCTAGGCCTGCATCTGCTGCTTTTTATCATTGCCAGTACATTACTTAGGTTTCCCTTTTCACGTTACAGCTCCTCTCACGCTATTGGGTACTCTCATTGGTGTCTCTTATTCTTCTTAAGCCGGTCTATAGGCCCTTCGGTTAGTTGCACAATGCAGCCCTTCTTCACAACTTGTACACCACTCTTTTATCACATTCAGCTTATTCATCCGGCTCACCTCCTTACAATTTCATGCGGGGCTTAACATGGTCTTCCAGCCCTTGGTACTGCACGCAGCGCATTTGCTTCAAAGGTGCCAAGCACTTTCAGGCCCAGTTAGGGGAGTTCTCAGGTGACCTCAACTAGGTGTTCCACCTTTCTGTCCTCCTTCCTGCATTGCTATCACACTCCTTCATATCCACATTCCTCCTTTCTTTCCTTTGCTTCACAAGTTTCTCACCTCCACTCATCACCAGGACCGACTGATCCAGCCTCTCTGTAAATCTCGCTCTGGAGCACACTTAGCAACACTTAGCTTCACTGTGCAGTGCAAGCAGACACAATGGTATGAGGTTTTCGTGGCAGCACTTTCCATTCATACGTCACAGTCAGTCCACCGTGTGAATTATTGCTAATCGTAGCAGTGGAGGTAAGTGGGGGTCCATGTTTCAATTGCTACTGACCTCCCTCAGTATGAACAACTTTGTTTTCCACATCTATTCTTGCTTAATGTTGTTTTCAGCATTGCATTTTGAACCAGTATGAGGACACTCGAAGTGAAGGAAAGGATGTCTGTTTGGAAGTCTTGTTACTCCACGCCCCAATCTTAACCCACTTTATGGCGAATAAATCTATCTGTTGCTGGCTGTCCTAACACAGTGGCTCAAAAACTGAACGCTCCAGACCTCCCCCATCCTCTTATTAGACATGTTGAGACAGTTTATGCCATTGAAAAGAGAACTACCTCAGAAAAGGACAGGGTAGCTAAATTTGCCAGTCTGGCCTGCCTTCGTGACTTGTATATGCAAATAACCTAACCTGTCTGCATTATCAAGCTATTTAGGAATTCACTAGAGATGGTAATTTAACAATTCATGTCTATGAAATCAAAGACGACATACTCATCCTTGGAAAGTATATGTCAAATTTAGACAACACTTCAGCATTTTCATTTTCATTATGTGCGTACTTAAACGTAGCGACCTTGTGTCATAAATATTAGAAACAGCTTTGGTTTGCAACCATTTACAAATCTGTGTATGTGTATGACGTTTTAACTGCATGGATTTAAATTTTTCTACTGCCAGAAACATTGACTTTCTAGTGACGTCTGTTTTTGATCTCAGCCACAAAAAAGCATGATGAGGCACAAACAGACAGCTATATACCCAACCACCGACCTGCAACTCTGGTTGCAATTTACAGGTTGTGGGGACAGTGCTCTTTTTCTGTTTTCTATGTTTCTCCTAGATCCCACGTCCACTCTCGCTGCACGACCTTTTGTTTTTTATCAGTGGGCATAGAGACCGCTAATTGCTTATCATTGGTTGACTTAATTGGCGCTCTTATTTGCTTGCTTTCTTATTGGTCAGCTGCCGTAGCTTTCTTTCATTTCCTGTGTTTGTCCTCGCCTGGAGCATGGACGCATTACTTGTGTCCTTCCGGTGCTTATGTTTTTCAGACGTTACATTTTTCTTTGGATTTAAGCATTTTGGTTTAAGCACTCTATCATTGAGCGTCTTTATTCATTTGGCTCCCTTGTGTACTTCTTCCACACGCGTGTCTTATCCAGTCTGCTTGTCCCCACCCGCCCTCCTTCCTTCCATTGTATGTGTTGGTTTGCCCCCACCACCCCTCCGTTCCTTGTCTGTGTAGGCTCAACCCTGCCCTCCTTCCGTTCTTTGTCCTTGCGGTTTTGTCCCCACCCTTTCCCCCACAGTTTGTTGTCTGTGAAACCTTGCCCTACCCCCGCCTTTCGTTGTCTGTGTTGCCCTGACCTCTTCCAGTTGTCTGTTTTGGCCCCCTTACCTCGGTCATAACAACAAAAGCGCAATGACGTGGACACCGCTGGCCAAATCATAACTTTTCTTTTCCCCTATGCATTTTGTGTTGCCTTACCCTCCTTGTTTTGTCCCCTTCCCCACCCTCCCTCCCAAAAATTAAAATAAACATCTTTCATGTGGAAAGCCATGGCCATGTTATGGTGTTTTTTTCCCCTCTTTTTTTTAAACTTATTGCCATGCTGCACAGCAGCTGTGCTGCTGTACTACATGGCTAAAAACATTGACAAAGCTAATAACTCACATAGGCGAAACTTATTGGATTTGCCAATGCTTGTCTCACTGGCCTCTAACCTTGAAGTACCAGCTCATCTCCAGTTCATTAAATTGAGTATCTACTCCTTTCATAGTGGAATTCCAGTGTGTTCCTATCGGGGACTTCAAGAACCTCAGTGACAATAACAAATCTGCTTCTTAATTCCAAGTTTGACTAATTAGTCATGAAGTTATTTGTAGGTCAGCCGTATGGTTTCCTTCCCTGTCTGTCACAGGTCTGAAGTAAACCAAAAGTTTCCTGCAGTATTGCTAAATTTTAAAATGTCTGCCCAAATACAGCTGGACGTTCTCTCTTTATTACAATTAAGTACTTCATGTTGTGTTCCAGTTGGCTTACACAAAGTTAAATGCAGTCCTAGATGTATCAACTCAACTGTTTTAAGGATGTTTTCTAGTGCACTACTACTTCGATCTGTCTATTATAAATGGAGTTATTTTCACACATATAGTTTTCTAAAATACGTATTTTTCCTGTTTCTTGTTAGGAGCATCATCTCCAGCGAGCTATTTCAGCACAGCAGGTATATGGAGAGAAGAGGGATAATATGGTTATTCCTGTCCCAGAGGCAGAAAGTAATATTGCCTACTATGAATCTATATACCCTGGGGAATTTAAGATGCCAAAGCAGCTCATTCACTTACAGCGTAAGTAATAATAAAAAAACAAGGTAGCTTAAAGATTATCAAAATATAATTAAATGTACCATTATTTTATTTTAAAACATATTTACATTTTTGTAACATTAAATATATTTTGTAATGGTAGGTATTGAGCTGCAACTTATATTGCTTTCTGTCCTCACAGCTGTGTTGGTCTTCTTAACTTCAGCATTCATGTGGTTTTATTTTTTTGTCTTTGAAGATCTGAAGTATTTCTTTTTAGGTATCTTTCAGAGATTCGTTTAGAATCTAATAAAGCAGTCTGGTGGATACATAAGTCTAATGTGGCATTTTGTGACTGAAGGGGGAGTGTAGTGTATAGAACCCGTATTGGAATTTCCGAAGTGTAGTTTAATCTCACTTTATCAAAAGGGAGCCCTTAGCTTCTATTGGGCTCCATTTGGGATGTGCAGCCTGTTGTTTTGCAGTTTAAATCTTTGTTGCACCTTTCCGCCTCTCCTGTGCATCTTAAAACATATGCTTGGGGAATTTACTGATAATAGTTAAGTTTTATAATGATTTCTTAGATCAAGTACTTTATACTGGTGTAGATGGAAAATCAGTCCATAGTTCATTAGCAATGATTTTCAAAAATGCAGTGGAGGTCTTTTGATTTGAGCTATATGTTCTTGGACTTTATCCAAATAACATCGCTTATAATGAATAACATCTCTTATAATATCGAAGAATAAAAATATATTACCAAAAAATGCATGCCTCGTTAAAAATGGAACTGTATTTTTTAACCTTGGGTGAATTGTGTGTTTAAGAGAATAAATTACTTCTCTTTTTGTTTGTTTATCTCTCTTTCTACTTGTGTCTTGATAGGATAACAATGTTTGTATTTAATCCACCGTGCTTCACAGATTATTAGCTTGATCAAGCAAATTAATGTTTCTGATGGATACTTCTAACTTTGGATTCCTCACCTTGTGAACATTTCCCAGGCGTCAGACTGGATCCGGAAACTTTCAGGCAGGACTTTTGTGCGCTATAAAGTTGTGTTGTACAGCTCGGCGCCAATATCGTTCTGCACCAGAAGTGATGAATGGAGCCGGGTATATGTGCCACACATGCGAGCTGATGTTAAGTTTTTTTTTGTGCTCCGTCAGACCTCGATCTGAAGCTTCTCACTTCTTTTCAAACCATTTTTTGTCAAAATTCGCCAGTGTGCAAGTGGCAGTGTCAACCCCCAAGACAACAGGGTTCGAATCGTATAGTGACTATTGCAAATAGATGTCTGTGGCGGACCCTCACGAAAGTCTGTCTTTGATGCCTGGGGCCATCACGCCTGTGATGAATGCAGCAAGATTAATCCGAAGGCCACACAGGACCATGAGGCCAGACTTTACTTTGCCAGACTTGGGGAGACTCAACTCCACGACCAGTCAAATTCAAAAGGATGGTCCAGTTGCTGAAGTAATTCCTTTGGCTGATCTTCATTGTGATCAAAGTCTTCAGGTAAGTCCAGAAGAAAGCGTGTGAAGTTGAAGCGAGAATATGCCCACACCAGCCACTTTTGGGCTCCAGAGAGGGTACGAGGTTGCCAGCGTGCCTCCTTGTCTCGCTTCTGATTTCCATCAGAGTAGATTCAGAGTCTAGTCCTGGTTCACCCTGACTTTCCGGGTCTGTTGGTGACGTCACAGCAAGAAGAGGCATTTAGAGAGGGCATGCTATGCATTTTGGCACTTGACCAGTTCACTCTGTCACGTCTTTGGCCCAAGGATCCGCTGAGGCCTCCAGCCAAAATTCCACCAGAGCTTCTACGTTCAGCGCAGTCTGTGCCCCTTGAACGCAAATCAAGTTCAGCAACTGCGTCGACTTTGGTTTGGCACCACCAACTGCGCCGGTTCCCTTTGCATCCACGCCACCAATTTTGGAGGAGGATTTTCAGCCCATTGGGCTATCCAACTCTGAGCTGCATTCACCAGAATCTCGACTGAGGCAATGTCATGCTCTGACTGGCTTGCAGCCAACAGGCAATTCTTCTGATTCTGACACATTGCCCTTGCCACACGGTAGGGCCCGAACGCTGCACAACCATTGGGTACTGACTCGGACAATGACAATTATGATGAAAGGGATGACTACATCCCACAATATGATTCAAGGTCAGCGTACCGTGAGTACTGATACTCCCCTGCCCAAAAAAATGCCGAAGAAAAAGGCTCCGGGCCCTCCTCTGCCTTCGGGCCAAGGTCGGCACCGAGAACACGTTTTGAACGCCCCGCCTTCGGGCTCGGCACTGAAACACACCTCGAAGCCTTCTGGCTCGAGTCGGCCCTATTCGGGCACCGAACCGAAAACTTCGACACCGAAATCCAAGCACGTCATCGTGACCATCCCTTTGGCACCAAAATCTAAATCTTCGGATCCGAAAGCCTCGGCACTGAAAATTCTGGCGCCGAAAGACAAGGCAACTCCTCCTCCATCCAAGGAGCCTCTTTTCGACGTCCCGTCTTCCAACACGGAGCCGAAACAGAGAGAACTACTGATTAATCCAAAAACTGGACATATTCACGTAAAACTGCCAGTTAAACGGAAGCCAGAGATGGAGGAAGCTTGCCACATTCCACTTAAAAAGAATAATGTTGGTACTAATCCTTCTCCTCCTCCTCTTACACCTTCTTCCCCAATTGACCCAAATTTGTTAATTACTCCTACAAATTCACCACAACCACAGTCACCTGACCACCTAGACGACGGGGATGGGGATGTACCAGGGGACATTAATCTTGATCCATAGACTGACTACAATACAGATCCTAATACAGACAATGATCCTGATCTATACCCTTCAAAATCCTCTCCACCAGACGACAATGTAGGGTACATAGAGTTACTCAATAGAGCTGCTGAATATCATGGGGTCCAACTTCACAAAGAGGCCCTTGAAGAGGATTTTCTCTTTGAGACCTTAAGTTCCTCTCAAAGAGCAACACACACACTGCCCATGCTCAAGGGTATGCTCAAACACGCAGACAACATTTTTAAAGACCCTGTGCATGCAAGGATTGTCACACCTAGAGTAGACAAACATAAGTTAGCACCTACAGACCCAATCTGCATCAAAGGTCAAGTTCTCTTAGACTCCCTAGTGGTCTCTAACGCTTGCAAAAGAGCAAATTCTCAAACCACAGGAGATGCCCCTCCTCCTGATAAAGAATCCAAACTTATAGATGCCTCTGGCAAAGGAGTAGCAGCACAGGCAGCCAATCACTGGCGTATTGCCAACACACAGGCTCTCTTAGCGCGTTATGACTGGGCTCATTACAAGGAGCTGGAAAAATTGCTCCAATTCTTGTCATACAAACATAAAAATAAAGCTAATGATTTAATTCAAGAAGGAAAGCTCATTTCCAATACATCCATTAGATGTGCTTTAGATGCAGCTGATTGGGCAACCCGCGCAGTTAACACTAGCGTTCTCTTAAGAAGACACGCCTGGCTCAGAATTTCAGGGTTTAAACCCGAAGTCCAAGCTTCCATTTTAAATGTACCCTTCGATAAGGAACACCTCTTCGGACCTGTAGTAGATACTTCTTTAGAAAAAATGAAGAAGGACACAGAGGTTGCAAAATCCATGGGGGCTTTGCAGTCCCCTTCCAATCGGGTCTCCTTTCGCCGCTCCTTTTACAGAGGGGGCTCAAAGAACATATCCTCCGACAATACCTCTGCCTCCTACAGAGGCAACAATCAGTCACCCTCTTCCAGAGGTTACTTTAGAGGAGGATTTCGAGGCAATAGCGGCAAGGGAGGAGGTAAAGGTAACACAACACGTACTTCCCCTGCAGCCAGCAAACAGTGACTTGCCTCCTCCACCCCCGATCATTCCACACCTGTCTGGGGACGTCTTTCTCAATTTCTACCCATCTGGAATACGATAACTTCAGACAGATGGGTTCTAGAAATTTTCTGATCTGGTTATTTCCTGTAGCTTACTGACAATCCCCCAAACATTTCTCAAAGATCACACAAAATGTCACCAGAGCATTTGAACCTACTCAAACGAGAAATTCTCTCTATTGCAGAAAGGAGCTATAGAGCCAGTCCCATTACAGTATCAAGGGATCGGAGTATACTCCCTATACTTTCTCATACCCAAAAAGGACGGCTCTCTCAGGCCTATACTAGACCTCAGAGACCTAAATCTGTATATCCAATCAGATCATTTTCACATGGTGACACTCCAACAAGTGCTCCCACTCCTTCAGCAAGGCAGCTTTCTGTCTACTTTAGACTTAAAGGATGCGTACTCCACTACATCCTGCTCATCGCAAATATCTCAGGTTTGTGGTAGCAGGACAACATTACCAGTTCAATGTGCTTCCGTTCGGGTCACCACTGCTCCCAGAGTATTCACCAAATGCCTGGCAGTAGTCGCAGCTCATCTGCGAAGAGAACACATTCACGTCTTCCCATATTTGGACGACTGGCTCATCAAAGCCAGTTCACAAGCAAAGTGTCTACAACATACTCACAAAACAGTACAGCTGCTCCACGATCTCGGATTCACAGTAAATCTGTTGAAGTCCTGTCTCCAACCCTCCAACAAGCAAACGTACTTGGGAGCCACTCTCGATACACAAAAAGCTCCAGCCTGTCCCAATCCATCCAGAATCCGCAACATTCAGGCTCTAATTTCCCAGTTCCAGCCCCACCACTCATTACCTGCTCGGGTATTCATGCAGCTACTGGGAATGATGGCGTCTTGCATCTTAATAGTTCCCTATACAAGACTTCAAATGCGTCCCTTTCAGGAATGCTTAGCACGTCAGTGGAATCAATCTCATGGTCAATTATCAGATCTAGTGTTGGTGGACGGCCGCACTCATTCTCTGCAGTGGTCGAATCCACAAAACCTTTCCAAAGGGCAGCCCTTCGTTGACCCAGTTCCACAGACAGTGCTAACAGCAGATGCATCGCTCACTGGTTGGGGAGCTCATCTCCGAACTCACACAATTCAAGGCATATGGAGTCAACGGCAAAAGCAACTTCACATAAATCACCTACAGCTGCTAGCAGTATTTCTAGCGCTCAGAGCCTTTCAAACTCACCTTGTAGTCAAAGTTGTCATTTATACGCACAGACAGCATGACAGCCATGTATTATATACAGAAACTGGGAGGGACACACTCTCTCCAACTGTCACACCTTGCACAGGCCATTTGGAGGTGGACCATACATCACAAAGTTTATCTCCTAGCAGAACACCTCCCAGGAGTAGACAATCAGATTGCAGATCTGCTCAGCAGGCAGAGACAACAGATTCACAAGTGGGAACTCCACCATCAAGTTCTCCTAACGTTCTTTCAGATGTGGGGCTTCCCAGACATAGATCTGTTTGCCACACACCAAAACGCAAAATGCCCAAGCTTCGCCTCCAGGTATCCACACCCATGGTCCAAAGGCAATGCACTATGGATGAACTGGTCAGGGATATTTGCCTACGCTTTTCTGCCTCTCCCACTCATTCAACTAGTGGTTCGGAAGCTCAGGCAAACGTCCCTCACGCTAATCCTAGCAGCTCCCACATGGGCCCGTCAAACTTCGTTCACCACCCTGTTGGAGCTCTCAGTAGTCCCTCATCAAAAACTACATCTCACATCCAATCTCCTCACGCAGAGCCGTGGAGAGATAAGCCACCCAGATCACACACATCTCAACCTAGCGACCTGGCACCTGAAGTCATAGACTTTGGCTATCTGAATCTTCCGCCAGACTGTATGAACATTATTAAAGAAGCTAGACGACCTACTACAAGAGCTTGCTATGCAGCAAAGTGGAAGCGGTTTGTTATTTATTGTAATAACCATACCAACCCGCTTGATGCTTCAGTTCAAAATATAATTTGCTATTTACTGCATTTAGAACGGTCACATTTAGCGTACACATCTATACGCTTACATCTTGCTGCAATAGCCGCATACCTTCAGAATAGACCGCATCTGTCTCTTTTCAGAGTGCCTGTTATTGAGGCCTTTATAAAAGGACTCGAGAGTTATTCCCCCAAGACTTCCACCTGCCCCACTGTGGAATCTTAATATTGTTCTTAACAGATTAATGGGTCCACCCTTTGAGCCATTGCATAAATGTGAACTGCAATTTCTCACTTGGAAAGTTGCTTTCCTCATTGCTATCACGTCACTGAGTAGAGTGGGTGAGCTTCAGGCACTAACCATAGAAGAACCATTTTTACAAGTACACCAAAACAAAGTGGTTCTTCGTACTAACTCTAAATTTCTACCCAAAGTAGTTTCTGCCTTGCACATCAACCAATCTGTTGAGTTGCCTGTGTTCTTTCCCCAACCAGATTCTGTGGCAGAACGTGCTCTACACACCTTAGATGTTAAACGAACATTACTCTATTACATAGAAAGAACAAAACCTTTTCGGAAAACTAAACAACTCTTTGTTGCTTTTGCTCTACCCCACAAAGGCAATCCCATTTCGAAATCAGGTATTGCACGGTGGATAGTCAAATGTATTCAGACATGCTATGCAAAAGCAAAAAGGACTTTACCAATTCCCCCTAGAGCGCATTCCACTCACAAACTGGGGGCTTCTATGGCTTTCTTAGGAAACATTCCCATAGCCGACATCTGTAAAGCTGCAACATGGTCTACACCTCACACATTCACAAAACACTATTGTGTAGATGTGTTAGCAAAACAACAAGCTAATGTAGGCCAGGCAGTTCTTCGTACACTCTTTCAAACGACTGCAACAGCTACAGGTTAGCCACCACTTTGGGAGATTACTGCTGTATAGTCTATGCAAAGCATGTGATCTATAGCTCACATGCCTCGAACGGAAAATGCTACTTACCCAGTATGCATCTGTTCTCTTCCAGGGGATCCTCATCAATAGTCATAAGCACATGAATATTCCCGCCCATGCGCGGGACCCCGGAAACACATTACATATGTGAAAACCATATATGTAGCTCTATATATATATATCCATATATATATATATATATATATATAAAACACACAATGTAGCCTCCCATAAACATGCTGAGCAATGTTGCAAGGAATTCTCTTGCACATAAACATATTCCAATAAAGCGGGGAGAAAGAAACTTTTGAAAACTGCTTTAATACATAGCAGACAACACAATCCTGCAAGGAATAATGAAGAAAACATTGCCAGCACATAGGCTGCATTGTGGAAACATTAGTGTAGAAAGCTGAAAAGCTAACCCACATAAACACTCAGATAAACTGGCACCGTGCCTTTTGGCTTCCCATCATGCCTCAGGGGTGACAGTTAGGTCAGTTGTTCTTTCCGGCTCCTTCTGTCAGGACCCTGGTTTCTTCAGCTCTACCTCTTTTTTCTGATTTTCTGTCAGAAAATTCTTCAATTTTTGATAAAAGCTCTTACTTCGACATCTTTTTGGTGTTAAAGTATTTCTCTACTGTTTTTTAGAGAGTTGAGCATTGTTTTACAACAGAATGCCCTCTCTTTTGACTCTTGTCCTTCCTGTGGCAAGAAGAAGGCCAAATCAGACTTCCACCCTGTCTGTATTCTATGCCTTCCTTCTGAGCATAATCCTAAATCCTGCCAGCATTGCAAGCTGCTGTCCAACAGAACTTTAAAGGACAGAGAAAGGATTCGTCTCCATGGATTAGCTGAGAAGAGAAAATCACCTTCTAAAGACAAGCCTCCGATGAAGAAGAGGAAAGAGAGCTTATCTACAAGTAAGATTCCAGTATGCTCTCCATCGGCGTCGGGCTCGGCGCCTCAATTCCCTTCATCGGCAGCAAAAACGTCGACGAGAAGACCATCGACGGCGGGCTCGCCGTCGAGAGAACACCGGTCGTCGTCGAAGAAAGGTACGTTGAATCCTCCGCCGTCGTCAACCGGGCGACGATCGGCGTCGAGGAGTCGCTCTCCGTTGGTGCGGGCTCGCCCAGCGTCGAGAGACAGATCGTCGTCGCTGTCGATGCGGCGTTCGACGTCGAGACAGGCTCCGCCGTCGCAGGGTCTCCAGCGTTCGGCGTCGAAGCAGGTATCTCAGTCGACGTCACCCAGACGACAGTCGACGTCGAGACACACCTCGTCAACTGAGGATAGACACTCATCGCCTCCGCCGTCGCCCAGGCGGCGTTCGACGTCGAAGGCAAGATCCTCTCCGACGGCGAGGTATTCGGCGTCAAGACCAAGGGTAAAATATACCAGACGTCGAGACGGCGGTCTCCGTCGACGGCGAGAAGGTCAGCGTCGAGAGAAAGATCGACGTTGAGACGGCGGTCTCCGTCGACGGCGAGAAGATCAGCGTCGAGAGAAAGATCGACGTCGAGAAGGTTTTCTCCGTCTACCCGTTCATCGTTGAGGTGTCCACGCTCAACGTCGAAGGCGAGGTCTATGGGCTCCAGGCACACTGAGAGGTCAACGTCGAAGAGAAATTCACCAGTGATGGTCACACAGAGCAGGTCGACGTCGAGACACACCCCATCGACGTCACATCGCTCATCCAGACGCCGATCACGCTCCAGAAGCTGCAGAGAGTCCTCTCACTCCATCCGGAGCTCACCCCAGACGGTTGCGTCATCACGCAGTGCTTCTGTTCACTAACAGGAGCCTACAAAAGCACCGCCAGGAGGTTCTCCAAGGAGACCGCAATCTCCTTCCATCCATCTCTCTCCCAGATGGCTTCAACCACTTCATCATTGGCAGACGGGGTCCACAGGTCACGCTCAACGACCTACGACCTACTCCAGTCCGCAGCACAGATCACCATTACAGCGTCTTGTGCAGGAAGTGGACAAATCACCCACCACTCGGGCCAGGGAACACCGAGGCAGATCCCCTGAACGCAGGTCGTCTCAGGGACATCGCAAGAGGCGGCGTACACCATCTTGGTCTTCCTCTTCGACACATTCATCCAAAAGGGATTACTCACCTTCCCTGACGGATAGTCCTCCCTCCAGAGTGTCGCCTATTGATGATGTGAACACTTTCCATGATGTTCTCAACAGAGGGGCTCAGAAGCTGGGCATCACCATGTCAGCTCCTCAGACAACCAAGTCCATCATATTTTAGACTCTCCACCAAAGGTCTGCGACTAGACCATTGCTTCCTTTGGTCCCAGGCATCATCGAGCCGGTAATGGATCTCTTCCTTACACCAGCATCGACTAAAGCAGCTCCAGCTCGGATTATTAAAAAATACAAGCCAGCTGCATCGGATCCTCTTTTCCTTAGATCAGATCCACCTCCGGACTCTGTTATAATTGCAGCAGCGAAAAAGACGCATGCGGTTGCATCTTCCTCCTCCGCTCCTCCGGATAAAGAGAGTAGAGCACAAGACTCTTGGGGACGGAAGGCTTGTGGTTCTGCAGCGTCTTCTCTGCAAGTGTCCAACGCTGCGGCTCTGCTGGGTCAGTATGACAGATCATTATGGGACTCACTGGAGCGCTTCAAGGACAGGCTCCCAAAGGAGGATCAGCAGGACTTTTCTGAAATCCTTCACGAAGGTGCTCTGGTTGCTAATCAGGTAATCAGCACTGCAGCAGAGGGTGCGTCCCTGGCGGCTCACTCGTATGCACATGGCATCTGTGCACGTCGATCTTCCTGGCTGCGCCTCACAGCGTTAAAACCAGAAGCACAACAACGCATCCTGAATCTCCCTTTTTCTGGCACTTCACTGTTTGGTGCTCACACAGACGAAGAAATGGCGAGGATGAAGGCCGAGTTGGACACCTTAAAGGCGGTGGGCCTAGAAAAGAAAAAGGAGTTTAGGAAGAGGTACCGGACCTACAATCGGAAAAGTTACCAGCAGAGGGTTCAAACCCCTCAATGGTCACAAAACAAACAGGGCAAATCCCAGTATCAAGGCCGCCGTTCCTCGAGAGGAAGAGGAGGACATCAACAGCAGTCCTCCTCTGCATCAAAAACTCCAGGGAAGCAATGAGTTTCTGCTTCCTCTAGCACCGTTGCACACTCCAGTGGGAGGAAGTATCTCAAGTTACATTCAAGAGTGGCGCAACATAACCAAAGATCAGTGGGTGCTAAATATACTAAAAAATGGGTACACACTACGTTTTTGGATGTCCCCAAGAGACATTCCTCCTGTGAAATCTCGTCATCTACATATAGACCTCCTGCGTCAGGAAGTGTTGACCCTTCTCAAAAAACAAGCAATAGAAGAGGTCCCTCAAACGCAGAGAGGAAAGGGAGTGTACTCACGATACTTCCTTGTTCAGAAAAAAGATCAACCGAACAAGTTCAGACCAATTCTGGATCTACGTTCTCTGAACAAGTCCATCAAAAAGGAAAAGTTTCGGATGTTGGCGCTCCACCAAATATTTCCACATCTAAGGAAAGGCGATTGAATGTGTTCGGTGGATCTCCAAGATGCGGATTTTCACATCCCAATCACAGCACGACATCGCAAGTTCTTGCGATTCACGGTGGGAACAAGACATTACCAGTTCAAAGTCTTACCCTTCGGCCTAAAATCAGCTCCGAGGGTATTCACCAAATGCATGGCAGTGGTAGCGGCAGCATTACATCGCCAAGGCCTGTTCGTATATCCATACCTGGACGACTGGCTGCTGAAGGGATCCTCTCCTCAAATGGTGCAGGAACACCTTCGCACCTGCCTAGATCTCCTTCAGCGCTTAGGCCTGCATGTCAACATGGACAAGTCGATCCTTCGCCCAACTCAATCACTCCACTATCTGGGCGCCAACCTCAACTCCGACCTCGGAAAAGTGTTTCCTTCGGAGGAGAGATTGTCATCAATGAAAGGCAAGGGCAACATCATCCTTCAGGCTTATCAGCCATCAGTAAGACAGGTGGCTTCTCTACTGGGGTCGATGGCCTCGTGCATTTTTCTCATACCCAACGCCAGATTGAGGATGAGACCGTTACAGCAAGATCTCGAGGACAAATGGAATCAATCCTCGGGTCAGTGGAACGACCGGATTGTCCTCTCTCCTGCAGCAAAGAAGTCCATTCTCTGGTGGCTGCAACCACAGAACCTACTGGTGGGAGTCCCTTTTCATCAACCTCTGCCATAACAATCTCTGATCACGGATGCTTCACTTCAGGGCTGGGGAGCGCATCTGGGTCATCTGCAAACTCAGGGCAGATGGACCAGCAGAGAACAGACCTATCACATCAATATGCTGGAACTGCGGGCGGTTCATTTAGCCCTCAAAGCTTTTCAACCGTCAATTCAGATCGGATCGATCCTAGTGCAAACGGACAATACAACCACCATGTATTACTTGAACAAACAAGGTGGAACTCGCTCTCGCCCTCTGTCTCTCGAATCCCAGGCAATCTGGCACTGGCTGCTAGCCAGGAACCTAACGATCACGGCAATACATCTGCCGGGAGAGCAGAACGTGCGAGCAGACGCCCTCAGTCGTCACTTCCAAGAGCAAGAAGACTGGGTGCTCAACGACGAAGTGGTGGCAGAAATCTTTCATCAATGGGGTCATCCTTCCATCGACCTTTTTGCAGACGATCAAAACAGAAAATGCCATGCCTTCGCATCCAGGGTTTACCGACCAGGAACGAGAGGGAATGCTCTTTTGATAGAGTGGTCAGGGACGTTTGCATACGCCTTTCCACCCCTCCCTCTAATTCCGAAGGTGGTGGCCAAACTTCTGCGATCCAGAATGAGGATGATACTCATAGCACCAGACTGGCCTCGCCAATGGTGGTATCCGGACCTTTTGCAACTCTCGGTTCGCCCTCATCGGAGACTTCCATGCAGGCCGGACCTTCTCACCAAGATGGGAGGAAAATTCTGCACCCCAGCCTTCCCTCGCTCAGCTTGACAGCATGGCTCCTGAAGTCCTGCAGTACGGACATTTGAACCTCCCTCAGGACTGCATGGATATTTTAAGGAGTCAAGGAAGCCTTCCACAAGATCATCATACTCTCTAAAGTGGAAAAGATTTTACTTGTGGTGTATCCGTAATGATTGGAGTCCAATTAACGGGCAAGAGGAGGTAATCTTGCCGTATTTACTCTATTTGGCCAAATCTGGTTTGAAATATTCTTCCATTAAAGTGCATTTGGCGGCTATCACAGCATATCGTAAATCACCTAACCAGCCTTCTTTCTTTCAGCTTCAGGTGGTTAAGGACTTCCTGCAGGGGTTGAAAAAGGTTTACCCCCCTGTTCGACCTCCTTCTCCTCCTTGGGAGTTGAATTTGGTACTGTCTAAATTGATGGGACCTCCATTTGAACGCATTCATAAGTCTACATTGCAACACCTTTCTTGGAAAGTAGCTTTTCTAGTAGCAATTACATCAGCACGCAGAGTGAGTGAGATACAAGCACTCTGTTCTAAAGAACCCTATACGGTCTTCCACCATAATAGGGTGGTTATGCGAACTCACCCTTCCTTCCTACCTAAGGTTGTGTCAGAGTTCCATGTTAATCAGACAATTTCTCTACCCTCTTTCTTTCCCAATCCATCCACACCAGCGGAAAGGTCTCTTCATTCGCTAGACCTCAAGAGGGTTCTCAAATTCTATTTGGAGGCAACGAAATCCATTAGAAAAGCAGATCAATTGTTTATAAACTATGGTTCTGTTAGAAAAGGCTTCCCAACTTCTAAAAGATCCATTTCAAGATGGATAGTATCTTGTATAAAGTTGGCATACCAGATTGCAAATAAGCCTCTGTTTGCCTCCCCGAAAGCTCATTCTACTAGTGGTAAGGCTGCTACGATTGCATTCTTACATAATGTACCGATGGCCGAGATTTGCAAGGCGGCAACTTGGAAATCGGTCCATACGTTTACCAGACATTACTGTCTGGATTCTGACTCCAGAGCAGATACACAAGTGGGCCAGGCCTCCTTGAGGAATCTGTTCCAATGCTAACCTATTGGAGTCTGTATAGGCCTTATGGCATTTATGTATCTTGATGGTACTCTGTTTACTTGCCTGCAGGATGAGGGGATGGGCTTGCTATTCTATTCATGTGCTTATGACTATTGATGAGGATCCCCTGGAAGAGAAGGATTAGTTACTTACCTGTAATCCTAGTTCTCTTCCAGGGGTATCCTCATCAAAGTCATAAGCAACCCACCCGCCTCCCCGGGCAAGTGAACATGATTCATACATCTCTTTGTAAAAGGTCTGCGGATATCCGCAAAGAACAACTGACCTAACTGTCACCCCTGAGGCATGATGGGAAGCTAGGGGTCATGGCTGCCTTAAAGGCACGGTGCCAGTTTATCTGAGTGTTTATGTGGGTTAGCTTTTCAGCTTTCTACACTGTTTCCACAATGCAGCCTATGTGCTGGCAATGTTTTCTTCATTATTCCTTGCAGGATTGTGTTGTCTGCTATGTATTAAAGCAGTTTTCAAAAGTTTCTTTCTCCCTGCTTTATTGGAATATGTTTATGTGCAAGAGAATTCCTTGCAACATTGCTCAGCATGTTTATGGGAGGCTACATTGTGTGTTTTTGATATATATATGGATATATATATATAGAGCTACATATATGGTTTTCACATATATGTAATGTGTTTCCGGGGTCCCGCGCATGGGCGGGAATATTCATGTGCTTATGACTTTGATGAGGATACCCCTGGAAGAGAACTAGGTTTACAGGTAAGTAACTAATCCTTCTTGGCATGGAGAGCTGTAGATTCACATGCGCTCACCCGCCTTCCCGGGTACCTATACCTGTTGCAGTAATATCTTAATCTGAAAGAGACACGTTAGTGACAGATTCCTTACCTTAGAATATCCCCAGGCGTCAGGCTGGATCCGGAAAATTTTGCGTAGCAGTACCCTTGCGCGTCGGTAGGCGGCGTCGTGCGGCACCGCGTCCGTCGCCGGCGTCGCCGGATGACGTCGCGGCCAGTACTTAGACGCCGCCCATGCGCGCTGACGTCAGTTCTTCTTTTTCCGCGCCAGTAAGCGCAGATCCAGGAAGAGCAGTGCCCTAGTCATTTTTTGACTACGTTTTTGTGATTTTTATCACTGTTTTTTCTCGAGTCGTTCGACTCCGACGGTGTCAGTAGGGATGCCCGGCTTCAAGCCATGCGACGCCTGTGGTCGGATGATGTCGATCACGGACCCGCATCGAGACTGTCTCTACTGCCTCGGACGCGACCACGACTCCAAGTCGTGCCCCGACTGCCGGGCCTTGCATCCGAAGGCTTTGCGAGAGCGGTCTCGAAAGCTCCTCGAGGTCCGGCAGTCGGCTCCGCGCCAACCCAAGCCCCGGTCACGTGAGAGGTCGAGGGGCCGGTCGCGGAGTCCTCATCGGTCGTCGGGGTCCAAGTCTTCGCACTCCTCCGGTAAGTCGAAGCACAAGAAGTCGAAGAAGCGTCATCGCTCGACGACTTCCCCTCGCCGGTCTCGCGACTCGGCTGAGGGTCCTGTCGGCACCGTCCCCGCGGCTCCGGGAGTGCCCGTGGAGCCGCCGTCGCATTACCCGCCCTTCCCGGGTTCGGCGGCGACTCCGGCCGAAATGCAGGAGTTCCTGTCGGCCATGGCCCGCCTCTTCGGGCCTCAAGGTCCCCCCGGTGCGCCTTCGGGCCCCGTGGGCCCTTCTGGGGTGCCTAAGGCGCCGCCGGCGACTCCGGTCCCAGCGACCCCAGCCCCGGTCCCGGCCTCGACCCCGGCGTTGCCGCAACCCCCATCGGCGCCGGTTGACCTGACGACACCTCCACCGGCGCCGATTTCACCGGTGCCGTTCCCGCGTTGTACCCTGGTTCTCTCCGAACCCGGACACGGCGCCGGACCGGCGTCAATCGACGCCGGCTCCGACGCCGATGCGGCCTTGGGTCCCGCATGTCCCTCCTCCTTACTTTGAACCTGCTTTGGAGGACGAAGAGGACTGGGAGGGGTCCGAGGACCCTCTCACTGCCCAATGTGAGTTCGATCAGGACTGGGCTGAGGAACTTGGGGATGCCAGTGGTCTGGACACCTCTCCGGACATTGGCATGCTGTCTCCTCCTTCCGTGGCTACGGAGGAGGGAGCAAACTTTGCTACGGTGTTGCGTAGGGCAGCTGAGGCCCTGCGCCTCAAGTTGCCTACAGTGGCTGTCAGGTCTAACATCCTGACGGAAGTGCTTCAGCCGGCGGCTACCTCCTCGGAGCCACTGCTGCCTTTCAACGAGGCACTTTCTGACGTTCTTTGGGCACCTGGTCCAAGCCCACCACAGGGGCTTCTGTGGATAGGAACGTAGCCCGACGCCATCGCCCTGCTCCGGGCGACCCCCTGTTTCTCTTCCCAACACCCCACCCCTGAGAGCTTGGTTGTCCAAGCCTCTGCTTCCCAGAGCGCCTTCCCTACCGCTCCCCGGATAGGGAATCCAAAAACTGGATCAATTTGGGAAGAAGGTTTTTACTTCCTCCAGTGCTGGCTTGCGGTCTGTCAACACCGCTTGCCTCTTGGGCCGATATTCCCACTGTTTGTGCGATTCGGTGGCTCAGGTTCTGCCCCAGTGTCCTGAGGAGGTCCAGACACTGCTTTCCCGCGCCATTGCGGAAGGAAGGGATGCGGCAAAGTATACCATCCGATGTGGCCTAGATACCGCCGACTCGCTGGGCAGATCGCTTGCGTCGACAGTAGCGCTGCGCCGCTACGCCTGGCTGCGAACCACTGGTTTCTCGGGTGATGTCCAAAACACTCTTATGGACATGCCCTTTGATGGTGTCGGTCTTTTTGGTACCAAGGCAGACCATGCGCTGGAGCGCTTTAAGGACTCACGGGCTACAGCCAAGTCCCTAGGCCTTTCTGCTGTGCGCCCTCCGCAACAGTCTGCTTTTCGCCCCTTTCGTGGCCACGGAAGGGGCGCCCAGTCACGTCCGCTGCCCAGCCACCGGCCCGCGCAGCAGGCGTCTACGCGTGGCCGAGGACGTGGCTCCCACCGTGGCGGGTCGGGTAACCAGCGTGCGGGTCAGGCCACCACCCCCACCCAGTCCGCGGCCTCCAAGCCCTCCTAGTCCTTCCTTTCAGGTCCACAGCACGCCGGTAGGTGGCAGGGTCCGCCATCACCTTCCCCACTGGCGTGCCGTCACCTCGGACAAGTGGGTCTTGGACATTGTCCGAAGGGGTTACTCCCTCCCCTTCGAGACTTCCCCCCCCAGCCATGCCACCTCAATTCCACCGCATGTCGGGGGATCATTTGGTGCTTCTTCGAAAGGAAGTTCGGCCCTCTTGGCCAAGGGGGCCATCGAGCGTGTTCCGACCCCAGAAGTAGGGCGTGGTTGTTACTCCCACTACTTTCTGGTGCCCAAAAAGGACAAGGAGGACATGCGTCCTATCTTGGACCTCCGAAACGTCAATCGCTTCCTCCGGAAGGAGAAGTTCAAGATGCTCACCCTAGCTCAGGTCTTGACTGCCCTCGACCCTGGAGACTGGATGGTAGCGTTGGACTTGCAGGACGCATATTTTCACATCCCCGTCCTGCCGGCCCACTAGCGTTACCTGCGGTTCACGGTAGGCCTCGAGCATTTTCAGTTCACCGTGCTCCCCTTTGGCCTTACAAGCGCCCTCGGGTGTTCACGAAAGTGATGGCGGTGGTCGCAGCTCATCTGCGCTGGGCAGGGGTTCCAGTCTTCCCCTACCTCGACGACTGGTTGTTGAAGGCGGGCTCGTCCCAGGCAGTCGTCTCCCACCTCCAGACTACGGCCGAACTCCTGCACTCGCTGGGGTTCTCCATCAACGTGCCGAAGTCGCACCTGATTCCTTCTCCACAGCTCCTTTTCATCGGAGCAGTTCTGGACACGACGCAGTTTCGGGCTTATCCTCCCGAACGGCGAGTCCAGGATATTCAGGCTATGATTCCGATCTTTCAGCCTCTATCCTGGGTTTCGGTACGGATGACCCTGAGGCTGCTGGGCCTCATGGCCTCCTGCATCCTGCTGGTCGACCATGCCAGATGGCATATGCGGGCTCTGCAGTGGGACCTGAAGTTCCAGTGGGCGCAGCATCAGGGGAACCTGTCCGATTACGTCCAGATCTCGGAGGGAACTGCAAAACGGTTGCAGTGGTGGCTCTCGAACCGGCAATGGGTTATGGGCAGATCCCTCTCCCTTCCCCAGCCAGAGCACACAGTTGTGACGGACGCGTCCCTTCTGGGATGGGGCGGTCACATGGGAGAGGCGGAGATCAGGGGCCTCTGGTCTCAGGCGGAGTCCCGGCTCCATATCAACCTTCTGGAGCTCCGGGCGATCCGACTTGCACTCAAGGCATTCCTTCCCTCTGTCAAAGGGAAGGTAGTGCAGGTGTTCACAGACAACACCACCGCCATGTGGGACTGCAACAAACAGGGCGGGGTGGGGTCGTGGACCCTATGTCAGGAGGCTCTGCGCCTCTGAACATGGCTGGAACATCAGGGCATATTCCTGATGGTTCAACACCTGGCAGGTTCCCTGAACGCCAGGGCGGACGAACTCAGCCGCAGGTGCATGATGGATCACGAATGGCGTCTTCACTCGGAAGTGGCGCAAGGACTCTTTCTACAGTGGGGAGAGCCTTGGTTAGATCTATTCGCCACCGAAGAGAACGCGCAATGTCATCAGTTCTGCGCGTTGGAATTTCCAAGGCGGCACTCGCTCGGCGACGCGAGTGGAGTTGCGGTCTGTTGTACGCCTTTCCGCCTATACCACTTCTACCCAGAGTGTTGAAGAAGATTCGGCGCGACTGGGCCCAAGTCATCCTTGTGGCTCTGGACTGGGCTCGAAGAGTTTGGTATCCCGAGCTACTCAGTATGAGCGTCGATCCCCCGATCCATCTGCCTCTTCGGGAGGATCTTCTGTCGCAGCAGCAGGGGACGGTCCTCCACCCGAACCTGTCCAGTCTCCACCTCCTTGCGTGGAGATTGAGCGGCGGCAGTTGATTCCTTTCGACTTGCCTCCCGAAGTTTGTGATGTGATTCTGGCAGCCAGGCGTCCCTCCACTAAGGTGGTATACGCCTGCAGGTGGAACAAGTTTGTGGCATGGTGCACAGCAAAGGCTGTGAATCCCCTTTCTGCCCCTCTTTCAGAGGTTCTTCTGTTCCTTCTTTCTCTGGCCCAACAGGGTTCTGCCCTGGGTACCTTCAAGGGCTATCTTTGTGCAATCTCGGCCTTCCTCAGGCTTCCTGATCAGCCCTCCCTTTTCAAGTCCCCTGTTGTTAACAGGTTTCTTAAAGGCATTACACACCTCTTCCCTCCTGTTCCGTGTGTAATGCCTCAGTGGGACTTGAACTTGGTTCTTACCTTTTTAATGTGCGCTCCCTTTGAGCCTCTACATAACTGTCCTCTTCGTCTTCTCACTCTGAAGACAGCCTTTCTGGTGGCCATCACCTCCGCTCGGCGGGTGAGTGAGCTCCAGGCTCTTTCTTGCAAGCCTCCCTTTCTGTCTGTCCATCCAGACAAGGTTGTTCTTAGGACGCGTCCGTCCTTCTTGCCAAAGGTGGTTACTGCTTTTCACATTGGGCAGACCATCACTTTACCCACCTTCTTTCCGCCTCCGCATCCTTCTAGAGAGGAAGAGAGGCTCCACCGTCTGGACCCAAAACGTGCGATTTCGTTTTATCTCAACCGCACACAGCAGTTCCGGGTGGACGACTAGCTGTTTGTTGGCTACGTGGGCGCCAAAAAAGGTCGGGCGGTACACAAGCGGACCATCTCCCGCTGGGTCGTCTTGTGTATCAAGGCCTGCTATTCTTTGGCTAAGAAGGAGCCCCCTGTTGGGCTGCGTGCCCATTCCACCAGGGCGACAGCCGCCACCACGGCTTTGGGACGTGGTGTCCCATTGCAGGACATTTGTCAAGCAGCTACGTGGGCCTCGCTGCACACGTTTACCAAGCATTACTGCCTTGACAGCCAAGTCCGGAGAGACGGCTTCTTTGGCCGTTCTGTCCTCCGGGACTTCCTTGTCTGATCTTTGTTCGCAGACCCACCACCGGGGTTGGTATTGCGGGGGTATCTATTCTAAGGTAAGGAATCTGTCACTAACGTGTCTCTTTCAGATGCACAAGTTACTAACTTGTGTAACGATATATCTGTAAGAGACAGTAGTTAGTGACAGATTCCTTACCGCCCCACCCATCCTCCCCGTTCTGCGCACTGATTTCTAGGGTTAAGGACATCCCTTTCAGGGCCCTAGTATTTTTTCAGACACCAATGTCAGCTTCTTGCATGGCTCTGCGTTCCTGGCGCGGAAAGTCGTGTACAGAACTGACGTCAGCGCGCATGGCGGTGTCTAAGTACTGGCCGCGACGTCATCCGGCGATGCCGACGACGGACGCGGAGCCGCACGACGCCGCCTACCGACGCGCAAGGGTACTGCTACGCAAAACTTTCCGGATCCAGCCTGACGCCTGGGGATATTCTAAGGTAAGGAATCTGTCACTAACTACTGTCTCTTACATATATATCGTTACACAAGTTAGTAACTTGTGCCTTAGATACATACACATGGACATCTCTATTCTACTCTTACTAACTCCATTCTCACCCTCTGCGGGAAAACAATCTAACAATGGAGTCGATGCCCATGCGCACCATCACCGAAAGGAGGAGTCACCTACCTCGTGACTGGAAAAGACTTCTTCGAAGAAAAACAAAGTGCTAACATCCGGCCCCAACACTAGATGGCAGACTTATTCAAAGCATGTGAATCTACAGCTCTACATGCCAAGAACAGATGGATACTGGGTAAGTAGCATTTTCCTTTCTCCTCTACAAGCCTTGCTCGGAGGTCAGTGAATGCCAGATGTCTACTCCCATGTCCTATGGAACACAGTTGTGCACGTTTATTTTTTATCAAGTTTGCAACTCAAAAACATAGAGAAAAAATACTGAACTGCAATGCAGAACATTTATAGAGACCATACATTGTGCAATAATCAAGATTGGTAAGTTAGACAGATAGCTGTGGCAGTTTCAAGTGTACTCAGTTGAATTGGCAATACACAATATAGTAAGATCACGAAACAGCAGGGTAAGTGGGGGAAGAAAAGAGCACGGGAAAGATGGATGGGGAGGGAAATTGGTCACACTGTAAAATAGGGGCAGAGGGGCTCTCACAGTAATATCTCCAGGCAGTACATCAGAGGGGGCCGGCGAAGGGCCACTAAGCTCCCACTCGGACCCATCGCTTCTGAGGGTACCGCTCGTGGAGGTGTGTGACAGATCTCGATTGGACTAGTTAGTATTGTGGGATTTGGACTCCTCTATTGCGGCATCTCGCAGCCGCAGGTACAATTCAAGAGGAGACCAGATATCTTTGGGGCGTCATCGGACTGACATTAATTCCCAATATGTTGTTAACTGGTCTTGGCAATAAGTTGCATCTGCGCCAGTCATTCAGTCGGAGTGGGCGACTACCCCAGCAGATCGCCACCGCCTCTCACCCAAAAGGAGCAAGAGAGCTGTAAATTTCCATAGATCTGGGGGACATCTTTAATATAGCCTAGTACTGCGACTAGGGGGGTGCGCTATTTCTACAGTCCTGTTATCTCATCAATTCTATTGAAAATGGACTGCCAGTATCGTTCTATTCCAGGGCATGCCCAAGCCAAATGAATAAAGTCTGCGCAGGGCTCCGAGCACCAAACGCAACTGGCCTCATCTAATAACCCCAGTTGAAACAGTTGCTCCGGGGTCCTATAAAACAGTGCAGGAATTTAAAATGCACCAGTCCGAGCCTATAATTGGATGATAATGCTCTCGCCTGAGCACAGCCACAGAGATAGAAATGCCCAACTGGTTCTCCCACGCATGGTGTGCTGTAGGAATCTGAACCGGCGCAGTGCCCTGCATTCACACGTATAGTCTAGTTATGAGCCTGCACGGGGAGGGGTACCCAAGGAGTTCTTCAAGCACCAGTAGGGAAAGGGGCATCGTGGGGAATGAGGCATGAAGAGCACGCCTGGCCGCTCTCAATTAATAGTAGGTAAACCTGTCTAGAACAGTCACATCACAATCTTTTAGGGTCTGCTGCGGCATGATAAAAGAGCTCTCTGGGAACGCAGGTTCCATAGTGGTGAGTTGCATCTGTCGTAGCATATCACATGCGCCAGCATCTTGTGTGAAGGGTAAGGTTGGGTATCTAGTCGGAGGGATCGAGGGGGCGGACAAAACATCCAGTCCCGCACGCTTACGCAGCTCATGCCACTCCCAAACCGTACAGCCAGCCTTATCAAGCGCCGCTCGTGGTCGCCGTGGGGATTGATATAAAACCATGAGAAGTGGGCAGGGCACAGCATGATCGTGCTCAGGCGCAGTGTGGGCCATGAACTTCGCAGGATATAGCCAGTGGAACCTAAACTGCGCCTGCGCACAATTATAGTAGAGATCCATGTCCGGTGCACCCAGTCCACCCTGCTCAAAAGGAAGAGTGAGTGCTTCCCAGACGAGCCTTGGCTGACTCCCAGACCATACCAGTGCCACGAGGTGGGAACGGAGTTGGTGCCGAAAGCAGCGTGGAAGTGGAAGTGGAAGCGGAAGATTGATGAACGAATATAAACATTTGGGTAAAACAACCATCTTTGCAATTGCTTACCTAGTAAGGGGAGTAGCCAAGTAAGGGTAATAGCCAAGAAGCTATCAGTTTGGCAAGAATTTTATTGTTCACATTAATCATGGATAGCAAGCAGTTTATACGATTCGCAATTCTGCAGGTCTTTGTCTGGTTTTAAAATAGTGACTATGAGTGCCTCTCGAAGGGACGGAGGCAGTTTGCCTCTCTCTAGTGATTCGCTAAACATGTTCATGAGGTGAGGGTCCAAAAGGGGCGCAAACTCTTCCTAAAATGCAGCCGTGAAGCCGTCTAAACCTGGGGCTTTATCCCCAGGCAGGGCTCTTATGACCTGTATAATCTCCTGGTCCGTGAAAGGCTCATCTAAAAATCTGTGGTGGCCGTCTTCCAGCCAGAACAGCTGCACTGATTCGAAGGAGTCAAGGTGTGGGGGAGTCCGTGGCAGAGTTGTGGTGTAAAGCAATGAGTAGAAATTAGTCATCTCCACCTGTACTTTCCTGAGGCCAACAACCAGCTCATTCTCATCGGTATGAAGAGAATGCAATATAGTCACTAGTCCAGGGTTTGTGAAGAATACCTGCCAAAGTTTTGCCTATTCGGTCTCCCTCACCATACCGCCTAGCACGCGCCTCTTTTCCTACATAGTGAGTCTCCCGCTTCACTGTCTCCTCAAAATAGTTTATCTTACTACGAATGCAGTCAAGTCTGTTTGCGCTGCAGTCAGCAAAGTATTTGAGCTTAAGCTCACTGATCTTATTTTCAAGTTGTTTTAGCTCCCCACAAATCAGTCTCAGGACAACAGCCTGTTTAGCTATGCATTCTCCTCGAATGACAGGTTTAAATGCTTATCACAGCGTCGAGAAAGAATCATCCGTGCCCTTGTCATGCACAAAATATTCCACTATAGCTGTACAAATACCATCCTTGAATACCTGAACTCTCAGTGCTCCTGATGGCAGGCGCCATGTGTATGCCCAAGAGGGAAACTCAGACGGAAAAAGCTTAAGGAGCAGGGGGTAGTGATCTGAGAAAGATAGCTGCAGATGGGACGTCTCAGTAGCCCAAATGTCCACATCCCGGGAGGCAAGCCAGTAGTCAATGCGCGACCATGACTCATTCGCAGAGATCACGCTCGTGCCCTCATCTTTGTAGCCGTGTCTTCCTCTCAAGAGGTCAGCAAAGCTGTTATCAACCATTATAGTCTACAGTTGTGCAGCCGCTCGCGGGTGGGGGCGGCGGGAGTCGCCAGATCTGTCCAGCAACGGGCCTCGGATCACGTTAAAGTTCCCTCCACATATAATCACGCCAGGGCAAAGAGTATTCACAACCCTCCAAGTTTCAACAAAGAAGCCGGGATCACCCACCTTAGGGCCGTAGATAGAGATTAGCCTAATGGGAACTCTCCCTGTAGGGTGCCAGCGAGCATCACATATCTCCCCTGTCGATCACATAGAATCACGCGCGTACGCCAGGGCAGTCCCTTTTTAATGAGAATAGCTATGCCACGGGTGTAGTTAGAGTAGCAAGGAAAATGCCTTTTCCCAATACATCCTGCGTGCAGGCGCGGAAGAATGTGGTCTGTCAGATGTAGCTGTTGTAAAAAGCAGATATCTGTGCCGTGTCGCTGCAGGTATTCCAGGACTAGCCGTGGTTTACGCCTATCGTTTAATCTCCGAACATTCCAGTTTATGTATGTTAACGGTGCCATAACGAAGCAGCAGGAGTGTCCTGAAGTAGGGACCGGGGTCAGCGCACAGCACGGTGATGCAATGGCGCAGCTGTGCAGTGTGGGACGGAGGAGAAGGAGGAAAATGGGAGACAAGGAGAAGGAAAAAAAGAGGAAAAACAATTTCAACCATCCAGCACCAACAGAACCCACCCATCTCCCACTACAGCCTCCCAATCGGACTGAATGCAACCATCCTACCCCAAACGCCGCCTTAATGGACCAACAATGAAGAGACAAAAAGAATCATTCCATAGGGGGACACACCAGAAGCCTGGCACTTTCCGAGCCAAGGGGAAGTTGGGCGGCCAGAGGAGGAAGATATCCGGCAGCCAGCACCCGCCAATCGGAGAGAGACCCAGAGTTACCATAGTACAACAATCAATCTGTGGGGGACCAAAGCACAGGGATTCTTCATTGCAAGGTTCAATATTCATGTCAGTTCTTCTTAGGCAAGGTTGGTCGGCAGTCACTAATGGTCATGTCCCAGGTGCCATCACGGTCAGTCACTGATGCGGAAGGCCAGGATCTGGGCGCAGTAGACGGAAGACCTCTTATAAACTTGGCAGCCGCCTTGGGTCGGTGAAGGACGTGGTTTTACCTGCATGGAAAATGTGCAGCTTGGCCGTATATAGGAGTGAATATTTAGCGTCTTTTTTGAGGAGTGATCGCTTAACCAGCAGGAAGTCTCTTTGTGCAGCCCGGACTGCCAGCATGAAGTCTAGATAAACGGATATATTGTTTCCCTGATAGTTGATTATCTGCTTGTCTCTGGCTAGTCTGAGCACCGTATCTCTGGCTCTGTAATTTAAGAGATGTGCATTAATAGGGCATGCCACTGTCCCAGGCGAAGGCCTCGGGCCCAATGTTCTGTGCGCTCGTTCCACTATACAGACAGCGGACAGGGCTTCTCCACATAATCTGCTCCACATAATCTTCCATGCGGTTCATCGCAGTAGACTTGAGAATTCCCATTATTCTGAGATTGTTCCGTCTGGACCTGGCCTTCAAATCCTAATTTTTGTTGCAATTCAGTTCCAATACTTTTTCCATTTGGAGCAGTTTCTCTTTTGCTGTGGTACCATCATCCTCCACCGTCGACGTGTGCTGCTCTACTTGACTAATACGTTCATCTTGACATGTAATTTTCTCCTTAAGGAGATCAAATCTACCAGTCAGCAGGTCTATTTTATTGTCTATGGCTGTAAGGCTTTGTTTCAGGTCCAAAAATATTGCTTGTATTTCAGGTTCCTGGTGTGATCCTCCAGTGCCCCCGGGGTCGGGGGAGGATTCCTCCTGGTGGGCCTCCGATATCTGAGGTTGCTTACATTGGTCAAAAGACAACTTAGATTGTCTGGTGTCCGTTTTCCCTATCGTGATGGCAATGGCAGAATAGCGTGCAGTGACACTACCAGCACCCAGTCTCTCTGCTGCGGTCACGCCTCACCCCCAAACAAATCGCACCTGGGGGGCAAGAGCAGACTGTGAGTCCTAGTCATCAGAACTTCTGGTGACAAAGGGAGGGGCCCACTCCAAGAAGGGTCCAGAGTCCACTAAACTGCAAATGAAGGGTGTCCTGCAGAGGGAGTCAGGTCCCACCTCTCCACAACTGCACTCACCAGAGGAAACAAGTAGGTAAGGTGCGATGGGCCGCAGAATTCTCCCCAGATACACCACAGGCGGCATGCTGTATGCTGCAGAGGAGGCCAACCGTCCACGTAGTGGCAGTGTCCTAAAGGGAGGGCCCCCGGGACTGACCTGCAGTAGAGTGCCCCGGGGCGCAGCGCTTACCTCGTTTCGTTGCTGGGCCCGGCATCCACTTCAAGCCCGGGGCAGCGCCTTGTGGCCGCTCAGCTCCCCGTGTCCCGGGAGCGAGCTGGATCAGCCCGCTCAGCTCCTCCGCGTAGCAGCAGCCGGCGGGCCAGGCGCCACCCATGGAGCCTCGCGGTGTCCTCTCGGCTCCAGGTCCGCATCAGGAGCCTCCCCGCCGTCCGGCAGTCAGGCGTCACGGGACAGGACCCTCCGGGGTCACAGCCACGGCCCACACTCTTCCGTGACATCAGGTTGCGGAGCCGTGCAAATGAAGGAGCGCCGGGTGCCCAGTCCGCACACCTTCGCTTTCAGCAAGCCCTGAGTGGCAGCCCCATGTCTGCGCCGTCAGCCCATGTCGGCAGGCCAGGCTGCAGGGCACACCACAAGAGCCGGCACCACACCGGTTTCACGCCTCTCACAGGTGGGGGAGCCCAATCACAGTCTGCCGGGTCCCTGCGGATCTCATTCACTGCTGCGCTCTTCACACCAGAGCGGCTCCTCTTCTGTCGCACCTCTCCGCACTGCGGGCTGGCTAGTTCCTCAAGGCCTGCGGGACTAGGCCGCAAGCGACCAGCCATCTGCAGAATCGGCATAATTAATTAAGAGATCCGCCATGTACAGCAGCATAGGGGGAGTCTCGAACCGCGGCTGCGGAAGCCGCCTAAGGACGTAGATAAGTGCAGGATAAACTCTCCAGCCAGCAGAGCCTCACGGAGTAACAGCCATCTTGTGGCTGGGCTTCTAGCGCCCCCACCCCAACCCCGAAATTCTTCATACAGTCTGGTTTGGACATGACTGACTGCTTAGGTTGAGCAATAGACACCAGTGTGTAACTTCAGCGCCACACCTGGATGAGGTCTACGGGCTTATACGGGGAGGCCACGCATCCATGATGGACATGCCTTTTGATGGCTCTCACATCTTAGGCAAAATAATGCATTTGGCCCTGGAGTGGTCAAAGGAGAGTAGAATATAAGTATTAAAAATACCTAGTAGTCACCTCAGGTTCCCTTTATTTTGGGTGCCATGATATGATTAAAAAATGATTGAGTTAAGCGGAGGGTTACTACCCTTATACCCTCATACTTCGTTGACATGCTTCAGCCCTCCTTCACACCCATAGTCGGTCCCGGGCTTTTGTCAGGACTTCTTGTTAATCCCTGTTTCCTATTACGTGTCAGTGTCACTGTTTAGTCAGTGATGTAGGATCTGTCACTTGTCACAACACAGGACATAAAACAAACATCAACAGGCTTGTCTGCGCCCCAGATAGAGAGGCATATACTGGTGCTTGTTTTCATCAAAATCAACAGTACAATTGGACAAGGAAAAATAAAACGAAATAGACGAGAGATAAAACAGAAACGTCTCAAGTCAGCAGTTCTGAGTGAGTATACGAGGATTGTTTCGATGTAGCACATTCTCTTGATGCATGCAATGACATACTGGATCCATGCATGCCCATTCACACAAAGTGAGCCCACGTTCCTTAATATTTGTTCCAGGTCACGTTATACATACAACATGCAATATCTTGCTGCATGCATCTCAATGCAGTAGGGGCAAATCTCTTGTCCCTTTTCATGTACGTTATTGTATAGTACACAATAGCACAAACATGAACAAGGTGAACACGATGTGGTATATCCCAAGTATTGCTCCAAACATGATGTGCATAGCACTTAGTAAGGTCATAGTCATTCATACTTTATGAGCTCTTACTTTCCTAGGTGTATAATAACAAAGTATATGGGCTGGTGGGACACATCCCTGTAGTCACACTCTGGCGGAATGTAGATAAAAGCGGTTGGTGCCCCCGTAACTCACCTACTGTCCAAAGTTGAGGGGAGGTTCAGGAAATGTCCATCTAACCACTCCAAGGGTTGTGTGTCGCAGTTAGCCTACAATGCCACCAAACACCCGTGCCCATATTTTCTCATTGCTTCCCCATTGTATTTATGGTGTGTTTTCACATCCAGAGGGTCGGTGAGTGAAGCTACGTGGCCGCGATGCGTTAAAGTGCAAGTCACAGCGCAATGCCGTCCGGGGTGCTATCTGGGAATTGTAGTTTATCCTGCCAATACTAAAGTCATCAATCTTTGTTAATGTGCCGTCACTCTGAGTGGGCGGTGCCACATGGTATACAGACTCCCAAAACTGCCTACTCGCGTAGGTTCGTCAGGAAGGTGATTTCTGGGAAATGTAATTATATTATAAAGACTATGGCCATCAATCTCTATTAAAGTGCATCACCGTGAGTGGACGGAGTCAAGTGGTATAATAATCTGAAAGAGACAATTAGTTATAGATTCCTTACCTTAGAATTACCCCCAGGCGTCAGACTGGATCAGGAGAATTTTTTCTGTAGCATTACTCCTGCGCGTCGGTAGGTGTCGTTGGTCTACTCCGCGTCCGTCGTCAGCATCGTGGTCGCCGGGATGATGTTGCGGTGTCTAATTAGATGCCGCCCCTGCGCGCTGACGGAGGTTCTTTATTTTTCTGCGTCAGCCAGCGCAGATCCGGAGAGAGCTTGCCCCTTAGTCATTTTTTGACTAAACTTTTTTCGACTATTTGTCAACTTTTTTTGAGTCTTCGACTCCTGGTAGCACGAGTGGTGTTCCATCATCGGACCGGCTTCAAGCCTTGTGACTTCTGTCAGAAATTGATGTCCGTCACGGTTCCACACCTCGTGTACTTCTGGTGCCTGGAGCGCGACCACGACCCAAAGTTGTGCTCCGACTGCCGGGCCATGAATCCGAAGTCTTTGCGGAAGCGGTCCCGAAAGCTCTTGGAGACCCGGCAGTCAGCTCCGCGTCGTTCAAGGTCCCGGTTGAGAGGAAGGTCTCGGGACCGGTCGCGGAGCCACCACCACTCGTCATCGAAGTCTTTGCACTCCTCGGGTAAGTCGAAGCACAAGATGAAGGTGAAGAGGCATTGTCGCTTTTCGCCTTCTCCCCGGCCGACGCGACGCAGGACCTGGAGCGTCGTCGCTCTCCATCTCTGCCTTCGGAGCCCGCTTCTGGGACTGCTCCGCGCTTCCCTTCTTTTTCCTGGAGCCGAAGCGTCCCCTGCCTAGCTTTGAGCTTTTTACGAAGCGCTTCATAGCAGTTTTGGACAGCAAGACTCCGCTGGCGCGCCTTCGGGCCCCGCAGACTAGGCTAGGGCCCCTGGGCCTTCGATGCCGGCGGCTCCGGCCCCGGCCCCGGAGGGCCCCCGAGGATCCAGGCCTGGATCCGGATCGATGCCGGTCGACCTCACTGTACCTTCCCCGGCACCGATTTCAGTGACGACGCCCGTGGCGCCGTTTGTGCCCCCAACCGGCGTCGACTCCAGCCTCACCCCAAGTTCGACACGGCGCCATACCGACGTCGCTCGACACCGGTACTGGTGCCGGAAGGTACGTTTGTGCCTCTGTTCGTTCCTGGCGTTCCCTACCGCCCTGAGTGGCAGCCAGAGGATGGTGAGGAGGACTGGGAGGGGTCTGTAGACCCTTTGGCTAACCAGCTTGATGAGCCGGACTGGCGAGAGGAACTGGGTGATGCCAGTGGTTTGGATACCTCCCCAGAACTTGGCATGCTCTCCCCCGTACTGTGGCTACAGAGGAAGGAGATTCGTACGCAGTGGTGTTGCGTAGGGCGGCGGAGGCCTTGGGCCTGGAGCTTCCTACGGTGGCAGTCAAGACTAACCTCCTGACAGTTACTTCAACTGACAGCGCCTCTTCGGAGCCCCTACTGCCTTTTAATGAAGCCATCACCGACATCCTTCTGGGCACTTGGGCCAAGCCCAGCACAGGGGCTCCTGTTGACTGGATGATTGCCCGACCCCACCGCCCGGCTCCAGGCGAACCATTTTTCATCTAACCAACACCCTACCCCCAAGAGCTTGGTGGTCCAAGCCTCATCTTCTAAGGGCGCATTCCCTACTGCTCCCCCAGATAGGGAATCCAAGAAGCTGGACCACCTTGGCAAGAAGATGTTTTCTTCCGCCAGCTTAGCGCTGCGGTCGGTGAACACCGCATGCCCCTTGGGCCATTATACTCATACGTGTGGGATACAGTTGCGCAAGTGCTGCCACAGTGCCCGGAGGAGGCCGAGCTGTTCTCACCTGTGCAGTGGCAGGGGGTCGAGACGCAGCTAAGTTCACCATTCGGTGTGGGCTGGACACCGCCGACTCTCTGGCCAGAACGGTTTCCACATCAGTAGCCTTGAGGCGCTACGCCTGGTTGAGGACGTCTGGTTTCTCTGGGGATGTCCAATCCACCCTTCTGGACATGCCCTTTGATGGCCGTCGCCTGTTCGGTGACTAGGCGGACTCGGCGCTCGAGCGCTTCAAGGATTTTAGGGCTACGGCCAGATCTTTGGACCTCGCGGGTACCTCTCACCCTGCGCAGTCCGCCTTTCGCCCCTTTCGTAGATACGAAAGAGGTGCCCCACCACGTTCCACCCAATCTGGCCACAGGGCTGCGCAAGCTACCCAGCCTCTGCGTGGTCGCGGACTTGGCACCCAGCGACGCGGTTCTGGGGGCCGGCGGGCCAGTCCACCCATGCCCCCCCTGCAGCAGCCTCCAAACCCTCCTAGTCCGACCTTTCAGGGCCACCAGAGGCCAGTGGGTGGCAGGATTTGCCATCACCTCCCCCACTGGCAGCACATCACTTCGGACAGATGGGTTTTGCAGATAGTCTGAAGGGGCTACTCCCTCCCCTTCGAGACTGCCCCTGCCTCCATGCCACCAGCATTCCATCGCATGTCGGGGGATCACTTGGCCCTTCTCCACCAGGAAGTTGCAGCTCTCTTGGCCAAGGGAGCTCTCGAAAGGGTCCCTGTGCCAGAAGTAGGTCGTGGTTCTTACTCCCACTACTTTCTGGTACCCAAGAAGGACAAAGGCCTGCGTCCTATCTTAGACCTCAGGGCCCTCAATCGCTTCCTCCGGAAGGAGAAGTTCAAAATGCTCACGTTGGCTCAGGTCCTGTCTGCCCTCGAACCCGGAGACTGGATGGTAGCATTGGACTTGCAGGACGCCTATTTTCACATCCCTGTCCTGCCAGCCCACAGGCGTTACCTACGGTTCACGGTAGGCCACGAGCATTTTCAGTTTACCGTGCTCCCTTTTGACCTTACCAGTGCCCCTTCGGTGTTCACGAAAGTGATGGCGATGGTCGCAGCCCATCTGCGCAGATCAGTGGTTCCAGTCTTCCCCTATCTCGATGACTGGCTGTTGATGGCGAGCTCACCCCAGGCTGTCGTCTCCCACCTCCAGACTATGGCAGACCTCCTGCACTTGCTGGGGTTCACAATCAATGTGCCGAAGTCACACCTGATTCCCTCTCAGAAGCTTCTTTTCATCTGAGCAGTTCTGGATACAGCGCAGTTTCGGGCTTATCCTCTCGAGCAGCGACTTCGGGAAATGCGGGCTATGATACCGATGTTGTAGCCTCTATCCCGGATTTCGGTGAGAATGACTCTGAGGCTGCTGGGCCTTATGGTCTCCTGCATCCTGCTGGTGGATCATGCCAGGTGGCATATGCGGGCTCTGCAGTGGGACCTGAAGTTCCAGTGGGCGCAGCTTCAGGGGAATCTCTCCGATGTCGTCCAGATCTCGGAGGGGACTGCACGTCAATTGCAGTGGTGGCTAACGAACCAAGATTGGGTCAGCGGCAGATCCCTCTCCCTTCCCCAACCAGAGTGCACTGTAGTGACCGATGCGTCACTCCTGGGATGGGGCGGCCACCTGGGAGAGGCGGAGATCAGGGGTCTCTGGTCTCCGTCTGAGTCTGGTCTCCACATCAACCTTTTCGAGCTCCAGGCGATCTGTCTTGCACTGAAGGCATTCCTTCCTTCTGTCAAAGGGAGAGTAGTGCGGGTGTTCACTGACAACACCACCGCCATGTGGTACTGCAACAAACAGGGCGGGGTGGGGTCGTGGACCCTATGTCAAGAGGCTCTTCGCCTGTGGACATGGCTGGAACATCTGGGCATATCCCTGGTGGTTCAACACCTGGCAGGTTCCCTGAACGCCAGGGCGGACGAACTCAGCCGCCAGTGCATGATGGATCACGAATGCCGTCTTCACTTGGAGGTGGTGCACGGTCTCTTACAGCGGTGTTGAGAGCCTTGGTTAGATCTGTTCACCACCGAAGAGAACGCGCAGTGTCAGCAGTTCTACGTGTTGCAGTTTCCAAGGCGACACTCGCTCGGCGATGCTTTTCGTCACGAGTGGAATTGCGGCCTCCTGTACCACTTCTGCCCAGAGTGCTGAAGAAGATCAAGCGCGACCGGGCCCAAGTCATTCTTGTGGCTCCGGACTGGGCGCAAAGAGTCTGGTACCCTGAGCTCTTGAGCATGCCCATTGATCATCCGATCAGACTGCCTCTTGGGGAGGAAATTCTGTCTCAGCAGCAGGGGACGGTCCTCCACCCGAACCTGTCCAGCCTCCACCTCCTAGCGTGGAGATTGAGCGGCGACAGTTGACAGCTTTCGACCTTCCTCCCGAAGTCTGTAACGTCATCTTCGCAGCCAGGCATCCCTCCACTAAAACGGTATACGCCTGTAGATGGAACAAATTTGTGGCATGGTGCACAGTAAAGGCTGTGGATCCCCTTTCTGCCCCTCTTTCAGAGGTTCTTCTCTTCATTCTATCATTGGCCCAGCAGGGATCTGCTCTGGGCACTCTTAAAGGCTACCTTTCATACATATCTGCCTTTCTGCGCCTTCCTGATCAGCCTTCTCTTTTCAAGTCTCCGATTGTCAATAGATTTCTAAAGGTCATTACTCATCTCTTTCCTCCTCCTTTCGTAATGCCCCAGTGGAACTTGAATCTTGTTTTTTACTTTCCTTATGTGTGCTCACTTCGAGCCACTACATAATTGTCCTCTTCGTCTTCTTACCTTGAAGACCGCTTTCCTGCTTGCCCTCACCTCTGCTCGCAGGGTGAGTGAGCTTCAGGCTCTTTCCTCCAAGCCTCCTTTTCTGGCAGTTCATCCGGACAAAGTGGTCCTTCGCACTAGGCCCTCTTTTCTGCCCAATGTGGTTACCTCTTTCCACATAGGTCAGGCCATCACATTGCCCACCTTCTTCCCGCCTCCGCACCCTTCCAAAGAGGAGGAGAGAATCCACCGTCTGGACCCAAAACGTGCGCTGTCCTTCTACCTTGACCGCACTAAAGATTTCCGGGTGGACGATCAACTCTTCGTGGGTTATGTGGGCCCCAAGAAAGGTCGGGCTGTGCACAAACGTACCATCTCTCGATGGGTTGTCCTATGCATCAAAATCTGCTATTCTTTGGCGAAAAAGGAACCTCCAGTAGGACTGCGCGCCCATTCTACCAGGGCGACGGCAGCCTCTACTGCTTTGGGGCGTGGAGTTCCCCTGATTGACATCTGCCTGGCAGCCACGTGGGCATCCCTGGACACGTTTACAACACATTACGGCCTGGATAGCCAAGTCCGGAGAGACGGCTTTTTTGGCCGTTCTGTTCTCCAGGACTTTCTGGTGTGAACTTGGTTCGCAGACCCACCTCCGGGGTTGGCATTGCTGGGGTATCTATTCTAAGGTAAGGAATCTATAACTAATGGTCTCTTTCAGATGAACAAGTTACTTACCTTCGGTAACGCTGTATCTGTAAGAGACATACATAGGTTATAGATTCCTTACCGCCCCACCCATCCTCCCCGTTCTGCAAACTGACTTCTAGGGATAGGGACATCCTTCCAGGGCCCTAGTTTTGTGCACCAGTGGTCAGTGTCTTGCATGGCTCTGCGCTTCTGGCGTGGAAAGTCGTGTCAGAACTGACAGCGCGCAGTGGCGGCTTCTAAGTAGACACTGCGATGTCATCCCGGCGACCACAACACCGACAACAGACACGGAGTCGACCGACGCCACCTACCGACGCGCAGGGGTAATGCTGCAGAAAAAATTCTCTGGATCCAGTCTAACGCCTGGGGGTAATTCTAAGGTAAGGAATCTATAACTAATGTATGTCTCTTACAGATACATCGTTACCGAACGTAAGTAACTTGTTCTTCAGTAAGATTTAGAAAAAGGGGGAAACGTATCTTCTTTTTGTGTATAAAAAAGGAATATATGCAGAATCTCAATTTTTTGTATTAAGCATACTCGCATAGCTGCCTTTGTGATTCTGTGACTAGCCAGTATCATAATCTTCTGCTATCGTGTATGGTAAATGTTGAAGATGTTGTCTACATTAGTATATACTAGGAAATGTACCCTACCAATGTTTAGATTCCACATTACCCGATAAATGTACAGAATCTACACAATGTTTAATAAACGTTTGTATACATGCATGTGTAGTTTATAAGAAACTATTGTCATAATCCTCTACCATCGTGTATGCTAACCCATTGGAAGGTCTTTGACTTAATGAATGCATGGAAGTTGGTAGGTAGAGTGTCCAAGAATAGTTTAAAGCATATCCTGGCAACAGTGTATATGTGGCCTCGCAGCCATGGTATTGTGTTCCGTGATCAAGCCATGACATTGTTTCCCAGGTATGTTGTCTCTTTTTGTTGAAAAGTAAGGGAGTGTATACTACGATCTTAGACTGTTGTCCCATAGTGTGTTTCTCATTGATTATTTAGTATAATAATGAGGTTGCATTGGATGTCGTTATTAAGGCCCTGTTTGTGTGTGTTCAGTTTGTACACCCATCCCTGCTCCCATATTGTTAGGATCCTAGTAGTGTTATGGGTTATTCTCGCTTTTTCCAATACCGTCCATTTTATATCTTCACTGTGTCCTTTTGATATAACAAGGTTAGTCATTATGATTGTATTTCTGCGGCATCTAATTGCGCTATGATGATCTATAATTCTCAAGCGACCCTTTCTAGTGGTCATTCATATATATCTTTGGTCGCGTGGGCATGTGATCATATAAATTACGTTACTTGAATTACAATTAGTGTGGTTTCTTTCTTTAGCACAAAAAACTGAGGCAGTGATAGAGTATCTGTGTGTGTGTGCTGTATGCGCCCACTATATACAGTAGCCTTTAACAGGTGGGAGGTTCCAGAGTGTATTTTCTCCCTTCGTGTAAATTTTTGGTCTCATGTTGACTAGCATGTTCCATATTCTCGTATTACATTTAAGCGAAAAAAGAGGTCTTTATAAGCAGAGGTTATTGCTATTCAATATCCCCTAGTGTTTTTTGATGATCTTCTTCAATGTGTTTGAAACATTTCTGGAAGTTGTCACACCTAGCAGTTGCTCTATAGCTCACAAGCTCTCGTCTTGGAGTATGCTGGTGTTCTACATCCAGTCCTATTGGTATTTCTTCCTTTCGGTTGTTACTAATGTACTTTAAGATATTAAGCATGTGTTTCTTGGTCACCAATGGTCTGAGGAGCAAGTTAATAGGGATGGAAAGATGTTTTAATACTGAAGCTATTCCTGACACTATAAGGCATCCAAGAATAGGAGTTCTGTTTTTGTGAATCTTTGGTAGGTGTAGAAGTATTGAATCTTAGGTTCCTTGCTCATCAGGAACATTACTTTTTAAGTGACCCATTGCTCATTCATTGCTGCAAACATTATTCTTCCAGTCTCCTATTGTAATGATTTTGTTGGGTTTGAATTCAGGGTTCTGTAGTTCCTTCTGTCTGATAATAGGGGCCCTATGATCAATGGTTTGGATTACAATAGCCCTCGCTTATCAGCTGGATTGATAACTATATCCTCTCTGGATTTTAAGTTGGCTACAGCTTTCTGCTCTTGGGAGGTAAGTAAGATATGGAACTGGTTCTCGTTGATGTCAAGGGATTCTATATCCTTTATGACTGCTTCCTCAAAAGCTATGATTACCGGAGGACCAGAGGTGGGGGGCGGGGGGGGGGAGTGTTGAAAAAGGATTTATTTCTTAGAGGGGTGTGTCCAGGTTCCTCTGTAGTTTCCTGAGTCTGAGAAGAAAAAATGCTTTTAAGTGAATTTTTCTAAAAAAAAATCCAACTATTTCGCATTGTAATATGAATTTATATGCTCTCTTTATGGTAACTGGCAACAGACCTTTGTTCAAGACCATCATTTCTTCCTTTGTAAAAGCGTGGGGTGTTAGGTTAACAACTAAATCTACACATGACTTGTCCCTGGTTGAAGTTAAGGTTGTTGCTCCTCTATTTTGCTTCTGGTGGTCACCCCTTCCTGCTTTTCCCATCTAACTTTTTGATCCAGTTTCTTTCCTCTCCAACTGCAATGACCTAAATAAGGGTGGGCATGCTGGTAAAACAGCGGCTGTGTCATTGTTATGGCTGGATCGTATGGTGCAGGCCAGAGGTACATTTGGTGTTGTTGTTAGAGGGTACTGGGCAGGGACTGGGTATCCCCTGTAAATCCTCCTCTCTCTTCTATGACCTCTCCTATTCCCGGTACTGCCAGACGAGTTGTTACTACTTCCTCCAACTGAGTCACCATTAGATGACCAGTCGTCTTCTGAGTTTCCTACTTGCAAGGATGATCTCTCCTTTTGTTGTTTAGTGTATTCTTCTGTTCTATATGGGTACAGCTTGGTTTGGGAGAATGTTTTAACGTCCTATATTATTTTACTTTGTTTCAGAAACTCATCTTCCCCTACCTTGATGACTGGCTGCTGTATGTGGGCTTGCCCCAGGCAGTCGTCACTCACCTCTAAGCTATGAAGAACCTCTTACCATTGTTGGGGTTCACTATCCTTGCATTGAAGTCAAACCTGACTCCGTTTCCAACACTCCCGTTGATCGGAGCTATTCTGGATATGGTAGGATTTCTTGCCTTTCTCCTGGTGGGGGGAGTCCAGAACATTCGGGCTACTATCCCGAAGTTTCAGTCTTCCTCCTGAATCTCAGTGTGGATGAGTTTGAGGCTGCCGGGTTTGTTGGCATCCTGCTGGCCAAGCATGCCAGGTGGCACATGCGGGCTCTGCAGTGTGACCTCAAATCCCAGTGGGCACAGCATCAAAGAAATCTGTCAGATTGTATCCAGATTTCGGAGAAGACTGCAGTGATGGCTGCAGGACCTTGATTGTGTGTGTGACAGCCCCCTGTACTTGCCCTACCCAGAGCTGACGGCGGCCACTACAGGTTTGAGGAGGCCATCTGGGAGAGGTGGAAGTCAGCGGCCTCTGGTCTCCAATAAAGACTCAACTCCATATCAGTTTGTTAGAGTTGCGGGCGATTCGCTTGGATTTGAAGGCCTTCCTCACCACCATCAGAAGAAGGCTTGTACAGGTACTCATGGACAACATCATGTAATGTGGTACTGCAGCAAGCAGGTTAGGGTTGTGTCTTGAGGCCTGTGTCAGGAGGTTCTGCGCCTCTAGAAGTGGTTGGACCACCAATGAATTTCTCTAATCATAAACCACCTCTAAATCCTAAAAAACACCCTATACCTGTACCCACTTCTATACCCCAATAAAACCTTTACCACTATATATATGTATATATATTTTTCTCACTGAAAAAAACAATGGTTAAAGTAAAGATCTGTTTTTCTTTTAAACAAAAAAATAAACTGAAAAAAATGAGGTTAAAGTAACGTTCTAGTTAGGTGAATATAAAACGTTTTGAACTAGAGTAAAACTTAAGAATTCACCAGTTCTAGTTAGAGCTAACTATAACTTGCGCCTCCAACATGCACTGCTTAAGACCTCAATTACTACATCACTCATTGCGTGTTCTATGACATCACTGATCACATCTCAAAGGACATAATTGATGATGCTTTTCGTTGAGCGCCGCGTGGGGTTGGCCGCAGGCAGGCACCCTTAGGAACCCGGGGATCTCACCCCCTGGGGCCAAATATATATATTAAGGGCAGGGAAGTGCAGCCCCCTCTCCGACCCTTATTTGGCCCTGGGGATCCCATATTTAGAGCTAGTTCCAATAAAAAGGGGAGAGGCGGCGTGTGGCCCCCCCTCCTAAGGGACCTCCCCAAGATTTCATATGCCCCAAGGACCCCATTCCTGGAGCCTTTATATGTTTAAAAGGGGAGATGGGCTGCATGGCCCTCTTCCCCAGCCTTATCAGGCCCCGGGGACCCAATCCCTGGGACAGAGTAATTGATAAATGGAAGGGTGCGCATTGCCCCCCTCCCTGAGCCTAATTAGGCCCGGGACCCCATACCCGGGGCTGAAAATGTAAATGAAAGGGGAAGGGGGCCACCCTGCTCCCCTTCCTTTTAATTACAATCACGGCCTGGGCCTTTTGAAGGCTTGGTGCCACACGACTCCCCCTCCCCTTTACTACACATTTTGGTCCAGGATGATCGGCTCCCTGGGGCCTTTAAAAGGATCAAGGAGGGGGCTGCCCCCCCCCTAATTAAAGAATGCGGCCACAGGGGATGGGGGTCCCTGTTGCTCAAAATGGGATCATATATTTTCTCTCACTGCTCCTGAATGCCCACAGGCAAAAGCGCACTCAACCAGCGGCCCGCACAGAGGCGTCTCCTCAGGTAAGGTAGGGTTCGTCTCCCGATTGCTCTTCTTCAGAGGCTCGACAAAGGTTCGTGAAGTATGACACGCCCACTATAATTAATTAATGACTGTCAGATGGGCTACACAAATGTGTTAAACGCAATGTTCACTGGGCCTTGTAGTCTGTGTCATACCGATGATTCCTTGTATGGATACACAATAATTAATACTGTCTTTACAAGCCCTGGATGGGCCTCGGCAGCACGTCC
Source organism: Calotriton arnoldi (assembly GCA_963921515.1). NCBI lineage: Eukaryota > Metazoa > Chordata > Amphibia > Caudata > Salamandridae > Calotriton > Calotriton arnoldi. The sequence continues at coordinate 866,563 of CAWUFW010004741.1, read as the reverse complement.
CAACACATCATCCCATCGGCCGCCGGTTCGCAGTAGGGCTCAGAGGAATCTCAGGCCCCAGGGCCCACATCCTTCACGGGGTGGTGCGCCTTTCGCAGCTGGGCTGCTGCGTATAATCTCACTGCTCCTGAATGCCCACAGGCAAAAGCGCACTCAACCAGCGGCCCGCACAGAGGCATCTCCACAGGTAAGGTAGGGTTCGTCTCCCGATAAGATTTCAGCTCTTGTGTCGGTCGTTAAAAAAGCCTGACGCGTTTCTGAGCTAATTGCTCTTCTTCAGAGGCTCGACAAAAGTTCATGAAGTATGACACGCCCACTATAATTAATTAATGACTGTCCTCAGGCTACACAAATGTGTTAAACGCAATGGAAACGAAATGGAATCTGCTCACTCATCCATGCAGTCAGCCACACAGCCACTCATATACCTATACAGGTACTCAGACAACCAATCAATCACCCATACAGATACTCACGTACCCACTCACCAACCCATACAGGCACTTAGACACCAACTGACAGACTGATACAGACATTCACGGAAGCTAGCCACTCACCCATGCATTCACTGAGACACCTAATCACTCACTTATATTGTCAGTCACGCACCAACTGAATCATCCATACAGGCACTCATACACCCATTGATTCACAAACACATCTTGGTATATATATTTAACATTCAAACTTTTTAAAAACACTGATGTCATCAGTGATGTCATTTGAGATGTCATCAGTGATGTTACTGACCATGTCATGAGTGATGTAATATGTGAGGTCATAAGCAGTGCATTGCTGGGGCCTGAGTTATAGTTAGCTCAGCTAACTAGAACTGCTGAATTTCACTGGTTTTGTACGAGTGGAGCCTGGGCCTAACTATAACATATCTGTAACCTTTGGTTTTTTTCAGTGAATTTCTATGAATGTTTAAATTCTATTTCCTAACTATAATGTCCCTGTAACCTATGATTTTTTTTTTTTTTATTGAATTTTTAAGGTTTTTAATTTGTACTTTCTATCTATGATGGCTCTATAACCTTGTATTTTCTTCAGTGGATTAATAAGCGTAGGTTTTTTTTTCTTTACATTTTTTACATTCGCAGCGACGTTAAGAAATCGCAAAACAAATGCAAACAGTCATCAACCACCACCACATTAAAAAATTATAACTTGAAAAATTAATTCTAACTATTACAATACACACATTACTAACTTAAAGAATATGTTTGTACACACGTTTGTAGTAATATTTTTAAAACTGTGTTTGAACCCTACTTCCTGTTTTCGCGATGAGACAGAGAGTCGCGATGCCTTCGGTAACCACGACGATCAGGCCTTTTTTAAGAGGTGTAAAACACATATATGCACATATCTTACTGAATGTTAGACACTAGGGGTTTATTACTGATTTGTTTAAAGGCATATTCTTGTAGAGAGTTTGTACAACAACGACTTAAACCAAAAAAAAGCTCCCTATGCCAATCAGATCGCTCTCTTTTTAAATTGAGAGGCTCTCGCGGACACAACAGTCCAGATATACAAATATTTTCGAACCTTAATTTCTCAAAAACTACTGAATGGATTTACATCAAATCACAAAAAGCACAATCTGCAGATCAGGATCTAGCTTCCTGCCAGATTTGGTGAAATTCTGTTCAGCAGTTTTTGTGGTAGCACTTCCTTAAGAAGTCTATGTGAAATACATGGGAATTTTGCGTTTCGTGACCCTTCTTTTTTCGAACCCCCCCGCCCCTACCCCCTCCCTCTCCCGCTTAACAGATCATTCCAAATCTTTCCATGCACAAACTAGGTAAAAAAGAGCGCTATTTTGAAAAGTTTTTTGCAGATTAGTCAAACGGTGCCAAAGTTATTAGCAACACAAAAACGCATGACCTAACTATAACTCCCCAGTGGCGGATCGCCACTGGGTATTTATAGTTAGGGTTGCTTTTCAATAAACAGGGTGTTTTTTCTTTCCCAAAAAAAGCAGATTTACTTCCACTCCTTCCTGGAAAGTTTTGGGGTGATCTGTCAAGTGAGGGTCGGGAAAAGGGGGGGGCCCAAAAGCATATAAAGGCCTGCATCATGCATTGCTAATTACCCTACATATTACATCACTCATGACATTTCTATGACATCATTAATAATATCACGGCAACATTTGAAATGAAATTATTGATGAGAAAACTGCACAGTTCGCATCTCCATGCCTGATAGATTGTTCTCCGCTTAAAGATATTCTAAGCTCGGACGGAGAAGCAGGCTCCAGGAGGTTTACGGACTCATGCTACCAGCACTAAGGCGGGCTACCTGTGCAATAGCATGCAGAATACTTGTCCTGGACATTGGTCAGGAGGCAATTAGGGCATTGGTACATACATTCACGAAGCACTACTGCCTCTAGCTCGACAGTCGAAGGGCATTTTGCCCACTCAGTCCTACAGGACTTAATAGTCTAAGCCAGTTTACAGACCCACCACTTGGGGAGGTACTGCTATGGTATCCGTTCAGAAGGTGAGAAATCTGCGCTTAGAAGTGTCCATCAGAAGAACAAGTTACTTACCTTCAGTAACTCATTCTGGTGGATACTCTATCTGCAGATTCCTCTCTGACCCTCCTGCCTTCCCATTCTCTGAACTGAATTATTTTCTTTTTCCATCTAAAATGGTGCCAATTCAGAGATCTGCACACTGATCAGGCCAATCCGGTGAAGGGCTCTGCATCTTAGGGTAAAGATAGCCTGAGACTGCAGCTGACAGCGCGCATGGGTGGCACTTGTATGTGACTCAATATGACACTTCTGGAGGGGAATGGCTTCTCTGCGGAGCTGCACGACTCCACCTAACAGCACACTGGAGCACTGCTTCATAGTTTCAGAATCTAAACTGGCGCCAGGGGAATATTCACAAGGTAAAGAATCTGCGTTTAGAGTATCCACCCCCACAAGTGTTATCAAAGGTAAGTACCTTGTTCTTTATAGAGTCTCTATTCAGAAATAAGTTGGTCACACAGGAGATAAGATACATCTTTGTACAAATCAGTCCTGTGGGTTGAAGTGTCAGTTTCAAGATAAAACTACTTTTTCAGTCTTGCCTACCAGACAGCTTTTAGCTTTTGTGGGCATAGAGTCTGCCCAATGTTTCCATTGGCTGGCTTTGTCACTCTCATTGCTTCTTCTTTCATGGTTTTCCTTCTTCTTGTGTTTGTCCCTCTCCTTGAACGTCACTTTTACCATCCTTTTGCCTGGATCACTTGTATCCTTTGACTGCTCACTTTTAGGGAACTGATTTTTCCTTTTTCCATAAGCACTCTGAGATTGTTTTCTAGCTCTCACTTGTATGCTTCTCTTCCGCCAAATACCAACCCCTCCTACTCCATGTTGATCTCTCCCTCTTGTGCTGCTCTCTTGTGCTCTTCTCCCCTGCAATCCTTTGATACTCCATGTTGTCATCCAGGGGATACTCATCAATAGTCCTAATCTATGAATTATCCCCGCCCACGTGCGGGATCCCGGAGTATATAAAAAAATACATATATATATATAAATATATATACATATGTGAAACATATACATGCAGCCTAACAATGTTTCCAACATGGCAGAATTGCCAAAATTACATAGGTTTGCATTGTAAGACAAATACCCTCCTAACCCATAAGGAAAAGAGGACATGCACAGAACAATTGACATATATCAATGCTTTATTGCCACAAGGAAAACTTGTAATTGCAGGCATTCGCCTGTAGGCTGCATTGCAGAGCAATAATGAAAACAAGACAAAAAAACTGGCACCTTGCCTTTAAGGCTTCCAAGGTTTAGGATACCATGCCTTTAAGGCCTGCAGGAGACCCTTTGCTCCCATCATGCACCACAGGTGACAGTTAGGTCAGTTCTTTTTTCCGGCTCCTTCTATGAGGATCCTGGAGTTTGAGCTCTTCAGTTTTTTGACTGAAAGATTAATATTTGATATTTCCTTGGAAATTTTGACATTTTCTGATACCTGGAGGTATTGTCTACTGGTTTTTGGTAAAATTTCCAGTCAGAATGCCTGCTTTATTTCGAAAATGTCCTTCCTGTGGCAAGAAAATGGCACTGTCAGACCCACACTCGGTGTGTATTGTGTGCCTTCCAACTTCACACAATCCTGACCAGTGCTATCATTGCCAGAAATTTACTAAAAGGACTTTGCGTGACAGAACGCATCAAGCTACATGCCTTGCTGGAGAGGGAAGGCCATCATGGAGGTGGCCATGGTGTCAGAGCTCCCTCTTCAGGCCAACAACACCGAAAACGGCGTCGTTCCACCTCTCCTGAGTCCAGGAAGAAGCAGGTGCCTGAATGTTCACCGTCGGCGTCAAGATCGCCGTCGCAGAGGCATTCTTCAACGTCGAGGGACAAGCCAGTGTCTAGACGTCGAGACTCTCCGCCGCATGCCAGTAAGTCGGCGTCGAGGCACAGCCCTTCGGGCTCGAAGGCTGTGGGTCCAGAGAGACCTTCCAAAACTCTGTCGACGTCGAGGCTTCCGTCGACGTCGAGGCATTCTCCGCCACCCTCGAGGGGGTCGGCGTCGAGAGACTCGCCGGCGAAGACTATGCCGCGAGGGGACATATCGACGTCGAGAGCAACGTCAAGGTCCCGTCAGTCGACGTCAAGGAGGTCGACGTCAGCGAGAGAGATGACGTCGAGATCCCCCCATCGACGTGGGCGGTCGACGTCGAGACATCAGTCGCCGTCGAGAAGATCGGCGTCCGCGACAAGGGCGATGGCGAGGTCCCCCCATCGACGCCGACAGTCGACGTCAAGGTCCCCCCATCGACGTGGGCGGTCGAGATCTAGATCGCTGCACAGATCAACGGTGAGGGCGCAGACTTTATCGACGTCGAGGGACAGGAATGCAACGTCGAGATCCCGTTCGACGTCAAGGGCCCAGTCGTCTCCAGGGCTGAATATTGTGCAGATTTCTCCAGAGAAATCTCCTTCAGCTGGTCAAACGAAGGTTTGCGGCCTATCACCTCGCTGGCTACAGGGTGTTGGAGCAGCTGCCCGCAGAGGTCCGGGCTCGGACTACTCTCGGTCATACAGACCTTCTAAGTCGCCTCCAGCAAGGCCTTCCACGCCTTCCAGAAGACCAAGGTCACACCGATCTCGGTCAGGGGGTCGTCGCAGTTCGCACTACGATCCTCCACATAAGAGGAGGCGCAGAACATCATCCACCTGTTCTTCGTCCTCTATTCGGGATTACTCGCCAACCTTTTCAGCTACGCCACCTTCCAGGGTGTCTCCAATTGATGACATTGGGACTTTCTCTGACGTACTTGGCAGAGGAGCTAAGAAACTTAATATCAGTTTATGCACTCCTGTGGTCCCGACATCGATTATATTTGAGACATTGCACCATCGTACAGCTCCCAGACCTTTGCTACCTCTGGTGCCAGGTTTTTTAGAACCAGCTATGGCCACATTCCTCACTCCTGCCACAGTGGGATCAGTCCTATCGAGGATCGCAAAGAAATACAAAGCTCCAGACCAGGATCCCTTGTTCCTTAGGTCTGATCCTCCGGCGGATTCAATCATTGTGGCAGCCGCCAGGAAAACGCAGTCAGCAGCCTCATCAGCCTCTGTTCCTCCAGAAAAGGACAGCAAACAAATGGACTCTTATGGCAGGAAGATGTGCAATACCTCTGCATCATCTATGAAGATTGCAAGTGCTTCAGCCCTGCTTGGGCGCTATGACAGGTCTCTTTGGGACTCTCTGGCTAGGTTCACTGACAAGCTTCCCAAAGAAGATCGACAAGACTTCCACGAAATCTTGCAAGAGGGTGGTCTAGTAGCCAATCAAATCATCAGCGCGGCTGCGGACGCCTCAGATCTCGCCGCGCACGGCTATTCACAGGGCATCTGTTCGCGGCGCTCAGCGTGGCTGCGCCTCACAGGTCTAAAACCGGACGCCCAGAAGAAAATCCTCAACCTTCCTTTTAACGGCTCCTCCTTATTCGGTTCTCATGCTGATGAGGAAATGACAAAGATGAAGACCGAGCTGGACACGGTCAAAGCAGTTGGACTGGAAAAGCGGAAGGAGTTTCGCAAACGCTTCCGTCAGAACGACAAGCGACCCTTCCAACAGAGGGTTCAAACCCCTCAGTGGTCCTCCCAGAACCAACAAAGGTACCAATTCCAGCACAAGCGGCCTGGCAGGGGTAGAGGTAACAATAAACAACAGCAGTCCTCCACCAAGCAACCTCCAAAACAGTGAGGCATTGCTTCCTCCGCACCCGTTCGCCACTCCGGTAGGAGAGGAGTATCGTTTGTCACCTGGAAGAGTGGGAATCCATAACAAGAGACAGATGGGTGCTGAATATTGTACAGCATGGTTACTTGCTGAGGTTCAAGACCCCTCCTCCGCAAGTTGCCCCTCTATTGCTGTGCCTTCCTCAACAACCCAATTTATTGTTACAGGGCGAAGTGGATACCCTCCTCTCCAAAAAGGCCATAGAAGAGGTCCCACCTCACCAGCAAAATCAAGGGGTGTACTCACGGTACTTTCTGATCCAGAAGCGAGGAGTAACCAAAGAGTACAGACCTATCCTCGACCTGCGCCTGCTGAACAGGTTTATAAGAAAAGAGAGATTTCGGATGCTAGCCCTGCACCAGATTTTCCCACATCTTCATCTGGGAGACTGGATGTGTGCCATCGACCTGCAGGACGCCTACTTTCACATTCCTGTTTCAGTGAAGCATCGCAAGTTCCTCAGGTTCCAGGTGTCTCAGCAGCACTATCAGTACCGAGTACTTCCGTTCGGGCTCAAATCTGGCCCCCGAACGTTCTCCAAGTGCATGGCGGTGGTAGCTGCTTTCCTCCGCAAGCGCAGAATCTTCATCTATCCCTACCTAGACGACTGGCTCCTGAAGAGTTCCACGCCTTCACTACTCCAGAGCCATCTCACTTACTGTCTCAACCTGCTTCACTCCCTGGGGTTGCAAGTCAACTACAAGAAGTCAGTTCTCAACCCTACGCAGAAGATACATTATCTGGGCGCTTCCCTAGACACCGCAAAGGCAAGCGTGTGTCCTTCGGAGGAGAGGTTGTCCTCAATGTTGATCAAGTGCCGTGCTCTTCTCAGCATTATACATCCCACAGCAAGACAGGTGTCATCATTGCTGGGATCGATGGCCTCATGCATCTTCATTGTGCCCAATGCCAGACTTTACATGCGGCCGCTACAGCAATCCCTCGAAGATCAATGGACACAGCGCTCAGGCCGTTGGGAAGTTCGTGTCTCTCTTCCTCAGGCGGCCAGGGACTCCATCAAATGGTGGATGAAACGTTCACACCTTCGGCAAGGGGTACCTTTTCACCAGGTCCCTCCGACACAGACTATAGTTACCGATGCCTCACTGCAAGGTTGGGGAGCTCACATGGGCCAGCTTCAGGTACAAGGTCTCTGGTCCGAGACAGAGAGAAGTTATCACATCAACTTCTTGGAACTAAGGGCAGTCCATCTGGCTCTCAAGTCTCTGTACCCGTCCCTTCAGTCCAACTCCATTCAGATTCAGACAGACAACACAACAACAATGTACTATCTGAACAAGCAGGGAGGCACCAGGTCACGGGTCCTGTCTCTGGAGTCACAGGCCATATGGAAGTGGCTTCTGGCGAGGAGTCTCACGATCGTAGCTGTTCACCTCCCAGGAACCCTGAACGTGCAGGCAGATGTTCTCAGCAGAGACTTCGTAGAAGCACACGACTGGGTGTTAAACGAAGAAGTCGCTCAGGGCATTTTTCGACAATGGGGAGTGCCAGACATCGACCTGTTCGCAGACGCGATAAATACAAAATGCCCCGTCTTCGCGTCCAGATTCCCTCAGCAAGGATCACAGGGGAATGCACTTTTGATAAGATGGTCGCAGACATTGCTGTACGCTTTTCCACCACTCCCTCTGATTCCTGCGGTCATCCAGAAGTTTTACAGGACCAATGCCAGAATGATCCTGATAGCACCAGAGTGGCCGCGCCAGTGGTGGTATCCGGACCTCCTGCAGCTATCCGAAGTTCCACACCGGAGGCTTCCCTGCCGCCCGGATTTGTTGACCAAGAACGAGGGGAGAGTTTTCATCCCAACCTCCCGTCCCTGCGATTGACTGCATGGCTCCTGAAGTCATCCAGTACGGACACTTAGACCTCCCTGCGGATTGTATGTCCATTCTCAAGGAAGCAAAGAGACCCTCCACCAGGAAATCTTATGCTTTCAAGTGGAAAAGATTCTACCTGTGGTGCAAGGACAACGCCTTTGATCCGACTAAGGGCCAGGAGCAAGTGATCCTTCCCTACTTGCTACACTTGGCAAAGTCAGGTCTGCAATATTCCTCCATTAGGGTTCACCTGGCTGCTATAACAGCTTACAGGAAGTCCCCTACCCAGGGTTCCTTTTTTCAGATGCCAGTAGTAAAGGATTTTCTGGAAGGACTCAGAAAGGTTTATCCACCAGTGAGATCTCCTTCTCCCCCTGGGAACTTAACATTGTTCTTACTAAACTTATGAGTGCTCCTTTCGAGCCTATTCATAAGGCGTCTTTGCAGCATTTGACCTGGAAGGCCGCTTTTTGGTAGCCATAACTTCTGCCCGCAGGGTGAGTGAGATTCAAGCCCTGTGCTGTAAGGCACCTTATACTGTTTTTCATGCCAATAGGGTGGTGCTACGTACACATCCGAGCTTCCTCCCGAAGGTGGTCTCGGATTTTCACATCAATCAGGTTATTACGCTGCCCACCTTCTTTCCTAAACCTTCAACTCCCCCTGAGAGATCTTTACACTCTTTAGATCTCCGGAGAGTGCTGAAGTTTTACCTTGACAAAACTCTCACACTGAGGAAATCTGACCGGCTCTTTATTAACTACGGTTCTACTAACACCGGTCTAGCTGCATCCAAAAGATCCATCTCTCGATGGATTGTCTCTTGTATAGCTTTATCATACCAGTTAGCTAACAAGACCTTACAAGGCAGACCTAAAGCGCACTCTACCAGAGGGAAAGCCTCTACCACTGCTCTCCTTCGCAATGTTCCAATGTCTGAAATCTGTAAGGCAGCCACATGGCGATCGGTGCATACCTTTACACGCCATTACTGTATAGATTCTGATGCACAGGCCGATGCCCAGGTGGGGCAGGCCTCTTTGAGGAATTTGTTTACATGATTGCAATTTGAATGTTATGTTCTGTATACTCCGTTGCTCGTCCGCGAGTTGTTGGGTATGGGCTTGCTACTCTATTCATAGATTATGACTATTGATGAGTATCCCCTGGATGAGAAGGATTAGTTACTTACCTGTAATCCTAGTTCTCATCCAGGGGTATACTCATCATAGTCATAAGCGACCCTCCCTCCTCCCCGGACGAGCATCTCTGGAGTTCTTCTTTAGATTGCATCCTATACTCAGGTGTCTCTACATTATACACCGTCAAAAAGAACTGACCTAACTGTCACCTGTGGTGCATGATGGGAGCAAAGGGTCTCCTGCAGGCCTTAAAGGCACGGTATCCTAAACCTTGGAAGCCTTAAAGGCAAGGTGCCAGTTTTTTTGTCTTGTTTTCATTATTGCTCTGCAATGCAGCCTACAGGCGAATGCCTGCAATTACAAGTTTTCCTTGTGGCAATAAAGCATTGATATATGTCAATTGTTCTGTGCATGTCCTCTTTTCCTTATGGGTTAGGAGGGTATTTGTCTTACAATGCAAACCTATGTAATTTTGGCAATTCTGCCATGTTGGAAACATTGTTAGGCTGCATGTATATGTTTCACATATGTATATATATATATATATATATATGTATTTTTTTTATATACTCCGGGATCCCGCACGTGGGCGGGGATAATTCATAGATTATGACTATGATGAGTATACCCCTGGATGAGAACTAGGATTACAGGTAAGTAACTAATCCTTGCTGTCCCTCCTTTGCTTGCTTGCTTCCTCTTCCTCCCACATATTTTTTTTATTTTTTTTATCCCCCTCCATTCCCTGTTGCTTTTTAGGTCTCACCTAGGCAGCGCTTCTGCGGTCACTTCGAGACATGCTGTATTCAGGATATGGGCATGAAGCTCCGCCCATCATTTCAATTGGCTCCTGTCACTGTCCTTTGTAAATGGTGGCTTTTCATTGGTCAATAGGTTTAGTAGTCCCTCCTTAGTACCACCTATTCTCTTCTTGTAACCGCCCATGAGGACACCCCGTTACATGTGTTGTTACGCTGTATGTTTTAATTACAGCTCCCGAGCACTATTTTCTTAAATGGTTTTGTCTACTTGCAGGACAAGCTCTCCCGCAACCCTTTTTTAGGTCTCGCCTGAGCCAGCGCAAGCTGTCTCTGCGAGACATTTAGTAAGTGGGTTTTGAAAGTGCTACCCACAGGCTTTTGCTGGCCTCCAGCTTGCGTTCACGATGGCGTGCACGTGCACAGCTGCCATCTGGGTTTCCTATCTCTTCCTCATTTCCTCGTCATGGCTCATTAACTCTCTGGACTCTGATGTTTCAATCGCAGCAGCAGCTCACATTACCAACTGAGGGCCCTGGACTACAGTCACATGAAAAACAACAGCGATTAGCATTGAAATGCAACCTTTTTTTGTCTAGTTAGAAATATTGCTTCGGTGGGTTGATTTCACCTTATATCGCTATTTGTTTTATATTAGGAGTCACAGCCTAATTACCAGTATTTTTGTCTCACTCTGTTTTTAAAATATTTATTCGCGCACAGCACAAAGCAATATTTAAGGTTACTTTTTCCGCGTCACTTCTTCACTCTATTTAAACTCCACACCCCCACTCTCTTATTGTCTCTCTACTTCTCTCTCCCCTCTCTAATTCTCTCTCTACTTAATTAACTCTCCCCTCTCTATCTTTTTTAGCCTTTCATTCTCTCTCTCACCCCTTTATCTGTTTCTCTTTCAAACTCCTTCATTCACTCTCTCTCCCCTTCTTTCTCTCTCTCTATCCCGCTCCACCCTTTATTCTATGTACACCCTTTCTCTCTCTTTCTCTCTCACCACCCTCTCTAATTGGGCATTATATCTTCACTCACTCTCTCTCTCACTCGGCAACACCACAGCATTACTCAGCATCACCACAGCATTACTCCGCATCACCACAGCATCACTCAGCGCAACCACAGCATCAATCAGAGCCAGCACAGCATCAATCAGAGCCAGCACAGCATCACTCGGCACCACCACAACATCTCTCAACGCCATCACAGCATCACTCAGTGCCACCACAGCATCATTCAGCACCACCACAGCATCATTCAGCACCACCACAGCATCAATCAGAGCCAGCACAGCATCAATCAGAGCCAGCACAGCATCAATCAGAGCCACCACAGCATCATTCAGCACCACCACAGCATCATTCAGCACCACCACAGCATCATTCAGCACCACCACAGCATCATTCAGCACCACCACAGCATCATTCAGCGCCACCACAGCATCACTCAGGGCCACCACAGCATTACTCAGCACCACCACAGCATCACTCAGAACTACCACAGCATCACCACAGCATCACTCAGTGCCACAACAATATCACTCAGCACCACCACAGCATCACTCAGCACCGCCCCAGCATCACTCAGCGCCGCCGCAGCATCGCTCTGCGCCGCCACAGCATCGCTCTGCGCCACCACAGCATCGCTCTGCGCCACCACAGCATCGCTCAGCACCACCACAGCATCGCTCAGCACCACCACAGCATCGCTCAGCGCCACCACAGCATCGCTCAGCGCCACCACAGCATCGTTCAGCGCCACCACAGCATCGTTCAGCACCACCACAGCATCGTTCAGCGCCACCACAGCATCGTTCAGCGCCACCACAGCATCACTCAGCACCACCACAGCATCACTCAGCGCCAAGCCAATATCACTCAGCACCACCACAGCATCACTCAGCACCACAGCAGTATCACTCAGCATCGCCTTTGCACTAGTACACCACCACATCATCACTCAGCAAGACCTGAGTATCATTCAGCATCACCTCAGCATCGTCTCCGCACCAGTCACCACCACCACCTCAGCATCACTCAGCACGACCTCAGCCTGCTCTCGGAATCTGGCATCTGTTGATTCTCCCCTAGCGTCTGGCCGCTGCTAGTGTTATAATACAGGTACTAGTTCACAACCTTCACCCTCCGATTGTTTATGCCCCCTCAAAAAAAAAGCCTTAACATACAACCATTGGAATAGGCAGAAACAAGTTGCCAGCATTGCAAGAACAAAAGAAAACTGAGGAATTTTTTTTATTGTAAATTCTTTTTTTAATATGGTCGTTCAGTTTTACATAATGCCTTCTTGGTCATATATAAAGTAACAAAAATGCTTCTGACACTTTTTTATTATAGCTTTTCAGCATGCTGCACAGCAGCCACACTTCTCTACAGCACAGCTTGAAGACATTGGCAAAGTCAATAGCTCTGGCTAAACACTTATAAGGCCCCAAAGGCGAGACCTATTGGCTATGCCAATGCTTGTTTTAAATGTATTCAGCGCGGCACTCCTGGGCAGGAATAATGGTGGCCGTGCCTTCTTTTATTATTTGCGGCGCTGAACCTGGCCACATGCCTTTCTTTTTCTGTTATTTTATTTATTTTTTACAATGGCGGCACCTGGACTTCAGCGTTATACATCTTAAGCTAAAGTGCGGGTGCCGCGATCGCTTCAAAAGTAAAGAAATAGAAAAAAAAGCTTTTTTTTTCTCTTCTATTTCTCAACTTTTGAAGCAGTCTCGGCATTGCGCTTTAGCTTAAGATGTATAAAGCGGGTGCCGCCATTGTAACAAAAGTAAATAAATAAAGAAAAAAAGCGTGCGGCCTCCATTTTTTTCTATTTGTTTACTTTTGTTACAATTGCGGCACCCGCGCTTTAGCTTTAAACATCTTAATGTAAAGCACGAGTGCCGTGATTGCTTCACAAGTAAACAATTAGAAAAAAAAGTTTTTTCTATTTCTTTACTTTTGAAGCAATCGCGGCACCCGCACTTTAGCTTAAGATGTTTAAAGCTAAAGTGCGGGTGCCGCGATGGCTTGAGTAATGACAGCAGCACAAAAGACTGGTTAGAACTTCCGTCCACATGGGCTACATTACTGTACTCTGCTTTAGACGCTTTTCATTTAGGCTTCAGGCTTTGAGGAGGCAGTTAAGCCATTTTGGGATCACGCAGCAGTATGGAACACAGCCAGCCAGCTTCCTAACGCCCTGCCTGAGAATGACAGTTGCTTTGCTGGGATCTCGCGAAATGACCTAAACATAGCATCTTTCTGTCTGGGGGCAAGAAAATTGGCCACGTTTAAAGACACCTAGGTTCGGCAGTATTTTATTCCTCCTTCCATCCTGCTGTGATTATTTGACTTACTGCTGGGCTGTAATGAGCCAGTGTGTGGAGTTTGTTTTGGTTTTGCTTTCTTACCGCATTTTATATATTTGCGCATGTTTGGTTGCAGTTGGTGTGGGTTTGTACAGTAGCGCTGCAGTTTTGCTGTATTTTCAGTCAAAGCCCGGTTACGTCTGTTAACCATTCAGCATGTTTTAAACAGACTGATGCCTTGATTAGATTGATTTGCTGACTTGTTACTGTATTATTGGCCCCATTTACCCTCGTGTCCTTTACTTCTAAAATTACATTGGCATTGCTGGCTGAAGAGCAGTTTCTTAACTCAACTGTTTCTCCGCTACCCGTGAAAGTTCCAATTTACAACGCCTTTGGGCTGATGTTTGGTATATTATTTAACCCCTCTTATGCAGTTTGTGATTTACATGCGGTCTGTGCCACCTCTGCTATTGGAAGAAGGGTCCCCTGTATGAATTGTAGTTAAGGCAGAAGGTTCAGTTTGCAGTACATGCGTGTTTTTGCATTTGTAAACTGGTGTAAAGGTTGTACACAGCAAAGAGGAGGGTATGATACCAGTATGTCTGTGCTTGAAGCCATCCATGGTCGGGAATGATGCAACTATATTTACAGCGTGATAAAAAAGGGTGTTCGAGGCATGTGAGCTGTAGATCACATGCTTTGCTTACTCCTGCCATCTAGTGTTGGGTCCGGATGTTTGCAAGTTGTTTTTCTTCGAAGTCTTTCCAGTCAGGGCATAATGTGACTCCTCCTTTCGGTGATAGTGTGCATGGGCATCGACTCCATTGTTAGTTTGTTTTTTTCCACCATCGGGTTCGGACATGTATTGCTGCGCCCCCTTCGAAACCGTTTCTTCGGGTTCCCCTCGGTGCGCAATCTACTCTACCCGCATCGGTATTGTTTCGAACGCATATCCCACTTCTCCTCGTATCGTATCCGTCGAGGAAAACCTCTATTTCGATCGAAGATCCACGGGAAGGCCGGCAGGCCTAACCGCGTCGGTCCACTTAGCAGTCGATAGAACGGTCTCCATTCAAATTCTGCCCTCTGTGCCACGCCAAGTATCCGCGCAACCAACTCGCACGAAGTGTGCAACTTGTGCTTGTCTCCGGAGCACAACGAACAGGACAGCGATGCGTGCAGATCATTCCAATCGAAGAAAATGCTCCATGATCGTCGGGCTCGACGTCGCGAAATGCAGAGTCAAAACGTTGTACACACCAGACATCTTTGGCGATGAATCGAAGCAAGAATTTCGATGCACAAGGGGCCAAGGAAGAACAATAATAACCTGTCTCCATTCCAGAATCTGACTCCGAGATGGAAGAAGACTTGCCCCAAGGTCAACGACCCATGAGTACCGAACACCGCTTGACCCAAACTCCAACGCATCCGAAACAAAAGGCTTCGGTCCCACCTCCGCCTTCGTGCCACGGTTGGCACCGACAAGCTGTTTCTAACGCCCCGCCCTCCGGATCGGCACCGAAACATGTCACTAAGCCTTCCGGCTCGGGATCGAGTCTGCCAAAGACTGGCACCGAGCCAAAACCTTCAGGCTCAAAGCCGAAAGCGCTTCAGAGCCGAAATCATTGACCCCAAAAATGAAACCTCCTTCGGCACCGAAACCTTCCGCGCCGAAAAGTCATTCTATCCCGGCACCCAAATCCTCGGCACCAAAACCTAAAACTATTCCTCCGAAGCTGCAGAATCCGATTTTCAATGCCCAAATTGGACCTAAAACAAAAGGAACTTGATATAAATCCACATACAGGACATGTTCTTGCTAAATCACCTCATAAGCGCAAACCTGAGTCAGAGGACACCCGTTACCATATTCCTTTGAAGATGAAGAATGTAGGTACTAACCCCTCCCCTCCTCCACCACGTTCCCCTACACCAATGTCTCCACCTTTGCACCATTTACTGATTACACCAACTAACTCTCCACCACCTGATGATGATGATGCTCTCTCTGGAGGACGATTTTCTATTTGAAATGCTCAGTAGCACACAAAGGGCTAGCCACACTCTACCTATGCTTGAAGGTATGATGAGACATGACGATAATATCTTTAAAGATCCAGTGCGTGCTCGCATTCTCACCCCCAGAATTGATCAAAAATACAAGCCTGCTCCCTCAGATCCAGTCTTTATTAAAGGACAGTTACCACTAAACTCCTTGGTGGTCTCCAATGCCTGTAAACGGGCAAATTCACAGACTACAGGAGATGTTCCCCCTCCAGACAAAGAGTCAAAACTACTAGACGCTTCCGGTAAACGAGTAGCCGCCCAAGCAGCAAATCATTGGCACATTGCTAACACCCAGGCCCTGCTAGCCAGATATGATAGGGCACACTGGGACGAGATGGAGCAATTGCTACAACACCTCCCAGATGAGCACAAAGCAAAAGCCCAGGATTTAGTCCAGGAAGGGAAGCTCATATCCAATTCCTCAATTAGATGCGCTTTAGATGCTGCAGACACCGCAGCTAGAGAGATCAACACTAGTGTGTCATTAAGGTGACATGCATGGTTGAGGATTTCTGGTTTCAAACCCGAAGTACAACACTATTTTAAATACTCTTTTTGACAAGGAACATCTCTTCGAGCCCGAAGTAGATAAGTCATTAGAAAAAATGAAAAAAGACACAGAAGTAGCTAAGTCTATGGGAGCTCTGCAGTCTCCCTCTAATCGGGGCTCCTTTCGTCGCTCCTTTTACCGTGGAGGGTCGAAAACCATGTCCTCAGACAATACTGCTGCCTCCTACAAAGTCAACAATCAATCTTCCTCTACAAGAGGCTTCTTTAGAGGAGGATACAGAGGCAACAACAATAAAGGTCGAGGCAGGGGCTCTACACCACGTAATTCCCCCTCCCCCAACAAGCAGTGAGTTCCCTACACTTCCCCCCCGATCATTTAACACCTGTCGGGGGATGTCTTCTACAATTCCTCCCCATTTGGCAATCTATCACCACAGACAAATGGGTGTTGGGAATTATCCAACATGGTTATTGCCTGGAGCTTACCAACAATCCTCCAAACATTTCACCACGTTCTCACAAAATGTCACCAGAACATTTACATCTACTTCAGCAAGAGGTCCAATCTCTTCTGTCCAAAGGAGCCATAGAACCTGTGCCGTTACAACAGCAAAAAACAGGCGTGTACTCCCTGTACTTTCTCATCCCCAAAAAAGACGACTCCTTGAGACCTATTCTAGACCTCAGAGAATTAAATTTCTACATACTTTCAGAGCATTTCCACATGGTGACACTTCAACAAGTACTCTCATTTCTACAGCGGGGCGATTTTACGTCTACTCTAGACTTAAAAAACGCACATTTCCACATTCCATTTCATCCCGCTCATTCCAAATACCTCAGATTCATGATAGCGGGTCATCATTACCAATTCAAAGTACTACCGTTTGGAGTCACCACTGTTCCCAGGGTATTTACCAAATGCCTGGCAGTTTCAGCACATCTGAGAAGACAACACATCCATGTCTTCCCATACCTGGACGACTGGCTCATCAAAGCCAGCACTTACCAAATGTGTCTCCAACACACTCAAACCACTATTCACTTACTTCACCAACTAGGGTTTACAGTAAATGTGTTGAAGTCTCATCTACAGCCTTCAAACACACAAACTTATCTGGGAACCACGATAGACGCGCACAAAGCTCAAGCCTCTCCCAATACAGCCAGGTTTCACAGTATTCAGTCCCTTCTCACTCAATTTCAGCCCAACCAATCATTACCAGCAAAAGTATTCATGCAACTGCTAGGGATGATGGCGTCTTGCATTATAATTGTTTCCCACGCCAGACTTCACATGCGCCCCCTTCAAGAATGCTTAGCAAGTCAGTGGAACCAGTCGCAGGGTCAGTTGAGCGATCTAGTGTTGTCAGGGACTGTCCAGGACTATGTCGGGAACACAGTCAGGGACTTGGGCAAGGACTGGGAACGGGGTAGAAAACGTACACAGAGGGGAGTACAGCGCTGCCCAGGATCACACAGGAAGTCAGAGGAGAAAAGGGATCCAAAGGGGAAGCCTGTACAAAGGAACAAGATGGCTAAGACTCAGAAAGGAAGGGCACTCACAAGGCAATTCAGCATTCAGACTAACTACACCCAGGACGGACGTGCAAGACATATATATAATTAGGCTTTCCTGTTTTCAGTTGCTATTTTTGGTAAATTCTGGTGGGGTTTTTTCAGTGTTTTCAAGTGATTTCAATACCTTTAAAAAACAGTGGTTATCAGTGGTTACACATTTTGGCACCATTAAAAACAACAGAAAGTGTTTTTCCGGTGTTTATGGAATGTTTTGCTTTTATTATTTCTTGCTTTATGCACTGATAGCGCATGGTATATAGACAGTGTACGTACAGTGTATATGAGGTCCAAATACATTTTTGCAAATTTAACTTATTGTAGAACACCATACAATTCTTCTTCAGTGAGTCTTTGGTCATGTGCGCTCACTCTTTCCTTCCCATGTAAACTTTTTTCTGTGAAAAGGCCCTCTAAACATTGGCACTTGAGACGGGCAACGCCAAAACAGTCAGTACACAATTTGTTAACTCTGGCCATTGGCATAGCTTTGCCAATACTGGTGCACTTGAAGATTGTGATTCTCAGGGCAGGTTCTGCAACATTTGCATTGAACTGGGCGCTTATGCCCTCAGAGTTATTGAAGCGGTCAAAAATGAAGCAGCACTTTTGAAACTACGGAGGAAATTCCCCTGTACGGAAGGGATCTAGAACTTGTACAGAGTACGACAGTGAGGTTTCATTGACTTCAAATGCCATGGTTGGTGAAGGGACATTTCTATGCATCACTGCAAGCCATTTCTCATACATTGTAAAATAAAAGTTCCTGAGTTGCTCTTCAACATTGCTTTGCTTACCAAGTGGCAAGCACTCTAACATGGAACATGTTGCAGTGCCAGAGTCACTAAAGGTGTTGCCCAGCCTACTCTCAAGGAGATGTTTCCCATCTACACCAATTATGCTGAACACTTGGCAGATAAGGTTGTTTTCAGACTCTAGCTTTTTATTATGTCCACTACAGCAGTTAGGTTTTCCTGTAAAAATCTAAGAATGCATTAGAGTGTACTTTTTCACATCACTATTAATATGTGACCAAAGATCCTCACATTTCTTGCCTTTGCCATCATCACTCATCAAAAATTCTGTAAACGGTCGCCACATGGATAATATAGCATCTATCGCCCCTTGGATTGAGACCCATCATCTAAGTGACACAGTTGGGATGACTCTTTGATGCCACACAAAGCACAAAATGAGAAATATTTGCATTTTAGTTCCTGTGGATATCAAAACAGTGCACCAGAATGGACTAAAAAGTCAATAGCATTCTTTATTAACTCTGAAGATTGTAAAGATTCTTGCAGCATACGATCTAACAAGTGGCAAGGATCTCTTACAGGGAAGAACTTCAGCTCAGGTATCGATGTTGACAGGTCATCACACAACATTTTCATATACGTAGCTGAATCACTGCAAATACAAACAATATCACTCCAATCTTTGTTGAACTTGGAAAGAACCATTTTGCAGAGCATTCCAAGTGACACTGCGTTCCATGTTTTCCAAAAGTCTGGTGTCATGTTTTCACCACTATCCCAGATGCTTGGTGATAGCACTCTTTTCACATATACTTGTCACTATGCCTTGCATTGAATGTTTAAAGCCTGAGGTGTTGGCAATTCACCTACTATCAATACTGACTCACTAGAAACTGGGGGCTGATGTATCAAGAGTTTTTACCCATTCTCTGTGGGTAAATGTGATGACACGTATTGGGAAAGATTCCCAGCCATTTTACCTATCAGTGAAAGAATCAAACGCAGCCAAAATATCAAATATGATTTTGATATTTCCTGATTCTCTACAGTTTATAAAATAATTAAACAAGACCTAAAACATGCTTCTAAAACCTGTATCTTTAGACCAAATACCACAAAACTGAAAAAAGCAAAAGGAAGAAGAAACAATATTTTAGTGGCATCCCTAAACAACAAAACTCAAGCAGAATAATGTTAGCCCAGTCTTTCTTGCTGCTAGCTTGTATAACAAAGTTACATTGTATTGGCCCCTTCAGGAAGAAAAAAATGACTCTTTCACTCTCCTTTTTCTTTCTTTGAATGGCATTTAGTTTGTGGTGGTGCAGGTGTTTTTTCAGTGTTTATATGTTTTCACTGGTGAGGGCTATTTCTCTTTCAGTGGTGTTTTATTAGTTATTATAGGTTTAAACCTAAAACCGGACAGCCTATATATAATACAACATTAACAATAAAGGGAATGTGGGGTAAAGTACTCAGGAGCTCCACACGGTAAGACTGAAGCTCAGTAAGCTCCTCACCCACAATTGCTGTTACAGATACTGACTGAAAATACCCACATATAGGATATGTATGCAAAGGCAGGGTCTGTGGAGCTTATACCTATGGTGATGTTATAACAGTAACTCAAAGACAATACTCGGAGTGAACAAGAAACACCACCTAGGTAGTCAGCTGTGCCCACGGATCCTGGCGATCAAACAGGAACACGCAAGGCAGTAACAGCAAAGGGGTAGAACTAAACACAAGCACAATAGACAAGGAGCTAGCAAGGATGAGTACTTAACAGGAAAGGAAGGAAATCACAGGGCACACTTGGCAGAAAGCAGGTAACAAACATACAAGGTAACAGAAGCAAGACAGCAGAAATAGAAAGACAGCAAACTAGAACTGGAACCAAGGAAATGGGAAGAAAGGCAGGAACTGGAAAAGGATATACAGAAGGGGAGGCTACAAGGGTATACTAGAATAGTGCAGGTTCAGGAATCAAGAAAACAAAGTAGCATAGAAGGCAGTGCTGGGGCAGGAACAAGAATTGAGCAAAAGCTCAGGAGTCAAAGTAGCACTGCAGGTAGTGCTAGTTCAGGAACAAGGGAAACTGCTGCAGTTCAGGAACAAGGAATGCTAAGGCTCAGGAGTCAAGGTAGCACTGCAGGCAGTGCTAGTTCAGGAACAAGGGAAACTGCTGCAGTTCAGGAACAAGGAATGCTAAGGCTCAGGAGTCAAGGTAGCACTGCAGGCAGTACTGGTTCAAGGAAACAGGAAATAGCTACAGCTCAGGAAACAAGGCGTCAAGAGAGCAGTGCAAATCAGGAACAAGAAATAGCTGAAGCCCAGGAACGGGAACAAAGAATAACTATAGCTCAGGACCTCGGGAAACAAGGTAGCACTGCAGGCAGTGCTAATTCAGGTACAAGGAATAGCTATAGCTCAGGAATCCAGGAACAAGGATTAACTATAGCTCAGGAATCAAGGAATATCAAAAGCTCAGGAAACACTGGAAACAAGGATCGGCCTCACCAGTATACAGCTACAATGACCAACACTGGGCTGAAGGGAGCTGGGGCTTAAAAGAGCTCACAGTAATCACATGCATCAGGTGTGAGCAGGCTAGCAGTAGCCAGCCACAAGTGAACTGAATTCCTCCACCCATCCTTGGCCTGCAGGGGTGGAGACAAAGCAGTGAGCAGGGGATTATAGGTAATGGAGTTTCCAGCATGAGCAGACTGGCTTCCACAAAACCCAGCATGGATTGGGAATGGATGTCACTTCCTAAATGGTGTCCAAATGCCTGGAAGTCAGGATATGCATACAGGGGAGTGTCTGGAAGCATATTAGAATACTGGAAAGCCCCACAAGTAGGCCCCCTGGTGGTGGGCACGAGAGCACAGGGAGTGAATCGTGACAAGTGTTGGTAGATGGCCGCACCCATCGCTCTCTGCAGTGGTGGAACCTACATAATTTATCCAAAGGGTGGCCCTTTCTCGACCCTGTTCCACAGACAGTGCTAACAGCAGACGCATCGCTCACTGATTGTGGCGCACCTACAAAGTCACACAATCCAAGGATCATGTAGTCTAAAATACAAGAGCCTCCATATATATCACCTAGAGCTACTAGCTGTGTTTCTAGCTCTCAAAGCCTTTCAAACTCACCTAATAGGAAAAACTGTCATAGTCTGCACAGACAACATGACAGCTATGTACTATATACAAAAACGGGGGGTACACTCTCTCCAACTGTCACGCCTAGCACAAGCCATTTGGTCATGGGCCATACATCAAAAAATGTATCTCCTAGCAGAACATCTTCCAGGAGTAAACAATCAAATTGCAGACCTTCTTAGCAGACCGAGACAGCAAATCTACGAGTGGGAACTTCATCCCCAGATTCTTCTTCACTACTTTCAGAAATGGGGATTTCCTTATATAGATCTGTTCGCCACAGCTCAAAACGCAAAATGCCCAAGCTTCGCCTCGAGGTTCCCACACCCGCTCTCCAAAGGCAATGCCCTATGGATAAACTGGTCAGGGATATTTGCCTACGCTTTTCCGCCTCTCCCACTCATTCCGCTGGTAGTTCGGAAGCTCAGACAATCATCCCTCAAACTCATTCTCATAGCTCCCACATGGGCACGTCAACCTTGGTTCACCACCCTGCTAGAGCTTTCAGTAGTTCCACACCAAAAGCATCTCTGAAGTCATAGAGTTTGGTTATTTACAATTACCACCAGACTGTATGAATATCTTAAAGGAGGCTAGGAACCCTACTACTAGGGCATGTTATGCAGCAAAGTGGAAACAATGTGTTATATGCTGTAACAATATCAATCCCCTTGATGCTTCAGTGCAAAACATCATTTGTTATCGTTTACACTTACAGCAATCTGGATTAGCTTACACATCCATTCGATTGCATTTAGCGGCAGTAGCTGCATACTGCAAAACAGACAACACGTATCTCTATTCTGAGTACTGGTGATTAAAGCCTTCATGGAAGGACTGAAAAGAGTAATACCTCCAAGAGTCCACCTGCACCAGTATGGAACTTGAACATAGTCCTTACAAGGCTAGTAGGTCCACCTTTTGAACCAATGCACAAGTGTCAACTACAATTTCTCTCATGGAAGGTTGCTTTTCTTATTGCAATCACTTCCTTAAGGAGAGTTAGTGAACTCCAGGCACTAACTATACAAGAGCCTTTCTTTCAACTTCACAAAGACAAAAGTGGTTCTTGGAACCAATCCCAAATTTCTTCCTAAAGTGGTTTCTGCTTTTCACATCAATCAATCAGTTCAGTTACCCGTGTTCTTTCCTCAACCTGATTCTGTAGCAGAACAAGCCCTACACACACTAGATGTTAAAAGAGCTCTAATATGTTATGTGGAAAGAACAAAAGATTTTCGTAAGACTAAACAGTTTTGTTGCTTTTTCGCCACCACACAAAGGCAATCCCATTTCTAAATCCGGCATTACAAGATGGATCGTGAAATGTATCCAAACATGTTAAGTGAAAGCGAAAAGAACCTTGACAATACCCCCTAGAGCGCATTCCACCTGCAAAATAGGGGCTACTATGGCCTTTTTAGGGAATATTCCCCTAGCTGACATCTGTAAGGCAGCAACATGGTCTACACTGCACACATTCACCAAACACTATTGTGTAGATGTGTTAGCGAGGCAACAAGCTAATGTAGGCCAGGCAGTACTTAAAACACTTTTTCAAACAACTGCAACAGCTACAGGTTAGCCACCGCTTTGGGAGTTTACTGCTGTATAGTCTATGCAAAGCATGTGATCCACAGCTCGAATGCCTCGAACGGATAATGTTACTTACCCAGTAAGCATCTGTTCTTGGCATGTAGAGCTGTAGATTCACATGCGCCCACCGGCCTCCCCGGGTACCTATACCTGTTGCAGTGTTCTTACTTAAAATACATACGCATAGACATCTCTATTCTATCTTTACTAACTCCATTCTCACCCTCTGCGGGAAAACAATCTAACAATGGAGTCGATATCCATGCGCACTATCACCGAAAGGAGGAGTCACCTTACCTCGTGACTGGAAAGACTTCTTCGAAGAAAAACAACTTGCAAACATCTGGACCCAACACTAGATGGCAGGAGTATGTAAAGCATGTGAATCTACAGCTCTACATGCCAAGAACAGATGCTTACTGGGTAAGTAACATTATCCTTACTTTTTATGGCCTGATGCACATTGAAAATTCTCTTGCATGCCATATGTGAAAGCTATGGTATTTCTCTGTGGTTAGTATTTGAGACTTCATGAACACTGTTTTTACATACAAAAACCACTTGCCAACATTGCACATGTGTTTTGTATTTAATTTTTTTTCTCTCTAGCTTCATTCTTCGCAAATAGCATGCCCACATTTAAAACTGGTTATCAAACTATATTTATTGAGAAATAATATTGTTTAGACACAGCATGCGCAATTAACCTCTGCCGTCTTGTAGCGGGAGGGTGGACGTCTGTTAAAAGCTCATGGGGAAAAAAAAGCAAAAACAAATTTAATAGGTCACGCATTTGTTGGAGCTAATTTGCATTATAAATGCCAATGTTTTTTACCTAGCCATGTCGCAGTATGCAGTGCCGTAGGTGGCCAAAAGAGGTCCCTTGGGTACTGCACCCTGCATCATGGCATTGGCATTTGTGACATTGGCATTTATAATGCTAATAATTCCAACTTTGCAGGGTGCAGTACCATATGTGGCCAAAAGAAGTCCCATGGGACCTCTTTTGGCCACATATGGTACTGCACCCTGCATCATGGCTAGGTAAAAAACAGCGAGACCTATTGCATTTGCAATGCTTGTTCTCTCCAGCTCTTCTGTTCCCTCACCACTCGCAAGCTTGTGTATTTGTTTTAAAGTTGCATTTGTTGGAGAGGCAGGTAGCAGCAATTTCCTGCTGTGTGGTTTGCTACAAGAAAAGTGCTTTTGTGCATTTTTTATTTTTTTTAAATGTACTGATCTAAGTAGCGTTCTCAATCCCACCAGCCTAAATAGGTCATAAAAAATGGGCCTTTTTTTCAGGATCAGCAAAAAGGATTGGTCTACAAGGAAAATTGTCATTTCTGCTGTTGGTTGTAAAAAGTCTTTTGCAAACTATCATGTTTCTAAGAAATATTACCCACCCCCTTCACTTAGCCTTTAATGAGTTTGTTTCCAGTCATTTGTATGCTATACACATAAACAGGATAGTGAGTCCGTTGCATCTCATTGCTACCTTTCGCTGCTATGTCTGTATCTGTTTTCTTACTAGACATTGCGATCTTTCTTCACTTGTCAATCAATACAGGCAACTTTATGTGGGTATTCAATACAATACAAAATAGGTTTGCAGAAGGATCATCACACTCCTTTTTTCTTTGGTGAAAAGATGCCTTTTTTTTTTGCCAAGCTTCAGCTCCCTTTTTGAAGATGTTCTGACTTTCTAGGAATACGTTTTGTTTTAACATTCACATAAATATCTCCACCTATGTGTGGGATGTTGAAACCTATTTTTCAAAAAGAGGCTTATTTCTAAAAGCTAAAATAACATATATATTCATATTCTCAAACCAAACAAAGGAGCACTCAGCGGGTTGCAGTAATACCTGGTTTATTCACGCCATCCAACAGATGTGTTTCGGCAGAAGCTGAATTTCTCAATGTTGATTGCGCACAGAATAGAATCACCTGAACAGTTTTTAAATCGGCAGTGGCGGCTCCTCCGTTAAGGTGGCGGAGGAGCGTCATCCCACTGCCTTCAAGCAGGAAAAGAAAGGAAAAAATAAAAAATTGATAACGTAATGTTATTATCATTTTATCTGGTACTCCTGCAGCAGCAGCTTGCGTGAGGACATGGGGCGGGTCTGCAGAGAAGGGGAGGAGTGGTAGAACCCTCCTTAAGTGCTCAATGACTGTTTGGTCAGCCCTCTTGGGCCTCTCAAAACAGTCATACTCACTGTCCCTGTTGTTCATCAGGCTGCATTACAGCCTGCGTGGAGAACATGCCCACCCCTCCAGCCCCTGGCTGAGCGCCGTGTCATGGTGCTCAGACCAATCACAACGCTGCATTGCAGCATTGTGATTGGTCAGGAGAGCCTGTGTGCTGGGTGCTTCCTGTTCCTGGAGTCGACGAGAGCAGGAGTAGAGACGCAAGACCCGGTGGGAAGGTAAGTGTTGTTTTTTTTCTTTTTTTTTAAATTGTGACCCACGCTTCCTTCCATGCCTTTTTACGGTTTCAACTTTAAGGAGTCTTGGCTACGTAGTATCTGAAATTGAAACTACTGTTACAGCTGATAGAACAAGGCTCTGCATAGTGCACTCCTGTGCAAGCATCTGTGGTGCAACCCATACCTGTGTGCATCCAAGCCTTTGACTGTTTGCCATTTTCTGGTGAACTGTTAATCAAAACTTGCTTCTTTTGTGCTAAGCCAATTCCTGATGTGTTGACTTGCTCCTATACAGTTTTATTTTTTGGCATTTAAAAAAATAACCGTTTAAATAGTTTTAATTGAGAAAAGAAAGTCTACAGTGCACAGTGTGTGACGCCCACTACCAGTAATGACTCAAACAGAATTCATACAGTGTGATCTGGCACTACAAGTAACTCTGCATATCATATTATCACATCTCGGAGATTATCCTCATTAACAACACTCGAGTCATGAAGACTATTCATGTCTCAATTCAAAATAGAGTGGGGGAAGGAAAGGTTTGGAAATACGGAGTTAAGCACTGCAGTAGCTGCCTCTCAGTCCAAGACAGAAAGCAGAGTATCGGGCATTACAATTAGGGCAGTGAGGAAAGAAATAGTAAAGGGAGTGAAAAGCAGTGCATTTCCTACCTAGTTTTCTCTACAAGTTTAGCAGTGTGTCCATAAATGTATGCGCTAAATGGTGTATTTGGCCTTTCTTTCACCCTCAACCTTTGTCGAGAACCATAAAGATGCCTCCCAACCCCAAGATATAAGGTCTTTATTCATGTGTTGCAGCTCATGACTTGTTTCTACGGATTCTATGACTTAGGTCGGAAACACAAGAACTTTTGCTTCTTCCATGAAGAGGACAAATGTATTTGTTGCTACCTTGATTACTTTCAATCTCTGCCCATGGGTGGCCAAATCCCTTCCCCAGTTTCTCATGAAGACCCTTGTATCAGGGACTTGTGACCTTGATGAACTCAAAGTGTGGAATCGATTCGTAACTTTGCATCTGCTGCTGAAGGAACATGTACATTTGCTGATAGAACTTCATTGTCATTCCAGGGCTGTGCATTTAGTACTGGAAGTTGGTGGCCCTCTCAACATCTTTAAATGTTCCACTTTGTTTTGTGTGAGAGGTAGTTTCACACTGCTCAAATCAGTTCCTATGTGGATGATCATGCATCCTATTTCTTTTTCCCCTTCAAAGCGGAGACACACTGTTCCAGGTGACCCCACTTAGTTCATTGTTCCATCTCTTCTTGTAGACCACCACCCCCTTCCCCATTAAGGTTACTTTGGCTGGATTTTTGTAGGTATTTTATCATGAACAGCAGTATCCTTGCACCTAGTGTTATGTATGTGCTCCTGTAGTTAGGTTCTGGATTTTCACCACAAGCCTTTTAGATGTCTCAGGGCTTTGGGGCTGAGAACTTGCATATGTAAACAACACACACGTTAATCTGTCGTCAGAAGGGGTGGACACAGTCGCCAGCCGTCAACAGCAACTGATGTTGCTTATCTCACACCTCTGTGGAGGACATACCCTCAGCTTTTTTCTGTAGCCACAGCCATCTAGAGTCCCAATTGTCCTCCACAGTGCTCATTTGACTTGGAGGGGTTCTCCCCGATCTTTTGTAAGTCTCGTAGCAATTATTTACTCCTATGCTGCTGCTCTTTCACCACCGCAGAGGCAGTGTACTCACTTACTGGATTATTCAAGCAAATTGTTGCTCCTGCAATCATCAAATGGGCTTTTATTTTTCTGAACCAAAACAAACCATAATCAGCTGGGTTGCTCAACTTGGGCTTTTGAGCAGTGCTTTTTAAAAAAAAAGAAAATTGCCACGTTACTGGCTTTAAGCAACACAAGCTGGGTCATTTGCCATTAGCCATAGCTGATTTGCTTAAGTATGTCGTGTTTGGGGAACATTTACCCAGTGCACATCTGCGCTGTCAGGAAGAGGTTTCTTTGGAAACACCTGACTTATATTCTCATCAAAGATGCGCTAATGCCAAAAGAGCTGTCAGATTTCATTATCATGAAGAATAGCCGAGGTAAGTGCTTTCTCAGCTAGAAGGTGTAGTGCTAAGTGTCGTTTCTGCTGGTGAGGTAGTGAGATCCCTCCCCAATCCTGACATGTGAAGATCACTCTCACTTGCCCAAAGTGGTGAAAGTAACCCCAGGGAAGGTGAAGCGCCCAGGAGCTGAGGTCCCTTCAATGACTAAACACTTTCCTTCTCCGGAACGTCCATTAAAACGTTGACTTCAGCCCTAATCTGGGGGTGCCAGGTCCCATACCATCATTACACCATAGGGTAATGTCCAGTCTCTACTTTTGTGTGTGGGCTGCAGTTAATTGCAAAAAAAAGAGAAGCCCTCCTTACTGCTGAATCCTGGGTTAGGGGACAAGTCTCAGTTTTATCCGGTGACTTCGGAGACTCCAAAATCCTCTGCCTCCGTGGTTCAGCCCCGCTATGCTGTGCGCAGGTGGAACTTAAGGAAATTTGGCAATCAGCCAGCAAGCCGAGAGCCTTGGTGCTAGAAGCAACAGAAGGCTCACGGTTCCCCCAGTACTCTGGCAAACTATCAGTCTCTGTTCCTTATCCTAAAACGCAAGAAAGTATCCTCTCTAGAAACACTACCTAAACAGTCCTGTTAAGAGGTTGCCAGTACACCAGAGTCAAGCACTCTGAGGAATATCAGTCGAAACCAGTCCATCTTTCTTCCGGTTTGGCTTCTGGAGGAGCAGAAGTTTGATTTCCTCTCTAGTGCTACTGTTCGACTCTCAAACATCTTTTGCTATTGGTGATCTTTCTCCTCAGGAATCAGTCCCATTTGTTCTCTGCCCTGGCTGTCTTCCAGGAGAAGTTGGCGCAGAAGTTTCAGAGCTTCTTCCATCCACCCGGTGATCTAAATGCAGGTTTTGTCTCCATGCCATTCTCGATCCTCAGGTCAGGGGCAACATAGGCAACATTAACACTGTGAGCCACACTCCCACTGATTAGCTCTCTACATCCCTGGACTGCCCCGCTCAGGACATCCTGAACCCAAACTTCCCTACACCTTCTCTATGAATACGACTCAGAGACTTGCTCGGATGGAAAGCCAGCTAGAGACCGTAATACAGGGCATCAACAAAATATTATCGAACCTCACCACACCTTGGGAGCCTACCCAACGCCCACACCCCACACCCATAGCTACCAACAATAAACGCACAAGTCCACCCAAGGCCCAATGGCACAGATGGAACACAACCCCCTTCATGAACCAGCCTCAGAGACCCAAAAGAACAAGCACCGCAATGTCCATGAGCGAGGCGATTTATCTTGCCAAATCCTATAAAGCAACGTCAGCTGTCAACCCCAGCTCCGGAATCCAGGTTATCACTGGATTTGGAAGAGACCGCATTGTACCGAGAATGTCGAGGCCTCCAGCCTCCCTCACTAATATCCCCATGGCTCCCCTAACGAAGAAACGCAACAACAAGGGGACGACCAACTGCATGCTCATAAACTGCAGATCTGCTACCAAACACGCAACACAACTGGCAGAAACCATCCTCACCCATGACATAGACATTACGTTCATCACAGAAACCTGGTTGAATGAATCCTCTTCCCCTATCATTGACATGCTTGTGCCCCGGGGTTCTCAATCATCAATAAAGACAGAAAGAACCATTGAGGCGGGGGTATTGCAATCATCCACAAGAGCAACCTCTCCGTAACGGAAACTGACTCCTTCAAAAATAACACATTTGAATACCTAACCTCCACCATTAAGATGACTGACAACAAAACGCTATACTGCCATCTCCTCTACCATCCGCCAGGCAACACCCCTTCATTTGGAGAACACCTTTCCGACCTTATAACACACTGCTCACTCTCGGACTCGAACAACATAATACTAGGCAACCTCAACCTACATTGGAATGATAAAAATAACTCTCTGATCCAATCCATGAATGAACTTCTACGCAATAATAATCTTATCCAACACTGCACAGAGCAAACCCATAACAGAGGCTCAATCCTGGATGCCATCATAGCCCACGAAGATACAGTCACTATTGACCACATACTCCCTGTCGACTGGTCAGACCACCACATCATTCTATTTCACATCAATCAAAAGAGCCATTGCCTTCCTCGCACACAAGAATCTCCCCAGTGGGCGAGAAACCTATGACAGATTCCCCTCGCCGACCTAGAAGAAAGGGTAAGTGCACTCCTTCCCACCACCACGTGCGACCTTTCTACAACAGAACTTACTTCACACTACAATGCAACGATGACTTCCATACTTGACCAAATAGCTCCCTTGAAACAAAAAAGAGTCCGGAACATTCCATCGAGATCTTGGTTCAACACAGACCTAAACTCTGAAAGAAGACAACTAAGAGCTGCAGAAAGACTCTGGTGAAACAACCCGTCCACAATCCACCTTGATCAACTCAAAACTGAACGCAGGAAATATAAAAAGCACATCAAAAATGAAAAAACTTCCTTCTTCTGTGGTGCACTAAACAATGCCAAAAATCGTCCCAAAGAACTCTTTAATCTCATTAGACAACAAACATCCAAGCCCCCTCAACTGCAGTGCAGGCTTCCAAAGACCTACGTGATAACTTTGCCAATTTCTTTAACGATAAAATCACCAAGATTGAGCTCTCCCTGGATGACCACCTCCGCCCACCCAACGAAAGCCCACCCCCCTGCAAAGAAGACAACAACCCACCCAGGCACCCCCCCCCCCCCAACAACTGGAAGTCGTTCAATCCCATCTCCGAAGCAGAAATCATTGAAATGATTACTGGATCCAATCCTCGTCACACATTGAGGACCCTATCCCTGCCCAACTGGCCAAAAAGCTCAAACTCACCCTAGCCCCGCTCTGGACAAAGATTATAAATCGCTCCCTGAGAACCGGAATCGTGCCAGACTGTCTCAAAATCAGCCAAGTCACACCATTACTGAAAAAACCGGGCTCTGACCCAAACGATCTCAATAACTTCAGGCCCGTCTCCAATCTCCCATTCTTAGCCAAAGTACTAGAAAGATGTGTTCTCCTTCAACTTACCCGACACATGGACAGCAACACCCTTCTAGACCCTCACCAATCGGGTTTCGGAAAAGGTTGCAGCACAGAGACAGCGATCCTGAATGTCATAGATGATGTCTACAAATCACTAGATAAGGACAGATGCTGTCTACTCATACTCCTGGACCAATATGCAGCCTTCGACACGGTAGACCACAAATTGCTCATCAATGTACTCCGAGAAAGGGTTGGAGCAGAAGAGGTGGTCTTACAGTGGTTTACCTCCTTTCTGTGAATAAAAATAAAGAAAAACTTCACATCTGACCTACTCCCCATAAGCAGGGGCGTCCCCCAAGGATCAGTTCTCTCACCATCACTGTTCAACATCTACATGGAGCCCCTCACCACCATACTCAAAAAAGCCAACATCCCCTTCCACCTCTATGCAGACGACACCCAGATCTACCTAGAAACTTCCTCCATTGGTGACATTCAGAGACTTAATGACACTCTAAGAGAAGTCCAACACTGACTATCCCACAACCACCTGAAACTCAACCAAGATAAAACGGAAATCCTTCTCATATCCAACAAAGAGCAGACCCCCCAAATCACAGAATGGCTAAAAACCATTGATGCTCTCAACTGCAATCTCATCCCGGCCGACTCTGTAAAATCACTGGGAATCACTCTGGACCCTAACCTAGACATGGTCAAACATATCAGGAACACCTCAAAGAGTGCCTTCTTCAACCTAAAACTACTCAACAAAATAAAACCCTTCATCCCACCCAATGACCTTAAACAGGCTACACAATCCCTGGTTCTGTCCAGATTGCATTACGGGAACGCTACCCTCACAGGCACGGCAAAATCTCACTTAGCTCCCCTCAGATCAACTCTAAATGCAGCAGCCAGGATGGTCAGTGGAGTAAAGAAATACGAACACATCTCTCCCGCTCTCAGAGAGTTAAAATGGCTCCCAATCGAAATGCGTGCCAACTTCAGAACTGCTTGTCTCACACACAAAGCTCTGCACACTGGCAAACCTGCCTACCTGGCCTCCAAACTCAACAAGGCTGGTCAGACAAGGAATCTCAGGAGTACTAACACTCTACTTCTCATCCCTCCGAAAACTCACAAACAAAAAACCTTATCACGCTCCTTCTCTGGAAATGCGCCCAAAATTTGGAACGCCATCCCAGTCCATATCAGGACTAGCCCATCCTTCAAAAAATTCAAAAGCCAGCTCAAAGACCTCTTCCTCAACCGAACTCTTCCGAAAGGATAGCTGCCGACTAACGCTGAATCGGGCCCATTGGAACATACAGTCACTTTGATAAGAAGGCTTTTACATCACCTACCTCTTGACTCACTCCTCTGTCCCCCCTCCCTGATCAGGATTCGTGACGAATCAATGTGTTTACTACTGTTATACTTTGTATTCGATTGCTACATAACAAATGTTGTAAAGCGCTCCGATACCTTCGGGTCTGGCCAGCGGTATATAAAACTCTTAAATAAATAAATAAACTCATAGGTTCTCTGAATGCATTGTTTAAGGCTAGAGAAACCACCAGCCCCAGCAGCCTACAGTATCTGTGCAGCTCCACAGTGCAGCTCTTGCATACTGCAGTGGCTAGAGCAATAGTCCAAGTCTCTAGTACCTCTATTCCAAGAGGTGCTGCTGTTTCTGATTCAGCTGCAGTTCCTGACTTTAGTCCTAGGAGATAAAGCTAAACCTTCTGTTATGTACAGTTGCATCCCCACGGGATCTTTTACCCGGAGTCTTTTGTAAAAAATAAATAAAACTTACTAGGGATAACTAGACATTGATCCAGAACCAGTAGTTGCCACCATAAGTAAACCAGGTGGTATAATACGTTCATGGAAAGGTTTTCTAAACAGTGCCCATTGAGATATGTGTGAGAATGAAGGCATTTAGTCAGTAGTGGCCCTAGAGCTGTTTCTCTAGCAAGCCCATGAGATTTGAAGGAAGCTTTTCTCTGAGCATAACAGCTCAAACCCCTTAAACAACAAGACAGGAAGTATCTGTCTCCAAGGTCAGTTGTCACACCAGTTCTCCAAATACCAAGGAATCCTGGGACAGCAGTTTAATCATTCTTAGGTTATGCCTGTGGTCCCTGAAAACACAAGTACCTGATACTGTTGCAAGCTCATTGAGTTGCCAGTTGCTTCTTTTTCAGTCTTTCAGTTTCAGGGCATGGTGAGGTCAGACATTCAGACTTGGTCACCAAGTTTAAGATTAGAACACTCAGACACAGTTGGTTCAGAAATAAAGCCCAATAATTGCATTGTAAACGTAAACTAACACTGCAGTTAAATGTTTCTACATAACACTTGTGGCTCTGTGTCCAGTATGCAAGGAAGTAGTCTTGTCTGTGCTCTTGCCGAGCTGTAGCATAAGTTGCTTTACCAGTGGGCTCTGTCATTCTCACCAGAGACCCAGGCATTTCCATTCAGCATATCACGTTGTGTAAGATTGTGATTTTACTGAAGTGGAGTTCCAATTAGGTTCAGTTAATCTGGGCCTCTTGCTTGGCAAAGAAGTCTCTGTACAGGTGAAAGAACAATGGTCAAACTAGCTATGGGTAACTGACTAAAGTGTACAAAAATGCAATGGATGGAATGCTTGAATTAATCTCAGCCATTGGTAATCACTTGGGCTGCATCCCAGTCCATTGTTATTTTGCACACCTTGCCACCTCAATTTGGACCCAGCCTTAAGCAACCCTAGTTAGGGCTCATCTGCGAGGTATAGCTTGGTTCCAATGACACAGTGGCAGTTCGGGTTGGACTGTTCCCATTGGAACAGTGTCAAGTCTGATTTGCATATGGCTGGGTCCAAACTGGGGGTGGTATGGTGTGCAAAATGACGATTGACTGAGATGCGGCCCAGAGTAATTACTAGTGGCTAAGATTAATTCAAGCATTCTATCCATCACCTTTTGTTATACTTTAACGGGTAACTGACAGCACTGCGATGTCTGGAAAAAGTGGAAGTCTGCCTTAGATGAGGAAGAACGAACAGGGCAGTCTCCTCAAAAGCTGCATCCCAACCAGCAGCCATGCTTATCTTGCTACAAGCTCACCATCTCAGGTGGTTTTTTGCACATACACAGCCAGGACACCCTCAGAATACAGACTGCGAAGTTTGAAAAAGAAAAGACAGCTGGCCTTTTCTATCTGTGCACCCAGGATCTGGAACAACATCCCTGTATCCATCAAGCCCTCTCCAACTCTACTTTAGGAAAGCGTTGAAGACTCACTTCTTTAAAGAACTCTACATCACCTTGCAATAACCGTACACTCCCCAGCGCCCTCTCCTATTACTCGCTGACTTTGTTTGTATTTGACCATGTACAGCACTCTGCGCCATTTTTCTCTTTTACCACCACCATTGACTGTCATTTGCACTTTGTGTTTCCTGCCGCTATTTCAACGTAAGACCTTATAAATTAATAACTACGGTTCCCCTTTTGGATTTTTGTCAGTTTGGTGTTATTTTGTTTATTAAATTTTACTCTAGTTTTCTCAATATTTGTGGATTTTTATTGTTGTGCCTTTTGTGGCGTTAAGGGAGCAAAGGGTTTAAGCTGCCAGCCGAAAAAGTCTACAGAAATACCATATATATCCAGAAATTTTCTACATATGTTCTTGATCTCTATCCTTCCACAGCGCAGATGCAGTTTCGCAGCTCCCTCATTTTCTCTTTTCAACATTCTGTCTTGATGCATTGGTTCATGGTGTCAATCTGGGAAACGGAGTGCGTTCCTGTATATTTGTGAACCCAAATTAAGACAGTCTAGTCAAAAATTATGAGCCTCAACCTAGCCAATTATTGCTTCCGGTCTTACTTGTCTTAGGAATCTATTAGCTCCAAAACCGTGGCTGAGCTGCCACCTCTTCTGGGAACATGCAGAGTGAGAGAGCCGCAAGCGCTATACCAGACTCAACAGACTAATAGGTTCCATTGACTCTTTTGGGTATCATCAGTGTACGTCCGCTTCCTCTACACCATGTCATTTGGCCCACTGAACACTGCATTACTGCACACAATTACGACAGATGTACAGTCTATAGCAGGCCAACAGCATATGAGCAAATTCAGCCCTAGTTGGCTACCTAAGAACCATTGCAAGAGGTAAAAGGATTTCCCTATTTAGGAGCATTGACATCTTTTTTGTCAACAGAAAGGGGACAAGGATTTTACTCCCTCTATTTCTGGAGTAGAAAGACTAGAGGGCTGTGCTCAATACTTGACCTCTGGTCTAAATCGGTCGCAACAACTCCTTCCCTCCCTCCCCGCCTCCCCAAATGTTTGCAGAAATTCTGAATGCTGTCTTCAATTCAGTCCAGTACTAATAGTCCAGAGTGGACCTTCAAGAGGCTAGTTCCATGTACCCATCTTTGAAGATCTCACGGTGTATTCTTGTTTCATTGTGGGAAAGCAATGCAACCACTTCAGGTACCTTCCATTTGGTCTGTGTTGCCCCTTAGGACCGTGACAAAATCCTGACTAGTGGTAAACCTTTCTGTGTAACTGGGGGCCCATTGCTTTCTGTTCTTAAACAACTCCCTCATTAAACTGCAATCAGGAAAGGAGACCCCTACCTCACCCTGAAGTTTGAGTCTTTGCATAATCTGGGATTATCAGTGAATTATTCCAAAAGCAGTAATACCATACAAAATAATTCATCTAGCCCTCAAGCCTAGCATTAACATTCCCTCTAGAGAGGACATGGGTCAGATAGTAGGTAATTTCTTTTACAATGAGACCATGATAACCTGATTGTTCCAGAGGCTTCTGAAGCTGCAGACCTACATTTTGATGTTCCCATTCAAGCCAAGCTCTACATGCATTCCCTGCAGTTTTACCTAGCTCCTAGTTAACTTTCACACCGTCTTTTGTACCAAATCTGCAGTGGTCAGCATGTTTCCAAGCTCTCGATGAGATGCACTTCTGCCTGCTCTGTACTCAGTTTGTGGGCAGCTCCGACTACTCCGAATAAGGGTGATTGTCACAACGCTGGGACTCCCCATTAGTGTTTTGCAGAACAAGTCCTATTTGTCTCTAAAGATAAATGTGTGGGAGCTGAAGGCCATCTTCCTGTCATGGACAGCTCTCCCTGCAGAAGTGAGATTCATATTATGGTGATTAATCTGTTCAATGCTACAGCCCTCTTTTTTGTGCGTCTGAACAAAATGCTCTGCAGCTCTCCAGACTGGATCTTGAGATTGGGGTTGCAAAACTGCTTATTCTTGCTGTTCACCCACATTGTATTTATTGACAACACCAGACAGAACAGCATTAGCAGGCCCCTCTATTCATCTCACTACCAGGAAGTTCTCCAGGAAGTCCTCACACTCCTCTTCGAAGCCTAGGACCATCCATCCATGGACAGATCTGCTGCTCATTTACTCTGCAAATGCAGCCAGCTTACCTCTTTGATGGGCAGGGTGCTTGGATCCCTAGGGGACAGCCTGATGTGGTGCTTGACACCAAAATATCTATCTATACGCATGCCGACGCGCGGGGTGCTGCTGCGCGGGGCTTTCTGGGTCCGGCCTGGCGCCTGGGGATGTTCTGGGGTGGGGAATCTGTCACTAACGTGTCTCTTTCAGATTCATATTTCACTATACTAATTTTCAACACTAATCCTTTATGGGTTCCGGAGTAGCCTGCTACTCGCCAGAAAAGCGCTTCAACACCCCATCAGGGGTAACAGGCGCTATATGAATGCAAACCTTTCTTTCCCTTCTATCCCTCCGCTATCCTTCTCACTCCAAATAACTGACTAATATCCACGACTCAAATTACTTTCATATTTCACCATACTAATTCACCACTAAACCTTTATGGGTTTCCGGAGTAGCGTGCTACTCGCCAAATAAAAGCGATTCAACACCCCATCAGGGGTTAGAAGCGCTATATAAATACAAACCTTCTTTCCTCTTCTATCCTTCTGCTATCCTTCCGAATCCAAATAACTGACTAACATATCCACCACTTAAAATTTACTTGCATGTTTCACTATACTAATTCAACACTAATCCTTTATGGGTCCCGGAGTAGCGTGCTACTCGCCGAAAAAGCGCTTCGACGCCTTGTCAGGGGTAGTAAGCGCTATACAAATGCAATTACAATACAATACAATACGATTTCCCTCCAACTTCTCTGATCCAAAGGATTCTCGATAACAACAGAATAAATCTAGGGTGCACTGTCATTCTAGTGGCTCAACTTCTTCAGTGGTATTAGGGAAGATTACTCCTGTCCAAGAAGGGAGGGAGAGTGTTTACCTCCCCCCGATAATCTCTCAGTTTGAGCGTGTGGTTGTTGAGGAGCTGAACATTTAACTCTGAGAACTTAGAGGTCATGTTGGCACCAGTTAGTTCTCTACCGGAGCTCAGTATAGAGAAAAATGATGAAATCCTGCCACTGGGCACTTTAAAATATTAACTAACAATTATTATAAATCAGTGTCTTTTTTTTTTTGTGCCACCTACCTGAGATATGCCTGCATGTGGGCACTTGCTATACTTAACTCGGGGCGTTTGTGACATGTCAAAAGAGGCCGGGGTAGAACCTTACAGCCAACGAGGCCATCAATGGACACTGGAAAGGCCTAAAGAACTTGTTTCTTATTATGGTCATGGTCACACAGACTCTTAGGACCTGAATCTAGTCTTTGTTAAGATGATTGGAGATCTTTTGAGATTATGGCATTGTGCCACCTTAAATTTATTTTGAAGCGGAAGAGTTGGTGTCCATAACATCAGTCAAAGGCATAAATGGGCTGCAGTCCCTTCGTGCTTCTTAATCTTTCAGTGTTTCACATGAACAGTGATCATTCTCCGTTCATTTTTCCCACATCCCCATTCTTCTTCTGCTGAGGAGGCTTTGCTTACTGTTGACATCAGTTATACCTTGTCCTTCTATTTGGATTGACCAAGGGATGTGCTTTCCACAGTCTGGTGATTTTTTGACTGGTTGTTAATAAGGCAACTACTCCCTGAATGTCGTGTATTACCTACTGTTATAATTTGTGAGGAGCCCAAAAACGACCTAATTTCTGGTCACATTGCTCCAGCTTCAAAGGAGCATCCCCAGGCATGAACCTGTCGGAGACTGATAGCAGGCTACTACATTTCAATAGTATGGTTTTGAGGCTTCTTTGCAGAGGGATATAAGGATTGTTTAGGACGTTCTGTGCCTTTGTTTAACATGCCTGATGCTGCCTTTCACTTTCTCATTCTCCTGTGCCTTGGAATCTAGAACTCCACAGCTCTGGGTTAAAACAAACACTGATTGGCCCCTTTTTTAAATTTAATACACTGTAGGAAACTGGTGTGGTTGAACACATGTACAGCAAAGGAGGTGTGTGGCATAGAATGCACTGTACCTGCTTGCAAAGTTCTGTTTAACAGCTAAAGAAGCAGTTACTGATCCCACAAATATGTTAGAGGGCCACAAACTAAGGGCATTACAAACACCATAAAGATATGTTTGTCCGTTACAAAGGTTTTCCCATTCTTTATATCAGCACAGCCTATGGGTGGTGTATAGTTGCAGGAAAGGACACA
This sequence comes from Calotriton arnoldi, assembly GCA_963921515.1. Classification (NCBI taxonomy): domain Eukaryota; kingdom Metazoa; phylum Chordata; class Amphibia; order Caudata; family Salamandridae; genus Calotriton; species Calotriton arnoldi. The sequence goes on along the minus strand of CAWUFW010004741.1, from coordinate 828,415 downwards.
AAGGAGTATGCATAGTCTGTCTGCCAGACAGTTTCACCTGGGGGGGAATTCCCTAATTCACCCAAAGATTTAACTTCATGAGACACATGGAACAGTACTGTACGTTAATCTTGCTTATATCCAATTGTAATTTTCTCTGAAGCATTCCAGGTCTTCACTGACACTTCAGTCATAGCTTTTGGATCCCAGTAGCACCAAGAGGGAAGGCTTCATACCATGATCCTTGCTTTACCCTCTCTGACACCCTTCCTGGTCACTCGGAATGCTCATGGCACTGCCACCATTACGGGCATCATTTATTTAGAGAGGCTGACAAGACCGTCAGGCAACATTTTTTCTGTTGTGCTCTGGCTTGGCTAACGGACCTTGTTTGAGGCATATCATACTATGAGATTTGACACTAATGAGGAGGACATCAAATTACTGAGAAAACGACACCAAAGACTATGGCTTTCCTGATATACCTTAATCCTTTTATTTAATTCTGACTCTTCCGATGGATACTTCTACCTGCAGATTGCTCAACTTTGGATATCCCCACATGCCAGACTGGTCCAGAAACTTCTGTAATAGTCTGCCGCACCGTGGGAGGGCACAGGCTTTGTTATGACATCTGACATGAGGTTGTGAGGACCTCAACAGGCTATAGTGCCAGGACTGGCACTCTGACATCAGTTCTGTAAATTCCATACCTTTTGGCGCTTCCGGAGCATCATTATCTCACACTCTACAAAGAATTTTTAGTCTCAAAACGTTTTAAGTTTGTGCAAATAGGTACATGTCCCCTCCGAAGAGTCTGGTTTCAAGTCCTGTTACCAGTGTGACAGCCAAATGTCCATCACAGATACTCACAATGACTGTTTCTGGTGCCTCTGGTTGAGGCACGACACGTTGCTGCGTGTCCTCTGCCAGCAGATGCACCTGAAGGCTGGCAAGGAGCATATGGCCAAGCTTTTTATAGGTCGCTCTGAAGAGGGTCGCCTGGAGCGCTGCAAGATGAGGTTGCAGCCAAGGGGGAGGTCAAAGGTCGACCCCCCGCCTGCCATATCTTAGAAGAACAAGAAGAGGCACAAGAAGAAAAATAACTCCACTTCGCCTTGAAGGTCAGAATCAGGCATGTCCAAATCCCCTCTGGCCCCTTCCCCGGAGCCAGAGTTAGTGGAGACTTCCCCAGCGGCACCACATGCACGCCTGAGCCAGCAGTACCATCTCCACGCCCACCTCTGCTCCCTTCTGAACTAACGTCACTGCCGCTTTCTCCGGTGTACCCGTCACTGGGAATGGCTCTGTCATTCTTCATGTTGACCTTGATGGAAGTCTTAAAAAGGTGGCCGTCCCCTCTGGAGCACCCTTGGTTCCCAAGGGACCGGGCACAGGCCCCTCCGGACTTCTCTTCGGGATCACCTTTGTGCCATACAGATTCTGCCTGGCACTGTCCTGTGTTTTGGTCCCCTTCCACGCCTACTGAGTTTGAGACTTGCATCAGTGTAAACTTTAGCTCTGGTCAGGCTTGACCGTACGCTAAGTCCAGCGCTGGCATCTGACTCCATTCTGTAGCCCATTCTGACTCCAAGTATAACGCCACCTTTGGCATCGATGACTGCGTCGACAGGTGTGCTGCAACCTTCACCTGAATCCCTGTTGCCAGTCAAAATCTATCACTTCAGTGGAAAGACATTCTAATGACTGACTAACATATCCACCACTCAAATTACTTTCATATTTCACTATACTAATTCACCACTAATCCTTTATGGGTTCCAGAGTAGTGTGCTACTCGTCGAAAAAGCTCTTTGACGCCTCGTCAGAGGTAGTAAGCGCTATATAAATGCAATTACAATGCAATTACAATACGTTCTGTAGGAAGGACATTATGCTTATACCACATTATTGGTGCTTATTTGGATGTCCAGTGCAATGTTGGAGGCTCTGGGCTGCCTTCAGCATTTTTCGCCCTCCAAGAGGCCATTGGGCTGTACACAACTCCTGACCATATTCACTCTTTTCCATGACCATTTCCCCCAGAGGTCCTCCTCCTACCACAACCTGCAGTAGAGCAAAGAGCCATTATCCTTATGGTTATCCTGCAGGTGGCATTGTCCACTTCAGAAACTTAGTTTCAATTCAACTAGGCTCTCTGTGACTCCTTGAAGGAGCCCTGGGGGAAACAAAACCATCTTCGTGTCCGGTGATCCAGCTTCATAACCCTTCTCCCATCATCCAGATTCAACCCTGTACCTTGCCCTACGCATCCTTCAGCTAAGGAGTATAGGAAGTCCAAGCGCCTGGATGCCACAGGAAAAAAGACTTTTTCGGCTGGCTGCTTAAACCCTTTGCTCCCTTAACGCCACAAAAGGCACAACAATAAAAATCCACAAATATTGAGAAAACTAGAGTAAAATTTAATAAACAAAATAACACCAAACTGACAAAAATCTAAAAAGGGGAACCGTAGTTATTAATTTATAAGGTCTTATGTTGAAATAGCGGCAGGAAACACAAAGTGCAAATGACAGTCCATGGTGGTGGTAAAAGAGAAAAATGGCGCAACTAGACGCTGACCTCTGTGGAGCACGAGTCAGATACCCTAGCCAGGTTTGTACTGGTCAAAGGTTTTACCTTTGGTATTTAGTCCCTTAGGTCACAATCCACCATAGTAGTACACCTCTAAAGACCGTCTGGAATTCAGGGGAGGCACTGAGAAACTCACAGGGTGGCAAGCAGAGGCCGGGAATTCCAGGTCCAGTTGCTACTGGTCAGCTGGGCAGTTGCAGGAAAAGCCCTCGTACCTTGTTGTGTCCCTGTAGCTTTAATAGGAGGTCCGACTAATGCACCTTGGAGTTGATTCGGAGTCCAGTTGGGCACAAAAGCAAGAGCAGGTCCACCCTCCTATACTCTTCTCAAGTCTTACACAGCAGGTTCAGTCTTTGTCTGATGTTCTGCAAGTCAAAACCTGTTCTGAAGTGGGTGTCCGGAGATGCCTCATTTATGCCTGGCACAGCTAGTGGGTGGGAATGACCTCTGGGGACACCCAACGAATAGGGTAAAGGTTCTCAAGGCTAACCCTACACACTTTGGGCGTTTTCAAGGCGGTGAAGTCTTTGGCCACACGGTTCTTGGGATCTGAGGGCTAGGGAGTGCGTGGGAAGTTTACTCTTGTAATCCTAGTGTCCTCCCCCCATCTAACAACAAAATCCAGTTTTAGGCAGTCCCTCTACTCACAACAACCTCAGAGACCGATGTGTGATTGAACAAAGCTGAGTTTTCAGCAACCAGACATGGGATGATCCCTTTCCTAATAAGATGCTAAGTATTATTTTATTGTGACTTGACCTCGTAAGTCGCAGCAAAAATAGAACTGAACTGATGTTAGGGCACTGGTCTTGTTTCTCTTTGACCTAGACGATGTCCTCATGATCCCTTGCCCCATGTCTGAATGAAGGCTGCACCATCTAACTGTGCCGAAGAGCTATTGCAGAAGTGTCGGTACAAGTCTGACGTGTGGGGATGTTCGAAGATGTAGAATTTGCAGGTAGAGTATCCAACAGATCGTTATCGAAGGTAAGTAACTTTTTCTTCCAGGTAAGAACATTCTACAAAGAGCAGTTCCAGATGATGATAGTTGGCAGATAAAGAATGCTTACGCTGTGCACAGGCCTTAATCCTTGCCTGCTACACCACATCCTAGATGATTTTACTGAAAAAAGGTGGGTTACTCACAAGGAGCAGAAGTTGTACCCCTGTCTGAAAAGCTAAACCCCTTCATGAACTTTCCATTAAGGTTAGCTGAATAACAATGTTTTCTAGGTATTATGTGTGAAGTAATGGTTAACAATTTCCATTCCATAATTAATATATAATAAAGCATTGAATGATTAACAATGGCCATGTAGACAACAAAGAGTTAAAGACGTTTATATTACTATATGAAAGACATTGATCCACATTTATCAAATATACATGTGAGGGGTGATCACGGTGCTGTTTAAAAAAAAAAAAAACCTTTTTATTTGATTTTAAGCATTTTAAAAAAACAATACAATTTTGTCGTCGTAAATTATTACACATACATAAGCCTGATGTTAGACTCACATATGCAGTATAACTGGTGTGTGGAGAGTCTTATCATTATCTGATATCGTATTGATGTTGGGTTATATCATAAAGTTGCTTCCACTTTGTGTTAGTCTACCTCTACGTGGTAATATTGCCTGAGGGAGTCTATATTGAGAGAGAATCATTAGGAGGGAGCAACTCCTGTTGGGGGAGAACAATCAACTGTGAACTGTGGAGCACACTGGGGGGGTCGCGGGGTAAAGGTGGTGTAGGTGGGTGGGTGCTTGGGTGCGTTTTTCATGGGGATGCGAATATAGGTGAGGCTTGCTTTGGATGGGTCTCGAGGTAGCTGTCTGTGGCGTCCGCTCAGATAAGCTACGTGGAGTGCTCTGATGAGGGGAGGTTCCGTTTGCATCTGTGGGAGTGGATGTACCATTCTGTGTCTCGGGCAATCGCGGTGATATGGAGGGGGATTGGGTGTTTTCGGTGGTATGCCTAAAGCACTGGAGGAGCGTAACCATTCTGTGGAGATGCGTCGCTTGCGCATTCCTCTGACCTCTTTGTGTCGAAGAGCATCCTCCTCGGATGCTCCCCATTTATTAACTGCTCCTGTCCAGGCCGCTAGTGGAGGCCTTGTGGGCGCTCGCCAGTGCATGGCGATTCCACGTTTTGCCAACAGGAGGGTCAGAGATGCAAATAGTGTCTGAACTTAGCAGTGTTTTCGATGTCGGAATATACAGAGCGCAGGCCTCCCATGTAGTTATGTCGGTGAGCCCGGTTACCTCTCGCACTGTGTTATGGATTGCATCCCAGTAGAGTCGCAGCTCAGGGCAGTTCCGGAACATGTTGAGGAATGTTGCACTAGGGGCTTGGCAGCGGGGGCAGGAAAACTGTGAGTTTGATAGTAGCACTGGTGTGGCTCAGGCGTTAAGTACACTTGATGCAGGAAGAAGAGTTGTATGTTTTTAAACCGGGAATTGTGTGACAACTTTTCCGGGAACTTTAGGGCTTGCTCCCATTCCTTGTCATGCAGTGGCCTCTCGAACTCTTCCTCCCACTTGTGGCGTAGTGGGGTTAGTGATACGGCCGTTAGTTCGCTAGTTCGCGTAGGGCTTTGTATATCTATGTAATTATGTGCTGCCTGGGGCCCATATGTAATATGGCTTGGAGGACTGGGTGTGTCGCTGGCTCGCTCTCAGACATGTTCCATATCCGGCGGCAATCCGACACTAGCTGCTGGTGGAGAAGGAATTGACCTTGGGGGAGTCAAGTCTCCTCTATTAGACTATCAAATGTAAGAAGCTGACTGTCTGCAAAGAGGGACTCCACTTCAAGTATTGAGTGGTCTGTCCAAGCCTGTAGGGTTCGCACTGTGTAATACTTGTTACCCCAGGGCAGGCCCGCAAGTGGCAGCAGGGGGGTGTATAGCGGGGTTTCACAAGATAGGCAGATCCGTAACATACAGGACTGTGCCACTATCACCTGTATTGGGTAGGTCGAGATATGTCGGGTGCCTGGTAGGAGCAGACGTCAGATCGCTGATAGCGGTAGAGGCCCCGCGTCTGGACTGGTCTCACCTAGACTACGGCCTGCTGTCCAGCGCCATAGCCACTGGAGCAGATCTGCCAGGTAATATGCTTCGAATGATGGGGCTCCCAGTCCACCCTGGTCTATTGGTAATTGCAATTTAGACAGGGCAACCCGTTGGCTCCCACTACCCCATTTGAGGGTGCTGAGCCATGTGTCTAGCTCTTGAAAGAATGAGTGGGGGGGGAGGGGGGCCGGAAGGTTTGCAAAAAGGTAAAGGATGAGTGGGACAAGGACCATCTTTGCTAGGGTGATTTTTCCCAGGGGGGCTAAGGGAAGAGTCTTCCAGAAGCTAACTCTGGCGCGAATGCCCGCCAGCACTTTGCGATGATTGGCTTCATACATAACTTGTGGGGTGTGGTAAAGTTGTAAGCCCAGGTAACAGAGGGCTTGAGCACTCCAAGGAAGGCTGACACCCCAATACACACCTCTCACGGGGGGAAGTCAGGGCTGAGTGGGTATATAGAGGATTTTGTCCAGTTAACTCGCAGGCTGGCCTCCGTAGGAAAGTCTGCTAGAGTGGTCAAGATTGGTTCCAGATCCATTGTAATGTCGCGCACATAGAGTTTTAGGTCGTGTACACAGTGCTGTTGATAAAAACGGCAGCCCAAAATTGTGATCAGACATATGTATATATATCCATCAATGTCTTATTACAATTTTGGGCTGCCATATATATATGTATATGGCGTGTCACTTGCATTTGAAAAAGGAGAAGATGCCAAAACGTGGCATGCTGGTCTAAATAAATCAGAATCCTGCAATCCCGCAGTGTGCTTCATTGTTTTTCCAGTGGGAGCAGTCTGTCTTTGTATATGAATGTGCGGCCACTATCACCTTTTGGAACAACTGTCCTCAATCAGTTTGACAGTTTTAGTGGTGTTGGCGGGAGAGCTTAATGAGTTCAAGGAATTTAAAATCTGCCGAAACGCTGCAAGCCTAGCAGTGCTGGTCACAATAAATATCCGCCAATAGAAATGCAGCAAGATCCTTTTAAACAGCGCAGTTTGCATACTGGTGTGTCACTCGCATTTGAAAAAGGCGAAGATGCCGAAACTCGTCATGCTGGTTTAAATAAATCGGAATTCTGCAATCCTGCAGTGTGCTTCATTCTGTTTCCAGTGGGACCGGTCTGTCTTTGGAGATATATATATATTTTTTGCAGGGTGCTCCAATGCTTTAAAGCCCATTTGTATCAATTCATAATGTTTGCATTAATTTAAATTCCAAAAGTGTGCCTTTCTGGCTGCATGCATCAACAGTGTTTCAACCTTTTCATAGTTCACAGGATCTTCATCAGGACGAAGGTATTGAACTGAACACTTGAACTCCGTGACAGGTAATAAATATCCCAAGGAAAAGGTATAAGAGTAACCTCACAGTACAGGTGAAGGGACCTATAGAAACAGGACCAGGAGTACGGTTTTTCCAACTTGAGCAATATACGTACAGTGGAGAATGAAGCACAAGCTTGTCAGTGGCAAAAGTCAGTTGGTGTTTAAGGCATTCCCACTACAAATAAGTGCACATTGAACCCTTTGTTGAAGGCATGAATTTGTGTAGCCTGTTACTACTTCAATAGTTTGAGGCACACAAGAATATGACAGTCTTAGCGTGTCATCAGGGCATTCCTAATGTAATGTTGCCATCTTAGTACAAAGCCGTGCATTGCTAACAACATTAAGTATTATCCATTGCTTTTGACATTAACACACATTTTACTTTCTTTCAAAGCATTAGATTAATGATTTCAGCTTCTCTAAAACATTGTTTGTAGTATTATTAGAATTTGAAGGAGTTGATAACTTGTGAAGTCTGCCATGTACGCAATGTGAGCAAAATATTACTTGTGAATACGCAAAGCTTATTTTCCTTCTTATCATAAAATCAACTCTCTGCAGCTTTATCTCCCTTAAGAGATTTTTTTTCCATTCTGTAATAAGCCAATCCTTCATACACACCCTCTTATACTTTTTGCCAACAAATGTCAAACCTCAGTCTCTATTCTCAAGTACCCTTACCTCACTGCCCCACTTAATCCACCTGTCATTCCATACTCCGGTGTAACAAGCTAGGCTGTATGGTAATAAGCTGCTCGGTTCCTTGCAGGCTGGCCAGTTCACTGTCAACTCTCTGAAACAGCCCTCATTCACCTCTCTAAATGTGTTGCTTTTCCTCACCACAGTAGACTAATCTACTCAACACTATTGCCTCCCTAGATATTGCTGGGAAAATCCTTGAGTGGCTCACCGTCCACCTCACCAAATGCTTATTTTTTGTTTACTGGTGATCGTATCAGTTCAGGTTCATCCTACTCTGTGTGGCTGTTCACAAAACTCTGTCTTTGGCCCCTATTGTTGCTTTAGTTGTGTTCCCTGAGTGTAATACTCTATCTGAAAGAAACACGTTAGTTATAGATTCCTTACCTTAGAATTACCCCCAGGCGTCAGACTGGATCCGGAAAGTTTTTTTGTCAGCAGTTTTTTTGGCGACAAAGCAGACACCGCTCTAGAGCGTTTCAAGGACTCATGGGCTACGGCCAAGTCCTTGGGCCTCTCCACCCGCCCTGCGCAGTCTGCTTTTTGCCCCTTTCGTGGCTACAGAAGGGGTGCCCCGCTACGTCCCGCCCAGAGCCACAGGCCGCAGCAAGTTACCCAACCTTCGCGTGGCCGGGGACGTGGGAACAACCGTCGTGGTTCCGGGGGCCAGCGGGCGGGCCAGTCCACCAACCCCCCCCTCTGCAGCAGCCTCCAAACCTTCCTAGTCCAACTTTTCAGGCCCATCAAACGCCAGTGGGTGGCAGGATTCGCCATCACCTCCCCCACTGGCGCACCATCACGTCGGACAGGTGGGTTTTGCAAATAGTCCGAAGGGGCTACTCCCTCCCCTTCGAGGCTACCCCTCCAGCCATGCCACCGCAATAGCACCGCATGTCGGGGGATCACCTGGCCCTTCTCCAGCAGGAAGTTACGGCTCTTCTGGCCAAGGGAGCCATTGAGCGCGTTCCTGTATCAGAAGTAGGTCGTGGTTGTTATTCCCACTACTTTCTGGTCCCCAAGAAGGACAAGGGCCTGCGTCCTATCTTGGATTTCAGGAACGTCAACCGCTTCCTCCGGAAGGAGAAGTTCAAGATGTTGACGCTCGCTCAGGTCTTGTCTGCCCTCGACCCGGAAGACTGGATGGTAGCGCTGGACTTGCAGGACGCTTATTTTCACATTCCCGTCCTGCCGGCCCACCGGCATTACCTACGGTTCACGGAAGCCACGAGCATTTTCAGTTTACCGTGCTCCCCTTTGGCCTTAACAGCGCCCCTCGGGTGTTCACGAAAGTGATGGCGGTGGTTGCAGCGCATCTGCGCAGCTCAGGGGTTTCAGTCTTCCCCTATCTCGACGACTGGCTGTTTAAGGCGGGCTCGCCCCAGGCAGTCGTCTCCCACCTCCAGATTACGGCCGACCTCCTGCATTCGCTGGGGTTCTCCATCAATGTGCCGAAGTCACACCTGATTCCCTCTCAGAAGCTCCTCTTCATCGGGGCGGTTGTGGACACGACGCGGTTTCGGGTCTATCCTCCCGAACAGCGAGTCCGGGATATTCAGGCTATGATTCTGATCTTTCAGCCTCTATCCCGGGTTTCAGTCAGAATGACCCTGAGGCTGCTGGGCCTCATGGCCTCCTGCATCCTGCATCCTGCTGGTCGATCATGCCAGGTGGCATATGCGGGCTCTGCAGTGGGACCTGAAGTTCCAGTGGGCGCAGCATCAGGGGAATCTGTCCGATTGCGTCCAGATCTCGGAGGGCACTGCACGCCAATTGCAGTGGTGGCTCACGAACCAGGATTGGGTCAACGGCAGATCCCTCTCCCTTCCCCAACCAGAACACACAGTGGTGACAGACGCTTCCCTTCTGGGATGGGGCGGCCACATGGGAGAGGCAGAGATCAGAGGCCTCTGGTCTCCGGCGGAGTCCGGGCTCCACATCAACCTTCTGGAGCTTCGGGCGATTCGTCTTGCACTCAAAGCATTCCTTCCCTCTGTCCGGGGAAGAGTAGTGCAGGTGTTCACGGACAACACCACCACCATGTGGTACTGCAACAAACAGGGCGGGGTGGGGTCATGGACCCTATGTCAGGAGGCCCTCCGCCTCTGGACATGGCTGGAACATCAGGGCATATCCCTGGTGGTTCAACACCTGGCAGGTTCGCTGAACGCCAGGGCCGACGAACTCAGCCACAGGTGCATGATGGATCACGAATGGCGTCTTCACTCGGAAGTGGTGCAAGGTCTCTTTCAACAGTGGGGAGAGCCTTGGTTAGATCTATTCACCACCGAAGGGAACGCGCAATGTCAGCAATTCTGCGCCTTGGAATTTCCAAGGCGGCACTCGCTAGGCGACGCTTTTCGTCGCGAGTGGAGTTGCGGTCTGTTGTACGCCTTTCCACCTATACCACTTCTGCCCAGAGTGCTGAAGAAGATCAGGCGCGACCGGGCCGAAGTCTTTCTGGTGGCTCCGGATTGGGCACAGAGAGTCTGGTATCCCGAGATGCTCAACATGGCCATCGATCCTCCGACCCGTCTACCTCTTCGGGAGGATCTTCTGTCGCAGCAACAGGGGACGGTCCTCCACCCGAACATGTCCAGCCTCCACCTCCTTGCGTGGAGATTGAGCGGCGACAGTTGACGTCATTCGACCTGACTCCCGAAGTCTGCAATGTAATTCTGGCAGCCAGGCGTCTCTCCACTAAGACGGTATACGCCTGCCGGTGGAACTAATTTGTGGCATGGTGCACAGCAAAGGCTGTGGATCCCCTCTCTGCCCCTCTTTCTGAGGTTCTTTTGTTCCTTCTTTCCTCCTATTCCTTTTGTTATGCCTCAGTGGGACTTGAACCTAGTTTTAACTTATTTAATGTGCGCTCCCTTTGAGCCGCTTCATAACTGTCCTCTGAGGCTCTTAACTCTCAAAACTGCATTACTGGTGGCCATCACCTCTGCCAGACTGGTGAGTGAGCTCCAGGCGCTTTCTTCTAAGCCTCCTTTTCTATCTGTGCATCCGGACAAAGTTGTCCTCAGGACTCGTCCATCCTTCCTGCCTAAGGTAGTCACTGCCATTCACATCGGGCAGACCATCAGTTTGCCCACCTTCTTTCCGCCTCTGCATCCTAAGAAGGAGTAAGAGAGGCTCCACCGTCTGGACCCAAAACGTGTGCTTTCCTTTTATTTGGATCGCACCAGACAGTTCCGGGTGGATGACCAGCTCTTTGTTGGGTACGTGGGCGCCAAGAAGGGTCGGGCCGTACACAAACAAACTATCTCCCGTTGGCTCGTTTTGTGTATCAAAGCCTGTTTTTCTTTGGCAAAGAAGGAGCCTCCAGTGGGGCTGCGCTCCCATTCCACCAGGGCGACGGCAGCCACCACTGCTCTGGGACGAGGCGTTCCTCTGAATGACATCTGTCAGGCGGCTACGTGGGCTTCGTAGCACACTTTTCTCTTCCAGGGGATCCTCATCAATAGTCATAAGCACTGAATATTCCCGCCCACGTGCGGGGACCCCGGAAATATAAAAATTATATATGGAAATCACATATATACAGCTCTACATATATGCATATACATATATCATTTTTTTTTTTCTCATACCAATGCAGCTCTCAATAGGAGGCTAAACAATGTAATTACACACATAAAAAACTACATTTGCCAATATATAAAAACACCAGAGGACAATTAGTACTTGAACTCTGTTTTTTAATGAGCAAAATACTCATAAAGAGTAAAAACTGCAAAATAAGTAGACATTGTTAGCCTACAGGCTGCATTGTAAACTAATAGCATAGAAAATGAAAGCATTTTCAACAAAAACTGGCACCGTGCCTTTAAGGCAGCCATGACCCCTAGCTTCCCATCATGCCTCAGGGGTGACAGTTAGGTCAGTTGTTCTTTCCGGCTCCTTCAGTCAGGACCCTGGATTTTCAGCTCTTGTTTTTTTGACTTTCTGTCAAAAAATATCTGTATAAAACTAGTTTTTTCTACTTTCACTCGACGTCTTTTGGTCCACCTTTTTTGTGTTACAGAAAAGGTTTATTTTTGGATAAAATGCCTTCTTTATTCGATCCTTGCCCGTCCTGTGGCAAGAAGAAGGCCAGAACAGATGCACATCCTGTGTGTATTCTCTGCCTCCCCGAGTCCCACTCTTCTGACAACTGCCAGCATTGTAAGAAGTTATCAAGAAGGACTATCAAGGAGAGGGACAGGATTCGTCTCTATGGCCTCTCTGAAAGAGGTAGGTCTCCTGTGAGGCAGAAGAAGAGGAGAACTCGGTCGACGTCGAGAGGAAAAGTCCCGACCTGTTCTCCGTCGGCGTCGGTATCGACGTCGAAGAAATCGGCGACGAAGAAATCGGCGTTGAAGACTTCGGTGATGCCGGCGCATCATCATTCGACTACGAAATCTTCGTCGACGAAGGTAACAGGTCCTCCGTTGACGTCAACCAGGCGGCGCTCAACGTCGAGAGACAGGTCTCCGTCGGCGCCGGGTGGGCGTTCGACGTCGAGGCAGATTACGCCGTCGCCGCAGCTGCGATCGACGCCGAGGCAGACCGCTCCGTCGCCGCAGGCGCGATCGACGTCGAGGCACAGCGCTCCGTCGCCGCCTCATCAACGGCGATCGACGTCGAAGCACATCTCCCCGTCTCATCAGCGGCGATCGACGTCGAGGCGCATCTCTCCGTCGTCGCCTCCTCATCGGCGATCGACGTCGAGGCACAGATCTCCGCCGGGATCAAGGCAACGATCTTCGGCGTCGAGACACAGGACACCTCCTTCGGCGTCGAAGCAGACTCCAATGTCGATCCATCATTCCACACCGTTGAGACGGATGACACCGCCGAGTGGATCTTCGGCGTCGAGACCAAGACCTCCGTCGCCGGCAGTCCAACGCCGGTCGACGTCGAGACAGCAATCTCCTGAGAGGGTGCATGGAATGTCGAAGCATGACACTGCACCAGTGTTGGAGAGACGTTCGTCGTCGAGAAGTCCACTTTCTAAGAGAAGAAAGTCAACGTCGAGACATACGTCTCCGTTGAGAGGGCAGTCGACGCATAGACGCTCCAGATCAACGTCAAAGCGCCCTTCTGGAGACGCCTCACCTCCAGTGAGCCTGTCTTCGTCACCTTCAGGTTCGCCCAGTTCTCACCGAGGGTCAACGTCCAGATCCCCGGAGGTGGTTATCTCGACGTCCAGCAGTCCAGTGTCAGGGGGTCACCAAGATTCCCCAACAAGGCATGAAGAGCTGAGCTTCACTCCTCCTGCTCAGTCTCCTAAGGAAAGAGAGAGCCGCAGATCGCCTTCCATCCATTTATCGCCACGATGGCACAGGCCTCTACATCACTGGGCTACGAACAGGAATTACTCGAGTCCTCAGAACAGATCTCCGTTGGCTCGTTTAACTCAGAATAAAGAGCGATCTCCTTCAAGAACAAGAGCTCGCAGCCGCACCCCTGTGCACTCACACAGGAGGAGGTCTAGATCAAGAAGCAGGAGGAGAGCACACAGATCGCCTACTCCGTCCTCTTCTTCCACTCATACATCCCATAGAGACTATTCGCCTACTTTGACGAACAGTCCACCGTCGAGGGTCTCTCCGGTGGACGACATCTACACTTTTCAGGACATTCTTGGCAGAGGAGCTGTAAAGCTGGGTATCCCTATGCCAACTCGTCAAAGCAAGTCCTCTGTGATTTTTGAGACTCTACACCAAAGAGCAGCAGCTAAACCTCTGCTTCCCTTGGTACCAGGCATCATAGAGCCAGTGATGGATATCTTTCTCACGCCAGCGAGTGTTAAGACCGCTCCAGCGAGGATCTTAAAAAGTACCGTTCACCAGAGGACGACCCGCTCTTCCTCAGGGCTGATCCTCCTCCGGATTCAGTCGTAATTGCTGCGGCAAAGAAGACCCATGCGGTGGCATCCTCCTCCACTGTCCCACCAGACAAGGAGAGCAAGATGCAGGATTCCTGGGGAAAGAAGGTTTGTGGCACTTCGGCCTCCATGTTGAAGGTCTCCAATGCAGTGGCACTCCTGGGCCGCTACGACAGATCTCTGTGGGACTCACTACAGAGATTCACTGAAAAGTTGCCGCAGGAAGACCGTAAAGATTTTGAAGAAATCTTAACAGAGGGCAGTCGGGTGTCTAACCAGATCATCAGTGCTGCGGCGGATGGAGCTACCCTTTCGGCACATGCTTATGCTCATGGGGTATGCGCAAGAAGAACATCATGGCTACGTCTTACAGCGCTCAAGCCAGAAGCGCAGTCACGCATCCTCAATCTTCCGTTCTCTGGTTCCTCTTTGTTCGGGACTCACACGGATGAAGAGATGATACGGATGAAAACGGAACTGGACACGCTTAAAGCGGTGGGCCTGGAGAAAAGAAAGGAATTCCGTAAGAGATTCCGTCCTTACAATAGACGATCCTCCCAAAAGAGGGTTCAAACCCCTCATTGGCAGAAAAATCAGGATCAGCAAGGCCAGCAAAAACGCAGTATCGGGGCAGACGCCCCTCCAGAGGAGGAAGAAACCAGCATCAAGGCAACAATTCCGCCAAGACGCAGTCAAAACAATGAGCACTCACTTCCCCTGTCGCCGTTCACCACTCCAGTGGGGGAAGTATCGCAAATAATCTCGAAGAGTGGCGAGCTATCACAAAGGATCGGTGGGTGCTAGCCACGTTGCAGAATGGGTACTCTCTACGTTTTCAACATCGCCCACCATCAATCCCTCCAGTTCCTCCGTCGTGTCACCAGTTAAAACTCTTGCAGAAAGAGGTTGCCACCCTTCTCAGAAAGTCAGCCATCGAGAGGGTGCCAGTATCTCAAAGAGGGAAAGGGGTTTACTCAAGATATTTTTGGTACAGAAAAAGGCCAAAAAGCAGAGTACAGACCCATTCTGGACTTGCGGTCACTCAACCTATCCATCAAAAAGGAAAAGTTTCGCATGTTGGCTCTCCATCAAATATATCCACATCTCAGGCAGGGGGATTGGATGTGTTCGCTGGATCTGCAAGATGCATACTTTCACGTCCCGATCAATCAGTATCACAGGCAGTACCTGCGATTCCTAGTGGGATCCGCTCATTACCAGTTCAAGGTTCTACCCTTCGGGTTGAAGTCAGCCCCCAGAGTGTTCACGAAGTGCATGGCGGTGGTGGCAGCCGCACTGCGCCGCAGGGGCGTCTTCGTATACCCGTACTTGGACGACTGGCTGTTGAAAGGCCCTTCCCAGACAGTGTGAGGAGTCATTTCTTGAGCTGTCTCGAGCTGTGTCACCGACTGGGCCTGCATGTGAATTTCGTCAAATGAACTTCACAGCCAACACAGAAAATATATTTCTTAGGAGCTCTGCTAGACTCCACGGTAGGAAAAGTGTTTCCTTCGGAGGAGAGACAGTGTTCCCTCATACAGAAATGCCAGCTGGTTCTGCGCAACAGAAAACTGCCTGTGCGTCGGATTGCCTCCCTGCTAGGGTCGATGGCATCCTGCATCTTCCTGGTTCCCAATGCCAGACTACGAATGCGTCCTCTTCAGCAGGATCTGGAGGACAAGTGGGACCAGCAAACCGCTCGTTGGGACGAAAAAATAAGTCCATCAAACGCGGCTCGAGCTTCCATACCTTGGTGGATGAGAAAACGAAATATGCAAGTCGGAGTTCCTTTCCATCAACCTCCGCCTGCTCAGGCACTGATCACGGACGCCTCACTGCAGGGTTGGGGAGCCCACATGGGTTCTCTCCAGACTCAAGGACTGTGGTCTCCAAAAGAGCGATCCTATCACATCAACATGCTAGAGCTGAGAGCAGTTCACCTAGCCCTCAAAGCTTTCCTCCCTCGATTCAGGCAACCTCAGTGTTAGTACAGACGGACAACACCACCACCATGTACTACCTGAACAAACAGGGGGAACTCGCTCACGCACACTTTCCCTGGAAGCTCAAGCACTCTGGCATTGGCTCCTGGCTCGGAATCTGGCAGTCACAGCAGTCCACCTGCCAGGAGAACAGAACGTGAGAGCGGATGCGCTCAGCCGTCACTTCGAAGACAGAGAAGACTGGGTACTCAACGACGAGGTCGTCGAAGACATCTTCCAGACATGGGGTCGTCCCACCATCGACCTCTTCGCGGACGACTGAAAATACCAAATGCCGAGACTTCGCCTCACGGTTCTACCGACCAGGATCGAAAGGGAATGCTCTTTTGATAGACTGGTCAGGGGCATTTGTGTACGCCTTTCCACCCCTTCCGCTGATCCCGAAGGTGGTGACCAAGCTGTCCCATTCGTGCACGAGGATGATACTAATTGCCCCGGACTGGCCGAGACAATGGTGGTACCCGGACCTTCTGCACCTATCAGAGTGTCCTCACAAGAAGCTGCCGTGCAGACCGGACCTGCTGTCCAAGATGAACGGGAGGATTCATCATCCCAACCTTCCCTCACTGAACTTGGCAGCATGGCTCCTGAGGTCGTCCAGTATGGCCACTTAGGACTACCGCAGGACTGCATGTCCATCTTGAAGGAAGCAAGAAGACCGTCCACGAGGCATTCGTATGCATGCAAGTGGAAACGGTTTTACATGTGGTGTATGCAGAACAATTGTAACCCAATCAAAGGTCAGGAAGAGGTCATCCTTCCTTACCTACTTTATCTGGCGAAAGCAGGTTTGAAGTTTTCTTCCATTAAGGTGCATTTAGCAGCTATAACTGCATATAGGCGTTCAGCTTCTCAACCTTCCTTCTTCCAGTTACAGGCTGTTAAGGATTTTTGCAGGGTTTAAAGAAGGTCTATCCTCCGGTACGGCCTCCTTCACCACCCTGGGAGCTTAACCTGGTGCTATCAAAATTGATGGGTCCGCCTTTTGAACCCATACACAAAGCAACCTTACAACATCTTTCTTGGAAGGCGGCTTTCTTGGTAGCGATCACGTCAGCTCGCAGAGTGAGTGAAATACAGGCTCTCTGCTCTAAAGAACCCTATACAGTCTTCCATCTTAACAGGGTTGTGTTGAGGACGCACCCTCTTTCCTTCCAAAGGTGGTGTCGGATTTTCATGTGAATCAGACCATCTCTCTACCCACCTTTTTTCCCAATCCCTCCACTCCAGCTGAGAGGGCTTTGCATTCTCTGGACCTCAAAAGGGTTTTAAAATTCTATCTGGATCGGTCTAAATCTATAAGAAAATCTGATCAACTATTTGTTAACTATGGGTCGATCAGATCTGGGTTCGCAGCTTCAAAGCGCTCCATCTCCAGATGGATAGTTTCATGTATCAAGCTTGCTTATCAATTAGCGCAGAAGCTCCTAGGGTTTACTCCCAGAGCGCATTCTACTAGAGGAAAGGCAGCTACTACTGCTTTTCTTCAGAATGTGCCCATGTCTGAATTCTGTAAGGCGGCAACTTGGAGGTCCGTCCATACATTTACGAGGCACTACTGTCTGGAATCAGACACCAGAGCAGACACCCAAGTAGGCCAGGCCTCCTTGAGGAATCTGTTCAACAGCTGATTTCGGCTGTTATGTTTTTTGTTGGGTCACTTTACTCTCATTTACCTGCAGGTGGTTGATGGGCTTGCTATTCTATTCAGTGCTTATGACTATTGATGAGGATCCCCTGGAAGAGAAGGATAAGTTACTTACCTGTAATCCTAGTTCTCTTCCAGGGGTATCCTCATCAAAGTCATAAGCAACCCACCCGCCTCCCCAGGTAAATGAGGGATTTCTAAAGTGTTAAAGGATATCTTTGTGACCTGACCTTCAGGGTTATGCAAAGAACAACTGACCTAACTGTCACCCCTGAGGCATGATGGGAAGCTAGGGGTCATGGCTGCCTTAAAGGCACGGTGCCAGTTTTTGTTGAAAATGCTTTCATTTTCTATGCTATTGGTTTACAATGCAGCCTGTAGGCTAACAATGTCTACTTATTTTGCAGTTTTTACTCTTCGAGTATTTTGCTCATTAAAAAACAGAGTTCAAGTACTAATTGTCCTCTGGTGTTTTTATATATTGGCAAATGTAGTTTTTTATGTGTGTAATTACATTGTTTAGCCTCCTATTGAGAGCTGCATTGGTATGAGAAAAAAAAAAATGATATATGTATATGCATATATGTAGAGCTGTATATATGTGATTTCCATATATAATTTTTATATTTCCGGGGTCCCCGCACGTGGGCGGGAATATTCAGTGCTTATGACTTTGATGAGGATACCCCTGGAAGAGAACTAGGATTACAGGTAAGTAACTTATCCTTACGAAGCACTACTGTCTTGACAGTCAAGTCCGGAGAGATGGCTTCTTTGGCCGTTCTGTTCTCCAGGACTTTCTGGTGTGATCTTGGTTCGCAGACCCACCTCCGGGGTTGGTATTGCTGGGGTATCTATTCTAAGGTAAGGACTCTATAACTAACGTGTTTCTTTCAGATGAACAAGTTACTTACCATCGGTAACAATATATCTGTAAGAAACATTAGTTAGTTATAGATTTCTTACCGCCCCACCCATCCTCCCCGTTCTGCGAACTGATTTCTAGGGTTAAGGACATCCTTTCAGGGCCCTAGTTTTGTGCATCAGTGGTCAGTGTCTGGCATGGCTCTGCGTTTTCTGGCGCGGAAGGTCGTGTACAGAACTGACGTCAGCGCGCGAGGGCGGCGTCTAAGTAGCTGCCACGACGTCATCCCGGCGACACGACGCCGACGACGAACACGGAGCCGACCGACGCCACCTTCCGACGCGCAGAGGTACTGCTGACGAAAAAACTTTCCGGATCCAGTCTGACGCCTGGGGGTAATTCTGAGGTAAGGAATTTATAACTAACTAATGTTTCTTACAGATATATTGTTACCGAAGGTAAGTAACTTGTTCTTTGGTGTCTGTCATCATGTGACAACCAAATCATCTTCTCTTTCCTTCTTGCACTCAAATGTACTCACTCATACTCTACTTCTAAAATGAAATTGTCTGCTCCCCTGATTCCAGCAATTTCACTTTCTGAAACGCTCTTTTCTCCTTACCCAGTCTCCCTCCTCCTTAAATCATAGAAGGAAACTTTATAGTGATGTAGAATTGTCATTTGAGGCTTCTTTTTATAAAATTATCTTCACTTCCCATTCAGTAGCGCAAAATTCAGCCATCTTGAGCATGCCGAACTACTAAAACAGTTTGTTGCTTGGGGACCTCTTAAGTTTGCTTTCTCTACCATCACCAGTTTTTAACTTTGCAACTTGAGCGTACTGTTCACACCCCCATGCTGTGAACCCATTGACTAAAAGTTAATTCTAAGTCAGCAGCAGGGTAAAGTTTTAGCCTGTTATCCTGGTCTTCATCACAATCCACAGCTTTTCGCCCTCACCTCATTCTGGTTCCGACAGTCTCTGCTTCCCACAGTACCAAAGCTTTCAGCCTCTTGCCCGAAGCCTCACTTTTGCTCATTCATCACCCTTTTTGGTAGAGGCCATTACTTTAGTCGCTGAACTCACCGGTTCTGCCTTAAGGGCATGCTTCCCTCATCCTTTTTCTCAACCACTGCTTACAATTTGTCAAGTATAATATGAGCGTGTATAAATACTTCAATGTAGTTATCCTTCATCTCGTCATACAGTGGCATTTACAATCTGTGTCACAATCCCACACCATTTGTCTAATATTGCCATGACAGGATATTGTCCTGTGCAGAAAACTGTTGATTTATTATATACAGTCTTTCTGTTCATTGAACTTTGGCAAGTAAATGGAGGCTAGCAAGCACTCAACCATAATTTCATCCCTGTCTGCAAATAAGTAAAATGAGCAGGTCTGACTAACATCCTTTGATCCACCACTTACTTTAGACTGTGGTCTGTAGTCATGTAATCTTTACATAAGAATCTATCATTCCCTTCTTCAATATAGTAAACACATTATTTGTGTAAGATATATTCCACATAGCACTAAAAATCCTCACAATTACAAAGTTAAACTTTGACTCGGGGTTCCCATAAATTTAATGTCCAATCTCTTGCCTGTAATTTTTCTGAATAATAGTAAAGGTGGTTGTCATCCTTGGCATGAACAAATACGTTCTTATGGTTGTATGCTACTTTATTGTGTGCAGTTACATCACCTTGCCACTATGGTACCTCCAAAACATCATTGTGCATTGCATCATTTCAATAAGTTACCTGTTGCCTATTCTTAATTAAATAACTTTTACTCTTAAATTCTTTATTATGTTATTTGGATGTAACCACCACTGATCACACTGCTGACAACTTTTTAAGTCCTACATGACACGCTGCTCATGTTCACTAACAGCAACCTGTGCCTCCCAGACCTTGAGTTAAGGAACTATCCTCCACGAAGAATTGACAATTATGGTTTGTATCTTCAAACCATATTTAAGAAACTATCCTCCACGAAGAATTGACAATTATGGTTTGTATCTTCAAAACCAAATAAAGCTATTTTGAATTTGACAACTATCTTGTTAGATTGCATCGGTTGAACAACAGCCTACAAACCAGTGACCTCGTGAGTATCCAAAAACACTGCACTCTTACATTCAGCATCTAAATTGAGCCTCTGGAGCACACTTTCTTTAGCACTGTCCAGCAGCTCCAAAAGAGCACTGCCCAGGAGTGATTACTGGACAGGAATCTGGCTGCTTTCACTCCACAACATGTGGCTAAGATATTGAGATTAATCCTCTCTCCTATAAGTTGCCTATTGTTGAAAAAAGAAACATCACCAGACCAACCATCACACCTCCACATATTAAGTCATACTTTCTAGAGGCAGACACTGTAGAATCCTTGAGTCAGTTCTATCTGGATTCAAGCAGTGAGCTGCTCTCTGGCCTCCCTTTCTCGCATGTGATTCCTGAAGAGGGTTCTGCATGCATTTAAATCAACCATTGACTAAAGAGGTTCAGTCATATTACTCCCAATCATCCCGACCAATGCTGACTCTACTGCTACTCAAGATTATCTCCAGGGCCTTCAACATCTTCTTCAATGTACTAACTACCTACTTGCCACCCTACCTGGTCTGAATATTCACCATCTCCGTATATCAACTCAGCAAAAAAGAAAAGCTCAGAATGACTTTCTCAAGCAACAAACCTAGGATCTGAAATATATTCTCTCCCCAACTTCCTAAAGGAGTTAATCTCAACTCTTCAAGGAACATCTTATTTGCAGTTGGTTATAAGCATACACTTCCTTGTTATCCTTCAAACAACATGCAAGAGTACTATACATGATCTTTATGTACACAATCGTAAATCATAACCAACCTCATTTCCCTCCTGTTATCTGTACCATACCATTGCTTCGAACCTAGGTTTGCACTGCAGGTTGCCTTTTAGTTGCGTTTATAGAATGAGAGTAAATGACATGACTAGAATAAGTAGATTAGTGGTTTTGGAGAAAGTCGCTTGCAAAGTATCACATAGCCTTACTTACTGGAAAGCTTTCTCCAGATAAATTGGAGGTACATTGTTTATATGGTCATCAGGGTAGGGTTGGTGGACATGTGGGGGTCATCCCACTCCAAGTAATGGATTTCTCTTACATGTGTATAAATTATAAACTAGTTTACACTATATTAAGACACACGCTACTGTTAATTGAGGATTGATGAACTCAGAAATTGGTACCATTCCTGTGTGAATGTCATCTCACCTAAGTCAATGCAGGGTGGAGGAACATTAATAACTATTTACCCATTGTTTCAATCACTGCTCAGTGATTAAAGAAATTTTTGAGATTCTTCCTGTTTTTTTTAACTTGTTCTTGTGCTGTGTGATGGACTGCGAGTATAGGTGGGAATGTGCTGAAGCATTGTTTTGAGGCAATAACTTTGACCTTAAGGGTGAGCCTGAAACCGATGTGACAATTGATGCAAGAGGAAACAGAAGCCAAACACAAGATGTACAACAACGGTATAAGGAGACTTGGTCACTGAGTAATTACAGGAGACTTGTGGCGGTCAGCTAAATCTTCTCTTTATAAACAAGAAAGAGCACTGTATTCTGAGGTCCTACCATAATGGTAATGAGGAAGATATGGTGGTGAAAAAACAAAATTAAGGGAATCAAGTGGATACATGTGTTCTTTTGGTGAGTCATAGATAGTGATGGTATGTCTTCCATGTCAAATAAATAAAAGCATGAAGATGTTAGAGGGTTTTATTGACCACTTCTCTCAGTTACAAACCCAGACCCACAAGACCGGGAAGCAAAACCAAGCAGGAGTCTATCGACCATGGAACCCAGCTGCAATGTGCGAGGAACTGTAATCCTGAATCTACCAAGATGAGCTATTCAGAGTAGTCTCTGAAAATGAAGGCAACATGCTCCAGTGGCTTTACTGATCAATACTAGATGAGTCCAGCCAACAGAAAATCCTTGAAAGTCTAATTTTTAATGCATGCACCAGGATACATTTTCTGAACTGTCACTTAAGTGATTAGGACTGTTGCGATAAAACTGGGTAAAACTTGATGCCAAGTTGTTTTCAAGTGTTTGGAACGGAGTTCTGAAACTACTGCTGGCAGAGCCATGCAATGGTTTTTAGGACTAGGGCTTCTATGGTGAATACCGTACACACATTACAAAGAAACAGGGGAAACTTGATGTTTTGATAGTCGTAGTTGGTAAAAAAGCATTGAACTGTATAAAAGCGTCCCACTTGGTAATGATTATAGATAAGCTAAACCTTTGAGAGAGTATGAGTAGGAAAATCAAAGCAAATTACCAATAACTAGGGTTCTTGTTCTGAATCACTGCCAGGAAAGCATCCTTCTAAACAGATATGATTCCATTTTACAGCTGTGTGTTTAAAGTGAAGTTGCAGAACTGTTAAATTTGAACCAGACTGTGGGTACAAAAACCTGTCCAGTTCTAAGTTTGCATCTTTTTGGTCCCAGCACCTACAGTCCTTCTTAGGGAGAAGGGGAAACATTCCTCACTCACAATCCGGCACCATTATTTTGCCTGATCCAACCGGTCTTACTGCCATGTTGGTGTGTTTTGCGTCTTTCCGGACAGGACTGTCCACTTTGCTGACAACTGTGTCCTTTTCTTCCTCAACATCTGAGAAAGCAGATTGTCCTCTTAAGCAGTGCTTTTTCTGCTCAGTACCCAACCTCTTTGGGATGCTCAGATGGGCAAAGTGGCTGCTCCTGGGCATCAGCGTAGGTCTCCCAGAGTCTCAGCTTTCATAATCATGCATCTTTCCTCTAGATGCACCAGTGTTTGTGTTTACAGAGAACCCACAGCGCGCTCTATTCTCTACATGGAAGATGTGATTACCGAAAGAATGAGGCAAGTCAATGTCCAATGCGAGGAGGCCCTGGGTGTCCTTCTAGGAGGAAGAAGCAATGGGTGAATATGGTGAAGTATATAAGCAGCACTGACAAGACTAATTGGATTCTTTTTCTCTCCTGCTCTCTCTTATGAACTGATGGAGACCATGTGATGCCCTGAGGAGGAACCCCCAGATGAAATAAAGAGAAAGTTGAACTTTACTCTTGAGTAAAGAACCTTGCATATCTGCCTAGCCAGGCTGATGAAGGAGATGTCGTGGAAACTAAAAATCCTCTCAGAAGCAAGAGGCCTTCTTCAAACTCCCACAAACACCCCAGCAAGAATTCAGAAATCAGTTTGGATTTGTACCTAATGTTATATGTTGGTCAATAAAACTTAAGATTCAGCGTCACAACCAAGTGTCTGCAGAGCTTTATTCCTAACTGGAGACAACACTAAAAGTTCAGTAATTATCCTACCTGAGATATTCACCTGGGTGATTTAAAATAAAAAAACATAAAAAACTTTATGTATTGTACTGGAATATCATAGAACTGGCTTCAAAGTGCATCAAAGCTCTTTGCTGAGAAATTTTTATTGCAGGTGGAGCATCTCGTAACTGAAGTGTTTACTTAGTTTACTATTGAGTGCATGGGATCCAATTGAAATACGATTCAAAAATAGATTTTAAATTTAAACCAGTTATTCCATACTAAAATTGCCTCATTCATATTGTGCATACATTTGGGGCAGTGGGTACTCTTTAGAATAGAATCCACTTGAAAGTCATTACTGGCGTTATGTTTTATTGCAAACACAGTTGTTAAGAACTGGACTTGGTCTGTGCAGTTTTCTGCATATGAAGGTTCCAAAGTTAGAATTGATATTTCTTCCAGAGTTGATATAAGCCCTTATTAACCAATATAGTTTATTGCATCTTTTAAAAAGGATGTTATAAATTTAGGTTATAGTTTTGCCAGGTTCAATTGTAGTACTAGTGAACATCATGGGTGGAGGCACAACAGTCAGATCCTTGCAACTGTCTGCGGAGGTGGTCCACCAGTTGAAAATGATGATGTTGCAGGCTACATCAGATTTGGAGTATTCACAGACTTACACCCCTTCACGTGAAGTTACTCCTCTGGTTCACTTCTTCTACTCCTCCTCCTCCTCGGTGCCATCTGATTTTTCACCTGTCACTCCACAGCCTGCTCCTCTTGCACCTACAACCAGCCTTGCCTCAGATAGCAGTTCAGCCTGCATCTCAGCAGTCCCAAACATCTGTGCATGTGAGGCTAAAAAACTATTCCTTACAGAAGTTCAAGAACTCATGGCAAAAGTTGAAGAGA
Source organism: Calotriton arnoldi (assembly GCA_963921515.1). Classification (NCBI taxonomy): domain Eukaryota; kingdom Metazoa; phylum Chordata; class Amphibia; order Caudata; family Salamandridae; genus Calotriton; species Calotriton arnoldi. The sequence continues at coordinate 804,103 of CAWUFW010004741.1, read as the reverse complement.
TCACATTCACACCACTCCATATATTGAAAGTGAAGATCTTGTACAGCTCTGCATTCTCACTCTCCAGAAGAGTCAAGTATTCTTTTTTTTTAGTGCCTTTTTATTATTTTTAGTTGTAAACATGCATTGACATTTGTGACCTAGTATGACCTTGTTATATTATCGTCAGAACCTTTTACAGTTTTGATCATTCCATAGTTTTGAGGACACACTTTTTTTTTATCGTCATAGACTTCTTCAGTGCCAATACTTAAAATAAAATATATATATATATATATTTTAGGGGTAACAACATTTTATTAGCTTTTGAAATCCACCAGGTAAAGTGCAATTACAGCTTAATCTCACTTTCACATTATAACCAACCACTTGACAAATCACATCCTCCCCCAACCATAGTATGCCCCCCACCTCCTCCATATCTTATTGTGCTTCTGTGGACAGCTTGTGCAATATAAATAGATTTTTGAAGTTGAGCGCACCAGTCCACTCATGCAGGCTCTCCATTCGGGCAGGGACGGGCGTTGTGGGAGTACTATCTCTGTGCATGTCCCGCTTAGCAACCAATGTGGCAACACCCACAAGTGTACGGTCAGCCCAGGAGCCACCAACCTCATCAGCCATGCCCAGCAGGGCCACCCTGGGGGTCAGACCAAGGTCCCACCCCAAGACCTCTGAAAGTTCCCTGTGTATTTGCTGCCAATATGTGGAGATAATCAGGCAAGCCCAGAGTACATGGTAAAGGTCAGCTGGAGCCTCAGAACAGCGCAAGCAGGCAGGTTGGGGGATCCCCCTGGCATGGTGGTGGTGTGAGCCTATCAGGGTGAAATGCGTCGTGTGTAGGTAATTTAATTGAATCAGCCAAAGGCGTGTAGAGATAGACAACATGCGTGGAGCCAGCCTGACCTCTCGCCAATCCGCCTCATCGAGCTCACCAACCTAGCCCTCCTAACTGAGTTGGAGTGTGTGAAAACCATGTGGGGCGTTCGCAATGAGCGATCAATACATTTGGAAGATTGTGCCTTTACCAATGTGACCCATCAGCAGTTTGGCCTCCAGGGGCCTAAATTCCGGGACCTCAGTGTCCAGTGGGATGTTAGCTAAGAGTGCGTGGGGTAGTTGCAGATATTTATGGAATTTAGTTCAATTAAGATCATAGTGGTTCTGTAGGTCTCGAAAGGGCAAAATTTGTTTCCCCGGCCAGACATCCTCAAGGACTGTGATGCTATTCATAACCCATTTGTGGAAGCCCTCTAAACTGGCTGAGTGGTGGAGCCAGCTACCCCTCCATAAGGGTGTCATCCCCATCAATTTACCGTTCCAACCTAGGAATCTCAGCCTGGATCTCCAGCAAAGGAAGATCACACGAGTGATGTCAGGCAGGCTGCAGGGTACTGTTGCACCATACAGCATATCTAGAATGTGGTCAAATCCCAAAGAAGAAGGCTCTCCTTGATATGTTGGATCATCCCACCCACCACTAAGCCAGTCGTTAACAACAATTAGTTGGGAGGCCAATTAATAACATTGGAGGTCCAGCATCCCCAGTCCACCATCATACGGAGATTGTCGGACGTTCGGAAGTAGAATTCGGGAACGGCCGCCCGATTAAAGAAAAGAGTGGAGTTAAGTGTGTGAAACCAGCGCAGGGGAATTTGGGGTGGAAAGTGTTAGAATATGTATAGAAAGGGAGGGAGAATCATCATTTTGAAGAGGGCGATACGGCCCATCGCATGCAGGGGAAGTTGTGACCACTTCTGGATGTCACTTTTCATATTGGACACTAACGGGGTCCAGTTTAGGTTTCTTGTGAGGTCAGGGAACAGGAGATGTGAAACCCCACGTACTTGAAGGAGAGGCACATCACCAGGATATCGGACTGCTACGAGTGGGCGCTAGCATCGCATCTGATCAGGACCAGTAGAGGTTTGGATGTGTTCACCCAGAGGCCTCGCCAAATAATACAAGGATTTCGAGATATCCTGAAGTCTGAAGGTCAGCCAAACACAGTAGAACAGGGGTCTCCATGTAAAAAAAAAACCCATCCAGTTCTATTATTGTTAGTGTTGTTAATAGTGACTACATCAGACAAGAATAAATTAGTGTTCAACATATGCAAGATTAGTAGCAGTGATCACCTCAGTGCGGGGTTGCCAGCAGTCATGTAAAATAAGGGTTTATCAATTTGAAGTGCCTCTACATGGATGATACATATCAGCCATAGCTGCAATGCCACTGGCGCCAAGGTAATGTTAATAAATAGTCTCAAATGTTGTATCAATCAATAGTCAAATAATAGATTTAAGTTTATTTTGGAAATTGGGTTCTTAAAATACACACATTCTTGTCTCGAAAATACACTTTTCTATTTTGATTTACATATCTAAATTCAGCCAAGCAAAAGCTTCTAATTTAGTTAGGCTGGGCTGCATACAGGAGAGCTAATCACTAGTAGCACTGGAGCGCTGTTTAGCCCCATGGAGGTGAGAGGAGCCACGCCGGCGCATTCGCCCTTAGTGTCAGTTGGGCCCTCTGAGTCATTGGATCGGCGCCAGCCAGCATCGGCCGACTCCGTTTCTGCGCCGGTGCACATCCCTTTGGGGTTTCCACCTTCGGTGTCTATCCTCGATCAGCCGACTAGGGCAAAGGTGTTGATTGAAGCCATTCCTCCTCCTCTTCTCGAGTTCGAGGCATCTATGTGATGATATGGAGGATTCGGGGCTTTTGCAGCCTATATCTGATACTGTTCTGCCTTTTATAGAGGAGAATTGGCTGTCTGCACTAGGGGAAGCTAGTGGGTTAGAGTCTTCCGCAGCTTCTGGACTTCTTTATCCTCCTAGCTCTTCTTTTGCGGAAAAGTTAAGGAAAGTGGTTATGGGTTTGGAGTTAACTCTTTATGTGGAAAAGTCGACTGATCTTCCTGATCGACGTCGACATTTTGTTGGGCACTTGGGCTAAACCTGTTGCGGAGGTCCCTGTGGGCCATTCTGTATCTCGCAGGCACCAACCGGTTCCTGGAGATCCGGCTTGTCTCCTCAGGCATCCTGCTTCTCATAGTTTGGTAGTACAAGCCTCTTCAGCCTCACAGAATATTGACTCTTTCCCTAAAGTTCCACCGGACAGAGATTCTAGGAGACAAGATATGTGTGACATGCATTTTTTTCTTCTACTAGTTCTGCTTTGATGTCCATTAGCACGTCTTGTGTTCTTGGGCGTTTTTCCCTCGCATTGTGGGATTCATTACAATCTATGTTGCCATCACTTCCAGATGACCTCCGATCCAATCTTGATCAGTTGATTCGGGGTGGCCAGCAGACAGCTAAACTGATCATTAGATGTGGCATGGATACCACCGATTCAGTGAGTATGTGCCATTGCATTCTCTGTGGCGCTATGTCGTCATGCCTGGTTGCGTACTTAAGGCTTTTCAGAGGCTGTCCAAGCTGCTTTGGTTGATATGCCCTTTGATGGCACCCATCTTTTCGGTGCCGAGGCCGACTTGGCTCTGTGGCGTTTCCGCGACAGTCGAGGTGAAACAGTTCTAATTTCACTCTTTCTAATTATCTGCCTCTTTAGGTTTTTTCCCTTATACTTGTCTTGTATGGGGGATGTTGATCTTTTATTTCTTACACGGCTGGCCATGTTATGGCAGTGCCATAGTTGTCTAGATTCTGCCTGTTGGTGACACCTGATTTGGTGTTCCTGCGGTTAGCAGGTATTATTTTTTCAATACTGTCTATGACAGGTTATGTCCGCTTTTTTGTGTGTTACAAGGATACCTATTGAGTAGGTTTTCTTTCCTTTTTTCCTCTGATGATGGGTTTCATGCTCAAGAGGTCGTTCACTTGTGGTATTTTCTTCTGGTTAGGAAGTTTACCTATGTCACCTGCTCCTTTAAAAGCATTTCGGTATGCTGGTAAGCATTACTTTTGACTTTCAGTATCTCTTATAGGGACATCTTGTGTATGCCTTTGGTGGGAGCTTCTATACAGAGAGCATGCTTGTACTTTTTGGTTACTCTGAGTTTCCTCTTCGGTGGAGTTTGGACTCTTCTCGGCGGTCTATGTTTCTGACCTGTCTGAGGTTCCCACTAGGACATTCTTTTTTGATCTGTCCTTCAGTCGGTCCCTTTTGCTATTTTTGAGCAGGGTGCACTTTTCATTAAATTCCTATGGTGCACAGGCTAGTTTTCCTTTAGGTGAATTTTGCTACGGTTCTGCTACTTTTCTTGATGGTGATTATACCAGCTCTGCCATGTTGTGTGTTCCTTGCCTGTGCATTGGCTATTGTTCCCTTGATATGTACACCTTATATTAGCAATGGCTACCTCCATTTTTAGGGGGTTGTAATGTTGCCTACTTATGTTCTTCATGGTTGTTCCATGAACACTGCTTGCGAAGTTATCTGGCATATTTTACCCCTCGGGGGTTAGTTATTACACCCATGTCCTGTATTTTGTGAGGGGATTTCTTCTTGTAAGAGAATTTTCACTTCTATGGTTCTTTCTCTTCTTTAAGAACATTCAGAATTTTCGTCACCATATACTTCGATATGCCAGGGTTGTGGGTGTAGTCACGCTTATCCTGACTGGAGGTTTGATGTCTCCTTACTATTTGGGACATTTTTTCCTCTAATCGGCAGTATATTCTCTTCTGATTTACAGTCACTTTTCTGATTTGGCTCGTATATCTTGCGGTCAAATATCACAACTGGATACCTCTTTTTGAGATTTCCAGGGGTTGGATTGTTCTTCATCTTGACCTACTGAACCAAGTGTAGTCTCAAGTGTCTGCTGTTGGCAAGGCTTCATTTTCTGTTATCTTTCAGGTTTATGGTATAACAGTCTCCTAGGATACTTTTGGTCAGCTAGCATTACCTTGATGCTAAGTCAACTATGTTGTTTATGGAGGGAGGGTGCGCTCTCCTTTTCTTTTTGTTCTCCCTCAGTTTTCTGTTGTATAGGTATCATGTGCTGTTTTTTCAGCTCCATCATGTCTATGCGTGTATATAGGTATTAAGAGTATGCTTTATATATATATCCTACTGGCAGTCGCGAGTAGGTAGTTATACTTAGGACCAAAGTTTCCATAGGAAAAGCTTTTTTGTTTTGCCAATAACTTTCGCGCCACTTGTCGAATCTTCACAACATTTTCACAAGACTTCCCCTTTCTGATTCAGCTTTTTAAAAAAACAATTTGGGTGGGATCTATAAAAAAAAGCGCGTTCTCCTGCGCTTTGTTCATTATCAGGCCCTGGGTGGGCCAGGTCCCGGGGGCATTGTTTTAATAATGGAGGGGAGCATACGCCCCCCCCCCCTCCTGGGGCTCATTATGCCCTGGGGACCACCACCTCCCCGGGCCTGTTTTCACAGTGAATGCGGGGGAAGGCCCCTATGGGACCACCATGTCCCCAGGGCTTAAATTTTTATTAATGGGGGGGGGTCTCTTGGACCACCCCAGCCCTGGGGACCGGCACCTACCCGGGACTTTCAATTTTAAAAAAAATATACTGGGGGCCGCGGGGACCTCCACCTCCCTTGGGCAAATATAAAGAAAGGAGAGTGGGCCTCATGGCCCCCATCATGGACCCATAGATGGCCCTAGGGACTGTCACCCTCCCACGGCTGGCTCCAGCAATGTCCTGGGGTGCCCACCCCCGGGACATTGCAGTTTGCTATGGCTTGGCAGGAACACCACTCCCGCCAAGCCATAACAAACTGCTCCGCCTCGTGCAAGCGAGAGCAGAAAATGCTCTTGCTTGCAAGAAGAATTGCTTTTGGACAGAGGGAGCTGCATGTTAGCACCTCCCTCTGTCCAAGAGCAATGCCGGCTCCCGTAGGACGCAAGGAGCAGGCAGGGAACGCTGGGGCCTTCAGTCTCCCCGTACTGCGGCCCCCAACAAAAATGACTGGGTGTCCTAGGTGGGACCAAGGCACCCAGTGGAGAGGCCAGGCCTCGGGGTATGGGTCCCCGGGGCCTAAATCGGCCCAGGATGCGGGCCGAGCCCCCTCTGGTTTTAAATTTTTTTTTTTTAAAGCAAAGTAAAAAAAGGGGGAGGCAGGCCATGGGGGATGTGGTCCGTGGGGCCGAATTCAGCCCGGGAGGGGAGCTGTGTGGCCCCCTTCCCTTTTTAATTAAAAAAAAATAAAGCAGGCACCAGGGAATGGGGTCCCAGGGGCCTGGATCGGTTCGGAAGGGGGGCTGTGCAGCCCCCTCCCATTATTTAAAACAAATTATTTATATAAAGTCCGGGCCCTGGGGGGATGGGGTCCCCGAGGCCAAAATTGGTGCGGGAGGGATGGCGCTTGCCCCCCCCCCTAAATTATTTAAACAAATCCCTCCTGTTACCTCCAGTAAGTCCCACACAGCGAGATTGCTAAGAGGTCTTCGGAGGCCACACTCCCTTCCACCACCACTCTGCAAGGGCAGCTCCTGATGCACTACTGGTTGGATATTAAGTGCACTTTATTGCTGCGGGACTTTAGGGGCCAAGAGGCCCTCCTGGTGCCTCCTGTAAGTCCTACACAGCGGGATTCCTGAGAGCTGATCAGAGGCCCCTCCCCCTTTCTCCACCACTCTGCAAACGCGACTAATACTTAAAAATCCATATAAATTTACTGAAAAAAACAAAGGTTACTGGGAAGGTATAGTTAGGGTCAGGTTTCACTTGTACGAAACCAGTGAAATTCAGCCGTTATAGTTAGTGAGCTAACTATAACTCGCGCCCCTGCAATGCTCTGCTTATGACCTTGCATATTACATCACTCATGACATGGTCAGTGACATCACTGATAACATCATTGATAACATCTCAAATGACATCCCTGATGACATCATCCACAGCATCACTGACGCACTCACTCACACCCCCATGTAACCTTTCATACACCCACTCCAACTTCCACACTACCATTCTCAAACTCATTCACACACCCATACCAGTACTTACACACCCACTCACTGATTCATAGAGCAACACACATACACTCTCTCACCCATACAGCCACTCTCACTAATACAGCCATTGACATATCCACTCATACACCTGTACTAACCTAAATCCTAAAACACTACCCCCAGCACGACCCCCTACACTACCCAAACACCACTGCACTACCCTAAAACATGACCCCCTACACTACACAAACACCACTGCACTACCCTAAACCCTAAAACACTACCCCAGCACGACCCCCTACACTACACAAGCACCACTGCACTAAACCCTAAAACACTACCCCAGCACGACCCCCTACACTGCCCGAACACCACTGCACTGCCCTAAACCCTGAAACACCAGCCCCTGCACGACCCCCTACACTGCCCGAACACCACTGCACTGCCCTAAACCCTGAAACACATACCCTAGCACAACCCCCTACACTGCCCGAACACCACTGCACTGCCCTAAACCCTGAAACACCACCCCTTCACGACCCCCTACACTGCCCGAACACCACTGCACTGCCCTAAACCCTGAAACACCACCCCCAGCATGACCCCTACACTGCCCAAACACCACTGCACTGCCCTAAACCCTGAAACACTACCCCCAGCAAGACCTCCTACACTGCCCGAACACCACTGCACTGCCCTAAACCCTGAAACATCACCCCCAGCAAGACCCCCTACACTGCCCGAACACCACTGCCCTAAACCCTGAAACACCACCCCCAGCACGACCCCTACACTGCCCGAACACTACTGCACTGCCCTAAACCCTGAAACACCACCCCCTGCACGACCCCCTACACTGCCCGAACACCACTGCACTGCCCTAAACCCTGAAACACCATCCCCAGCACGACCCCCTACACTGCACGAACACCACTGCACTGCCCTAAACCCTGAAACACTACCCCCAGCAAGACCCCCTACACTGCCCGAACACCACTGCACTGCCCTAAACCCTGAAACATCACCCCCAGCAAGACCCCCTACACTGCCCGAACACCACTGCCCTAAACCTTGAAACACCACCCCCAGCAAGACCCCTACACTGCCCGAACACCACTGCACTGCCCTAAACCCTGAAACACCAGCCCCAGCACGACCCCTACACTGCCCGAACACCACTGCACTGCCCTAAACCCTGAAACACCACCCCCTGCACGACCCCCTACACTGCCCGAACACCACTGCACTAAACCCTGAAACACCACCCCCAGCACGACCCCTACACTGCCCGAACACCACTGTACTGCCCTAAACCCTGAAACACCACCCCTGCACGATCCCCTACACTGCCCGAACACTACTGCACTGCCCTAAACCCTGAAACACCACCCCCAGCACGACCCCCTACACTGCACGAACACCACTGCACTGCCCTAAACCCCGAAACACTACCCCCAGCAAGACCTCCTACACTGCCCGAACACCACTGCCCTAAACCCTGAAACACCACCCCCAGCAAGACCCCCTACACTGCCCGTACACCACTGCACTGCCCTAAACCCTGAAACAACACCCCCAGCATGACCTCCTACATTGCCCGAACACCACTGCACTGCCCTAAACCCTGAAACACCACCCCCAGCACGACCCCCTACACTGCCCGAACACCACTGCACTGCCCTAAACCATGAAACACCAGCCCCAGCACGACCCCCTACACTGCCCGAACACCACTGCACTGCCCTAAACCCTGAAACACCACCTCCAGCACGACCCCCTACACTGCCCGAACACCACTGCACTGCCCTAAACCCTGAAACACCAGCCCCAGCACGACCGCCTACACTGCCCGAACACCACTGCACTGCCCTAAACCCTGAAACACCAGCCCCAGCATGACCGCCTACACTGCCCGAAAACCACTGCACTGCCCTAAACCCTGAAACACCATCCCCAGCACGACCCCCTACACTGCCCGAACACCATTGCACTACCCTAAACCCTCAAACACCAGCCCCAGCACGACCCCCTACACTGCCCGAACACCACTGCACTGCCCTAAACCCTCAAACACCAGCCCCAGCAAGACCCCCTACACTGCCCGAACACCACTGCACTGCCCTAAACCCTGAAACACCACCCCCAGCAAGACCTCCTACACTGCCCGAACACCACTGCACTAAAGCCTGAAACACCACCCCCAGCAAGACCCCCTACACTGGCCGAACACCACTGCACTGCCCTAAACCCTGAAACACCACCCCTGCACGACCCCCTACACTGCCCGAACACCACTGCACTAAACCCTGAAACACCACCCCTCAGCACGACACCCTACACTGCCCGAACACCACTGCACTGCCCTAAACCCTGAAACACCACCCCCAGCACGACCCCCTACACTGCCCGAACACCACTGCACTGCCCTAAACCCTGAAACACCACCCCCTGCACGACCTCCTACACTGCCGGAACACCACTGCACTGCCCTAAACCCTGAAACACCACCCCTGCACGACCTCCTACACTGCCGGAACACCACTGCACTGCCCTAAACCTTGAAACACCACCCCCAGCACGACCCCCTACACTGCCCGAACACCACTGCACTGCCCTAAACCCTGAAACACCACCTCCAGCAAAACCCCTACACTGCCTGAACACCATTGCTCTGCCCTAAATCCTGAAACACTAGCCCCAGCACGACCCCTACACTGCCCAAACACCACTGCACTGCCCTAAACCCTGAAACACCACCCCCAGCACGACCCCCTACACTGCCCGAACACCACTGCACTGCCCTAAACCCTGAAACACCAGCCTCAGCAAGACCCCTACACTGCCCGAACACCACTGCACTGCCCTAGACTCTGAAACACCAGCCCCAGCATGACCCCTACACTGCCCGAACACCACTGCACTGCCCTAAACCCTGAAACACCAGCCCCAGCATGACCCCCTACACTGCCCGAACACCACTGCACTGCCCTAAACCCTGAAACACCAGCCCCAGCATGACCACCTACACTGCCCGAACACCACTGCACTGCCCTAAACCCTGAAACACCAGACCCAGCACTACCCCCTACACTGCCCGAACACCACTGCACTGCCCTAAACCCTGAAACACCAGCCCCAGCACGACCCCCTACACTGCCCGAACACCACTGTACTGCCCTAAACCCTGAAACACCAGCCCCAGCACGACCTCCTACACTGCCCGAACACCACTGCACTGCCCTAAACCCTGAAACACCACCCCCTGCATGACCCCCTACACTGCCCGAACACCACTGCACTGCCCTAAACCCTGAAACACCACCCCTGCAGCACCCCCTACACTGCCCGAACACCACTGCACTGCCCTAAACCCTGAAACACCGCCCCTACACTGCACGAACACCACTGCACTGCCCTAAACCCTGAAACACCACCCCCAGCACGACCCCTTTACTGCTCGAACACCACTGCACTGCCCCAAACCCTGAAACACCACCCCCAGCACGACCCCCTACACTGCCCGAACACCACTGCCCTAAACCCTGAAACACCACCCCCTGCACGACCCCCTACACTGCCCGAACACCACTGCACTGCCCTAAACCCTGAAACACCACCCTCTACACTGCCCGAACACCACTGCACTGCCCTAAACCCTGAAACACCACCCCCAGCACGACCCCCTACACTGCCCGAACACCACTGCACTGCCCTAAACCCTATAACACTACCCCCAGCACGACCCCTACACTACCCGAACACCACTGCACTACCCTAAACCCTAAAATACTACCCCCAGCACAACCCCCTACACTACCCGAACACGACTGCACTGCCCTAAACCCTCAAACACTCCCCCAGCACGACCCCCTACACTACCCGAACACCACTGCACTGCCCTAAACCCTAAAACACTCCCCCAGCACGACCCCCTACACTACCCGAACACCACTGCACTGCCCTAAACCCTAAAACACTCCCCCAGCACGACCCCCTACACTACCCAAACACCACTGCACTGCCCTAAACCCTAAAACACTACCCCCCGCATGACCCCCTACACTACCCAAAGACCACTGCACTACCCTAAACCCTAAAACACGACCTCCTACACTACACAAACACCACTGCACTACCCTAAACCCTAAAACACTACCCCTACACTACACAAACACCACTGCACTACCCTAAACCCTAAAAACTACCCCCAGCACAAACCACTACACTACCCAAACACCACTGCACTACCCTAAACCCTAAAAACTACCCCCAGCAGTACCCCTACACTACCCAAACACCACTGCACTACCCTAAACCCTAAAACACTACCCCAGCACGACCCCCTACACTACCCAAACACCACTGCACTACCCTAAACCCTAAAACACTCCCCCAGCACGACTCCCTACACTACCCAAACACCACTGCACTACCCTAAACCCTAAATCTACCCCCAGCATGACCCCCTACACTACACAAACACCACTGCACTACCCTAAACCATTACCCCCAGCACGACCCTCTTCACTACCTAAACACAACTGCACAATTTGTTACAGGCGTTGCAACGCAGGCCTGTGGTGCTTACTGGAAGTACCTAGTGGGCTAGTTGGGTCCCAGGGACCCTCAGGATTCAAGGTGACCTAATCCCCCAACTTAAAACGCACCACGGGGCGCATTTGCACAGTGGTGAAGGGAGGGGCGGGGCCTCAGGTGACATGTGCGCAAACACGCCCTGTGGTGCGTTTTAAGTTGGGGAATTAATTCTCTTGAATCCTGAGGGACCCTGGGGCCAACTAGCCCACCAGGTACCTTCAGTAAGCACAACAGAGTTGCGTTGCAGAGAGGTGAAAAAGGTGCGTGGCCTCGAACGCCTCTCTGCAACTCAGCTCTGTGGTCCTAACTGTAGGTACCTGGGGGCTAGTTGGGCCCCAAGGACCCTCAGAATTCAAGGGGACTTAATCCCGCAACTTAAAACGCGCCACGGGGTGCGTTTGCACACATGTCACCTCAGGCCCCCCTCCCTTCACCACTGTGCAAACGCGCCTGTAGCGCGCTTTAAGAGGTAGTTTTAATCCCCCTGCCCTATTATGTACTAGGGACTTGCAGAGGAGGTCATGCTAATCACAGGGGTACCCCAACGCATAGTGTTCCCTAGTGTATGTAGGTGTTTTCACTGTATTCTAAGTGTCTTTTAGCATAGCACTGGCTCTGGTTAGTCAGAGTCAGTTACCACCAGTACCCGTCTGAAAAAGTTGTGGGCACAGGATGATTTTGCAACAAGGCCTCTTTCTGCTCCTCTGTTGGTTCTTTCTGCACATCTTTTGCTTCTTTCTGTGCGTTTTTTTCTTCTTTCTTCACATGTCCTACCTCTGTAGGCATAGTTAGAAACTAGCATTTAAAAAACCTTTGAAATTCACTTAAAAATCATAGGTTTCAGGCACATTATAGTTAGAAATTAGCATTTAAAAACCTTTGAAATTCACTGAAAAACCATAGGTTTCAGACACGTTATAGTTAGAAATTAGCATTTAAAAACCTTTGAAATTCACTGAAAAAACCATAGGTTTTAGGGACAGTTATAGTTAGTTGGACATTTCACTCGTACAAAACCATAGAAATTCCCCGTTATAGTTAGTTCAGCTAACTATAACTCGCGCCCTGCAGTGCACTGCTGATGACGTCACATATTACATCACTCATGACATGGTCAGTGACATCACTGATGACATCACTCATGACATCTCAAATGACATCACTGATGACATCATCCATGTGATAATTTCATGCATCTTCTCACACCCTAATATAACTTTTGATACACCCACTCTAAATTACAGACTGCCATTCTCAAAACCATAGACACTCCAACACCAAAAACTACATACCCACTCACTGATTCTTAGGTCTACACACACATCCACTCACTCACCCGTACAGTCACTCATACTTAGTCACTCAGTACAGGACTATCATATGCACTCATACACCTATATAAACACTCACACACTGCCACTCATCCATAGAGGTACTCACACACCTAGTCAGTCATGCAAAAACTTAATCACACACCCATTTACTCACCTATACAGTTATACACACACCAGCTCACTTACTCATACAAATACTAGCACATTCTTACGCTCTTATACAATCACTGATACAAGTACACACTCATCCATACAGCCACTCTCACAATCACACACTCTCACTTATAGCCATTTATATACTCCAACACACATATATACTGCCTTTCACATATGTAGTTACTCACACATGTACCACTGAGATATACATTCAATCACTAACACACCCATACACACACTCACCCACCCATACAGTCCATCACAGATGCACTCTTGAAACCATGCACCCAGTGAATCACCAACTCACACATCTATGCACAGAGTCACACACACCCCACCCACACAAACACTCAGGCACCCATACAGATACTCAGACAATCAATCAATAACCCATGTAGACACTCATGTAGCTATTCAGAAAGCCATGCAGCCGCTTACAAACCAACAGACAGACGGATACAGACATTCACACAGTTTAGTCACTAACCCATGCATTCAGTAAGATACATTTAATCACTCACTTGTAGAGTCAGTCACTCACGTACTAAATCATCCATTCAGACACTTATACACCCACTCATTCTTCAATACGCCTTTCCCTATATATATTAAACATATTTAAACTTTACAGAAACACACAGTCACTGGATGATGTCATCAGTGATGTCATTTGAGATGTCATCAGTGATGTCATCAGTGATGTCACTGACCATGTCATGAGTGATGTAATATGTGACGTCATCAGCAGTGCATTATGGAGCGCGAGTTATAGTTAGCTGAACTAACTATAACGGGGAATTTCTATGGTTTTGTACGAGTGAAATGTCCAACTAACTATAACTGTCCCTAAAACCTATGGTTTTTTTCAGTGAATATATATATATATATGTGTACATATATATATATATGTGTATTATGGGTATAGATCTATATATACACAGAGCTCTTGCTATATAGATTTGGGCATATTAGATCAAATATTTATAGCAGATTTATATTTGTATAATGCCAGTTTCTCCATCTCTACGGGTTTTGCATGTTGTGCGACCTTAGTGGTTACTTGGTCTAATAGTGTTTTTTCCAAGGACAGGCTGTGATTTGTATTGGTCTTTGTTCTTGTTTTGGTCTTCCTGACTTTACGATGAAAGCGTTTATTCATCCTGACTCTAATGTGGATGTGTTCTGGGAGTCCTTTTCTCTAGGTTTCTCAATACAGTATTCCATCAAATACTTCTTTGCTGTAGTAGGGAACTGTAGTTTTCATGACATTCGCTATTGTCTCTGGTCCTCCTAGTCCATAGGCTCAATACACCCTTTGGGGGTCATGTACTATGGTCATACTATTGACTGTTGTCTTCTGACATAGTATTATTCCATTACCCTTGGGGCTTGTTTTTTTCCGAGCTTGTAAAATTATTTTTTATTTGCATTGTCTGTGGGCCTTGCTGCAGTTTTTGTAAGGAGCTCCATGCTCCTTGTCATCTAATTCCTACTCACGTCTGGTATCTTGTAAATTTCGACCGGCTGGTTCTCTGAGAAAATTGGTAGGATTCGTTCACAGACCCTCCTCTGTTTGGTGGATAGCTGTGGCATTTAATGTAAAAGTTGAGGAATATGCGACTAGATGTTTATCAGATGAACAAGTTACTTACTTTCAGTGATGCATTATCTGGTAGAGATATAGTCTATCCGCAGATTCCTTAACACCCTTCCCATCCTCCCTGCTCTGCGCACGATCTGTAGTGTAAGAGATATTTCCTTTTACAGCCGTGGTTTATACACCAGTGGTCAGTGTTTTGCACGGCTATGTTTTTAGACGAACCATTTGGTCTTTCCTTACAGACCTTGTCTGGGTGTTAACATACCATTCATTACCACTTCCTATAATCTTGTCTTCTGTGTTGGGCGCATCCAACTCATGGGCTAGGGATGAGGGGATAGTAGGCAGTGGAGTGTCACATATAGTGGGTGTTCTATCTCCTAGGTGGGATGAGGTCTTCAGGTGTAAAGATGTTGGTAAAATACCGCAAAATTGCGGCGGCTATTGGCGGTTGGAGACAAGCACTGACCTACCACATTCGTCAGTTGGGATACGATGCGGGAGATAGTACCATGGGTGGCGAGCCAGTAGAGAAGCTTCCCTGATTTGTTGCCATGCTCGTAAATGTTTGGCGGTCGTGCCCACCAGCACTGACTGGCATCCTCGAAGGTGAGATCCCGCAGCTGGCACCTGGCCTTCGTGAACCGCTGCGTATGATCAGGGGTGCGGTGGTCAGAGGCCTAACGCACCAGGGTATGAACCTGGGTTTCGAGTGCCGTAATTTGGGCTACTTTTTCCCTTTCGCCCCTACGCATAGGCACCTTTGCCACACCACTGATCACCGCTTCACCATCCTCCCACAGGGTGGCCGCCAAATCAACGGATCCCTTGTTAGTTTTGAAATAGGCCTGGATCTCTGGTGCCAAGGAGGCCTCAAATTGGGGGTCCGTGAGATACAAGGCATTTAGAGACCAGACCAGCCTCTGCGTCCGGTCAGCAGTGCTAAATGTCTTGGTAATGGGGTTATGGCCTGATATTTCTCTTGGGAGGACGGCCCTCCAGTCTACTTGGCATGCATCCGTACCCGGTAGCAAGAAAAGATCAGTTTGACATTCGGTTTTATGTGCTGCTGAGGTGTAGGTATATACCCGTTCTCAAGGGTTCCAAATTCTCCATACATCACAGAGCCCAATTGTGTCCATCCAGGAGGAGAGTTGGTGTGCATGGGAGATGCACCCCTGGGTAAGGGGACCAGAGGCATCCAGGTCGGGCGCTGCATGAAAGTCGGCACAAGAATGGATACACCCACTGGCATATTTGCAAGAAAGGCGGTCAGCGAAGACCAGCGTCTCTGCGGGTGTTCAGTCGGTTCAAGTAGACTGAGAGGAATTTATAGTGGCGGCCTTCAAGGAGGCCCTCCACTGCCACGTATCGCCCTTGAGAGTCTGTGTGAGTTAGAAACTGTCAAGGAAATCCCCTGTGTAACAGGATGGACACTAGTCGGGAGCCCCAACTGTACCCGGCATGGAACACTCTATCATACCCAAATCTTCGAAGGGAGGAACATTGAGCTCCCAGCAAGTGAGTTTCCTGAAGCATTAGAACCGCAGGTTGGAAGCGATTGGAAAATCGCAGGTCAGTAGTATGTTTGATGCGGTCCAGGAGGCCATTCACATTCCATGACATCCATTTAGTGAGGGCATGACAGAAGTCGGTGGCAATGCAGAACATTATTGATATGAAACCCGGCTCGGAGCGTGGATAGCAGAGCCTTGGGTGGGTGGGGGGGGTGCGCTTGGTGTGTCACGTGTAAGGTGTAGTGCAGGCGCTGAAAAAGCCAATGGTGGATGCAACACAAACAAAACAAAAACCAATACAACAAACCATTCCTTGTATTGCCCTCCAACTCCCCCTCCCCATACTTCTGCCCCTGAAGCATCTGTTGCCCAAACTGGTCCTTAGTGGAGGTACAGAAAACAAAAAAAGGGGAAATAGAAAACAAAAAGGAAGGCATGGAGTAAGCAGAGGAAGCCAAATGCACCCCCTTTAAGTAGGACACTGTGTGGGTAAGTGAAACATACAATTACCAAGGAGATGGATCATTCTCCATGGGACAGAGCCGCCAACTCTTTATTTCCTGGGACCATGGAAGCATTCCTATACAGGGTGGGACTGGGGAGTCTCTCCCTTGGGGTTCCGCGTTGGAGAGACCTCACTTGGTCAGTGTGGGGCGCTCCAAGTCAGAGACCAATGAACCCTTCTGGCCATCATCACGGTTACAATGTTTATAGGAACGGGTCCACCACTTCTACTGCGGCCTCGGGGCGATTGATGGCACCTCAATGCAGCCCAACTCCGGGGCCCGGCTGGTACGAAGGGCGCGTGGATCTCTTCTCTCCTCAACCCACTCCCAGGCCTGCTCAGACGACTCGAAAAAGAAGGATTTAGATTTGAAGAGGACTTTGAGTTTTGCCATAGGAGCATATTTTGGAGATGTTATGCCCAGAGTTTTTGCCTGACCTCTGTGAAGGAATGGTGGCGCTGCTGGACAGACCTGGTATAGGCCGGAAATAGCATAATGCGCATGTTCTGAAAACAAAGCTCAGACTGCCCACGAGTCTCTCTGAGGATCGCATCCCGTTCCGAAAATTAAGGATCTTGGCGATCAAGGGGCACGGGTGAGTGGGTCAAGGATCTATGGGCCTGTTCCTCTACGAACCAAGGTGAGAGGGTTGACTCCGGGACCCATGAGTTAAACCAGTCCTCCTGGAATTTTGCAGCATCAGGCGTCTCCGAGCCCTCCGGGAATCCCACTATCCACAGGTTATTGCGGCGGAGCGGTTCTCTGCATCCTCCGCCTGCTCCTTCAGGGCAACTGCCAAGGTAGAAGTCCGGCCACCTGCCCTTTCAAGATGGAAACATCTTCCTCGTCGGTCGCTTGCCAGTCTCAGGGCAGTAACAGAGGAGACACCCCAGGAAACAGGGGGAAAGGAGGTGGGCTCTCCTCTGCGGCAATCTTGTCACTACAGCAAGCAGGGTGCTAATCCAAGGGGGGGTGTGGCCCTCCCCTAGCCCGCAAGCATCAGTATTCCAGTGGGGGGGCACCCTCCTCCACAGCAGCTGAGACTCCCCCAAGGCCGGTCCAGGTCTCTCGAGGGCCTCACACATGACTGTGGGCCCCGCAAGGTACAAAGAAGCGGTCACAGTCCGGGATCAGGAGGCCCCGACTGCAGCTGGGCTGTGCCTTCGCAGGCTAGAACTGTCCAAAACTCCCCGTGGTCCGCATGCAGCTGGTCGCCACCCCCCCCCGGGCTGTTGCAGGGCGGCCGCGTCCCAACGGCAAGTCGATCTCGCCCCTCCTGTCCTCCTCCGGCCCTTCTCACCAGCTGTAAGGTGGTGGCATCCATGGCTGCACCCAAGACCGCAGCACGGGACCGGCGGCAATGCTGTGTACGCACTTCCTTGGTGGTTTCAGCTCTCCCGTGCCGACCGCAGTCTCGGCTGGTGCATGAGAGAGAGCGACGGAGCGTTTGCAGTTTCTTTCCCCAGAGAGGATCGTGGCATATTGCGAAGGGAGCAGCCTCAAGCTGTGACCGCCATCTTGGCAGCCTTAGCCACCCCCACCCAAAAAAAAAGAAGATATTTAAGTATGTTATTCTGTATTTATGGTGCTAAATTACTTTCAAAGTCCGGTGTATCAGTCTACAGTTGTTTTCACAGGTACAATTTAGCCCTGTTTGGCATGCAATGGCCTACTGCAAGGTCTTCACCTTGAACATATGAAATCTCCTTTAACCAGAAATCCCCAAAAGCTATAGTTCTACTACTATTACTACCTTCACCACATAAGGATCTGTTTCTTAGGATTCAAATTGGTTTAGTTACTGCTCATGATAATTTCTGAAGAAGCAGCAGCGTTTTATTGTGTAGGCAGTGAAAGACTTATAGGCAAAATATGGTGCAATTCAAATGATATAGTCCAATATTTATGAAATCTTCGCAAAAGTGACAAATTATTGACCTCATCCAGTCTTTCTCATAAGTCTGGTGTGTAAAACTGCACTGGTGAATTAACTGAATATTTTTGTACACCCATGAGAAGGTCACATACAAATGATGAGATGCAATCAATCAGGTATTTGTGAAGTGCGCTACTCACCCGTGACGATCTCAAGGTGCTGGGGGGAGGAGTTGTTGTGCAGCTCCGTCTCATCCAAAGAGCCAGGTCTTGAGGCTCTTCCTGAAGGCTTGCAGAGTGGGTGAACGTCTGATGCTGAGCGGGAGTTCGTTCCAGGTCTTTGCAGATATGAACACACTTTAAGCTGTAGGTCTTGAAAAGAAGGAAGTCCAAAAACACCATTACAAATTATTTGACAAGCGCTACTATATGCATGGTGTTTAAACCTCTGTGTCCCCAGTAACAACAGCTACAACAGAGTCACCCATGTCACCAATGTAAATCCTTTGAAAGGAAGAGGTGGCCAATGGCCAGCACCCAGCGGTGGCCAGAGGAAAATCTCCTATAAGACAATGACTCTTTTCATCCCCTTCCTCTTTAGCTACTTCAGTAGGGGTAAGTGTTGCATATCACCTGGAAACGTGGAAATATATAACCGATGGGTGTTTCATACTGTGCAAAAGGACTACTCTCTGAGCTTCAAGTACCCTCCGCTGAACGTCCCTCAGAAAATCCTCCCAAAATATTACTGGAAAAGCAGGTAGAGGAGTGCATCCCTCTTCATTAAAAAGAAAAGGGAATTTGTTCCTGTTACCTTCTGGTTGGTAAAAAAAAGAATCAGAGAAATAGTTCAGGCTCATCCTGGATCCTAGGAAGACCGATAAATGAATAAAGAAAGAAAAATACAGGATATTGGCTTTACACCAGAATTTATCCAGTTGCATCAATGAGATTGTATGTGTGCCATGGTCCTACAGGACACATACTGCCACGTTCTTATTGCAGTGAAACATCAGAAGTTCAAGATTCATTATTGGGAAAGAACACTACCAGTAAAAAGTCCCATCATTCAACTTGAAGCCAACCCCACAAATTGTTTTCCATAGCAGTCCATTTGAGAAACCAAAAATATTCATAAAGACTTATCTGCACAGCTTTGTTGTATACGGACTGGGGTCGCAAGTCATCTACAACAGAAGTTCAAAACATTCACTCCTTGGATTCAATACTGGATGCTCGAATCGCAAGTGTCTCCTTTGGAGGAGAGGCCCTTTTCTATTCAATTGAAGTGTCTCAAACTACTGACAGCAGCCAATCTGATTGCATGCACAATATCTTCTCTGCTGGGATAAATAGTGTCTTGCATTTTATAGTGCCTTATGCATGGCTTCACATGAGACCTATTCAGTAAATGCTAGAGGTTCAGTTGCGCCAGTATTGCTGCAGTTGGGAAGACAAACTCACTCTGTCTCAAACTGTAATTCATTCATTCCTTTGGTAGTGCCAATCGAGTATGTTCTGAAAGCAGTGCCCTTCCAACTAGAGATCCCGACTCCAACAATTGTGGCAGATGCATCTCTTTCAGGATGGGGTGCTCTTGTGAATTACCTTCACGTGCAGGACCAAGAAAGAGATGGTTTACTACAGCAATCCTTTAGAATTGAGAGCAGGCCATCTGGCTATCAAGTATTTTCTTCCATCTTTCAAGGCAAATTTCTTACTTTTTCTGACCAACAGTACAACAATGTACTATTTAAACAAGCAAAGGGTGAAAATATTTCAGGCCTCTGTCTCCTGAAGCTCAGTCAATAAGGAAGTATTTGTAGGCAGACACTTGCAGATTTCTACAGACACACTCTCCAGAGCTTTCCTAGAAACGCATGAGTGGATATTGCACAACGAAATCCTGCAAGGTATCATCTGTGATTGGATGTATCCTCTGATAAACTTTAACACAGGCACAGAATACAAAAAAATGCCTAGAGTTCACCTCCAGGTATCACCAACTAGAAATTAATGGGAATGCCATTTTGATAGACTGGCCAGGGCTGTATCTTTACACCTTTGCTCGGATACCACTGACTTTATCAGTAGTAATCAAACTCTTCAACTGCAGAGCAAGGATGATTCTCATAGCTTCTAAGAGGCCACACCAGTGTCTACCCTGGCCTTTTATATCTATTAATGACCACTCAAGGGACCGTTGTGATGACACGGTCTCCTTCACAGGTTTGTGGCCTAGATACTGCACTTCAACATTTAATTGTCGAACCTCGCAGTTTAGCTCTCGAACTCCTACAATATGGATATTTGACCCTTCATAAGACTATTGGAATTCTGAAGGAGCTTAGAAGACAATTGACCTCAGTTTCTTATTTTTTTCTTTAGTGGAGGAGATTCTGTATTTGGTTTGTCTAGAACACAACCAGATGTCAAGAAGTTTTACTTGCTTAATTTCTTTTGGCATCAGAGCTGCACTACCTAAAGCTGTTACAGCCTATAAACCAGCCACAAGTTTCTTTTTTATGAAAATGCTTGTTAATACCTTCTAGCAAATCCCTTTCCACTAAGTATTTGATCTGAAAGAGACACGTTAGTGACAGATTCCTTACCTTAGAATATCCCCAGGCGTCAGGCTGGATCCGGAAAGTTTTTTGCGTAGCAGTACCCTTGCGCGTCGGTAGGCGGCGTCGTGCGGCTCCGCGTCCGTCGTGATCGCCGGGATGACGTCGCGGGCAGTACTTAGACGCCGCCCCTGCGCGCTGACGTCAGTTCTTCTTTTTCCGCGCCAGTAAGCGCAGATCCGGGAAGAGCAGTGCCCTAGTCACTTTTTGACTATCTTTTTTGGTGAATTTTTTCACTGTTTCTTCAACGAGTCTTCACGACTCCTCAGGTGTCGTAGGGATGCCCGGCTTTAAGCCCTGCGAGGAATGTGGTCGCATGATGTCGATCACGGACCCGCATCTCGAGTGTCTCTTCTGTCTCGGCCGAGACCACGACACGAAGTCGTGCCCTGACTGCCGGAAACTTAATCCGAAGGCTTTGCGAGAGCGGTCTCGAAAGCTCCTCGAGGTCCGGCAGTCGGCTCGGCGCCGCACCAAGCCCCGGTCCCGGGAGAGGTCGAGGGGCCGGACGCGGAGTCCCCGCCATTCGTCGGAATCCAAGTCTTCGCGCTCCTCCGGTAAGTCGAAGCACAAGAAGTCTAAGCGGCATCATCGCTCTAAGACTTCGCCTCGCCGGTCTCGCGACTCGGCTGAGGTCCCTGTCGGCACCGTCCTCGCCCCCGCGGCCCCGGACGTGCCTGTTGAGTTACCCCCGCATTACCCGTCCTTCCCGGGTTCGGGGGCGACTCAGGCCCAAATACAGGAGTTCCTGTCGGCCATGGCCCACCTCTTCGGGCCTCAAGGTCCCTCCGGTGCGCCTTCGGGCCCCGCGGGCCCTGATGGGGTTGCTCCGGCGTCGCCGCTGACTCAGGTCCCGGCGTCGCCTGTCCCACCGGCCTTCATCCCGGCCTCGGCTCCGGCCCCGGCCTCGATCCCGGCTCCGGTGGTGCCGCAACCCCCATCGACGCCGGTTGACCTAACCACGCCTCCGCCTCCGCCCGATGTCCCCGGTGCCGTTCCTGACGCCGTCCGGGGCTCCGGACGGCGTCGTTCCCGGCTCTCTCCGGCTCCGGACATGGAGCCGGACCGGCGTCACCCGACGCCGGTTCCGGCGCCGATGAGACCTTGGGTCCCTAATGTCCCTCCTCCTCCATATTATGAACCTGAGGAGGACCAGGAGAGCTGGGAGGGGTCTGAGGACCCTCTCACACAACAGTGCGAGTTTGACCCGGACTGGGTTGAGGAACTTGGGGATGCCAGTGGTCTGGACACCTCCCTGACTCTGGCATGCTGTCTCCTCCCGTGGCTACGGAGGAGGGGGCTAATTTTGCAACGGTGTTGCGTAGAGCTGCTGGAGCCTTAAATCTCCAGTTGCCTACAGTGGCCGTCAGGACTAACCTCCTGACTGAAGTGCTTCAGCCGGCGGCCTCCTCTTCGGAGACTGTGCTGCCGTTCAATGATGCACTCACTGACGTTCTTTTGGGTGCCTGGTCCAAGCCCACCACAGGGGCTCCTGTGGATAGGAACGTGGCCCGACGCCATCGCCCTGCTCCGGGCGACCCCCTGTTTCTCTCCCAACACCCCACCCCTGAGAGCTTGGTTGTCCAAGCCTCTGCCTCCCAAACCGCCTTCCCTACCGCCCCTCCGGATAGGGAATCCAAGCGCCTGGATCACTTTGGGAAGAAGGCTTTCTCTTCCTCCAGTGCTGGCTTGCGGTCCGTTAACACCGCTTGCCTCTTGGGCCGATATACCCACTCCCTGTGGGATTCGGTGGCGAATGTTTTGCCGCAGTGTTCTGAGGAGGTCCAGACACTGCTTACCCGCGCCATTGCGGAAGGGCGTGATGCGGCTAAATACACCATACGCTGTGGCCTTGATACCGCCGACTCGCTGGGCAGATCGCTTGCAACGACGGTGGCGCTGCGTCGCCACGCCTGGCTGAGAACCACTGGTTTTTCAGGGGATGTCCAGAATACACTCATGGACATGCCCTTTGATGGAGTCGGTCTTTTTGGTTCGAAGGCAGACCATGCGCTGGAGCGTTTCAAGGACTCGCGGGCTGCTGCCAAGTCCCTGGGCCTTGCTGTTGTGCGCCCTCCGCTCACGTCTGCTTTTCGCCCCTTTCGTGGCCACGGACGGGGCGCCCAGTCACGTCAACAGCCCGGCC
Organism: Calotriton arnoldi; assembly: GCA_963921515.1. Lineage (NCBI taxonomy): Eukaryota > Metazoa > Chordata > Amphibia > Caudata > Salamandridae > Calotriton > Calotriton arnoldi. The sequence goes on along the minus strand of CAWUFW010004741.1, from coordinate 780,853 downwards.
AACGGCCCGCGCAGCAAGCGCCTTCGCGTGGCCGAGGACGTGGATACCGCCGTGGCGGTTCGGGCAACCAGCGTGCGGGTCAGGCCACCACCTCCAACCCGTCCGCGGCCTCCAAGCCCTCCTAGTCCCTCCTTTCAGGTGCACAGCAGGCCAGTCGGGGGCAGGGTCCGCCATCACCTTCACCACTGGCGTCCCATCACCTCGGACAGGTGGGTCTTGGACATTGTCCGACGGGGCTACTCCCTCCCCCCCCTTCGAGACCACCCCCCCAGCCATGCCACCTCAATTCCACCGCATGTCAGGGGATCACTTGGTGCTTCTACAGAAGGAAGTCACGGCCCTCTTGGCCAAGAGGGCCATCGAGCATGTTCCGACCCCAGAAGTAGGGCGTGGTTGCTACTCCCACTACTTTCTGGTGCCCAAAAGGACAAGGAGGACATGCGTCCTATCTTGGACCTCCGGAACGTCAATCGCTTCCTCCGGAAGGAGAAGTTCAAGATGCTCACCCTAGCTCAGGTCTTGACTGCCCTCGACCCTGGAGACTGGCTGGTAGCGTTGGACTTGCAGGACGCTTATTTCCACATCCCCGTCCTGCCGGCCCTCCGGCGTTACCTACGGTTCACAGTAGGCCTCGAGCACTTTCAGTTCACCGTGCTCCCCTTTGGCCTTACCAGTGCCCCTCGGGTGTTCACGAAAGTGATGGCGGTGGTCGCAGCTCATCTGCGCCGGGCAGGGGTTTCAGTCTTCCCCTACCTCGACGACTGGCTGCTGAAGGCGGGCTCGTCCCAGGCAGTCGTCTCCCACCTCCAGACTACGGCCGAACTCCTGCACTCGCTGGGGTTCTCCATCAATGTGCCGAAGTCGCATCTGGTTCCTTCTCCACAGCTCCTTTTCATCGGAGCAGTTCTGGACACGACGCAGTTTCGGGCCTATCCTCCCGAACGGCGAGTCCGGGATATTCAGGCTATGATTCCGATCTTTCAGCCTTTATCCTGGGTTTCGGTACGGATGACCCTGAGGTTGCTGGGCCTCATGGCCTCCTGCATCCTGCTGGTCGATCATGCCAGATGGCATATGCGGGCTCTGCAGTGGGACCTGAAGTTCCAGGCGGCGCAGCACCAGGGCAACCTGTCCGATCACGTCCAGATCTCGGTGGGGACTGCAAAACAGTTGCAGTGGTGGCTCTCGAACCGGCAATGGGTCATGGGCAGGTCCCTCTCCCTTCCCCAGCCAGAGCACACAGTTGTGACGGACGCGTCCCTTCTGGGATGGGGCGGTCACATGGGAGAGGCGGAGATCAGAGGCCTCTGGTCTCCGGGCGGAGTCCCGGCTCCATATCAACCTTCTGGAGCTCCGGGCGATCCGACTTGCACTCAAGGCATTGCTTCCCTCTGTCAAAGGGAAGGTAGTGCAGGTGTTCACAGACAACACCACCGCCATGTGGTACTGCAACAAACAGGGCGGGGTGGGGTCGTGGACCCTCTGTCAGGAGGCTCTGCGCCTCTGGACTTGGCTGGAACATCAGGGCATGTTCCTGATGGTTCAACACCTGGCAGGTTCCCTGAACGCCAGGGCGGACGAACTCAGCCGCAGGTGCATGATGGATCACGAATGGCGTCTTCACTCGGAAGTGGCGCAAGGACTCTTTCAACAATGGGGAGAGCCTTGGTTAGATCTATTCGCCACCGAAGAGAACGCGCAATGTCATCAGTTCTGCGCGTTGGAATTTCCAAGGCGGCACTCGCTCGGCGACGCTTTCGCGCGAGTGGAGTTGCGGTCTGTTGTACGCCTTTCCGCCTATACCACTTCTACCCAGAGTGTTGAAGAAGATTCGGCACGACCGGGCCCAAGTCATCCTTGTGGCTCCGGACTGGGCTCGAAGAGTTTGGTATCCCGAGCTACTCAGTATGAGCGTAGATCCCCCGATCCGTCTGCCTCTTCGGGAGGATCTTCTGTCCCAGCAGCAGGGGACGGTCCTCCATCCGAACCTGTCCAGTCTACACCTGCTTGCGTGGAGATTGAGCGGCGGCAGTTGATTCCTTTCGACTTGCCTCCCGAAGTTTGTGATGTGATTCTGGCAGCCAGGCGTCACTCCACTAAGGTGGTATACGCCTGCCGGTGGAACAAATTTGTGGCATGGTGCACAGCAAAGGTTGTGAATCCCCTTTCTGCCCCTCTTTCTGAGGTCCTTCTGTTCCTTCTTTCTCTGGCCCAACAGGGTTCTGCCCTGGGTACCATCAAGGGTTATCTTTGTGCTATCTCGGCCTTCCTCAGGCTCCCTGATCAGCCCTCCCTTTTCAAGTCCCCTGTTGTTAACAGGTTCTTAAAAGGCATTACACACCTCTTCCCTCCTGTTCCGTTTGTGATGCCTCAGTGGGACTTGAACTTGGTTCTTACCTTTTTAATGTGCGCTCCCTTTGAGCCTCTACATAACTGTCCTCTTCGTCTTCTAACTCTGAAGACAGCCATTCTGGTGGCCATCACCTCCGCTCGGCGGGTGAGTGAGCTCCAGGCTCTATCATGCAAACCTCCCTTTCTGTCTGTCCATCCAGACAAGGTTGTTCTTAGGACGCGTCCGTCCTTCTTGCCAAAGGTGGTTCCTGCCTTCCACATTGGGCAGACCATCACTTTGCCTACCTTCTTTCCGCCTCTGCATCCTTCCAGAGAGGAAGAGAGGCTCCACCGTCTGGACCCAAAACGTGCGCTCTCCTTCTATATCGACCGCACAAAACACTTCCGGGTGGATGACCAGCTCTTTGTTGGCTACGTGGGCGCCAAAAAAGGTTGGGCGGTGCACAAACGAACCATCTCCCGCTGGGTTACCTTGTGCATCAAGGCCTGCTATTCTTTGGCTAAGAAGGAGCCTCCTGTTGGGCTGCGTGCCCATTCCACCAGGGCAACGGCTGCCACCACGGCTTTGGGCCGCGGTGTTCCGCTGCCGGTTATCTGTCAGGCAGCTACGTGGGCCTCGCTGCACACGTTTACAAAGCATTATTGCCTTGACAGTCAGGTCCGGAGGGACGGCTTCTTTGGCCGTTCTGTCCTCCAGGACTTCCTTGTCTGATCTTTGTTCGCAGACCCACCACCGGGGTTGGTATTGCTGGGGTATCTATTCTAAGGTAAGGAATCTGTCACTAACGTGTCTCTTTCAGATGCACAAGTTACTAACTTGTGTAACGATATATCTGTAAGAGACAGTAGTTAGTGACAGATTCCTTACCGCCCCACCCATCCTCCCCGTTCTGCGAACTGATTTCTAGGGTTAAGGACATCCCTTTCAGGGCCCTAGTATTTTTCAGACACCTATGTCAGCTTCTTGCATGGCTCTGCGTTCCTGGCGCGGAAAGTCGTGTACAGAACTGACGTCAGCGCGCAGGGGCGGCGTCTAAGTACTGCCCGCGACGTCATCCCGGCGATCACGTCGCCGACGACGGACGCGGAGCCGCACGACGCCGCCTACCGACGCGCAAGGGTACTGCTACGCAAAAACTTTCCGGATCCAGCCTGACGCCTGGGGATATTCTAAGGTAAGGAATCTGTCACTAACTACTGTCTCTTACAGATATATCGTTACACAAGTTAGTAACTTGTGCCTCAAGTCAATAGACCCTCTTCAGCATGGTAGATAAACCTTGTTTTATCGAGATTAATCGGTTCACCTTTGAACCATTTCGTGCTTCAGCTTGTAATTTGGAAAGCTCTGTTTTTTAATTGGATAAGACGAAAATCCCAAGGTATTCAGAACATATGCTTGTTAATTATGGTCAGTGCCACTGGAATTATGCGATTTTGCAGCCACTGTGTTTTCTGCATAATTATGGAGTGACCACATATTCTACCATCTGCTGCATAGTTTGCAGATTTCACAAAGAACACAGTCTGTTTCCAGCTCAAACAGTTCAAAAACACTTGATTTCCCTCAGCAGCAGACTGTTTCCAAGGTTAACCGTCACCTTTTAGTTGCCAATTGTTGTGTTTAGGTGTTAAACTGGTTATAATAGGGTGAAAGCTTGCTTACACTATATAAATAGTTGTTAAATTGGCAAAATAATCTAGTATTGCAAAGATTGTGCCTCATTGAGCTGCATAATTTGCCACTTTTTGCTGTATAATTTTGTCAACCCTGCTGCATAATTTTGTCCTCCATTGCCGCAAACTTCCACTGGCCGGGATTATGAGCCCATTAAGAAAAATGTAGCCATTGAGGCAGTCTATTTCTAGCTGGATTGTTTTGTGCATTGTCCTTCACCATTAGTTGTAAATAAAACCTGAGAGGCCTAAACCTCATCTTATGAGTGTAAAGTGGCCACAACTGCCTTATTTAGGAATGCCCTCAGTCTAGAGATGTGTGAAGCTGGCACCTGGAAGTCTGTCCTCACATTCACAAGATATTACTGTCTGAAATCCCAAGTGGGCCAGGCTACTCTAAGTAATTTTATGGGTAGGCTATGTTTTTCCTTAGTTCTTTCCTCCACCTTTTTGTGAGTGATGGGCTTGGTAGTCTATCACTGCTTCTGACCAATAATGAATATCCCCCCATAGAGGAGAAGGGAAATTTACTTTTAATCCTGGTTCTCCACCAGGGTAATCTGCATTCTAATCATTGTTAAGCTTATTTTGTCCCCAAGGGGGAATAAAAGGCTTGATACTAGTTTCATACCCAAGATCCTTGTCTATAAAACTGACCTGGCTCTACTGTTGCGGGCAGGACATGATGCAATATTGGTGGTATGTCGTCACTTAAAAAGCAATGCTGAATTCCTAGCCCTTTGGGTTGCAGTATATCTGTCTATATTGCCATGCTTTCCTTTCTTTATTTTAAAAAATAAGTTTGTAAAAAAATAAAGGTTGTGAAGTTGTTTACTAACCACGATTGTTCATTGATCACTTCATCAATAATTGGCTTTTTGAAAAGCGAAATTAAATGTGACCAATATAGCCTTTTAAAAGGTAACCGAAAATATACGTTTGTGTAAAGATGGTCTTTTGTTATGAAAAGGTGTGTGTGTGTGTGTGTGTGTGTGTGTGTGTGTGTGTGTGTACACACACACACACATGTTATCTCATCTATCTGGAATTCCGTGCATTGGAGGAACAGGTGAATGCTTCCCACTATAATGAAGATCTTATGGAAGAGAATTAGATTACAGGTAAGTCACTTTTCTTCCCTGTGGACATTTCCGAAGAAGAAATTTGCATATAACTTGATCTGTCACATGAGGAGACGGCAGCACAAGGAGATATTTTGTAAACAGGGTTTTCCCAAACTACTCCTAGCATAGTGGATCCTTTGCTTTAAAACAAACTTGGCAGGGTAATTCTCAATCCTGTCACAGAAGAAATATAATGGAAAGGAGTAACAATAATAAATGTTGACAAAAAACAAACTTGGCAGGGTAATTCTCAATCCTGTCACAGAAGAAATATAATGGAAAGGAGTAACAATAATAAATGTTGACAAACAAGGTGTACATTTAAGCAATCCATGTGAAAATGAAGACTTGGCTATCTGGAAATCAAAGGTTCAAATGGCATGCCCCATATGCCCTCAACCTTATTAGCTAATAGGCTGATAATAGACAGACCTAAAAGGAATACAAGGAGTTTAACCTCCCGTGTTTTTACTGATATGCTAGGATGCATATCTAATATTCTGTGGTAAAGCCCAGAGCAACTACAATTACTGGCAACAGAAAGCCTAGAAAAGAAAGTAGGTTGAAATAAAAGCTAGTATCATGCACACCAGTTTTGATGGATACTCCTGACAGCAGATTCCTCACCTTGTGAATAACCCCAGGTGCCAGACTGCATCCCTCACCGTTTCCTGGCGTGTATAGATTCCTCACCTTAAGAATGGCGCCAGGGAATTTTGACCCAGGGAATTTTCTTTGTGATGCTCCTGCGTGTCAATGGGTGGTACTATGTTGCTCTGCGGTGACTCAGTTTCACCCCGGAAGTGATGTAGCGGAGCTGCATATAAGTGCCACCCTTGTGTGCTGATGTCAGTTCCTTTCTTTCTGTTCTTAACTTTTTGGTTTTCTGATGGCCTTTTTTGGAAAATTACACTCCAACAATGTGTGTGGAACAGGGCCTTCACTGCAAGTTATAGGGTTCAAGCCGTGCTGGGACTGCAGAAAGCAGATGTTGGTCATGGACCTCACGGTGTTTGTCTTAGGGGTCTGTACTTCGGTCATGAGTTGTGTGATAAATGCATACTCATGCACCTGGAGGTGATCTGGAAGCAGGAATTGAAACTCTGTAGCCAAGCTTGAGAAGTTGCAATCACAGAACTAGATCCTGCTCCATGTCCCGGGTTCATTAGGCCATAAGCACAAGAAAGCTAAGCTGTGTTCTATCTCCTCGTGCCCCTCAAAATCAGGTAAGATGATGTAAGGGTGTCAAAGGTTCACACCCACAAGCATCTTCCAACTTCGATCAGTGCTGTGGTTTTTCCCAGTGTGCCCGAATTCCCTGGGCCATTGTCTACCCCACAGGAAATTCATTCTTCAAGGAGGCCATGTTGTAGCTTTTTAAACTCGTGTGGCTCCTTCTGGCACACCCTAGGGCCCCATGCAGCCGCAAGGGGCTCCAGTTGGACTTCCGCAGGCAGACCCTCCCTCTGCGCCAATTGACTCCATGAGACCCATGTCCTTTTTGGTGCTGGCTCATGCTTTCACTCTGACCACAGTGTCTATGCTAGTTTCTTCTATATTAACCAAACAAGTCCATGTCAAAAATCATCATTCAGTGAAGCAAGATGTAATATACTCTTTTCTTTATTCCTCATTCGTAAAAAACGACAGCCAACGCGTTTCGTCCTATAACGTAGGACTTCTTCAGGGCTGTAAGTTAAAAAACGTATAAATATTTACAATACAAACCTATTACTAAACATACACTGTACATAACGCACAACATTCATATACACACAATTTGTGTAATATTAAAATACATACATGGACCCCACAAACTATTTTTGATATACATCAAAATGTCATCTACACAAAAACACCAAAAGACCAATAAGGAAACCATACCCTGTAAGACAAACATAGAAAATACTACAATAAAACAAATATATATATATACATTGACAATTTTAACCACAAAAGTAATAATACAGAACACATTTTATGACAGCCATCTACCAAAGAGAAAAAAGGAGAAGAAGTAAAGACCAGAAAACAATGATAGAATCCGCACTAACACGAAAAGACAACTAAAACCAATGTTACACATGGTCATTAACATGAATGACAATGTGAACCAATACATCACAAGAGTTCCCATTAAACCGTGGCAAGACTTCTTACAGAAGACTATTGTTTAGTCCAAATAGCAGACACATCGAATGCTTCAAGTCCGGAAACCAAACCGATACGTAAGAGACCAGGTGCACCCCAATCTAAGAACTAGAGGTGAAACCAAACGCCCTCGTGAAAGACGGCACCACACCATATGGCAAAAAATATATAGGAAAAACCTACCACTATCAGTGGGAGGCAACAACTGATCAACCATGTTGTGACCTTTTTGAGGAATTATCCTGAGGCGACGTTATTAACAGTCATCTGTATGAATCAAATCAAAATAGCCCAATTGTATATGATCCATAGCACTTTCAACATTGAATACAGTATATAGGGATTGTATGTACAAACTAAGTTGTAACATAATGACGTGTGATGGACTTATTGGTCTCCATCGGTATTATGTTTGTGCAACTGCGGGACATACCTACATTAGTTTGAGTTTTGTCCTTTGGTTTGGGTCCTATGCTTTTGAGTAGCAATTTACACCACTGAAATTACTTTCATATTTCACCATATTAATTCACCACCAATCCTTTATGGGCTTCCGGAGTAGCGTGCTTCAACACCCCATCAGGGGTAACAAGCGCTATATAAATACAAACCTTTTTTCCTCCTCTATCCTTCTGCTATCATTCCAAATCCAAATAACTGACTAACCTATCCCCCACTTAAAGTGTACTTGCATGTTTCACTATACTAATTCAACACCAATCCTCTATGGGTCCCGGAGTAGCGTGCTACTCGCCGAAAAAGCGCTTCGACGCCTCGTCCGGGGTAGTAAGCGCTATATAAATGCAATTACAATACAATAATGAGTATACTCCAAAGCTGATGGGTGCTCTATTGGGCTATACACATCTTCATGACCCTGGGGTGTTTTTGACTTACATGGCATGTCCCCACTAGTGGTGTAACAATCTATACTGGACACTTCTTTTTTCATCTGTTTCAGGAGTCTCCTTGACTCAAAATAGGGCCTGTATCATAACGTTTACGTTCTGGCACTTAATGTGGCACTTAGTAATACACATATATGTTGGGGATCGAATAGACCCCTTCCAAGATGGCTGCCGTGTTTCCCCATATTTCCGGGTTACCCGCACGTGTGTGATAGATCGAGGTGTTCTGGTCTCTTATCAAGTGGACACAATACTCCCAGTCAGTGTTGTTTTCTATTACTTGTTTGAGTACAGGTATGCCCATGGACGATTGTGGAGTCCGGTTTTTAATGATTTTGTTCTAATATAGATTACGCTCTAAGATGGCGGCCGTATTTCTCCTTTTCCAGCTGACTTATGCTCATATCATGTGATCACGTAACGGCGTGCGTCTATGTAAAGACGCTTTGCTATTGCGGTTTGAATCATTGGCGGTCGAGTCATTACCGGAACCATGCCGGATTACACTTCCATCATGAAGTGAGTATCATTGCTTTACCGTCTTGTTTGGGGGCCGAAGAGTCTGCTTGGGTCCCCTTTCATTATTTGAGTGCTCATGATATAGGCGCCTGCCCGAGCATACGGGGTGGGGGGGGGGCTCATGGGTCTTTTTGTGCTGGGTGTGTTTTGGCGCCCTAATGTTGTCTGGGCCGGGCGTTTCACATGTCTAGCACAACGCCATGTTCAGATTGTGTCAGGCACGAACCTTGGGGGATTGAAAGGCCAACACTTGGGGGCTTGCCATCACCCACATACATGCGTTTCATTTTGTCCATATGTCGTAGTGAGTCCGACATTGTGAGAATATCGGCGAGGGTGTCTTAAGCAGACCTCTGCCCCTGTTTCTCAGCGTTTTTATGCTAGCATGTCTTAATCATTGGTGGGTGCAGTATACAGAGCTGTGGGACATGTTGTTTATCAAACTATGTGAATTGTTGACACAGAGGTGTGTCTTGCCTGTGTGTGGTCGATAGCTTACTTTTTTGTTCCAGTGGGGAAGTGAGGATTCATTCACAAGTGTTGTTTGGATCATATGTAAACATAAAATTTTCACTGCCTGTAGAGATACTAATTCTTAGTGGTTAGAGGTTATTGCCATGTTTCTTCTTTTTTCTCCCTATTCTCTATAGGTATACCAGTTAGTGTGGAGATTCTCCATTGCTATGTGTTTGCCCTAAATTAGACCATCACAGTACACTTGTTGGTGGCTATCATACCACCCTTTGTCATTGATTTGCTTACTAATACTGGATATTGGATTACGTCAAGTTGTGCACATGCTTTCATATTGGAGCATTAACGCTACGCAAGGATCAGGTAGGCACAGTTACAATTTAGTTTGTACATACAATCCCTATATACTGTATTCAATGTTGAAAGTGCTATGGATCATATACAATTGGGCTATTTTGATTGAATTCATACGGATGACTGTTAATAACGTCGCCTCAGGATAATTCCTCAACAAAGGTCACAACACGGTTGATCGGTTGTTGCCTCCCACTGATAGTGGTAGGTTTTTCCTAAATATTTTTTGACATATGGTGTGGTGCCGTCTTTCACGAGGGCGTTTGGTTTCACCTCTAGTTCTTAGATTGGGGTGCACCTGGTCTCTTAAGTATCGGTTTGGTTTCCGGACTTGAAGCATTCGATGTGTCTGCTATTTGGTCTAAACAATAGTCTTCTGTAAGAAGTCTTGCCACGGTTTAATGGGGACTCTTGTGTTGTATTGGTTCACATTGTCATTCATGTTAATGACCATGTGTAACATTGGTTTTAGTTGTCTTTTCGTGTTAGTGCGGATTCTATCCTTGTTTTCTGGTCTTTCCTTCTCCTTTTTTTCTCTTTGGTGTATGGCTGTCATAAAATATGTGCTGTATTATTACTTTTTGGTTAAAATTGTCAATGTATATATTTATATGTTTTATTGTAGTATTTTCTATGTTTGTCTTACAGGGTATGGTTTCCTTATTGGTGTTTTTGTGTAGATGACATTTTGATGTAAATCAAATCTTGTTTGTGGGGTCCATGTATGTATTTTAATATTACACAAATTGTGTGTATATGAATGTTGTGCGTTATGTACAGTGTATGTTCAGTAATATGTTTGTATTGTAAATGTTTATGCGTTTTTTAACTTACAGCCCTGAAGAAGTCCTATGTTATAGGACGAAACGGGTTGGCTGTCATTTTTTACGAATGAGGAATAAAGAAGAGGGTATATTAAATCTTGCTTCACTGAATGATGATTTTCGACATGGACTTGTTTGGTTAATAGTGGTGCAGCTCTAATTTAGTTTTCTCACTGTTTATCCCCTTGTGAAGGGAGGTGCCTTTGGACAGGGGCCTCATTTGGAAGTCTGCACACAAGAAATTTCAGTATTTCTGAATATATTGGTGATTCTTTGTGATTGGTGCGGCATTTGTTCTTGTTTGGTCCACTGTCCATTTTTTTGTGCTAGTCTCTTCTATATTGATACTAACTGCTGGACCAAGACGCTAAGATTGGACCCCAAGCCATCACCGACTTGGGCCAGTTGAGTGTTTCGCTATGAGATCACAAAGGCGCAACCAATCAATTTACCACCTGTTTCAAATTGTTGACCTTTGCCTCCACACCAGTACTATAAGAGGCTGGAGGCCTTTTTTGGATCAAACACTGAAGTAGTTCAGAGTATGCAAAATGCCCCCCATGACATTGGTGATGACAAGAAGTTGGACAATCTGGCCCCCCCATACACCATACTGATGATGGGCTATACATGGATTTACAAAATGCTGGTAGGCTAGAAACATTGCCAGAGATTGAGCTAGACGTGTCTCTTTCACAGTAGTTGTACTAATGGCAGCAAAAGTATTTGATTTACAGTTGCCTACTGCTGAAACCAAGGCACAACGTCTTATCTGAGATCCTGTAACTAGTTTCAACTGCTTTTGAGCTGCCATTGCCATTCAAAGAGGCTCTCACGGACATCCTTATGGTCACTTGTTCCAAGCTGGGAATGATGCCTTGATGGTGAAGTAGAGCGGGATGGCGATCTTTTTCTGTCATGTCTCCTGGGTGTCGAAGGAGATAAAGTAACTGGCTGATGTGGTGCAACATCTTCCATATTGGAAACATGGAGGGTTTTGTTTGCCCCATGTATGGCCTAGGTGGAATATCCTGAGGAGCAGAGGTACCTAAAAATCGTCCTCTACATGGATGGTTGCAACATTTACAACAGGGCCAAATCAAGAAATTCTTAATAGAGACCAACAAAACTGAACATTCAAGCAGAGGTTCTTCAGTCCTCTGCCCTGGTAATAAGGGAGATGCTACAGCTGAGGGCCACTCCAAGACCTTTACTACCTTGTATCCTAGGTTTTGCAGAACTTGCAGAAGAGAATTTGTTTAGTCCCCAACAACAGATAAGATGACAGCTCACAGACAATTAGTAAATACAGGCCTTCACATCAAGACCTCTATATCTGCAGCAGGAGCCAAAGCGTCTCCATCATTGTTTTGGTGGTCAGGAAAAGACACTTGTCTGGAATTGTCAGTATTGCTGGACAGAGCGTAAACTTATTGATGCTGCTGGACACAAAGTAGTGGTCTGCGGCAACAGTATTCAAGACAATGAGCGCTTCTTCCTTATTCGAGCGATACGACTCATCCTTTTACGTTTAACTGTTGGCCATTGCAGATGACGTATTGAGAGACTGTAGACAAGGCTTTCTGCCAAGATCTACCAGTACAAGGTCCCTACCTTTGGATTGTAATCAGCTCTAAGATTGGTTTGCAGGTGCATGACTATTATGGCAGATCAACTGCACATTCAAAGGATTTACGTCTACCTCTGCCTATACAATTGGATGATAAAATCATCTTTCTGTGAAGCAAGTATGTCATGACTTCAGTTTCACTTCCCAGATGCTATATTGTCCGGATCATATCAACCTTGACAAATCAATGTTGATGCCTGTGCAAGTTCTTGGATATCTAGGAGCAACTGTGAGCACAAAGCAGGGTAAAGTGTCTACTCTTTTTCGGAAAAGCCATCCACTTCTGCTAATGCCTTCATCTACAACACATCAAGTCTCATCCGTGTTGGGTTTGATGGCCTTGTGCATCTGTCTGGCCCCGAAATGTACGTCTCCACATAAGATCTCTCCAACAGTACATGGAAGATCAGTGGGCTCATTGGAAAGACAACTGGGAAGACAAATTGATCCAATCTACCCAGGCTAAGGAGTCCTTCAAATGGTGCTGCAAATGGTCAGTCTCCTGAAGGGAATCCGGTTTCATCAGGGCGTGCTTTGTCCCTGCATCCATGAGGGGACTGGGAGCCCACCCACAATATGTTTCTGTTCATGGCCTGTGGTCCCAACAACATCAGTTATATCACATAAATGTTTGGTGTGGAAAACAGTACATCTGGCTTGTAAAGTATCCCTACTGTCCATAACAATGGACAGATGTGCGATCCAGACAGATAATGTGACCGCAGTGCACTACCTAAACAAGGAGGGTGGCATCAGATTCAAGGTACTATGTCTGGAGGCACAATCAATTTGATACAGGCTCCTTGTTAGGAAGTTAACGATAGAGGCAGTATACACCTCCCAGGTCTCCAGAATTGCCAAGCAGATCTGCTTTGTGGATACTTTGTAAGCAACAAATCAGACAACTTTGTCTTGCAGAATATTTTTAAAGACTAGATTTCCTCAAATTTCTTTACACATTTCCACTGCTCCATTAATCCCATCAGTGCTGATGATGCTGAAACTTTCAAATGCCATAATGACAGTGGTCGTTTCCAGAACTTCATGACCGGTCATTGAAAACGCACAGAACGTTGCTGTGCAGGACTGAACTTTTTATTGAGAATGCACGGGAAGATACTTCACCTCAACGTACAATCCTTGAATTTGGAGGCATGACCCTGTGGTCATATAATATGGTCACCTAATTTTACCTCAGGATTACCTGAACATTCTCAAAAGCCACATGTCACTTCGCTAGAAGTTCCTATGCTGTTAAATAGGAAATATTTGTAATTCAGTGTCTTAAAACTGATCTCTCCTAGCTTGTCAAGTATATGTTGTTATTCCCTGTCTTGTGAATTTGACATAATCACGCCTTCAGTTTGCATCTATAAAAGTTCCTGTGGCTGCCATCATGGCATACAGGAAAGTGCCTAAACGGAGATCGTTCTTCATGATTGCAGTAGTTGAAGACTTTCTGAGGAGTTAATAAAAAATATTTCCTTCAAAGTGGTGCCCTTCTTCCTGTGGGAACTCTCTAAATTAATGGGTCTTCCAATTGAGCCTATAATTGAGGCCTCATTGCATCGCTTTTCCTGGAGGGTATTTATTTGTTAGAAGCAATTACATCAGTCGGGGGGGGGGGGGGGCAGTGAACTTCAGACATAGTCGGCTATAAAAGTATGCTTAAGATAGTTCAAACAATTTTTCTGCTAGTAATATTAGTAACGCCTGTACTCCAGAGGAGAATTTTGAGATTTGATTTGGATAGGGCAAAAGATCAAAAGACCTGTACATAACTAATCAGCTTTTTGTCACTTATAAACCTTTCTGTATTGGAATGTCTTCCTTTAAATAAGTTATTACTGGATGAATACTTTGTTGTGTAGTCTGCTGTTTCCAGTTGAAAACAAAACACTTTAGGAAGATAGAAGGCTCAGTCTAGATAGATGAAGAAAGGCAATTACATCTGCCTAATTGAGAAATGTCCCCCCCGGGGAACCAATGTAAAGCAGCCACATGAATGTCTATTAATATTTTACTTAACATTACTGTTTATATGAAGAAAAGACAGTTTCCATCCATATTAGAACACCCCTTAATATTTTGTTACAATTATTGTATTAAATAGGCATTTTTAAAATATGTCTAGACTTATTTAAACATTGCAGTTAAGTTCTGTTACCGTTTTAAAAATGCAGTCAAATACAAGATTGCCAAACATGCTATTCTGGTCAGGCAGGCCTTACTAATGTGTAAAAGTGTCAAAAATGTGATTCTCCAGTATTGTATCTTTTATAGATTCACATGCTTGAATATTCCCCGTCGTCATGGTGGGAGTCCCACGGTAACAGTAGAAATAGTAGTACTGAATACATTACATAGACCTCCATAGAGAGAAATTCAATTGAGCACTCTATCAACCTCATTTTTATAACATCCAAAGTTAAGCCAATCACAGCAGAGACCTCAGAGTAACTCTCTCCACAGAGCCACCACACCTCAGATTTCTTACCGCATGTCGTGTGATTGGGAGTCTCTCTGAGCTCTGCTCAGTGACAGTTGGCTTTTTCAACTTTTGAACTCCAGCTTTCAGCTCAAGGTATTCCTTTCTGTGACTTTCATAATGCCAGATAAAGGGTTGTTTAGGCCCTGTAAGTCTTGTGGCAAATCTAGACTTTTCTCAGAAGATCCTCACAAGCAATGTCTCTATTGCCTCTACCCTGACCATAAGCCCAGGGAATGCAAATACTGTCGCACCTTCTCGGTCAAAACCCTCAAGGATAGGGAAGGAAGACTGCTCCTTTGGCTCCAGAAGAAAAAGGCAGTTTCTGAATCTGGCTCTGACACTGAGGAAAAGCCCCACTCTTCCTCCAGGAAAAGAAAAGAAGGTAGCTCCTCTTCTCACGAAGGGGACTCCAAGAGATCAAAATCACAGGAGCAGGAAAAATCTGAAGAGAAACGCCACAGAAAGCAGGTAGGAGGAACTCTAAAATCATCTTCTGCTCTAGTTTCTGCTTCTATAACACCTGTGAGAGATCTTTCTTCTCGTCCGTCGACTGCGTCGTCGACTAGAGTTATTTCTGTCAGACCTGAGGTGATTCCTTCGCCGTCGAGGGCTTCTACAGCGACGGCGAGAAAGTCGACGGCCGCTGTGTCTACTGGCCCGCAGTTAACTCTGACGACGGTGTCACCGTCGACGAGACCATCTACGACGACTAGACCTTTGTCGACGAGCCTTCCTCCATCGACGAGAATTTCTCCGTCTACGACCACTCCGTCGACGACGTTGCCCTCCTTTCCACCGACGGTGGTGGTGTCAGCGTCTGCATTGTCGACGGTACAGCCGACGGGCTCGTCGACGGGAGAAAAAATCCATTTGGGACTTTCTAAGGTTCAGGATTATTCAAAAATTTCTCCGTTACCACCTACACGTTTGCTTGACTTCCAGGAGTCTGAGGATGACAGCACATTTGGCCCTGCATATAGTCCTTCCCAGCTAAAAGTCAAATCTCAGGACTTTGATGATGATGAGGACTTAAAGGACATTAATCCATCCTCATACCTTGCAGGAGAGTATTCTTTCACTGACTCGTCTACCGTTCAGCAGCCAGAATCTTTCCAAGAGCGTTATCCCTATGAGGAAGAGGATCCTCGCCATTTTAGGGAACCATCTATTAACGTTCCAGTGTCGTTGGTAACAGACTTACGTCACATGCTAAATTACTACTACAGACGCTTTCCTGAGGTAAATGCTCCGCAACATCCTCCACCGCCTCAGCAGGCCCCGGTAGAACACGCAGGACAAGTAACTCCTAGACCCACGAGGGAAAAGGTTTTGCCTCCTCCCATCGTTATTCCTGATGATTCACAAAATGTGGACCAACAATAGATAGAGGAAGGAGAGATACACACTGGTGTTGACACCCAGGACGAATGGGATGATTACGTAGTTCCCACACAGTCATCTCCTATCCCTCCTCCTGCAGACTCTCCCCCTGCTGACATCGGGAGCTTTCATGACTTTTTAGAACGTGCCTCGAGGCTCTTTGATCTACCCATGCCAGTTAAACAAACCAAGTGTTTCTTATATGATTTTAAGCCAGGCACTCAACGATCCATTAGGGCAATTCCCATAGTGGATTACTTATGGCAGGAGGGTCTAAAACTGATGCGGACACCAGCTTCTATCCCAGTGGTAATTCCGAAGCTGGATAAAAAGTACAAAGCCCCGGATAATTCACCCACATGCCTCATTGGTCATCCTAGACCGGATTCAGTAATCATGCAGGCTGCTCAAAGAAGAGTTTAAAACCCGGCATCTCAATGCTCTGCACCTCCGGACAAAGAAGGTTGTTGGCTGGACAACATAGGGAAGAGGTTTGCCGCCCTGGCAGCCACTTCCATAAGAGCCTCCAACGCTATGGCCATTCTGGGTAGGTACGACCGACAGATGTGGTCGGACATCTCTTCGCTCCTAGAACATCTTCCTGAAGATAAGAAAAAGGAAGCAAGGGATATCTTATCGGAAGGGGGAAAGAGCTTCCACTGAGATGATCGAGATTGCAATGGATATCTCTTCGACTTCATTCTGACAAGTGCCAGGAGCAGCGGTGCTGAGGTGTCAGGGGTGGCTGAAGGCAACTAGCTTCCGTCCTGAGGTTCAGGCTAAGGTGCTAGATATGCCTTTTGATGGCGAATGCCTATTTGGAAATCATATAGATGAAGCCCTTCAATCTATAAAAAAGGACACCGACACGGCTAAATCCCTGGCAATGCTACAACAACGTCGTTTCCAGTCCTTTCGGGGCATAGTTCGAGGGCAGTACGCATCCAGTCCGCAGTTCCAACAGTGGTTCCAACATTACCCTCAAACGACCTATCAGGCGTACAACCAACTTTAAAGGTCCGGCACTGCATCGTCCTATTCGCGGCCCACTGGTCGTAAAAGGCAGCAGTCTGCCGGAAAACAACAGGATTCTAACAAGAGGCAATGAGTTTCTCCAGGCCTCCGCCACTCCAGTCCCACAACAATTCAAACCAATCTGCTCAAAATTCTTAAAAAATTGGACGTCCATCTCGTCGGACAGATGGGTTATGGATGTCTTCCGCCACGGTCATACCCTAGAGTTTGTTCAGTATCCTCCAACTATCCCTCCTCCAAAGGTACATCGTCATCTGCCAGATCTCAAGAGGGAAATAAAAATTCTTCTTTCCAAACGCGCCATAGCAAAGGTACCCTTACGTCAGCGCAATCGGGGGTTTTATTCCCACTTCTTTTTAATCTTAAAGAAGACAGGAAAATGGAGGCAGGTCTTGGACCTCCGGTTACTGAACAAATTAATCAAAAACCAATCTTTCAAGATGTTGTCTCTGCAGGACATCCTTCTTCTTATGGAAAAAGGGGATTATCTGTCATCTCTCGATCTTCTCGATGCTTATTTTCACTTCCCCATTTACCCCAAGCATCGAAGATATCTCCGGTTCGAAGTGGCTGGGTGCCATTATCAGTTCAGGGTGCTTCCCTTCGGTTTGAAGTCGGCCCCCAGAGTCTTCACCAAATGCATGGCACCGATAGCTGCCTTTCTGAGACGCTCAGGTCACCAGGTATTCCCCTACCTGGACGAATGGTTATTAAAAGCTCTGTCGTTTCAGGCAGCCAGAAACTCTACTCAAACTTGCCGGAATCTCTTCCAGTCTCTGGGTCTCCACCTCAATCTAGAAAAGTCCTCTCTCATTCCCTCCAATTCTCTGACTTTCCTAGGAGCTCGCACCAATACAAATCTCGGCAAAGCTTTTCCAACTCTCGAAAGGGTCTTGCGTCTCCAGGGAATGACACGCCTTCTATCGTCAAAAAGGTCAGTTTCTGTCAGAAAGTACAAATCTATGCTGGGGATGATGTCCTCATGCATTCAACTAATTCCAAATTGCCGTCTTCGTATGCGCTCACTGCAGGAGCAACTGGACACTCAATGGATTCAATCCAAGGGGTCATTCAACGACACGATTCAAATCTCGACGGCTATGAAAACTGCAATGTCTTGGTGGCAGGTCAAGGAAAACTTGACTGAGGGCCTGTCCTTCATTCACTCAACTCCTCAGTTTGTGATGACGTTGGATGCGTCCATGGAGGGCTGGGGAGCTCACCTCCAAGAGCTTCAAGTGCACGGAAAATGGTGCAAACAGGAATGGAAATGCCACATAAACCTTCTAGAGTTACGAGTGGTGTTCTTGGGCCTCAGAGCATTCTTGCCTCGGATTCGGGGATCTCCAGTTCTGCTTCGGACGGACAACACCACCACCATGTTTTATCTCCTGAGACAGGGTGGCACGAGTCTCAGGTTCTCTCTCTTCAAGTGCAAGAGATTTGGGAATGGCTTCTCCTCAACCAAATTTCACTCCGAGTGGAGCACGTGCCAGGAGTCCACAATCAGTGGGCCGACTCTCTCAGCAGGGTGTCCAAACAGTGCCACGAATGGGAGCTCAACGACCACATGTTGCAGATGGTCTTCCGGTCTTGGGGCTTTCCAACGTTAGATCTGTTCGCTACGTACCTAAACAAAAAGTGCACCTTTTACGCAAGCAGGACTCCTCAGCCGGGATCGTGGGGAGACGCTTTTCTGCTCTCCTGGACAGGAAAATTTGCCTACGCCTTACCCCCGTTTCCTCTCATTCCTCAAGTTCTCCAAAAAAATGAAACGGGAGCCGTGCCGCATAATTCTTATCGCTCCCGGGTGGGCAAGGCAATTTTGGTACACAGAGCTTCTTCGCCTATCAGAGTGCACTTCGATTCTCTTTCCTCCAAAGGAGGATCTTCCTTACATGGACAAGGGGCAAGTGATTCATCCGCAAATTCTCTCTCTCTTCACTTATCAGCTTGGCTCCTCACTTCATTGAATTTGAGAGTTTGAACATACCCAATGATTGCAAAGCAATTTTACTAAATTCTCGAGCTCTTTCCACGCTCAAATTTTACTCTGCAAAATGGAAAAGGTTCTGTGTGTGGTGCAGCGTTCATTCTTTACATCCTCTTTCATCCACACCGGAGCAAGTATTACCATATCTCTCACAACTAGCCAAGGCGGGACGCTCACATTCGTCCATTAAGATCCACCTTGCTGCGATTTCTCGATACAGATGACGTCTGGATCAATCTTCACTGTGGTCTCATAGACTTATTAAGGAATTTCTAAAAGGCCTATTCAGGACCTACCCACCGGTGAAATCTGGTCCAGTGCTATGGCAACTAAATACGGTCTTGTCACAACTAATGCGTTCTCCATTTGAACCTATACACAAATGTGACTTAAAATTTCTCTCCTGGAAGGTGGCCTTTCTCTTGGCCATTACGTCAGCCAGACGTATCAGCGAGATCGAGGCATTTTCTACAAAGAAACCATTTCTTCCATTTTTAGCAGATAGGGTTATTCTGCGTACGAATCCTTCTTTCATACCTAAAGTACCATCATCTTATCACCTCAACGAGCCTATAATTCTGCCTACATTTTTTACAAATCCGTCCTCGGTGGCGGAAAAATCTCTCCATTCTCTGGACATCAAACGTTGTTTGAAATTTTACCTGCAAAGGACAAAATCCTTTTGTAAGTCTTCTCAGCTGCTAGTTTCTTACTCTGCACCCAGGAAGGGACTCACCCTAACTAGGGCCAGTATTGCTCGCTGGGTCACTTCATCTATTGTTTTCTGCCATGATCAGGCTGGACATCCATTGCCTGCAAGAGTGCAGGCCCATTCGACGAGAAAGGTCGCAATTTCTTCAGCCCTGTTTGCGGGGGCTTCTCTCCCTGACTTATGCAGGGCAGCAACGTGGGCGAGGACGCACACGTTCACAA
The DNA here is from genome assembly GCA_963921515.1 of Calotriton arnoldi. NCBI lineage: Eukaryota > Metazoa > Chordata > Amphibia > Caudata > Salamandridae > Calotriton > Calotriton arnoldi. Next base: position 761,008 of record CAWUFW010004741.1, on the reverse strand, counting down.
AGCATTACTGCCTAGATGGTTGGCGGAAGGCAGATATAACCGTGGGACAAGCAGCTCTTCGTCATCTCTTTGCCTAAGGTAGGAGGCTTGTAGCCATCCGGTTTTCTTTATCTACTTATGATGTTTATTCTTGTATAATCTATTTGATGGTTATTTCTACTTGCATTAAGAGATTTCTGGTTATATATGTATTCTTTTCTGATACTGTCATGGTGGGATTGTTCGCCTTCCCGCCTTCATTGTTGTTTCTATTCATATATAGATATACTGCTCTTTAATCGGATTCAAGCATATGAATCTATAGAAGATACAATACTAGAGAAAAAACAAGTTACTTACCTGTACACTGTGGTTCTCCAGTATTGATATCTTTTATAGATTCACATGCGACCCGCCCTCCTCCCCGGTTAGGCTCACCATTCTACCTCAGAGTAATATATATATATTTTTGCACACTTGCTCTCGAAATCTGAGGTTTGTTGACTCTGTGGAGAGGGTTACTCTGAGGTCTCTGCTGTGATTGGCTGAACTTTGGATGTTCAATTGAATTTTCTCTATGGAGGTCTATGTAATGTATTCAGTACTACTATTTCTACTGTTACCGTGGAACTCCCACCAAGACGACGGGGAAGATTCAAGCATGTGAATCTATAAAAGATATCAATACTGGAGAACCACAGTGTACAGGTAAGTAACTTGTTTTTTATTAGAAATGGGGGTGGGATTTTAAACATATTTGGAATCCTTTCCCTTTTGACACATACTCCCAGCTATAATATAAATGACAAGAGATGTCAGTGATGGCCCATTACAGAGTGGCTTACTGCCGCTCATTTTTTTACGCTTATAACAAAGTACTGTTATCACCAAAATTATTATTTTGGCCAAGAGCCTGGTGAACCCCCCCCACACACACATACACCCTCACTTGAGGCTCCCCCAGGGGCCCCCACCCCCATTTTGAAGACCCTTGGTCTAGAGGGTCCTGTTGCTAATAAGATCACGTTTTCCCCCAGGTGCTGCAATGAAGTGTTTCTAATTTTAGGTCTTGCCTAAAACACCACGTGTGGTTTCTTGCAGAAATTTTGTTAGTAAGTAATATTTTTATTTGGTTCTAAAAATAAACCCTTAAAAGACAGCAATCATAGATAAAGTGCAGAATCTGGATTACACCGAGACTGACATGCAACAACGCTGATTTTAAATACAGAGTATGAACCAGGTTAAAAGAAAATATCTTAAAATGAGATCATAGGAAGGGTAAAGTGCAAAGCAGAGACAATACAGTGTCTACAATATTATAATTTCCCTCAACAAGATCATTTAAGAAAACTGATCAAATGAAAACATTAAAACCAAAGCCAATGAGACCCAATTAAGTTAATGCGTTTAACATGCTGAGGCGTGGCCATGAGGTAAAATGTGGTTTGATTACACAGGTCAGAGAACAGGAGACAATAGGGCTGGTGTGATTACCTCTGAATTCTAAACAGCACAAGCTTCCTCTAGTGTCCACTAAGCTATCTAGAGTAACATGATAATACAAAGAGATTGTGATTAAGCCAGAAGTGCTCTCCTATGGCACATACAAACAAAGCCAAGATTCAAGCGCAGTTACAAGGAACATGTAAAACAAGATAAAAATAAACACACAACCAAGGGCTAAAGATATTCAGAAAAATATCAGGGTAACCTAATGAGTTGAGACTGGGGCCATAACCCTGATCCGGGCTTGGCCTCTCGGAGCTTAAAGTTCAGGGCCTTGAAAATCTGGAATCAAAATCTTTTCCTTGGGGTGGTGTAGAACAGACAGAAAAAAACAAAATGGATGACAGACTGTAAGGAAAGATTGTCACATTCACAAGGCCATAGGGAGCTGGTGGCGGACCATCCCCTAGGAAAGCTAATAGGTTGCAGAAGTTGTTTTGTCTGAACCTGATTACCAGCTGGCAGTGATATGCATTAGTCACCCAAACTAGGTAAGGCTCTATCGAAGTTTCAGTTTTTATCGGGCAGTGAGCACGAACAGCAGGTTTCTGCAGTTTGAAGCCCTCTCTTGCCGATTTAGACTGCAGTAAGAAATTTTGCTTCACCCATGTATAATCAGCCTTTGTGATCTTCTCAGGTCATAGGAACAGATCAGGGCTCCCCATTGAAACAAATTGATGCTTGCTATAATTCAACCAAGGGATTGCTCTAACATTGTCCAAAGCAAGACAGTCCATAACGATCAACCTGTTCAAGGCTGGCTCACAATTAACCCATAGTAGAATCCAAGGCAGCAGGGGCCTTAGTGTAATAGTGTCTTGGATATACCTCAGGCCCAGCTCCTCATGAATGGTGAAGGTTGAGGTGCTCTGCGGAAAACCTATTCTCCACAAGCTGGATAGCCGAGCAGTCCCGATACCCCCAAATGTCACTGCCGTAACAAGTGGCAGAGATACATTTGGCCAGATAAAGATGGAGGAGGGCCCTAAATTGTTGCTTCCCCAGCCTGGCGCTAAAATCCAATACTGACCCCCAGGAGCGGGACAGCAAGAGTCTTTTGGAGGTGAGTAATAGGCCCCATGTATTTTGGTTGTCTAACAGGATACCCAAATAGTTGAAGGTGTGAGTTTGGGTAATCCTTGAGTTATTTAAAAAAAGGGCTTTTTGCTTGACTGGTTTGGCCTCAGCGACCATTACGTAAGATTTTTAATTGTTGATCAAGAGGGCAAGGCCAGTCATAAATACAGAGGAGGAATTAAGCAATGACTGGCACCCTAATGCAGTCCTTGACATTAGGACGGCATCATCTGCGAATAGCAAAGCTGGTAGAAAGCAGGCGCCAACGTGAGGGGCATCGAATTGTTTACCCAAGAACACCTCCTCCTGAAGATTTATGTAAATGGTGAAAAGAAAAGGGGCCAATAAACATCCCTGCCTAACACCTTGGGTAATAGAGAAAGGTTTGGTGCATGAACCGTCCAAACCTCACAGATGCTGACATGCCGCTGTGAGTGTCAGCCAGAAACGAAACCAAAACTGAGTCAACTCCTGAAGACAGCGTCATGGACCAAAGCTTACCAGATTAAAAGCTGAGGTCTGGTCAGTGAAGCTTAAAAAAGGCATGTCCTTCTTGGCCACAGTATATTTTTCGATTATTATGTGCAGGTTCCGGGTCTGGTCTATAGTACTGAGGCCAGGCCTGAAGCCATACTGCAGATCAGAGATGATGCAGCCATCCCTGGCCCATGACAATAACCTTTCCAGGTCTGCCTAGCCCAACACCTTGACTGTTGTCAATCAGGGAGATGGACCTGTAGCGACCTGGATCTGCCCTGTCTCCCTTTTTGAAGATCGGGATGATGATAGAGTAAGACCATGAGCGAGGGGGAGCCAAAATTACCACCAGCAATGGACTCCAGGTTATCAACGTTCCTTCAGAAAAGGTGAGCCAAACCTTGAGCCTTGTTCCAAGTTAGGTCCCCAATAGCACTACCCACTTCAGAGATTGAGAAAATGAGGTTAGGGTTGCCCATCTCCCTCGTACCGTCCCAGTTTGCCATGGTGTCAGGCCTGCACTCAAAAGTGTAAATATGGGAGAAGTGCTCAAACCAGTTGACTTCATCAGTTACTGAGATGGGTGAAGAGGCAACCTCATCTGCCAGAAAGGGGTGGTTAATGGTTCTCCAGAAAGAGACACTGTCTCTAAGGTGATTAGCTTTTAATAGCTGAACCCAGATATCATCCCTGAGAGATTCCTTTCTATCCTTAAGGACCTTTTTATAAATGGCTCTGGAGCGAGCCACCTCTGACCTATCCCTAACGGAACGTTTGAGGGCCTCCATGAGTTCACGATGAGCTTTAGAACAGGACTCATCGATCCAGCGTGGCCCTGTGGGCGAATTGTGATGCTGGGTAAGGGCAGTGAGGGCTGCCCTCACACAATTACAGATTGCAGTAAGGATCAACTTTGTCCACTTCTAGTGTCTACGATGGTCAACGTGGGCAAGGGTACTGGAGGAAGAAGCTGACGAATTGGGCTCCGTTGTTGTGACTTTAGCTATAATACCAGAGGGATATGGTTGCTCAAGCCGGTACACGAGGTCCGATAGTCAACTAGGTGGGTAATGAGGGATGAGGAAATCATGATGTAATCCACATTGGATTTGCAACCCCTGCCAACATAAAGGGGAGCAACCTGGGCGCTAGGTATGGCCCAGCTCAAGGATTGAATTATTAGGTTTACCTAATCCCCTAGAGTCGTATATTCAAGGTGGGCGGTTGGAAGGTCCATGTCCACGGAGAGTTCCTGGAAAACATGGCATGCCCTGTGACAGGGGTGAATGTTAGTCGCTCAGGGCCATGATTGGGGTGTGGGAGGAGGGAGCTTTACCTCGGTGCCAGAAAAGGAGTCTTATAGTTCTCTATAAACTTGCCCCAAGTGGAGATAACGTTGAGATGAAGAAATTAGGACTGAATAATCTGAATAATTTGAAGCAAATGTGGGACAAACCATCTTGAATAGGTGTGAACATAATGCTGATCTCTCCCTGCTTACCTGGTGGATAATCATGGACCATGCTGGCAACCGGTATAGCCGTTAAAAAACATACTGTCACAACTTTCACGTTAGATGTTCTGGAGCAGCTGACTTGGAAAGAGGCAAGACTGTAAAAACAGATTAAATTTGTGAAGCCCATCCAGAGTGTGCACAGAAATGCTTATCCTGATGGTAGTAAGGCCTTGATTGTAGAAACCACTGTGTCATGGAAAGCTGCGCAGGAAAAGAGGAGACGAGTCGCTACATCCCACAGTGTATCCAAAAAACACATAAGAAAAAGCTGCAAATTCCCATAGGGGCTTGCACGTTTGGGCCTCTGTTCTAAATGAAATGTGCATGGTTAGCCCAGAGCCCCCCGGGGAATGATGCTTAAGAACACAAGTGTTCAGGTAAGTTAAAAAAACAACAACCTCTAAAGTTCCTTCAATAGTGAAGGTATATCCCCAAGGTGATATTGAATGGTCTACAATATTCGACTTTTGATTTTTTTGTATTTACTTAACACTTTTACGGTGAGACCTCGTCACATTAGGCTAAACCTTCAATTTGCACCATCGTTTAAACAAATAAAGTTGCCCAGAAAAATGGCACTTTATTTGCAGCCCTTTCAAATTGTTATCGGCTTTCAATGTAACACACTTGAAGAAATTAGACGTAACATAAATAAATGTCCATCAGCATAGCTGTTCAAAAAATTATACATAAGTTCTATCACACATAACATTTGGAATTCCAAACATACCAATCAAATATGAGGAAACTAAATAGGTCAAACGAGGTACTTGTTAGAATACTCACTATTTAACTTCATACACTTCCGACACAGCCCAAATATATGCCCTTCATGGGATATTATGGCTCCAAACAGCACAACCTGCTACAGGTAGACTTGTATATTTATGCATCTGTTGGACAATAGGCATGCCTACAGGCCTTGTTTTGGTGTATGTCCATGCACACTACTGATAAAACATCTTCATATGAATTAGACTCCGGACTGCTATGCCATGTAAATGTTTGAAAGTCACCCTGAGGCTACCTGAAAGAGTGCAGAGACAGAATATCGAATCAAAAATATTGACTTGCACAAATATCGAGTTGCAAATATCGTGGGGCAGAAATATCGACATACAGATTCTCGTGGTCAAGAATATCGATTTTAGGTAAGTAATATCGATGTTAAAAATATCGAAGTGTTTAATATCCTTTGCAAAAGTATAGTTGTTAAAAATATCTTTTGTTTATTAATGTTATGTATTTTAGTATATATTTTATATGCATGTTGTATTTTTTTTGTATAAGAATTGTTTGCATTTTTAATGTTACATTTTTAGTAGTTAATTTTTTTTTTATTTGAATTTTGTGTTTTTATTTCTGTAGCTGGTTGTGGGTTTATAGGGGAATAGGGTGGGAAGTAATTTAATATTAAATGTATTGATTATTTTTTATTTATTATTTGTTTAATTGAGATGTTATAGTGTTAAATGTGTAAAGTAATTTATTATTAATTAATAATTGGTTGTTAATTTAAATTAATTGGTAATTAATTATGGTAATTGTGTAATCAATTTTATGTGTGTTGTGGTGTTTATAGGTGTTAAGGGTGGGAAGTAATTTATTTTTAATTGATGGATTAATAATTGGATGTTTATTAATTATAATTAATTAATTGTATAATCAATTTTAGCTGTTGGTTTTGGTGTTAAGGGTGGGAAGTAATTTGTATTTAATGAATATATAGTTGTTAATGTTAATTATTTGATATGTATTTTGGGTAATTGTTTAATTTTTGTCTGTTTTTACTTTTAAAGGAGTAAAGGGTGGGTATTAAATACATTTTAATTACTTTATTATTAGTTATTAATAGTAATAGTTTTTAATTTATAAATAAGTTTTAATTGTTTAATTTAATTTAGGTGTGTGTTGTGGATGTCATAGTGTTAAAGTGTGTGTAGTAAATTAATGTTCGTTTTTTATTAATAAATATTTTTTTATTGATTATGTTAATTTTGGAAAAATTAAATTAAATGTTGAAGTATTTTGTTATTGGTGTGGTGTTAAAGGGTAGGAAATACAATAAATACATTTATATGTTTATTAATTTGTTTGTAAATCTTCTAGTTTAAAAGAATTTTATTTTATAAATGTATTTATTATTTTATATTATATATTTGTAGGTTTTTTATATGTAATTAATATTATAATTTTTATTTTCATATATTTAATATATTTGATTTTTCATTTCTAAATATTGTTTATTTATTTTTGTTTTTTGTAATAATTTTTAATGTTTTTTATTTTTGTTTTAACTGTTTGAGTGTGAATAGTAATTTCTATCTTTTCGCTATCCAACACTTTCCCTACTGTTGCATTCACTGGAGTGGGAATACAATTTTTTACCCCTGTGCTATCCAACAGTTATTCTACTGTTGCATTCACTGGACTGGGAATGGTAATTTTTGCCCCTCTGCTATCCAGCACTTTCCCTACTGTTGGACTCTTTGGAGTGTGAATAGTAAATTTTACCCCTCCGCTATCCAACACTTTTCCTATTGTTACTCTCACTGGAGTGGGAATAGTAATTTTTATCCTCCGCTATCCAACACTTTCCCTACTGTTGCACTCACTGGAGTTGGAATAGTAAATTTAATTATTTTGCTATCCAACACTTTCCCTACTGTTGCACTGATTGTATTGGGAAATTTAAGTTTAAATATTTTTTACTAGTTTAATGTTTTAAATTATTGTAGAATGTTTTTTTATATTTTAAATTATTGATATATATATATATATATATATTATTTTTATATAATTTTAGAATAAATTAAAGATAATAGTTTAAGTAAATATATATATATATGTATAAATTGTTATGTTTGTGTTTATTTTTTAAATTAAGTTTTTGTTATAGTTTGTAAAAATGTATATTAAATTTAATTAATTTTGTTAAAATTAATATTTGATATTTAATATATATTATTTTTATTTTATATATATATATATATATATATATATTTAAATCGATATTTTTTACATCTTTATTTTTTCCACCAATATTTTTGATTTGATATTTTTGTATTTACCTGTGTAGGTATGGGAGTCGATATTTTTGTATTCTATATTTTTTTCCCGATATTTTTAACATCAATGTTTTTGTCATCGATATTCTCTCATTGAACCACCTAAAAGGGTGTAAAGCCATTGCAAAATGTGCACTCTCAAATACACTACATAACATCAGATTGCTTCGTAAATAAGCAAAGGAAGCCGAGGCAATTGTCTCCAAGATTGAAAATTAGAATGTTCCTATTCTGTTTTAAGGCTATGACTTTGATCTTTTGGCTCCAATGGCAAATTCCATTCAGTGTTTGCTGTGAAGAATGGAGGTAGTTTATATAGAAAATGCTGAAATTAATTAATCAAAAATCCAAAGGATTCGTATTGAGGTTCTTGTGAGTCATGCAAACAATCAAAAACTTAATGTCAGTGGTGATAAATAGTCAAATGTTAAGCATCTTTTTGTTTCAAGTCCTCATGCTTTTTTTTTTTTCACAACATAATTTTATTGTTGACAGCCGAGACAGTCCCGGTACAACCAGGAATACCGGTATTACACCATAATTGACCATAGTGCTGATATCAACATTTTCAATATTGAGATTACACAGTTTGGAAATTAGGAGTATCTGAACAATAAACTTGATAACAAACAGTAGTGCCATGTCCATCATATAGAGTCTAGTCTGTAGCATATAGTTCCCAGCCACCCAATCTGAAGTGCGAGATAATTAAAGTCCCTACTGCCCCACAAACCTGTCATCATGGTAGTGCCCCGATAGCTGAAATAAGAGGAACAGGTTCCAGATGGAGCCCCCGATAATCTGCCCACCTCTTCCATATTTTGGGATGTTTCTGAGGGCACCCCCTCGCCTTAAAGTCGGATATCTCCAGACCCATAGAGAAATCTAGGCCCTCCTTCCAAACCACAACCGATGGTGGGGACACATCTTTCCAGGCCTTGGCAATATCGTGCTTAGCTAGCGTAAGACCAAGTAACAAAAGATGGCGCTTGTACCTATTGCCCCCTATCTCCTCTGTAATATGCAGCATGGCCAGACGTAGCAAGAGTGGAATATCCCATCCCAGAACGTCCGAAAGGCATGTGATCACCCCCGCCAAAACCTCAGCAACGCCGTGCACTGCCACACCGTGTGTAGGAAGGTGCCCTCTGCCGCACCACATCGTAGACAGTGGGGGGAGGCGATCAGACCCGCCCGCCAAAGCCTATGTCTAGTGAAGTAGACCCGATGGAGGTATTCTAAATTGAATGTTCCTGAGGCGTGTCGCAATAGCCGCGCTGCGCGGGGACTCCAAGGCCTCCACCCAATCGTCATTATCTATGGGGCCCAAATCCAGCTGCCACGCGTCTCGTGTTTTATTCAGTGTAGTAGGGCCATTAGTCACAAGTGTGTGATATATCTTGGTTATCTTGTGGTCGCCCAGTTCCCCCATAAAAACTTTGGCCTCAATAGGGTTAAAGTCAGGTATGTCTTGTTGATGGGCTATGTATGGAGAGAAGGCATGCCGGAATTGGAGATACTTATAAAATTGCGAGCGGGGCATGGCATATTCTGTCTGGAGTTCCTCAAACGACTTTATGTTCCTACCATGTAATAACGCCCCAACCGCATTGATCCCGATGGCCTCCCACCCCCGGAACCCGGACAGTAGTGACAATTGTGGCAATAGGCCATTGTGCCATAGAGGAGTTTCCTTTACAATCTGCCCCACCATCCCATACCACGCAGCACCCTCCTGCAAGTCAGAAACACTGTCCTGGTCACAGGCGGCAGTCCTCTAAGTGTCGGGCCTGAGTATAGGATCGCATGCAGTGGCATGGTGTCCATCAGCCAATGTTCAACTGCGTATGTTGGATCTCGTCTATCCCCATACCACCAGTCATTAAGGATAAGGAGATGTGAGGTCCCATGGTACGCGTGGATATCAGGAGTCGCCATGCCCCCTAAGTATGTGGACTTGAAGCAAGTCCTTAAAGCCACTCGCGCTGTACCGCCCCCTAGAGAAAGCGGGCAAGGATTGCGTTCAGTTGTTGGAACCATGAGGGCAGTTTCGGGTATGGGTGGTTCTGAAACTGATACAGAAGAGGGGGCAGAGAGACCATCTTAAATACGGCATATCTGCCAAACAGAGATAGTGGTAAGTGTGACCACGAACGTACCTGATCCTTAGTCTGCGTTCATAATGGGGCCAAATTTCTGTCCCATGAAATGGACTGCGAAGCCGAGAGAAACACCGCTAGATATTTGAACCCATCTGGGACCACCGTCACCTCCCGTGCCCATCCGCCCAATCGGTCGCCCCCACGTAGGGGCCATAAGAAGGATTTACCTGTATTTATATACAGGCTGGAGTTCTCGCCAAATATTTGCATTGTTCTTAGTAGTCGCGGGCCAGTTCTATTAGGCTGCGTGACAAAGAAAAGCACATCATCCGCATAGAGCGCTATGCGGTCCGACACCGCTCGTGACCATTCGAAGCCACCAACCTGAGCATCAATCCTTACCCAAGCCGCCAGCGGCTCTATGGCAAGTGTGAAAAGGTAGGGGGACCGGGGGCATCCCTGTCTAGTTCCCCGCCCGATAGAGAATTGTTCCGATGTGGAGTCGGCCACGCGGACTGAGGCGGTGATGTCAGTGTGTAGAAGATTTATAAATGTAAGGAGGCGAGGGCCAATATTTAAGCGACTGAGCAATGCAAAGAGATAGGTCCAGCTAAGCGAATCGAAGGCCTTATCGATGTCTACAAGGAGAAGCCCTGCCGGTTCATCAAGGCGGTCTACGGCGCAATGGCATTATGCACACGGCAAATATTATGCTGTGTAGCACGACTGGGCATGAAGCCGGCCTGGTCGGGGTGAATGAGCTCCGTAATATATGGGACTAGACGGTTGGCAATTACCTTAGCCAGGAGTTTGGCCTCTACATTAAGAAGAGAGATCGAACAGTATGAGGAATGAAGTTCAGGTGGTCGGCCCGGCTTTAGGAAATCAACTGTCTCTGCGGGTCTCCAGTTCGTCGGGAGGCAGACCCCATCTACTGCAGCATTGAGGGCCGCCAGATATGGCGCAATTTGTTGAGATTGGTATTTTTTGTGGAACTCGCAGGGGAAGCCATTTGGGCTGGTTGCTTTGCCCGATCTCATATCCATCAGGGCCTTTTGTATCTCCTCGCCTGTCAATGGAGCGTCGAGGGCCTCGCGCACTGAGTCAGATAGGGTCCGCGGAGGTAGGTCCGTAAGGAACTTATGGACCATATACCACATACCCGTCTGAGCTATGTATACCTGGGACAGTCTGTGGGCATAGTGTTTGTTGACAGAGGCGGTGAAGTAGGGCACTGGACTTATCGCCCCACTGATGGATTTGACTACGAGTAGCTAGCCAATACATTTTAGCTTCGTCTAGCAATTCACTGGCATGTGCTTGTTGTGTACTGAGCAATTGTCGGCGTGCCGCGCTTCCGTCCTCTTCTCTGCGCTCTGTCAACCAACGGGGCCTCTGTATCAGTTTCTCTCGGCGCTGTTGTCGTCGCGCAGCGCAGAAAGCAATGTCTACCCCCCTGAGTGCAGGTTTCATAGCCTCCCATAGGATTATGGGGGATTCGACCGTACCCGTGTTATAGGAAAGATAATCTGTGATCGTTGTGTGCATGTGTAGCCTATACTGCTCATCCTTCAACAACCATGTCGAAAGCCGCCAATGAAACGGGGAGCGCATGGGGTCAAGGTGCAGTTGTAGCGACACAGGCGAATGATCAGATAAACCCCGGGGAGGATTTCAGCAGCCAATAATCTGTGGGTGTGGGGTGCAGATATAAATAGGTAGTCCAGGCGGGAGAAAGACTCATACACTCCAGAACACTTTGTATTCTCGTGTTCTGCAGGGTGCAACATCCTCCAGGCGTCCACCCATCCCATCCCCTGAGTCAGGGACAGTAGTCTCGACTCTCGCATGGCCATCGGTTGCCCCGCGCTGTGCCATCTATCTTGCATGGGACATAGTACATCATTCCAGTCTCCCCCGGCTATCGTCAAGCCAGGTGGGATCTCCGTCCAGAGCGTTGTCAAGCGCTCTACAAGGTTCCAGGCCAAGGGGGGGAGGGGCGTAGACGCAAAAAAGGATGAGGGGCTCACCATATAGGGCACCAGAAACTACGATGTATCTGCCCTGTGTATCGGACCAAGTCCTATCGTGAACATGTGGAACGCTGCGGTGAATGAGGATCGCCATGCCGCGAGCCCCTAGTGAAGCCAGAATGGAAGGTTTGGGCAAATCCAAATCGTGCCAGGCATGGTGTCTTAGTGCCAAGTAGATGGGTTTCTTGTAAAAGCAGGACTTCCTCCATGTAGCGTTTAGCCTGTCGGAGAATGGACCTCTGTTTGATCTTGTCGAGTAGGCCACGGACATTCCAGCTAATGACCCGAAGCTCTCGCCCTCTGGAACCTGTCATAGTTGATATTGTGTTTGGTAATGGGACACATGGACAAATGCAAATATTTGGGTGACCTGGTCTACCCGGGAGCTGTGTATGTAGTGAATGGTCTTGGCACTGAAAACAAACAAGAACTTCCCGTTAAACCCCCAGCCCTCTCCCCCTCTCCAATACCTCATGAACATTGAAGTATCTATCGTGGCATGACGTGCATCCCACCCCCAACGGGGGGTAGAATCAGCATTCAGCCAATGGATCCCTGATGAACGTCCCTTGCACAAAGAAGCATCCAAACAGCAAGGGAATATATGTGCAGAAGTAGCCCCAGTGTTCTTGCCGTCTAGATTGGTAAATATCTATACAAATCTCTGCGGGATAACAGTTAGGATGCTGCTGGCTCCGGCTGGTCATCTATCTGGCGCCTTCAGGATTCACTGCGGGTCTTGGATCTTTTCTTGGAGCGCGATCAGCATCGTTGCTTATCCGTGGTCCTGGGGTATCCACGACTGGGCCCCCCAGATGCGGAGTCCGAATCAAATCTTGGTGGAGTATGAGGTTTAAGCTTCACAGCTTCATCCGTCCAGTGAAACACCCCCTCCGGTGTGTCGAAAAAGTGTCTGTGATTGGTAGGACACCCTCAGGCAGGCCGGGAAAAGCAGGGAGTATTGGATCTTAAGGCCACGGAGGTGGCTTTGGCCTTGACAAAAGACTGTCTGCGCCGCTGGACCTGCTTAGTATAGTCCGGGAAAATCATAATGTGTTGAGAGGTGTAAGTAAGGGTTGCCTTTAGCCTGGCCTGCTGTAGGATGACGTCTCTGTCCTTATAATTATGGAATCTAGCTATTATTGGCCTGGGGCAGGCGCCAGGTGGTGGCTTCTGCAGTAGCGCCCGGTGTGCACGTTCAATTATAAAGCATGGCGATAATGCGTTGGACGGAAGCCATTCTGTGAGCCATTTGGTGAGGAAGTCCTCTGCACTACTACCCTCACAGCCCTCAGGAAAACCCTCAAAACGGAGGTTATTCCTGCGAGCACGTCCCTCCGCATCTTCCACGCGCAACGCTAGGCCCCTTGTGAGTGTCTCTAGGGTAGATACTTTTTTCTGTAGAGTGCTCACCGTGTCTTCCACCACTGAAATCCGAGACTCTGATTCAGTAATGCGCTGCACCTCCTTTCTAAGATCTTGCCGGAGCAGCATAACGTCCGAGCCCACGGCGCCGATCTTGGCTTCAAGCATATCACCGGAATTCGTGATTGCTGCAAGCAGTGTGGCATTATCCGGCATAGCTGCTGCCTGGTCCCCCTGAGCAGGCGTCGGAGCTGCTGCACTAGTATACTTATCCATCGTGCTTTGCTTTGAGTTCGCGCTAGGAGGTTTATCCTTGGCCATTCTATATGGGTGTAGAGGAGGATATTTTCAAAGTGTAGATCCAAGCACACTCCACGATCACAGCGGGCAGGTGCCTCCTGCCTGATCAGTCTAACAGGGCGGCAGGGGGCAACAGCTGGGGGATAGTACTGCACCCACAAGCCGCACCAAAACTTAGTTTGGCCGCTTCTGTGAGGCAGGCACCCCCCACATCCCCTAACGGGCACCGTCCCACATCCCCAGGCAATCGCTGTCCCAGCAAGTAGATCAAGAAGAAAAGCAGTCGTATGCTATCCCAGGATTGCTTTGGGAAGGTTTAGCCGTCCAGTGGCCCAAGTTTCGTCCCCGACGGGGGTCTCCAACGCCGGGCAGGGCACCAAGCCGCAGCAGCGCAGCTCCCCTCTCACCGATGCCATGCTGCAAATAGAGAGTCGGGGGGAGAGGGGTGGGGAGAAAGCGGCACTCCGCTATCTTCGGCCCTCTAAACAACTTGCGGCCAGGCCACACAGATCCACTATGGGCCGGCCCAGATTTCCCCCGTCTCGGCCGCCGAGATCCCGGTGATGGCACTAATGTATGTGGAATCCCAAAGCAGATGAAACACAAGTATAATGGAACACATAGTATTTTTGTTAAACCAATGCGTTTTCACGTAAAAATATATATGTCTTAATGATCTACATCTTATGTGTGTTTAGTGCTTTTCCAGTCCAAATTTAATGTCCTGTAGCATGTCTTAACACAATGAACAGAATTCCTGTATATGCCATAGCAGTTGCCTGATTACATGTAAGCACTTGTATCTGATAGAGACTTCTAGCAGCAGATTCCTTACCTTTTAATTTCCTTGTCAGTCTGAATCCGGAGGATTTTTCGAGCAGTACCTCTGCATGCCAGTAGGTGGTGTTGATTGGCTCCATGTCCGTTGTTGGTGTGGTCTGTGCGAGAGTGACGTTACGGTACCTATGTAGGCGCCACACAGGCTGAAGCTGCTGGTGTTCCGTCACGCGACTCAGCGAAAGTCTAGATCCCAGTCGAGAGGAAGCTCCTGGGATCATTCATGGAGCCTGAAGTCCTCTTCGTCCCATTTGCAATCGTCGGGACATTCAAGTAAAAGGCACAAGAAGAAGAGTACGAAATCGAAGTGGTCTTCGACTTCTCCTCGTCTGTCGGCCAATGCGATGAAGGAGCATCGGCATCCGAGGCCTGGTTCTTAGAAGCATGTGCATGGGTCTGCACCGTGCCTCCCCAAATATCTGGAGCCCGGAACTACCCCCACCCAAATTAAAGAGTTTTTTAAGGCCCTGCGTCTCATATTTGGATTGCTCGACCCCATCAAGGGCCCCTTGGGGTCAGGGGAGGGCCCCATCTGGTTCCGCTCTGGCTCCAGTGGGTCCCCATGGATCTGGTAATGGATCCGGATCGGCGCCGGTCGTATCTCTCAGACCTTCCCTGACACCGGTCCGGATGCTCCCGGTGCCAGCCCCATTATCATCCCCAAATCCGACAAGGAGCCAGAGTGGCAACGCCAGATGCCAACTCAGACGCCTGCAGGGCCTTCGGGTCCTCAATCAGATCCTGAGCCCTATTCCTACCTGGTAGGCCTCGGGGAGGAGTTAGAGGGGTCGCTGGACTAGAATACTGGCCATATGAGCCCCAAATGGATTGGTTTGAGGAACTTGGTGATGCGGGCGGACTGAATACCTCTTCAGATCCAGGCATGCTTTCTCCCCCTACCATGGCTACGGAGGAGGGAGCTTCTTATGCTATGGTGGTGCTGCAGGCGTCTGAAGTCCTTGACCTCCAGCTGCCCTCAGTGGCTGTCAAGACTAATCTCTTGACTGAGGTGCTACAACTGGGATGTCCGCCTCAGAATCCCTTCTCCCATTTAATGAGGCCCTCACTGATGTCCTTCTGGGAACCTGGCCCAAACCCAGCACAGGGCTCCTGTGAATAGGACGATTGCCCATCGCCACAGCCCCGCTCCTGGGGACCGAAGCTTCCTCACCCAACCCCCTACTCCGGAGAGCTTGGTGGTCCAAGCTTCCACATCCCAGGGCACATACCCTACCGCACCCCTGGACAGGGAATCCAAGAGGCTGGACTCCTTGGGGAAGAAAATCTTTTCTTCCGCCAGCCTGGTGTTGCGGTTTGTGAACACTGCATGCCTATTGGGCCACTATTCCCATATGCTGTGGGATACTGTTGCACAACTGCTGCTGCAGGTCCAGGAGGAGGCATGGGCCATCCTATCTCAAGCCATAACAGACGGGAGAGATGCATTGTGGTTTGGACACGACCGACTCGCTGAGCAGAGCAGTTTCCTCAATGGTGGCCCTGAGGCGCCACACCTAGCTGAGAATGACTAGCTCCTTGGGGCATGTCCAAGCTTCCCTTATGGACATACCCTTCGATGGCACTCGTCTCTTCGGAGACAAGGCAAGCACGGCGCTGGAGTGGTTTAAGGAGTAGCGGGATACGGCTAAGTCCTTGGGCCTCTCGGCTGCCCCACATCATCCAGAGTCTGCCTTTCATAGCTCAGGAAGGGGCTTTCAACCGCTCCAAACCTATCCCATCCACGAGCCGCACAAGCTTCCCAGCTTCTGCTGCGTAGATGAGGGTGTGGTCCCTACCGGCCTAGTGGGTCAGGTAGCCGGCCGTCTGGACCAGCCACCACCGGACACCGCCCTGCCCCCCCATCCCCTCCGCCTCCCCGGCAGCTGCAGCCTCCTAACATTCCTAATCTTGCCCTTTTAGATCAAGGGAGTCCAGTTGGTGGCCGGATCCGCCATCATCTCCACCACTAGCAGCCCATAACATCTGACAGGTGGGTTCGGCAGATGGTCTGAAGGGTCTACTCCCTTCCCTTTGAGACCACCCCTCCCTCCATGCCTTCATCTTACGACCGGCTGACGGAGGATCATTTGTCCTTGCTCCACGAGGCAGGTATTGCTCTCTTGGCCAAGGGAGCCATGGAGAGGGCTCCAGGGCCAAAAGGAGGCTGTGGTTATTTCCTCTACTTTCTAGTCCCCATAAAGGACAAAGGTCTTCATCTTTTCTTAGACCTCCGAGCCCTCAACCTTTTCCTCAAAAAGGAGAAATTCAAGATGCTCATGCTAGCTCAGGTCTTGTCTGCCTTGGAAGTACAATCAAAAAAGGAGATTTCTACCTGTACAAATCTATTCGTGCAAATAGTCACTGATGTCTAGAACACTGACAACTCAGGCCAAAATAGTGATCAAAGACACACTTAAATAGAAATTATCAAAAAGTTTATTATTGTTAATAATCACTGTATCCAATGAACTTTACTAAGACGCATATATGGATAAAATATTCACAGAGCACATCCCATAATAACACATTCACTCATCCACATCATACATCCCGATTCATAAACACACATACTCACACGTCAAGCAATATCAGACATCCAGCAATAAAGTACTTATATACAGATGAGCGGGTCCCCCAAGGTTTCAAGAGTTGCACAGGAGGTATTATCCACTTTGCATGAGAAATGATGAAACACATTAGACAATAAGGATTTAAGAACATGAAAAAGACAACTAATCAATCAAATGATAAATACAGTTTATATAAGTGAGAAGATGAACATTTCTCGTAATTTGGGGGATTTTTCAATCAAAAAGCTCCAACTTGCTCATCCAGCGCCGACGCGCATTTCGGTGTTAGACCTCTATAGAGGTCTCACCTTCAGGGCGCATAGACCTACTGAATTAGTAGTGGGACGTGCCTAGAACAAGCAATGAACAAATGATGCACTTAGTGTCCATCTAACAATAGTATGGAAGATGCAAGATAAAACAGCATTGCGAAACATAAGCATATGCTATGTAAGATAGGGTTCAAAGATCACATAGTGGTTTAGTGGTCCTGGTTGAACGTATTTACTTAAAAATGAAAACTTGTGCAGATTCAGAGGAGGGTGAAGGAAGGGTGAAAAGTGACATGTGCACCCAAGAACGAAAAAATAATTGAGAAACAGAAAGAAATTGCAGGGTAGGTAGGTACTAGAGTCGTATAGCAGCACCCAAGTACTAGATCTATTTACAGAAAGCTGCAGTCCTACACATATCTCTGGTGTAGGGGACACAAAGTATTAAGTGGGGAAAAAAAGGGGAAGGGGAGAGATAAAAAGAGGCGGAGCTCTGAGAAATAAAAAGAATGCAGAAATAACGAGAATGAGGCAAAGAATAACATTAAATTCAGTAGTGCTGGATGAAACAGAAAAGTAAAAGCTTCAGTAGTGACATGGAACAACAAAGGGTGAAAAATGAAATAACGTGGGATCCAAATACCTGAGGGAACAGGCTGATACGATAATGAGTAGTCCAGGAGGGCTAGTGAAAACGCGAACGTTGCTGGGCCTGGTTAGATACAAAATAACAGCACAGAACAACACAAAATAAGTCTAATGGCATGAAGGGAATGTTAGGTAAAAGGATCACAAAAGGACTGTGGCGCAACTCACCACATAATAAATGCAGTGGCCTGAATCAGTAGATAATACAGTCTGAGGGAGATCTGCCGCTAATAGAAATCAATTGCACGTGAATGAGTCCCGCTGGGTATTGATTAGGAAAAACAAGTATCCCCACGTTTCGCAGACGGTAATAGAGCGGGAGAGGCGTTCAAGCGTGGCGGATATGGGAGTCCCTAAGAAGAAGATAAGAAAGAACGGAAACATCATGAGGGGAAGGGTAGGGGGGGTTAGTCCAGAAATACTGTATTTCTAAATGCGGAGCGCTAATGGGGAAAGAAAAGGCGCCTGCATATATATAACGTCTCACCTTGATTAGGGCACGAGCCTCGGCAGCAGCAACGTTGCAGTCTAGAGCGTGGATTCAGCCGAATCCGATAGGTGAATACCAGCGGGCGCACATCCAATATCGGCGCTCCAACGTCTGTTGGAAAGGAAAAAGAAGAAAAAAAAAAACGGGGGGGTGAAATCAAGATACTAAATAATGGAATCCCTGTGGGGGAGACGCAGACACAGGGTCATCCCCAGCGGCTCGGCTGCCAGCTTACCAATAAAAGAGATGAATCAGTGCTCAGCTAAACGGCTGACACAGAGTCCGTGGCTTCGGGTGCTCGAGGCGCGAAAAAGAGAGCTTTAAATACCCCGCAGGTGAGTGCCTAAACAAATGACGTAAAGGCACGTGCGGTAATCTATGGACCCCAATGGGTTGGTCAGAATAGGGGAGGCGGAGAAAAGAGAAAGCAAATAACGCCTCAACAAATGCCGTGGAGGCACAGAAGCTAGTCTCCGCCCCCTGGGGATTCATTCGAATACGGGAGGCGGATTGACGTAAAAGCAGTTGGCTTCTGAGCTATCGTCGGGCTCGATTACTGTTTAAGGATGGAAACAAATGAAAATAAGAAAAATGGAAAAGGTTGCAAAGAAACAAATACAAAACCATGGGAAATAAATAATAAAACACAATGAACAAAATCTCAAAAGGATTAAATGGAGAAACATGTGTACAACAGTGCAAGAAGAAAGGTAGATAGGTCCCAAGGGGGTCCATCAAGGTATCAATCAGTTTGAACGACAGAGCGGAAAAAGGGGGGTCATATAATGGCATTTTCCCATGTCCGGTCTCGTTGAGTCCCTTGTCTTAGGTGTTTAAGGTGAACATCCAAAAAACTTCCCGTTTCTTACGTATTGCAGTAACGTCCGAGCCCGTGCGGGAGTGAACTTTTTCCAAAATGGACCATCGAAGGTCCCCTTCAGAGTGGCCCGCTTCATACCAATGGTTTACTAAGGGGGCAGCATGTTTGCGCAGTCTTATATTGGGTTTGTGCTCGCCGATGCGGATTCTGCATTCTCTAGCTGTTTCCCCTACGTATGCTAGGTCGCAAGGGCATAAGATGACATAGACAATATTGGAGGAATGGCAGTTTGTCATTTCTTTCAAAAATACATTTCGATCGTTGATCAGGATTTGGTTACTGACAATCGCATTAGAACAAACTTGGCAAGAACCGCATTTGTGGTTGCCCAGGACGGGCAGACCACCTGTTATGGAACTTTGGATGAACTTGTTCTTCTCAAGTACCTTTGCCTAAACCAAGATGTTTCTCAGGTTTTTATTCCTCTTGAAGGCAAAAAGGGGTTTAGATAGTTTCTGCGATTGATGATCCAAATTTAAAATGTGCCACTGCGAGTTAATGATTTGGCGCACTTTATGGTCAAACAGAGAATGTTTGGTAACACAGACAAGTTGGTCGGAATGTTCCTTCTGTTTGGGTTGAAACATTGTGTCGCGGTCATAATATCTCGCTCTCTTCAATGCGTCTTTAACGAGTTTGTGCGGATGTCCTCTCTTGACCAATTTTTCTTTGAGAATTTCAGCGTGGGTCATGTAGTTCTTGATGGTGGTACAATTTCTACGGAGGCGTAGAAATTGACTGAGCGGGATTCCATCCTTTTGGCATCTCGTGTGGAAACTGCTGAAATGCAAGAGTGTGTTTCTTGACGTGGGTTTGGTGTATAAAGATACCACCAGTTGGGAATTAAGATGTTCTATCCACACGTCAAGGAATTCTAGTTTATTGGTACTCGTGTGCGGTAAATGTCAGATTGGGGTCTGCCGCATTAATCCACATGATAAACTCGTCAAGGGTCTCCTGGTCACCACTCCAGATGAAGAAAATATCATCTATGAAGCGTGACCAGTGACTGATGTTCTCATAAAATGGGGCCATTTTGTTATATATGTTCAAACTCTCAAAGTGTCCCATGTAAAGACATGCGACGCTTGGGGCGCATGCCGCGCCCATACTGACTCCCTTTATCTGATGGAAAAAGGAGCCCTCGAATTCAAAGAAGTTTTCTGACAGCACAATCTCAAGGCATTGAAGAATAAAGATCGAGTTGGTATATGTGGGTTCTGCCTCTATGATTTCTTGAATCACCTTCAGTACTTGCTTCTGGGGAATATTTGTATACAAGGACTCAAGGTCCATGGTAACAAGGATTTCATTCTGGTGGTTGTAAGGGAGTCCCTCGATTTTGGATATAAAGTGGCCAGTATCCTTGACGTAGGACGGCATGGAAGACACGAGAGGCTGCAAAAAACGATCAATGTATTTGGAGAGCGGTTCTGTGGCCGCCCCAATGGTTGAAACAATCGGTCTAAGGGGAGGATCATGTTCGTTCTTATGGGTCTTTGGGACCCCGTAAATGATGGGAATACGAGTAAACGAGGGTGTGAGAAATTCAGCTTCTTTCTGACATATCTCGCCTCTTTCTACAGCAGCCTCAACAATACCGAGGATTCTCTGTTTGAGTTTAGGTTCAGGGTTAGATATGATTTTTTTGTAGTGTCTGGGCGAGTCTAATAGGTGGTCCATTTTTTCTTTATATCTGTTTGAATCAAAGATAACAATGCCGCCCCCTTTGTCGCAGGGTTTGATGGTCAGGTTTTCGTTATTTTTGAGTTCTTTGAGGGCGGCATTCTCCTCCCGCGGGATGTTGTAGGAAGTTTTGGGTATATATTTAATGACTTTTTGGATTTTGGTGAGAACCGCCTTTTCAAACATTTCGACTTCAGCTCCTACCAAGTCAATTCCAGGGATGAAGCTGGAAGGTGGTTTTAGCCCAGATAGATTGTCTTCCGTGGTGTTGGTAACTCTGTCCTGAAAAAACTTCTTAAGCCTAATTCTGCGGAAAAAGGAATGAAGGTCCTTGATGAGTTCAAATTTGTTGAGGTTGGTAGTGGGAACAAACGAGAGTCCTTTCGCTAAAAGGGTCTCAGCAGAGGAGTCAATAATGCATGAGGACAGGTTAAACACAGGAATAGTATTCATGTTCGCCAGTATTGATGATTGCGAGTTTAAATATACTTCTGTGGTTGTTCCTGTTCCACGTAGACTCCTCTCTGTTGTTGTTGCTGTCCCGGGTAAAACCCCCTCTGTTGTGGAGTCCGGAACCTGGGGCGAAAATTGCCCCTTCGGTTGCCTAAAAAACGGTTCTCTGTAGATGTTCTCTCAGGGTATTGTCTGGATTGATAGTTGCGTTGTGGTGGGCCTTCACTATCCGAATCTGTGGTGTCAGAGAAGGTAGTGACACGTCTACTGCCCCAGCAGCTGTATAATGACTCGGGGAGGGCAGGGGGGGTTGTCGCTATTGGTGTTATAAAACTTCTCAGTGAGGTATGGGTAAGTTCGTTCTTGTGAGAACAAGCGTAAATCCTTCCTGAGTTTTTCAGTCTTCCTTTTTAGAATGTATTCGCAAAAGGAGTCCAGCTCAAATGTAATCTCCTCAAGTTTCTTTTTACCCTCCTCAACACTGTTGGACTGTTTGAGTTTTTCCTCCAAGTCCTGAATTTCTTTATTCAGTAGGTCCACCACTTCCCTAGCCGTCTCAATAATGAGCATCATCCAGTCCCTGGAGCATCTGTTGGAAATGAGCGCCCATTTCTCCAGGAACTGTCTGATTTCGATAAACAAGGCCGGAATGTTCCTAACCCTAAGGCCGATCGGTATAGTGCCGGCTTTCAAATATTCAAGCATAAAATGAGCGTGTGATTCGGTGCGTTTAGCTTTCTTTTTTAAATTGAATAGTTTGGTCCATTCCTCATTGAGGCCTTTGGACAGGGTAAAGGGCCTATCGTTGTCTGGTGCTTGGCCTAGGAGTCGGGCAAAATCCTCATCGGAATATCCAAAGGTTTTAATGCTTTCCATCGACAACAAAGTTCAGGGCTGGATCTAATAAGTAGATGAATAAGTGGTAAGACAGATGATCTAAAGAGGGAAGACGGCCATAAGCTGAAAAGGTGGATATACTGAGAGACCTCAAGAAAAACAGTGGCGCGATCACTGCAATTGATGGAAAAGTGAAGAAAATAGCACAAGAAAGACCGTAGTGAGGTGTAACGGTAAATAAATGAAGGTGCACAAGTTTCAAAAGAGATGACCAATGGTCAAAACGAAGCAAACCCCCACAGCTCAAGGCTGTGAAAGAACATCCACTTAAACAGAGGGGGCCCCCTAAATCAAATATAGGTAGAGAACAGCAGGGGAAATCAAAAGTACAATCAAAAAAGGAGATCTCTACAAGACAGGATGGTAGCGTTGGACTTGCAGGACGCCTATTTCCATATCCCCGTCCCTCCAGCCCACCAGCGTTATCTGTGGTTTACGGTAGGCCACGAACACTTTGAGTTCACCGTGCTCCCTTTTGGCCTTCAGCAGCGCCCCTCGGGTGTTCATAAAAGTGATGGTGGTGGTTGCAGCTCATCTGTGGAAATCAGGGATGTCAATCTTCCCCTATCTCAACGACTGGCTGTTGAAGGCGGGCTCGCACTAGACTGTCATCTCCCATCTCCAGGCTACGGTGGACCTCTTGCATTCGCTAAGGTTCACGATCAACATGCCGAAGTCACATCTGACCCCTTCTCAGATGCTTCCTTTTCATCAGAGCTGTTCTGGACACAGTGAGTTTCGGGTTTTTCCTCAGGCTATAATACCAATGTTTCAGCCTCTATCCTGTATTTCAGTGAGACATACACTGAGGCTGCTGGGCCTAATTGTCTCTTGCATCCTGCTGGTCACACATGCCAGATCGTATATGCAGGCTCTGCAGTGGGACCTGAAGTTCCAGTGGGTACAGCATCAGGGGAATCTCTCCGATCTGGTCCAGATCTCGGAGGGGACTGTGAAAGATTTGCAGTGGCGGCTAACGGACAGGGATTGGATCAGAGGCAAACCCCTCTCCCTTCCCCAACCAGATCACACAGTAGTGACAGAGGACTCTGGTCTCTGACAGATCCGGGCTCCACATCAATTTGTTGGAGTTCCGAACAATACGATTGGCATTGAAAGCCATACTACCCTCCATCAAGGGAAGGCTGGTACAAATATTCACGGACAACACCACCGCCATGTGATACTGCAACAGACTGGTTGGGGTGGGGTCGTGGACCCTTTGTCAAGATGCCCTGCGTCTCTGAACATGGCTGGACAGCAGGGCATTTCGCTGGTGGATCAACACCAGGGCAGACAAATTCAGCCATCAATGCCTAGCAAATCACAAATTACTTCTCCAACCAGTGGTGGCGCAAGGTCTTTCAGCAGTGGATAGAGCCTTGGTTAGATCTGTTTGCCTCTGCTGGGGACATGCAATTTCAGTAGTTTTGTTGGCTGGAGTTTCCAAGGCGGCACTTGCTAAGAGATGCTTTTCCTCTCAAGTGGAGCTCAGGTCTCCTGTACACCTTTCCACCTATACCACTTCTGCCCAGAGTTCTCAAGAAGATCAGGAACGACCGGGCCCAAGTCATCCTTGTGCCTCTGGACTGGGCACTGAGAGTTTGGCATTCTCTTGGGCAATTGACCATTATTTTGAAACTAATTGGGAGAGCGCGGGCAGTAGGACCGTTGAGTGGTTTGCATTGAAGGTGGGTGCTGAGAGGGAATGTATAGCTGCGTGATCTGATGCAAGGAGAATAGAAGCTGAAAGCCTTGGAACAAACACTTTCAAACGACCCAGGAGAGCTGGCTCTGTGGGACAGACAACGACACCTGGTCTGCACTATTTGGCACCAGCTAGAAAAGCATACCCGCTTAGCAAGCCATAGGAGACGCTATAAGGAGGGAGATAAGGCGGGTTGACTATTGGCTCGACTCACATGATCGGAGACCTCGATTCAGCCTATATTGGTGTTGAGAGATCCTGCGGGACAGATAGCCACAACTCAACAATCGATAAACAGGGTATTTGAGACCCACCTACGGGGAGTGTGTGCTGCGCCACATGATACTGAGATCCTGACCCTTACCAAATATTGGCACAACCTACATTTACTGTGCCTTGCCCCAGAAGACGGGAGTCTTTGAGGGAGCCCCTAACCAGACAGAAGTTACGGCAAGCTGTAAAATCGCTGAAAACTGCTGAAGCACCAGGGGGAGATGGGCTGCCGGCGCAGTATTGCAAGGCCTACATGGGGTCCTTATTAGATAGACTAGGTGGTGTATATGGAGGCCAGGGAAAGGGGTGTGTGAGAGTGTGGACTCCGGGGTACCATTTCTACCTACTGTTAGAGAACGACAGCGACCAGACTCCTTTACGGGCGGGGAGCGGACTACAAGGGGCGTAAGAAGGAAAGCCGCAGCCAGGAGTATAGACACACCCACCTCTCGTGTTTCCCTACAGCGAGGCCAGGAGGCGGAGAAGGGAGGAGCTGACCCCGGAAGTGCTGCTTTGCGACCACTGAAAGGGAGGCAAGACCAGGAAGGGTGGTCGTTGACTGGAGGAGGAGACAAGGTGTACGCTGAGCAGAGTGCGGGAAGAGAAGACGGAGACCAAAGCAGCACCGAAGAGGAGGAGACCGACGATTGTTGGAGCGAAGAGTGGTGGTGTCCACCGGAGGAGGCTGGAGAGCGGCCGCAACTCAGGAGAGTTGCGGCGGAGCCGGTGAGTGGTGACAGTTCCAGGGAAGGCGGGGGTGGATACGAGGGAGGCGGGAGGAGGGTAGACAACGAACACGGGAGAACGTAATACTTCCTAGCACTTTGGGCCACAACTCCTTTCTTTTGTTTTATAAAGGCACACCGCTTTGATAATCATTTCTCACCAGCCCCTCCCCTTTTATTCTTCTCGATATTCACGTCTGATACAAGACGCGATTGACTGCATGAGAAGTACAGTGGCACTTGTACTATCATTTTCAGCCTATGTCACTTAACGCCCACCAGTATATACGGCAAGCAGCTTCCAACTACTAGGCATCACCGGTTATTTTTTTGGTACAGGTGACGGGTAGTGTTATTCATTCCCCTCCTTCATAAACAGTATCACTGACGGCATCCATTTTTCTCCCTCTATGAGCCTCCGGGAGGAAGCCAGCACAACGGACGAGCTCAAGCCAACAACAACCCCGAGGAGGAAGGAGCAGATCGAACACTCCCCAACCCCCATCGCAGGACAGAGAAGACAAAGCACGAAGAGGAAGAAGACTTTACCTACTGATAATAAAACACGACCCTTTGGAAAATATATTCAGCCTCCGCGTCTGCATATCCGACCTGCCCTCCCACAGGGTGTCACCGGCGATTGAGCAGCTGAGGGCAGGTAACGAGCTGTGGTTTTCCAGAAGTAAACGTATACTTCTTGGAATCGCGCTCAACGCTGATGAGGCTTCCCTTAACGACTCGTTTGGGTTGGATTTTGAAACTGAAGTGGTCCGATCTATTTGGGTGCAGTGTCGCCCTGACCACACCTACATTTAGGTATTAATACAGGGTGTACTGAGTGTCGCCGTCTCAGACCCCTGGTTTTCACTTTTTACATTTTGCCCGGTCCTGATGAAACGCCACGGGATCCACTAGGGACCAACAGAGGCGTGAAACATGTCGACCTGAAAAACTATCAGTTTGTAATCACCACCAGCACTAAGATACGCAGAATGAAAAATACTCACACTTTTGACTATCCGATCAAGAGGATTTCTCTTGGCTCCGGTTTTTAACCATATCACACGGACCCCCGAATAAAGTCTCTTCAGGGTACCTAGTGCGATATTTTTAACTCGCCCACACCACTCCCCGTACACCCGCACTCACCACTGCGGCGTTTCTCCAAAAGATCGCCGATAAAGAGCCCTCTCGCGGGGCCCGTGGGGGACAGCAGCGGCACCCCCATGAGGAGCAATGCCCGATGATGAAGCATGACACCTGCTTGGGTGTGTGAGGGCACTTCTCTAACAAGGAGGAATTCCCTCCCATGAGCTCTTAGTATCCAACCAGTACTTCTTGAAAAAGTTCCTTTCACTAGCCCTTCCAGCGACCTAATAGGCCCGCATTATCCTTAGGAACAGTCACCCTCCAGTGATTTATAAGTTTATTTTGGGAGCACGGGTACTGGACCTCCTTTTCCATTTTACTCCTAGTCCCCCTTCTTTTTGTGTGTTTAAATGGGGTATCCTGCCTGATTCCATGAGAGAAGCCCTAGTTGTGTTGATCCCGAAGCCCGAAAAAGATTCCATGGAAGCGGGCTTGTATCTCCTGCTGTCAGTGCTGAATGCAGACCAAAAAATACTCGATCACACGCTGGGGGCGAGACTATTGCTGTTTTTACCACAAATAATTCATACCGACCAGTCAGGATTTATCCCCCGGCGCAATACTTTGTGCAATCTCCGACGCCTGGCGCATGTTCTACACGCTCCCCAGTTGGAGGATGACCTAAATGCCAACACCTTTTTAGATATAGAGCAGGCTTTTGATTCTATTAGTTGGGACTATGTTTTGTAGGTACTGGCTACGGTGGGACTGGGTGATAATTTCATTAAATGGGTTTGGTTACTCTATATACGCGCCCAGTCGCAAGAGTGCACACTGGCCAATATGTCTCAGCGGAGATACAGCGGCGGTGGCGGCAGCATGGGTGCCCATTGTCACCCCTGCTCTTAGCCATCACAGTGGAGCCATTAGGGTGCCGCTTTTGAACCGTGCTTCACAACTGGGGTGTCCATGTCGGCAGTACTACTCACGTAGTCTCACTTTATGCCGACGACGCCATGCTCTACTTATTTCAGTCTGATATATATCTGTTCCAATTCTATTGAACATTATGCAATGAATATTCGGGCCTGTACATTAATAAAACCAAGTTGTCCTTGTTCCCGATCGGGTTGATGGCGAGACGGTCTATAGCGCAACTGCCAAAAACCAACATCCCATGAAAACTCGATACTGTCAAATACTTGGGTATTTGTCACGCACGGGGAGCAGCCGGCCCATGACTTAAACCTAGGAACGGTTATAAGGAATCTTTGACATTCGATAGATTTTTGGAATTCGCTGAAGCAGTCTTGGGAAAGATAGCCCTTATTAAAATGATAGTTCTACCCAGATGTTTATATGTGCTACAAGGCGCGATGTACAAGGTCCCACACCTGGAGCTGAACAGTCTTTTCATTCAGCTATTATGGGACGGGTAGCGCTGCAGATTAGGCTTGGCAACCCTGAAGCGTGAATGAGAGCAAGGAAGTATGGAGGTCCCAGACCTAGCAGCCCATCTCCAACATGCTGTCCACTGGTTAGATATTAATGAGAATTGGGAGAGATGGCTATTAGCAGGCAGGCATGAGGGAAACCAACTAAGTGCATCGTTAATGAGGGGCAATAATGTCCCGTAGTCTATGCCCCATGTAATCCGGCTACTATGCCGGCTCTGGAAGCGGACTGTATGGTGGGTGCTGAGGCGGGCTCCCTATGACCCAGATCTATATTTATGGATAGTGCACCCCTTTGCCCAAATTGCGCAGAGTATGTCGACCGACAAGTGGAAGGAGGGCGGTTGTCTTATGCTTTCTGACGTGTATATATATCAAGGCTTTAGCGTCTTCATGCATGTGCCCTGTTGTGATGTGAAGACATGGTGACTACACTACACTGTGAATCTTTGTGAGGACAAGCGCTGACGAGCATAGTTTTAGGGTAGAAGGTGCATGCGCGTAAGCTACGCTGATGTGCACAGCTTTATGTTTGAAGTGCCCACACAGGTGAATTAGCAAATGTATAAGTATTTCCTGCGCAATACTAAGTACAGCACTGATGCACACAGTTAAGTAGGTTGGCTGTGATGGTAAAAGAAAATAAATAATACAAGTGAAATTCTGCGTGCAACATTCGGTACTGAGGCATGCAGATTAATTAATTAATTTATTTATTTAAGAGTTTTATATAGCGCTGGCCAGACCCGAAGGTATCGGAGCGCTTTACAACATTTGATATGTAGCAATCGAATACAAAGTATAACAGTAGTAAACCCATTGGTTCGTGACGAATCCTGTTCAGGGAGGGGGGACAGAGGAGCGAGTCAAGAGGTAGGTGATGTAAAAGCCTTCTTATCAAAGTGACTGAATGCTCCAATTGGCCCGATTCAGCGTTAGTCGGCAGCTATCCTTTCGGAAGAGTTCGGTTGAGGAAGAGGTCTTTGAGCTGGCTTTTGAATTTTTTGAAGGATGGGTTAGTCCTGATATGAACTGGGATGGCGTTCCAAATTTTGGGCGCATTTCCAGAGAAGGAGCTTGATAAGGTTTTTTGTTTGCGAGTTTTCGGAGGGATGAGAAGTAGAGTGTTAGTACTCCTGAGATTCCTTGTCTGACCAGTCTTGTTGAGTTTGGAAGCCAGGTAGGCAGGTTTGCCAGTGTGCAGAGCTTTGTGTGTGAGACAAGCAGTTCTGAAGTTGGCACGCATTTCGATTGGGTGCCACTTTAACTCTCTGAGAGCGGGAGAGATGTGTTCGTATTTCTTTACTCCAGTGACCATCCTGGCTGCTGCATTTAGAGTTGATCTGAGGGGAGCTAAGTGAGATTTTGCCGTGTTCGTAACAAAACAAGGAAACCCAATATGGTGTACAAGGACCTTGGGTAGCGATAATTTTAAAAAACAGTGGTCCTTGATGAAGGTAAGGTAAACAAGTACAATGAATATAGAATGAGATCAGTTCTATACTGTTACTATCCAGCCGGACTGTAAGATTTAATCAACAACAATTATGAGGATCAAGCGAAACATAAATAAAGTGGGACACAGTCCTGTATCCAACACATAAAGGTGAACAAAATAATGAAAGAAACAAAGAATCAGGCAAGACACTGTGCTTGTTTGTAAATGTGAAGGGTTAAACAAGCGTGATAGTGAACACAGCCGTTACACATTACATTTAAATAAGTTTGTGTACACGGTGTCAAAAAAGTCGACGACGTTTCGATCCCTTTTACAAGGATATTGGGATCATCATCAGGACAAAAGCAGATAAATGGCTGAAAGACATACAGCCTATACAAAAATATACAAAAATCAGGGGGAAAAAGGAAGGAAAGAAACCGAGAAATGAGAATGCGGTAAGACATAGGGAAGCCTCCCTTTTACGCAAATTACAAAGTACAGACCGCGCAGTGATAAGTGCCTATAAATAAGAACGAATGGAATTGTGAATATCGCATTACGAGTGCGGTAAACCATAGGGAAGCATCCCATTTAAGTAAAATAAATAAAAATAAAATAAAAATAAAGACTGCGCAGTGTTAAGTGCCTATAAGAAATAAATATCGCATGTGGACTCCAGGGGTGACTACACCCTGTTGCGGTGGGAGGTGGGGACGCTTGGCAGCCGCAGAGGAAGGGAACTTACCACAGTGAGTGTGGCACGGGGTCTAGATGAGACCAGCAGTTAGCACACTTAGTCCGGTAGAGGACTAGGTGGGACTACGGTGGATGGCCGTGAGCAGCGGCGGGAAGGGTAATTGGTTGGCTCGAATATCTAGATGAGGAGAAAGGGGGACATAAATTAGGGCGTTGATGCGGTGTGGGGTCATGAGAACGCAGGTAGAGCGTCTCTTACCTGTTCAAGGAATAGAGAGCGATTGAGCCCGTTGGCTTCGTAGGAGATTGGCTGGGGCGGCTCAAGAGTCTGGAGAAGGAATAGGGGGCATTAATAGGGAGCGAGCTGGTGGTAGCGAGTGAAGGGGGCAGCAGGCCGTCATGGGCTTACCTGTTTACGGCAATTTCGAGCAGTGCTAATAAGCGGGGGGTCCTGGAACGGTCGCTTACCGTACAAGGAATAAGCCCGGTGGCTTCGTGATTGAATGACTTTGGCGGCTCGGAAGTCTGGATAAGGAAAAAGGGGGGCATTACTAAAGAGCAAACTAATAGCAGCGAGTGAAGGAGGACAGCAGGCAGACATCGGCTTACCTCAATGCAGCAGTAACAAGCGGTGCCGATAAGCAGGGGGTCCGGGGACGGTCGGTAGGTGTCTGCGTGGTGCTCGATGGGCAGATGTGCGCCGAGTACGCGCCAGGTGATTTAAATAACGCGAGAGAGCGCGCAAAGTGATGGTGAACTAGAGAGGGGATTATGGCGGCCATGTTGGGTGAGGGTAAAGGCGGCCGGATTTAGAGGGTGTGCTGATCAGTGAGTGACTAAGCCAACTAGCCAATTGATTAACGGTGCATGCAACTCACGGAAACAGAACGAGTGGTTTTAAGAGTTTGAGATAAGGCATGGAAAAAAGGCATGG
This sequence comes from Calotriton arnoldi, assembly GCA_963921515.1. Lineage (NCBI taxonomy): Eukaryota > Metazoa > Chordata > Amphibia > Caudata > Salamandridae > Calotriton > Calotriton arnoldi. The sequence goes on along the minus strand of CAWUFW010004741.1, from coordinate 730,529 downwards.
AAAATTGCAGGGAGATGAACAGCATGAATTAAAGCAGTTTTTCGCATGCAGGGCAAGGTATGTTAGATATATTAAACTTGAAGAATTGAAGGCAGGGAAAGGATCACAGAGTATACGATGTAGTAACCCGTCAGACATTACAATAGGGTTGTCCAATCCTCGTAACTATTTAGTCCATTTTTTATACTTTCAGTGCGCAAAATCCATTTGAGTTCTTCCTTATTGAGCAGACTCCCGACATCTGCGCCTCTTGGGGGAGGCTTGACCAAACTGATTATTGTCCATTTGATGTCATCTTCGTTATGGCCCGAATTGCAAAAGTTCCCGTAATCCAATTTGGACAGAACCAGGGATTGTGTAGCCTGTTTAAGGTAATTGGGTGGGATGAAGGGTTTTATTTTGTTGAGTAGTTTGAGGTTGAAGAAGGCACTCTTTGCGGTGTTCTTGATATGTTTGACCATGTCTAGGTTAGGGTCCAGAGTGATTCCCAGTGATTTTACGGAGTCGGCCGGGATGAGATTGCAGTTGAGAGCATCAATGGTTTTTAGCCATTCTGTGATTTGGGGGGTCTGCTCTTTGTTGAATATGAGAAAGATTTCCGTTTTATCTTGGTTGAGTTTCAGGTGGTTGTGGGATAGCCAGTGTTGGACTTCTCTTAGAGTGTCATTAAGTCTCTGAATGTCACCAATGGAGGACGTTTCTAGGTAGATCTGGGTACATAGCATGATAACATTTGTGCGCATTCTATTGCTAATATAATATTTAAAGGCAATGATTGGGGTGGAAGGTACTAGCACGCACTGTTTGCAGTAGGCCGTGTGGAATCGACTAGCGTCAATTGTAACCATGGTGTTACATTAAGGCCACCTCCGCCATCATTTTTACAGGAGCCAGGATAACCAAGTATTGTTTGGGAGGATTGGAAAGAAGCATTTGAAACCTATTTAGAAGCTATTGGCAGGGACGTCTATGTTGGGAAGAGGAAATTAGCGATTTTCATACAGTCTTGGTGTAGAAGGGAGGAAGGTATTAAAAACCTTACCCATGTTGGAGACAAATGATGGTGTTGGGGATATGGGTTCAGACACCGATGAGCAGGATGTATATGAAGTTGCCAAAAGCTTTAGACGCAAATTTTGGAAAAAAGTTAGCATTGCCGTTGAAAGGCATAAATTATTTTCCCGGGTGCAAAAGCAAAGTGAAACTATAGACCAGTATGTTGCAGTTTTGAGACGTCTAGCACTTTCATGCAAGTTCAGGGATCTTAGAGATGATTTAATTAGAGACCAATTAATCAACAGAGTGCAAAGTTATTTAGTCTAAAAGATCCCACTTTAGATAAAACTTGAGGTAGCCAAGCACATGGAAAACACCTCCTGTTAAGTAAAGAAGTTTGGTGGTGCTGAAACCAAGGAAAAGGAATCGGAGTCCGTTAACGAGGTAAATGCTGTTAAGAAGAGTTGGAGGAAAGTAGAAAACAAGTACAAGGGAAGAAAAAAAGCATTGAAGAAGTAGATAAGAAAAAAAATGTGTTTTAGATATGGAAGTATCAGACATACTGCAGAGGCAAGCAATTGTCCATCTTCCATGAGCAGATGTTACAAATGCAAGAAACTGGGCCATTTTTCAATAGTTTGCAGGATGTCCAATGTAGAAAGATTTAAGAAAGCAGTGAATTTGGTTGATTCGCATGGAAATGTTTGTGTTGAAAGGGAATTGAGTGAAAAGTGGAGAGGATGATATAGAAGTCCCGGTGGTGAATGAAGGAAGAACACAGTCAAACTAGATAGTGTGTGCACAATCTGTTGAAAAAGATGATGTGCATCATCCACCTAAGTGTACCATTAAAGTAAATGGGAAAAATGGGAATGTTCACCATTACTTCATGTTTGCCATTTACTTTGATTGACAAGCAAATATGGGAAGATCTAAAGATGGGCCAATTAAGTCCCACGGATGTAGAATCAGTAGGCTGTTGTGGAAGTAAATTACCTATTGTGGAATATTTCATGGCTGAGTTAAAATTTCAAGGTTGGAGCGCAAAGGGAAAAAAGTATGTGGTTAAGAGAGGAAGGTCTTTGCTAGGCTGGAAAGAACAACGTGCATTAGGAATTGTATTGAACACAAACCATCCCAAACAGGTATTGTTAACGGAGTCACATGACGTGGATGAATGGGCCACCAGATATCCTGACCTGTTGAAAGAGAAGTTAGGGTGCCTCAAGAAATTTGAACACAGCATTGTACTCGGGGAAGGAGTTCAGCCCAGAGTGCACAAAGTGCGGAATGTCCCAATTGCTCTGAGAGGGCTACTGAAGGAAGAATTAAAAAATGTATGTGATGGGGGAGTAATTGAAGCTATTGAAGCTTTAGAGTGGTTAAGTCCCATTTTAATTGGAAGGAAACCAAATGGCAGGATATGCATGTGTTTGGACTTAAGAGATTTGAATGATTGTATTTGGGTCGACTGGCATCCTCTGCCTCGGATTAGTGAGATGTATGCGAGTGTGAGAGGGGGGAGGTATTTTACTACCCTAGATTTATCCAGTGCCTATCATCCGGTACGATTGCACATTGAATCCCGACATTTAACCTCATTCATTACACCTGAAGGGGCATTTTAGTTTGTTCACATGCCCTTTGGCCTGGCCTCTGCATCCGCAGTGTTCCAGAGGTTCATGAAGGGGATCTTGAAGGACATGTCAAACACCCTTGTGTTTCAGGACGATGTATTGGTATGGGGAGAAAATAAACAGAAGCATGATGAGGTACTGCAGAAAGTTTTGGGCAAGTTAGAGAGGGCTGGGCTTACCATTAGTAGAAGTAAATGTAAGTTTGGTGTAAAGGAAGTGGAGTATTTAGGACACGCCCTGAATCATGAGGGAGTTAGACCTAAACTTAACTTAGTGGAAGCAATAGAGAAGGCTCCCCCACCACTGGACAAGGATCAATTATGGTCATTTCTCGGACTTGCAAAGTATTATGAGCAGTTCGTAAGTTGTTTTGCAGAAAAAGTGCTTGCATTACGTAAATTGATGAAGAAAGGAGTGAGATATCCGTGGTCGGATTAGTGTCATTTTGCATTTGTCGAAGTCATAAGGTTCATTGTGGAAGCGGTTACATTAAAGCTGTTGGTCCTGTTGACTAGACTATTATTGTGACGGATGCTAGTAATTATGGTCTTGGTGCTTGCATTACTGCAAGTGCATGAGGGCAAGGAAAGAGTAGTAGCCTTTGCATCACGCACCTTGAAAGGTGCAGAAAGTACATATTCAACAGTGGAAAAGGAGGCATTGGCATGCTGGCGGGGGTGCAGCATTTCCCCATCTTCGTATAGAGCATGAAGTTTGAGCTGCGCACCGATCACAAACTATTGCTGGAATTGTTTTCTACAGCAGGGTCTGGTAAAGCAAACCATTGTGAGAATAGGAGATGTGTTGATTTCTGTTCTGCTCACGTGCTGTGATGCCATCACTTGGCAACTGTGGCTTTCACTTCTGAATCCGGATTGTGGATTTCAGAGACGCTGGAGCTTGTAGGCAGTTGCTGTGTGGGGAGACAGACCAGGGGCTGTTGTAGCCTATTTAATAAACCTGTTTCAACATAAACCTCTGTGTCCTTGAATCACAAAACCCAGCTTAACTTAGTGATGTGTACACTATTTCGAACCCCAAGTGTTGGAGGAGGTGAAGTGTGATAGTAAACATGATATAAATATGGTGCACATACACAAATGCTCTTTTTGGGGGGGAGGGGGTGAGGTTCTAGTTGTAGCCTGAGTCCTAATTCAGATTGTCACTTAGACTCACTAATAGTATTGAGTGCAGCTGTGAGCAGTAACATGTAATATATTTCCATGAAAGTATAGTTATAACCCAATATGCTTCACTATCAATGCTTACCTTTACTATACAGTACTGAAGATTATTTGAGTCCATATATGTTCAGGTCAATGTTACTGTAGTTGATAGTTTGATATACAATCCTTAGTAGTTCTTTTGGGGATGGGAATAACAGACCTAAATAACATTAATCTCCCCCCTGACCCGTTTTCGCTAATATTTCCATTTGGAAAGCTTTCAACGCTTAAAAAGGATTTCCCATAAAACATTTACCTCCATTAGTGGTGTCTACAGAACATTCAGTAAATTGATGCTTCCAAAGAAGCCCTTGAGCACAACTCATCATTCCTTTCTTCTGTGTCTCTGTAAGCTAAGATTTGGAAATGCATTCACCAGTATAAAAACTCAAATATATTTAAGCAGTGAGAAAAAGAAATACCGCTTTGGATGCCACCATGATCTCATCTTTCAGCAAGTGCTCTTCTTGCTATTTCAACAATTAAATCCTGCAATTCTCCAGTATTGGATCTTTTATAGATTCACATGCTTGAATCATTCCCCGTCATTGAAGTGGGAGTCACAAGGTACAACTAAAAGTAGTGTAATGTTAAAGATAGCCTGGGAAGGCCATAAAGCCTTCGCTTTAGTAGCATCTCTATCATTTAAAAGAGACCAAACTACAACCAGTCAGGCTCTGGCACCATCTAGAGCACTCCCCTTAGAGGCTTCTGTCCCTCAGATTTTCTACCACACGTCATGTGAGGGAGTTTTCCCTAAGCTCTGCTCAGTTCAACCTACTATTCAATCTTCAGATGGATATATATATATATATATATGAGTCAAAAAGCACCCCATTTGGAAGAGCCAACTCACAGGTAGGTAATTTTTCGTTTTTTAATGCAGGAAACAGCGCAGAGAAAGGAAAAACAATGTCCAAGAAAATCTGTCTGCCTGACGCGTTTCATGCTCCTCGAGCATTTCTTCAGAGGCTTGGTTAAACACTGTGTGGAGCACTGGCCTCATTTTAATCATTTACACCTGCCACAGTGGGCGTTGGCTCACCCAGAGCCTGCTGGAATATGTAGTGCCTCAATTCAGCTGCAGTGGACATTGTTTTTCATTTCTCTGCGCTGTTTCCTGCATTAAAAAACGAAACATTACCTACCTGTGAGTTGGCTCTTCCAAATGGGGTGCTTTTTGATATATATATATATATATATATATATATATATATATATATATATATATATATATATATATATATACACACACACTACTGCCAGATCTATATATATATCTCTACCTACTACTGCCAGTTACCATCTGCTTCAAATCTGACTCTACAATATCAGAACTGGCTTAAAAAAAAGGTCTTTTTTTAGACCCTGTGGGAAGAAGAGGCTGCATTCTAGAGACCAGCACAAGGACTGCATATTCTTCCTCTGCCCATCTCACAAGGTAAAGGATTGTAAGATCTGCTGCACCTTTTTCTCAAAAACACTAAAGGGCAGGGAGTTTATTGCTGTGGCTTCAAAAGCTTAAAGCCAAGGAAGACCCTGTTTCTGGAGATTACAGTGACGATTCTTCCTCATCTTCCAGGAGAGTTCAAAAAAGGGAGAGGTCAGAGGTTCGGTCACCTCATGAGCCTCCCAATAAGTCTTCAAAAAAGACTCACCATGGGCCTTACAGGGAGCGCAGTCCCTCTGAAAGGCACTCTCAGAAGTATGAGGAACATAATATTTCCTCAAAAAAGGCAGGAAAATCAAAATCTCAACCTTCTACCCCTTCCCTTCAGATTTCTCACAAAATTAAGAAACAGTTGTCGGCAGTGTTGACAGAGAAATAGTTTACCAGCACGCCATCGACTAAGAAATTGTCTACGGGGATAGCGGTGGCGACCACGATGCCGGTAACCGCGATCGTGGTAAATTCACCGACAACTACAGTCTATGTCGTCCATCCCGCGATGGTCAGAATGGCCTCTACCTCGTCGACGACCCAGACGGTAAAATCGATCCCATCGGCAGTGCCAGTCAGACCACAAAAGAAATGGGAAAAAACTGTTCTTTTATGCCGGAATATACATCCTCAAGCAAGGTGTCACTGTTACCACCCAGTCATCTCCTGGATGAGCTGGATGAGGAGGACTTGGATGATGATAGTCCTTTTGAGGTAGCAGGTAGCCCATCGTAGCTGCATGTAAACAAGCAGAAAGATGATAAGGAAGAGGAGGAAGAGTATTATGGCCAGGAGTATTACCCTCCTCAGCAAGAGGGCCTACATTATCAGGAACAATTCCAGCTATATCTGTAGCAACAGTACCATGTGCTATGGTACTGTTGCTACAGATATAGCTGTAGGATGTGCTATGTGTACCAAGGGCATTGGTCTCGGACCTGCAAATGATGCTGGCAGATTATCCCAAGCGATTTGCGCCTATAATTACCTCACCTAGGCAGGTTACATTGACTTCTAAAACGCCTCCAGTACACTCTTCCACTCCGCAAATGCCACGCAACATCCCAACAGCCACATCTGCAAGGCATACACCACAGTCCAGAACCTTGCCAGTGCATGATAGCTTGTCTTCAGATGACCGGGACAAGTGGGATCTAAGAGATACCCACACTGAGTGCGATGATTACCTTATTCCGACTTCGTCATCCTCCAACGCCACCACCCACAAATTCACCTCCTGAAGATATAGGAGGTTTCCACAATCTCCTAGAGAGAGCAGTGAAAAGGTTTGACCTTCTAATGACAACTAAGCAGGCTGACAGCTTCTTATAGGATTTTAAAGAAACCTTCCATAAGAGCATCAGAGCTAATCCTATTGTGGACTACATATGGGAGGAAGGTATAATGACAATGAAAAACCCAGCCACAGTGGCTGCAGTGTTGCTATGCCTAGACAAGAAATATACAGCCCAGGAAAATTCTCTAGCCTTCCTAATTGGACACCCAAAACCTGACTTTGTAGTCACCCAAGCGGCCCAGCATCGTTCGAAATATCCATCTGCACCAATTTCAGCAACTCTGATAAGGAAGGCAGGCACCTCGACAACATAGGATAGCACTTCTCTTCGATGTCAGCGCTAACTGTGCGAGTAGCAAACTCGTTGGCAGTGCTCTGAAGATATGACCGCCAAATGTGGTCAGACATAGCACCATAGATTGATCATCTACCAGAGGATGCCGAAGCCAAAAAGATCCTACAAGAAGGTGAGCGTGCGTCCTCTAAAATGATTGACTGCACCATGTACATTGCGTCTTCAGCTTTTAGACAGCTGGTAGGAGTTGCAGTACTATGGAGACAGGGGTGGTTGAATGCCACTTTTAGACCAGAGCCACTTCTAGACCACTTCTAGACCTCCCACATGACGGTGAAGCCCTCTTTGGGAAACACATTGATGAGGCCTTCCAGTACATTAAAACAGATACTGTTAACGCAAAGTCTCTGGGTGCTCTGCAGTCCCGGAAGAGTCCTTTTTGTGATGCACAAGGTTGAGGGCAATTCTCTTACAGAGGAGGCTACCTACAATACAGATACCCAGCATACCAATCTGGGTCACAGCAGTTTCGCCCGCAATACCAACAGCAGCAACCTCCTCAGGCAGCCTACACAAGTCAAACCCAGAGAGGAAAGTTGGGTCGACAGGGCAAGGACACAGGATGTTGACAGTGATGGATTACAGGCAGCGGCTACACCTTCACTTCCTCCGACATGTCTCACAGGCAAAATATACAATCACCTCCCTGAATGGATGAAAATAACACCAGATTAATGGGTACTGGATTTAATTACATTCGGTCACACACTGGAATTCATTCAAAAGCCGCCTCCGTCTCCACCCGAAAAGTTCCTGCCAAAATATCTGCACCTTCTCAGGTAAGAAGTCCAAACCATGCTCAGCAAAGGGGCCATAGAACGAGTCCCTGGAAATCAGAAGGGAAAAGGTTTCTACTCCAGTTTCTTCTTGGCCCAGAAGATGTCAGGGGAATGGAGGCCTATCCTGGATTTAAGAAAATTGTACAAATATCTCAGGAAACAGACATTTTGCATGGTCACACTTCAAGATATCCTACAGCTTTTGAGCCAGGTGGATTATATTACAACATTAGATCTCCAAGATGCATATTTTCATGTCACAGTTCATCCATGCCATTGAAAATCTTTAAGGTTCACAGTAGCCGGCAGCCATTATCAGTTCAAAGTCCTCCCATTTGGCCTGAAATCTGCCCCTCGCATTTTCACAAAGTCTCTTGCTCCAGTAGCAGAATTCTTTAGGCAGGAAACGCACCAAGTATTTCATACCTCGACGATTGCCTGGTCAAGACACCTACCCATCAGTCTACACAGAGGTCAACCAAGGCTTGCTTTCGCCTTTTCATCAAACCAGGCCTTAAGTTGAACCAACAAAAATCAGCCCTTCAGTCGTCCCCAAGGATAACGTTCTTGGGAGCTACACTGGATACAGTACAGAAGAAAGCGTATCTAACTCCAGAAAGAAGTACAAGATTGCTGCACTTGGCCTGTTTAGTAAAAGAAAAAAAAGTCACCTCAGACATTCCTTTGGTACCGTTCTGCCGCTTTCGGATGCGACAATTGCAAGAGGAGCTGGGCAGGCAATGGATCCCTACACAAGGATCTTTCGACTATATAGTTCGTGTCACCCCTGGAATGCGTACAGCTCTTTCCAGGTGGGTTCAAGAGAAGTATCTCTCCACAGTACTAACATTCATACCCCAAGTTTACCAATTGGTCATCACAACTGACGCTTCCTTAGAGGGTTGGCGAGCTTCTCTCCAAGATTTGCAAGTCAGCGGCAAATGGGACCATCTCAGTTACTTCTATATATCAACCTTCTGGAACTCAAGGCAGTACACCTAGCCTTGCAATACTTCCTGCAGTGAATACAAAAGTCTGCAATGCTCATCCACACAGACAACACCATAACCATACACTATATCAACAAGCAAGGGGGCACAAGATCTCAGGTGGTCTCCCAAGAGGCGCAAAGGATTTTGAAGTGTTTGATCAGTCACCAGATAAATCTGAAAGTGGCACATGTGCCGGGGAAGCAAAATGTCATAGCAGACACGGTTCGCAGAATGAGAAGTACCTGCCAAGAATGTGAGATCAATCCGGAAGTCCTTGAGGAAAGTTTCCACCAATGGGGCAGGCCAAATCTGAATCTGTTCGCAACCTCCCAGAATTGAAAATGACGATTCTATGCAAGCTGGCATCCACAGCCAGGGTCATGGGGGAATGCGTTTTTGATCGCATGGTCAGGAATCTTTGCATACACTTTTCCGCTGACTCCTCTCCTCGCAAGGATTCTCAGGAAGATGAAGGCTGAGCCCTGCAGCAGGATTCTTATAATTCCAACATGGCCAAGACAACATTTGTTCCCAGAACTACTACTACTATCAAAGAGACAGCACATCCAGCTGCAATAACTTCTGTCTCTACTGACAATGAACCAAGGCCAAGTACTTCATCGGTATCCGAGATCCTTGCACTGGTCAACTTGTTTCCTGAATTCAATGAGTTTGTGCATCTGAATATCCCAAGAGAATGCAGAGATATTCTAGCTAGAGCTAGAACAGATAGTACTAACAAGACTTGGGGCCTGATTAGGACTATGGCAGTCCATTGGACCACTGTAGTCGCAGTGGTGGTCCTTGAACCCACCAGACTGACTGTCCACCTGCCGTATTACGACTTTGGCAGTTGGACCGCCACAGGATCGCTGTAACCGCCGGGGATCTGTGATCCTGTGGCGGTTGCGCAATGGTCAAAGATGGCAATATGCTGGTGGTGCCGCTGTGGCACCGCTGAGCATATTATGAGTTGCCCCACCGCCATCCTTTTCATGGCGGTCTCCCCACCATGAAAAGGGTGGCGGTGAGGCAACAAAAGGGGCCCTTGTGCCTCAGTGCATAGGGATGCATGCAGGGGGGGCACATATTGTGCCCCCCTGTATTTTTACACCCCCAGTTCCTGCACTGGAAGGAATGCATGACATGGTTTATTCCTTCCCGTGCAGGAACGTACTTAGGTGGTCCTATGGCGGTGCCTTTCTAAGTTTCTCCTATGAGCCTTAGAGAGGCACAGCTGTGGGACCGCCGCAGCACGTCCGCCCACCAAGTATTACAGTCGTAATCTGGCGGGCGGTGTGCGGATGAGTTTGGCAGTCATCACGCGGAGCGGTGATGCCACCGCTCCGCAGGAGGACCGCCAAAGTCATAATCAGTCCCTTAGTGTTAAATAGAAGCGGTTTTGCATCTGGTGTTATCAGTCAAGCATGCACCCAATGTCATCTACACCGAAAGAAATTCTTCCTTACCTGCTTCCAGTGGCGGCTCGCATAGGGCGTGCTGCGGGGCGGGGGAGGGGCAGGGTGGGGGGGTAGTTAACTCGGACATACGACGGAACGGAAGAAAGTAATTATTACGTTCCTCCGTTCCTTCGTATGTCCGAGTTTACTACCCCCCACCCTGCCACTCCCCCGCCCGTCCCACAGCACGCCCTATGCCAGCCGCCACTGCCTGCTTCATCTGGCACAGTCAGATTTCGCACATGCCTCCATTAAGTTTCACTTAATGGCCATATCTCGCTTTAGAAGATCATCAACATTACCATCGTTATGGTCTAACAGACTCATCAAACAATTTCTCAAAGGTCAGTTTAGAGTTTACCCGCCAGTGAGATTTTACCGGCCAGTGCTTTCACAATTAATGAAAAGGCCATCTGAGCCTATACACAAAGCGGACATTAAGTTTCTTTCTTGGAAAGCGGCACTTCTGCTGGCAATGACATCAGCAAGACTAGTAGGTGAAATGCAGGTATTCATCATTCAAGAACCCTTTTTACAGTTCATGAACGATAGTGATTATGTGAACGAATCCAAAATTCATTCCAAAAGTTTCATCAGACTTCCATTTAAAGGAACCGCTAGTTCTAAAGACATTCTTTCCAGATCCAAGAATGTAGAAGAAAGGACAGGAGATTCCTTGGATTTCAAGTGATGTTTGAAGTTTTACCTTGACAAGACAAAACAATTACCACAAATCCAAATGGTTAGTGGCATACGGTGCTCCTAGGAAAAGTTATCCACTCTAAAGAAGGCATAGCAAAATGGATAACTAATGGCATACAATTTTGTCATCAGAAAACTGGCACACCGTTACATTCTAAAGTGCGAGCTCAAAAAGTTACTTACCTATAACTGTAGTTCTCCAGTATCAGTATCTTTCATAGATTCACCTGTGACTCACCTCCCTCCCCTGAGAGGTTCACCTTCTCTTTGGTTCTATTTATATTCACACTTGTGCTCTGAAAATCTGAGTGACAGAAGCCTCTGAGGAGAGTGTCCTAGAGGGTGCTGCAACCTGATTTGTTCAAGCTTGGTCTCTTTTAAATGATAGAGATGTGTTACTAAAGTGAAGGCGTTATTGCCTTCTCAGGCTATGTTTAACATTACACTTCTTTTCTAGTTGTACCATGGGAACCCCACTTCGACAACAGGGAATGATTCAAGCATGTGACTCTATGAAAGAAAACCAATACTGGAGAACTACAGTTATTTATTTGAAAAGTTTTATAAAGCGCGAACATGACCCGAAACGGGTATCGGAGCGCTGTACATCAGAAAAAAAAGGATACGGTTAGTCACTAAGTAGGTAAAAATCCTAGACATTTGTATAGAACCAACCGCAATACAATAAGAGCGAAAACAAACAAGAGGAAACATGTAGCGAGATCATTTTTGTTTTTGTTTTGTAAAATCGTTTTTATTGGCATTTCATTGTATAATACAGTACACAGTTAGCAATTGCCTCAAAGACAGACATCATACCAATTGTACATCGGGTCATTGTTTAGAGCCGTGCCCCAGGGCATGACCCACCCAACATTTCTGTAAATGGCATCACCGATGTGGGAAGGTGTATGGGTACGAGGCATGTGTCCATGGGAGGTTGCCTATGGCCTGTACTGGCAGCTAGGCGTTAGTTCCAGGCGCTAGCCCTGCGAGTTGCTTGTTGCTATGCTGAAGATAACGATCCGAACTCTTCAAACTGGGGGAATATAACTGGGGTACACTGTGTCTGATTTAATGTCGCGTGATAGGGACCGGCGAGCTAATGCATCCTGACTGGGCTACGGACTGTGTGCGCTGGGGAGGGGAGAGGGAAACTGTGCTGGGGATGGTATATGTACTGTATATCTTCGGCTTGTAGCCCCGACCTACCACTTATTCCGCGGAGGGACTGCAGTGGACAGCCTCGGGTGTGCATGCGCTGTGGGGGAGCGAATACTCTGGGACAGTGGCTCCTCTGTCGTTTCCTCCCTGAAGGAATGTAGTAGGATAGCCCACGGCATGGATATGGGGTGTTTGCGGATACCCTTAACTTCTTCAGATCGAAGCACCTCTTTCTCCGCAGCGCCCCATTTGTTGACCGCCCCTACCCAGGCCGCTAGTGGAGGTCCCCCCGGCGCCCTCCAATGCATTGCTATGCATCGTTTAGCTAAAAGAAGCGCCAAGGACGCAAAACGCGTTTCTACTTTTTGATTCTTACGGCGTTTGTTTATGCCCAGCGTGCAGGCCTCCCATGTGTGAATGTCAGTAAGCCCAGTCACTGCGAGGAGGGCGGCGTGGATTCTGGCCCAGTAACCACGGAGCGCGGGGCAATCCCAAAACATGTGCAGAAAGGATGCGGCAGGTTCTGGGCATGAAGAACGTGTCCGGGTAAAACTGTTGGAGCTTCTCGGGAGTCAAGTAGGCGCGGTGTAATATGTGAAGTTGTATGTTTTTAAAACGATAGTTGCGGGACACTTTTTAAAGGAACTCTAGCGCACGATCCCATTCTTTGTCATGAAGTGGTCTTTGAAACTCAGCTTCCCATTTCTCCCGGAGGGGCGCGAGGGTCATTGGATTCAGAGCTCGCACCGCTTTGTATATCCAGGTGACCAGGTGACGCCCCGGGCCCATCTGCAGCAGTGTGTGTATCACCGGGTGCGTAGGGGGCTCAGTGTCTATTGCGTGCTACATTTTACGGCTGTCTTCCAGTAGTTGCCGATGTAGAAGAAATTGCCCCCTGGGAAGCTCCATATCAGCTGCCAATGCTGCAAATGTCTGCAATTGCCCGTTCAGATATAGGGAGCCTACCTCTGTGACTGAGTGCGCTGTCCATTCTCGGAACGCCCGCTCAGTGTAGTGTGCCCGACCCCTAGGGAACCCCACCAACGGCAGGACGGGGGAATACATGGGTGCTTCGCGGTTCATTCTGTGCACGCGCGTCAGGCAAGCGCGTGCCACTGTCATTTGGAGGGGCCTTTCCCGTATGGGCTCCGCCCCTGGCAACAGCATGCGTAGTATGGCTGGGATCGCTATTAGTCCGGTAGCTGTGGCTGTTTCCCCTAGCGCACGGCCCGCTGTCCACCTCAACATGTAGCGAGAACATAAGTTGCATCCCTAAAATGTCTCAAACAAAGGAGATAGCCATGATTTCTCTAGGGTATAAAAAGATTAGTTATATTGACTTCGGGAGGATTGTTCCAGCTGGTAATTCAAGAGAAGTTCTTTGACTTGTATTTTGAAAGAGGAGGTCGAAGGGTTCGAACGGATATCAGGAGGAAGAGCGTTCCAAATTCTTGGGGCCAGACCAGAGAAGGCACGGTTGTATGTTCTTTTCTTTTTGAATTTGTGCGGTTTCAGCAGGAGAGTGCTGGAGCTTCTTAGGGACCGAGACATACCAGAGAGTTCGAGCTTATTTGCCAAAAAAGAGGGAGTATTATGGTGGAGCGCTTTGTGCGTCAGGCAAGCAATCTTGAACCTAATCCGATCCTTGAGCGATAGCCAGTTGAGCTGAATTAAGTCAGGTGTGATGTGATCATGTTTACGCGAGCCTGTGACAAGTCTGGCAGCAGAGTTCAGAGTGGCCATTAGAGGGGTTAGATTAGCTTTGGGCAGCCCAGCCAAGGTCACAATTCCATATTCCACACGGGAGATCACTAGAGACTGGACTGCAAGTTGCAGGTCCACAGGAGGTAGGAACGGCTTGATTTTTTTAAGCGTGTAGAGATGGTAGCTCAATCAATCAATCAATCATGTCACTTATAAAGCGCACTACATACCCGCGAGGGTCTCAAGGCGCTGGGGGAAGAAGGGGGTGGTGCTGCTTCTGATCGAAGAGCCAGGTCTTGAGGAGTCTTCTGAAGGCCAGTAGGTCTTGGGTCTGTCGGAGGTTGGTGGGGAGGGTGTTCCAGGTCTTGGCGGCGAGGTGGGAGAAGGATCTGCCGCCGGCGGTTGTTTTCCGGATGCGGGGGACTGTGGCGAGGGCGAGGCTGGTCGAGCGGAGCTGGCGGGTGGGGGTGTAGAAGCTGAGTCGTCTGTTGAGGTAGGCTGGTCCGGAGTTGTGGAGTGCTTTGTGTGCGTGGGTGAGGAGCTTGAAGGTTATCCTCTTGTTGACAGGGAGCCAGTGCAGGTCTCTCAGGTGGGGTGTGATGTGGCTGCGTCGGGGGATGTCGAGGATAAGACGTGCAGAGGCGTTCTGGATGCGTTGCAGCCGCCTCAGGAGCTTAGCCGTCGTTCCTGCATAGAGGGCGTTTCCGTAGTCCAGCCTGCTGGTGACGAGGGCCTGGGTGACTGTTTTTCTTGTTTCGGTGGGGATCCACTTGAAGATCCTGCGGAGCATTCGGAGGATGTTGAAGCAGGATGAGGAAACGGCGTTGACCTGCTTAGTCATGGAGAGGGTGGGGTCGAGGATGACCCCTAGGTTGCGTACGTGGTCGGTGGGTGGCGGGGCTGTTCCCAGTGATGTTGGCCACCAGGAGTCGTCCCAGGCTGAAGGGTTGGAACCAAGGATGAGGACCTCCGTCTTGTCCGAGTTCAGCTTCAGGCGGCTGGTCCTCATCCATTCGGCGACGGCCTTCATTCCTTCGTGGAGGTGGGCTTTGGCGGTGTGAGGGTCTTTGGTGAGGGAGAGGATCAGCTGGGTGTCGTCGGCGTAGGGAGATGATGTTGAGGTTGTGCTGTCTGGCGACGTGGGCGAGGGGTGCCATGTAGATGTTGAACAGCGTTGGGCTGAGGGAGGAGCCTTGGGGTACGCCGCAGATGATCTTGGTGGCCTTGGATCGGAAGGGGGCGAGGCGGACGCTTTGTGTTCTGCCGGAAAGGAAGGATGTGGTCCAGTCCAGGGCCTTCTCTTGGATCTGCCTCCCCTAGTTGTTGCGCTGATATGTTCTTGCATATTGAGGTGTTTGTCTAGCGTGATGCCTAAGGATCTAGTGGAATCCACCACATGAAGATTGCAGTTGAGGGCCGTAAGATGTTTGAGCCAGTCTTTAATGGGTATGGAGTGGGTGTGCGGGGTGATCAGGAAGAATTCAGTCTTGAGAGTATTATGCAAAAGGTGAGTTAGCCATTGTTGAGTGTTCAGAAGGCCACAGTTCAGCATTTTGATGTCTTCCAGAGAAGCCATTTTCATATAAAGTTGCGTATCATCAGCATACATGTGGTATTGTATGTTTGAATATTTCAGGATTTCAGTGAGGGTTTCCATGAACAAGTTGAAGAGTGTTGGAGAGAGTGTGGAACCTTGGGGCACTCCAATTGAAACTGGTTTACTCTTAGCGAGGGAACAGTTCACTTTTATTCTTTGCGTTCTGTTCTGTAGGAATGAGTTAAACCAATTTAAGACCGGGCCAGATAACCCCATCCTTTTTTCCAGAATATCAATCAGGTTTTCGTGTTTGACCGTGTCAAACGCTGAGGATAGATCAAGAAGGATAAGTAGACATGGCAAATTTTGGTTGAGTAGACTCAAGGTGTCATCAACAATGTGGGTTAGGGCCTTTTCAGTACTATGTCCCCCTCTAAAACCAGATTGGTATTGGTCAAGCAGCTGAAACTCTTCGATGTGATTGCAGAGTTGTAGGTGTACGCATTTCTCAAGAAGTTTAGCTAGAGTCATAATGTTGGAAATTGGGCGGAAATTGTTGGGATCAGATAAGTCTACATTGGACTTTTTTTGCAATGGGAGTGACTTGACCTATCTTTGGGCAATCGGGAATCCTACCCTGTACGAGCGATTAATGGATAATCACGGACCAGAGAGGGAGGATGGCGGATCTAAAGTCTTTGGAGAGTTTAGCAGGCAAGGGATCATGGGAATGATTAGAGGGTTTTAGTGACATTATGATTCTTCGAAGCTCGGCATAGTCAGACAGTCTGAAATTGTTCCATGATGTCTTATTTTTTGGAGTAAGGCCTGTTCCACTGTAGGACAGAGCACTCTCTGAGGTTAGGCGGTCGATGTAATGGACTGAGCCCGATGAAGCCTATTATGTGATGCATGTTGGAGTTCTAGTTCGATCTTTCTAGACTTTTCGATAAAATGTGCGGAGAAGACCTCTTCACTAGGGAGAGATATCTTGGGAGCAGTTTGAAGGTCGGTTGGATGGTTAACTTGTTGTTTTATGATTTCGAAAAGCTTTTTAGGTCTGTTTGTAGCATTGTCTAGTTGAGATCTAAAGTGTTCAGCTTTCATGTTGCGGATATGTTTATTGTGAGAACTTATTGCTCTCCTCAACTGTTTGAGGTTGGTTATGGACGGAGAGTTTCTCCATAATCTTTCCGAGAGCCTTAGTTTACGACGCTCCTCATTGAGAAAGCCATTGAACCAAGGTTTGGACTGTTTGACCGAAATCCTCTTGAGTTGCTTCGGAGCAACCGTGTCGAGTATATTAGTCATGGTCTGTATATAGTGTTCAGTGAGGTCGTCTAAATTGGTCATGTTAGGGGTTGGAGGGAGTAGGTTGTTGCTAAGAGAGGTTAGGTCCATTGCTTGAATGTCATTTATATTCCTAAACCACTGTTTGTTCTTATGCAGTTGACCTTGTCTAGACATTACCTTTTCAAGAATGCGAAAGGAGATTATGTAGTGATCCGACCAGTCACACGGTGAGATGCTTTCCAGTTGTATCAGGTTATCCTTGGCTATAATTAAATCGAGGGTGGAACCCTTGTTGTGGGTGGGTTCATTGCAAACCTGGGTGAGGTTAAGGTCTGCGAGGAAAGCCTTGAGGGTACACAGTGAGGGATCAGTTGTATCGTTCCAGTGCAGATTGAAATCCCCAAGGAAGATATGGTTAAACGGGTAGGCCTGAGTTAGAAGCTATGATTGCCATCATGTGTTCGATGAAGATAAGATTGTCTCCTGGAGGATGGTAGATCGTGTGGAGCAAACAGACAATCTTGTTGTTGTTCCACATTTCAACACTCAGGTGTTCGTGAGAGGACATCGGCACCGTTTGTAAGAGTCTCAGAGTGAGACAGGAGCGATAAATAAATGCAATACCGCCACCCATTTTAACAGGTCTATCCAGCCTGATGATGTCATATTTGGGAGGCCCTAAGATGTCCAAAAATTGACGAGGAGTCGTTGAGCCATGTTTCTGTTAATATCATGATGTCTAGGTCATGTGTAAGAATAAGGTTGGCAAAATCAGCAGCGTGTTTGAATGCTGACCTGCAATTTAGTAGCATCGATTTGATGTGTGATTTTGTTTCCACCGTTTCTAGGTGTGATGTGGGTACATGGACTAGGTTGTTCTTGTTCATGGATCTGTGCTTGACAGTGGTTTCTCTGAACGGGTTGGAAGGTATAGGTTGAATATTGTGTGCCGAGGGTTGAGAGACACTGCTGGGGCCATTGTACGACAGAAGGAGGGAGTGGATGACATCCTCGGACAGATGGTTTGTGGCCCTATGGGGTCTAGAGTGGTGATTCGAATAGGGTCGAGTTTTACAGGTAAGGAACTTATTTTCTTCTCTAAAGGTAGTTTGTCAGTGTGCTGGGTAGCACAGAGAACATTGGGTAATATAATGAACCATGAAATCCCTCTGTCTTCACGGTTTTCCTACTTCTTAGTTTAATCACTGACCATTTGATTTTCAAACCACCCACTGTATTTGAGATTACACTAATTAGAAATAACACTATAATTACGGTAACATATTGGAAATATGAGGATATTGTCCAGTTCCATTGAATAAGTTTCTTCAGGACCACTATTCTGTGAAGGCCAATGGGACTCGGGCTATGTTGTAATGACTATGCACATTGTATCCTTTAATGGACATTGGGACTTTGTAGGTATGGCTACGCTCCTTTATTGGGGGGTGTGACCAGGCTTGTTGAATTTCATTTCAATTTACTTTTTTATATCAAATTATTTGTTTAGTATAATATGTTGACCTGCTTCTGTTGATAAAATAAATTGAGAAACAAAATGAATGTCTGCCTTTTCTAATGCCTTTTCTTGCAAAAACAATTTTCTTTTCTTCAGAGGGAATACGAGGCAGAGGATAATCGTTTGTGGGAGAAGACAATGGATCACAACACTTAGAAATAACATTATAATTAAGATTATCTTAGTCAATAAGTGCCGATTTTTCCTTTTCGTCACAAACATATTCCCTTCTTCTACAACCCCATCCGTGTTCCCTCAAAACAGAAGGAGAAGTTCGGAGAATGCATAGTCGGAATTTTGAGCAATCCCTGCATCTCTTTTGAGCTTTCTAGATGGGTGTAAAGGAAAATACTTTGTGTAGATTTTGTCCAAATTGCAACCATAAGTTTGCACAGCCCTTACCATACAAAAACAACAAGTTGAATGGCTCAGGAATCCTGTCTATGTAGAACTATTGAAAGCAAGGGAAAATCAGTGCTGGGCACACTATGCAATGCACACGCTAAATATGTATCCTTGAAAGATGTAGGATTATCAGATGAATATTTATAAGTCCTTAAGTAGATAGAAAAGACCCATGGCAACAGCAAGGAACTGGTGTTGAGGACTCTGCATCAGATAGCGCTCTACTAACTGCTTGCTACCAGCGCACTGGCCTAACGAAACTTGAGGGTTCCCCCCTGCAAGGTACGTGGAGGGGCCCCCCTCCTGACTCAATCAGGGTCTCTCCGGCCATATTACTGTGCTGAGGGGGCCCCATGGAGCTTGGGGGCCCCTGCACCACAGGGGCTGCGGGGGCCTTTGTTACGCCACTGTACCAGCGACTCCTACCTGAAGTTTCTCATTTCCTTGTTCTGCTACCACTGATGTCAGCTGACGGTGAGGCTGTGCGGCGTGAGGCGAAGCGGCTCAGAACCGAAGTGGAAAGCAGGTGGGAGAGCGGAGGCGTCGGCGGAGAGTGCGAGTGCGGAGCGGTGAGTGGGGTAAAGGGCTGGGGGTCGGGTAGCTTTCCGGGGGGTGTAGCCCGGGGGGCCTCGCCTCCATCTCCTTGCCCTCGCTCCCCCCTCCTTGCTAATCCAGCGCACGCCCGCTCCCCCTAGCCTCCTGCCTTTACCTCTTCCCGGCTGGCCCCGCTACAATCTCAATCACCCCAAGGGGCTGTCACCTCGCTGCGCAGTGCCAGCATTTTCCCCAGTGGTCCAACTAAGGACTAATGAGAAATAATAAATAATTAAAAAAAGCTTCCGAGCCAGAGCTGTGCTTGGCTGCAGCGGAGCACATTCGGAGAGGCCTGGAGAAGTGGCCCAGCTAGGCTGGGTGCGGCTTGCAGGCAGCAGCTGACCTCGGGCACCTCTGGTTCTTGGGTTTAGACCAACGCTTTAGGGAGGAGCAGCGCACCAGCGCAGCACTCTCCTACAGAGGAAGCCCGTGAGTGGAAGCTTGCCAAATTGAAGCAGTCAAGCAGGAAAGGCAAGAGGAAGCGCAAGTACAGCAGTGCTATACCCTGAACCCTGAAAACCTGTTGAGAGACTAGGGACTTGCCTGGTCTCCTGAAACCCTCGCTTCTCTCCATTCCGGTTGCCCCCCTTGGAGCGTGGAGGGGAGCAGCGGAGTAAAAGAATATCTAGAGGAGCCACTAGCATCTGCTCAGAGCTAGCACCAGCGACAGCATCCAGTCCTCGGCACCAGTACCCTTAGTGCTTGACCAAGAAGCAACCAGCAATCAGACACTAAGAACCGAGCACCCAACTCCACTGACCCCCAGCATGCTTTGAACCACCTAGTACTAATCTAGGCCCTGCCAGTCAGCCTCCAAGTCGCCCCTAACTAAGAGGCAGGAGAACACAGGAAACAACGCAATGAGGTCAGAAAGAAAAAGGGAGTTACCCCCTCAACTGCGGGGCACCAAACGCAGGAAGAAGGCTAAGCCAACCAAACTCGATCAGACCGAACCATCCGCAGACCTACTGGATCTAGCCTCTACAATCCTAGCGACACAGTGTTCGCCACCAAGGAGTTCCGATAGTAAGGAGATCCAAGGGAAGAGTCTTTCTACACACCTTTTCCAGCCAAAAATCTACTCAAAATTATTTTTCTCAAAGATGCAGGTTCCTCCATATTCTCCTCAAGTGGTGGAATTCAAGGCCTCCAGGACCATCTCTATCCCATCCAGTCGACCACCCAGGCAGCCGCCCAGCCATTACCTCAATTAGCGCCCCTTGGGCAAATCGCGGAATCCTCACAAATAATGGAGGAGCAAATAGAGTTAGCTTAACTCCCCAATGCCGGAGAAGCATGGAGGGAAACCCGAGAAAGGGATGGCTCACCCACCCTAGCCATTTCTAAACCCCTTTCAAGGCAATCAGTCAACGGACCAAGCTCATCTCCCGACGCATTTACTCAAGTAGGCATCGACCAGGAACAGGAAACAACTCTAGCCACTACGCATCATCAAAACGGATCCAATGTGCATAGCCCTGGGACACATCCTGAAACCTATCTTAATTATCAAAATGTTTCCAGAAAGGGGAAGGGGAAGATACAAGGTGAACCTATTGAGCAAAACACAAACCAGTCACCCTGAACCCACTCCCAAGTCTACCCTCACAGCAGCTGATAACATCGGATGAAAAGGAGCATTCCAAAGCTCGGAGGGGGACGGAGGAGGATGAAGCCCCAGAGGCCCAGGAGAATGACCAGGAAGCATTCTCATACCTAGGCTCTCAGGAGTGGGCCGACCTGATTGCATCCTACTCTCTGGACTCCCCACACAACTTTGTACATAGACCCTTCCGAAATAATGCAGTACAAAGCCAGGAACACAATGAAGTGAACAGAGACGCGTCCCCCAAGTGCAGGGCCCCTCCAAGTATTCCTGTCATTTTGCCCCAGACAACCAACATCTGGAATACTCTGTTTAACACCATGCAACAGACTGTTGAAGCCCTCCAATACCAGTCCGACAAAATGGACTTGCAACTGGTGCTACTTAACACTCTGGCCCTATATGTAGGAGGGATCGATGGAAAACTGGGGAACCTAAACTCACTCATCAGTCGAGCCCAACAGGAGGCAAACCTGATTTGCAGTTGCAGACCGATAATCGACAAACTATCTTCACTACCCTCC
Source organism: Calotriton arnoldi (assembly GCA_963921515.1). Lineage (NCBI taxonomy): Eukaryota > Metazoa > Chordata > Amphibia > Caudata > Salamandridae > Calotriton > Calotriton arnoldi. Next base: position 709,298 of record CAWUFW010004741.1, on the reverse strand, counting down.
ATGCTGTTCTCCTTCCTCGATGATATAGTAAAAGAACTAAATGATCAAAATTAGTCCGTTAACCTGGAAGAGGTACCACCCAAGAAGCCAAAGGTAGCGCAAGCAGCCGCCAAAACTCCACATCTTTCAACTACCGGGAGTCCTTCCGGGGGGAGCACATGCCACCGTTCCAACATCATCACAACCCAAAAGAGCCCCAGAGCAAAACGCCAAACGAAGACGTCAACTTAGGAGGAAAGGTTGTAACAAAACGTCCAACCCAAATCGAGCAGCAATATATCCCCTTTTCTACCCCAAACAACAGATCCTGGTTGTAACACAAACAGAAACAACTCCCCAACCAACAGATCCTCTAGGCGCTTCCAATCGGGAGGCCGATCAATCCGAAATAGTACCCAGCAAGGCCATTAAGTCAGATACGTCGACCCAGGGAGGGCTAAATACTATAGCAGACACTAAAGGAGGTCACTCCAAGCAGCTCCAGGGGTATTTGGACCATTTCCCCAGCTCACCAATATTAGCAACTAGTGAGCCAGCAACCACACAGGCCCAGCCCCAGGAGAGAGCTCCAAAAAGTTACTCGGCTGGACTCAGGGAAGCTACAAGAGATAACGTCAGGGTCAACACAGCCCCAATACGGGCACAGTCAAACTCCCCAAGCACAACCATAATGACAGTGGTGATCTCGGACCCCAGCCTCACCCATTTATCAAATCCCAACAATGTAACGACTAAAGAGTCTGGCACGGAAGGCACAAACGGCCGCCGCCGGTCAGTAGGCACTGGCCATCGACCATCAACAGAAACAGTTTTCTGAACCTGAAATCACCAGGCCGGTTACAAAGGGGGGAGCGACCCCTCCAGGGGAAGCCCTGCCAGGCAGCAGCCAGAGTCCTGCATTCTGCTCTTTAAACCGGAGTTCAAATCGATAGAAAACTGCGATACCTTGAATAGAGGAAATATTCTCCAATTACTGTCAACCATCCCAACTCTAAGAGATATCAACACAACCGATCTCCTCTCAAAAGAATTCATCAAGGCAGTAGCGCTCTCGGGAAGAGAAACCACCAAGGCCACATGAAGATCAACTCAGCTTGCCAATAAAGTGCTCAAAGAAGGCAAAATATTCAAATCATGGGGAATAAGAAATTCATTTTATCATAGCACCGGATACCCCCTTCCATTACTTACCAATAAGAAGGCTAAAATTAATGGCAGCAGAAAAAACCACTTCCTCTGTGCTTAGGGGAGCACGGGGCCAGTCACCTGAAAGAGAAGGGGCATACAGTAACCAATTTAGCCAAACGCAGTATCCACCTATGCATCTGGATACCCAGCGGATCTCCAGACCATCAATGTGACTGCGGACGCTTGATGACAAATCATGCAACATAAAGGGCCGTTCCGACAGAACAAATCAGCCTTGCGTTTCCGCTCATGGAACATCAATGGGCTGAGAAGCAAGGCAACCGATCCCGAGTTCAAGTCATACATCAATTCATTCGACATTGTCTTGCTGCAGGAAACATGGATGACAGACCCATACCAACTACAAGGCTTGATTTGTTTCCATACGCCAGCAGTTAGGAAATCTCAATTTGGCCACTTATCAGGCGGTCTGGCAACTTACGTCTCAATAACACGGCAAAGGAAATCCCCTCCTCCTCCTCAACATCTGTCAATACCATCAAGCTCGTCCTAAATCTCAAAGGAACCAGGGAGGAGGTGTTCATCATAAATGCTTATGTGAATCCAAAAGAAAAAATTCAGGAATCGAGGCATCTTGTGGACCATCTCTTGTCAACTTTAAGCATGCAGAACACCCCGAATCTCATCCTCTGAAGAGACCTAAACCTACAAATCTTAGGCTCCTCGGACAGCGAGGAAGGGCTGGCCCAGTCTCTCCACTAGAACATACCAGCCCAAAAAAGAAGCGTGCATGGCAGAGTAAGCAACACGGCTAAGCGACTTTTGGAAGACTTGGAGCATATTAACCTAAGGGCACTAAATGGAAGATTTCAAGAAGACTCTCCACCAGCAGCCTCATTCTACTCGGAAACCGCATGTTCAACTCTAGATTACACCCTAGACTCTCTTCCACTCTTTCACCATGTAGTGGGGTACCACCTAGGGGATAAGGGGGACAGTGACCTCCAGCCCCAGGAAGCACTACTTCAGGCAATCATACCTACGCCAATACTTCAACAAGGGGGGGTCCGCACGCATGTCATACAATTGATTTAAAACGCATTAAATCCTCCCTAGTAAATACAGGGGAGGTCCTTCAAGCCGCAAGGCCCTGTACAGGAACAAAATGATCTTACAGACAGTCCAGTCAGCAAATGGGAAACCTTTACTTCCAAATTGTCAAGCTCTTTTGCATCCACAGCCAAGTAGAAGCCACCCTATGATTCAAGAGAGGAGGGATGGGCTCCCATTGCACAGCGAATCGAACTGAAAACAAAAAAAAATCGACAAGTAAAACGGTTAGATTACTGAGGCACCCTCCTGGAGATCAGAAACTCATCTTATTGTTAAGTCAACAGAGAAGTAAGCTGAAAAAACTCAAATGGGACATCAGCAGGACCAAAGATGGTGCGTTCTGGATAGAACTCTTTTGCGACTCCAAAGCGAAAAATAGTACGCGCTTCTGGGCCGCTGTAAACAAAGTACTGCGCCTGGCGCAGGGAGAGGTGACATCGTACATAACAGAAGAGACCTGGATGGTCTTTTTGGAAACCCACTTCAACCAGCAAACAACAGGTTCAAGTATAAATCAGGACCTTCAACCAAAACATTTTCCCCAAATCGAAGCAAACCATCAGGAAGTGGACAGCCCAACTCGCATATCAACAATTAAAAAACACATTTCAAAAGGCAGGAGAGGAGCACCGGGCCAAACGGGATTCCACCAGCCCTTTTCAAACAAGACTCGGTCTTCTGGGCAGGCAACCTGGATCCTCTCTTCCGGAGAATCAGACCCGGAGAATCAGACCGCTTGGGCACTTTCCGGCCTCCTGGAAGGGTCCATCTTCTCTCCATTTTACAAGTCCAGTGAAATAGCCTCTCCGAAAAACTAACTCCTGATCGCACTGCTGGATATTGAGGCAAAGTACTTCGCTGGTACCCTACTGGTCGATCTCCAGGATTGGGCGAAGGAGAACAAAATAATTCCTTTAAATCAAACTCGATTCTGCAAAGATACAGGTACCAACATACTAACCATGTCACTGCTTATAGACATGGCAAAGGCAACAAATTAGGTGCTCCACCTTCGTTTCATAGATTTTAGGGCAGCGTTTGACATTGTCAATCGAGCAAGACTCTGGAGGAAACTGGCACACTGGGGAATTCCGCCAGCACTTTTGAACCTGCTAATATACCTCCACACCGACACCTGGGTGCAGGTCAAACTAGGCAATGGCACACGCCTCTCAAAGCACATCCCAACCACCAAGGGACTTAACCAAGGATTGGTGCTTGCCCCAACCTTGTTTAATCTTTACATGGTGGATATGACACAAACACTAAATTCATGTAACGCGCGCGCACCACGACTGGGCGGCAAAGCCATATCCAGCATCTTCTATGCCGACGACGTGGTCCTGGCAAGCCACACTCAAGTGGGTATGCAGCGCCTCCTTTATAAAAATGCAGGAGTACGCAGTGGAAAACTCCCTTGAAGTGAACCATGAGAAAACCAAAACATTGACAATAGAAAGGGGCAAGCGACGTAATTACATCTGGCACCTGGATAAATCGCCAATCGCGAACACCACAAACTACAAATATTTAGGGGTTATCATCGACAATAGTGGCCAATTCGCCAGCCAGCTTGAGACGATCGGAAAAAAAGGGATGGCCATTGCAACAACGCTGAAGCAGCTAAAATCCAAACTACATGGGTAAATTTGGGGACTAGAGGCTGATGCTCACCTGATAGTAGGACACAATATTTCAAAGGAGAAATTTGAAGTGGTGCACACAAGGTAGGAGTGTTTACCCTACGCTCCTAAGGTGAGACCCCCACAATGGGAGCCCTATGCTAGATTAGCGAACCTTGGGCACCCACTATATACACAAACGGTTAAATTCCGTACAGTAGTTGCTGTTGATTATACAGTGGCATAGGAAAGAAAGTTTGTTTCATATGAAAAATACAATCATCCAATTATTTGACGTCAGCAGAGATCATTTATTTGTACATCCTGTTCGCTGTTCATGGCGAACAGATGTACAAATAAATGTGTGATAATGGAACCGAGGACATGGCACACTTAATCTGCTTGTGCATCAAGTTAAAGGAGGAGAGGGCACGCTTACTCAAATCACAACTCAACCTTCGCAGGATTCGTACCCGGAGACAGGCTGTGATTGCATGCTTTAATACCACGGACATGCAGTTAAACGGGAAGCTAGTCAAATTTCTGACACAAGCAGAAAACAAATTGGAAAATGCTGCACATTAACAGTCTTCCAAACACCTAGTGCCGCAACTACAAGTAACTGCTATTCCCAAAACTAATGATAATTTGCTCAGTTAGACGGGGTCCCTGGAACAGGTTTTGGCACACAGACAAAAAAAGAAGAAAAAAAAAGAAAATGATCGAGCCAGTCGCTGCCAGTTTTGACTTTTAAGTGCCCCACAGCTTCTATTCATTCTAAACTTCAGTTTGTCAGTACCGGGGAAATAAATTGAATCAAGGCCGGCCCCATTTAGCCAAATGTAGCAGCCGTGGCCAAGATGGCGGCCGGATAAGACGCGTTTTACGGTCTCTCCGGCTCCGCCGAACAATCGCACTATTATAGCCCGCTCTACGCCATAGCCACGGGTCGGAATGGTGTGGACTGGGCTCCGGAGCACAGTCGGAACCTCTGGAGGTGCGGAGAGCCCCGAGATCTAGCGTGGTGTACCCCAAAAGAGGAGAGCGGGTTGCGACCTACCAGGAGTGAAGCGTGGGCGGTGGCCTGCGGCAGGACTGTCTGAGCCTTAATGGCCGACAAGAGCGACCCCCGACCCCCCCCCCTGCACTGTGTCCACTCCCGCTGGGTAGGAGGCGGCCGAGATCGAGAGGGAGCCCGCGGCGAGTCCGGCAAAGGCCAGACCCGAGCTGACCGACTGTGAAAAGGGGCCCGGGCGTCCGGTGCCTGAAGCCGGCCTTGCTGCTGCAGAGGAGCCGAGGCTCTCGAGACTACGAGCACTGGATCCGGGTGCCGTGCGGCCTTGAGCTGAGTAAGAGTGCGGGGGGCACTCGCCGCGCAGGAGACCAAGGAGCGAGGAGAGGATCTCCCCATCAGTGCCCGAGTGAGGCCCCTGACTTTGCAGGTAAACACAGACGGCGGGGCCCTGGCACCGGCCCTGCTGCGCAGAGGAGCCGGAGCTCCTAAAAGTGATGACGTCGCAGCCGCAGGCTGCGCGGCTCCAAAGTGTGCAAGGCTACATCACCAGCTCCCCCCCGACCCCCAGGCACCAGCCTCACGGAGGAAGCGAGTGAGCAGACGGTGGGTGCGGTGCGCGGGGTAGTGAGTCCACAGAGTACCCCAGGGGCCTGGGTCCTCTTGGCGCTGAGATCTGGCAGACAGCATATAGCACATACGGAGGCGGGGGAGATGTCCGAGGCACTGGAGGCAGAGCAGCAGCGCGTAGACTCAACCGGAGCCTGTGGCACGCCGACTCAGCTCAGGTTTGAGCACACTGACTCGGGAAGGAGATACCCCCGCTACCGGAAAGCGAAACCCGCCGAGGAGGCCCCCATAGACCGCACTAGCGCGCAGACGTGCAGGGAGTATCCTGACTGCACAGCCCGCCTGACGACGCTGCCCCAGCCCCCCCTCTAAAAGTGAACAGGGCCCCTAACCGGCAGTAGGCCCTTCTCCAAGCACCTCAAGAGCCAAGTGCTAGTGAGTGAGGGCGGCATCCCTCTGGGGCACAACTGATTGGTGACAACGCCTCACGAGGTACCGGGTCCCGAAGAGCTCACGCCCAGACACGCACGCTGAGATATCCCCTACATCAGGCCAACACAGCCTGGACGAGGGCTAGGGGATTAACGGCGCCTTGGACACGGTGACCTAGGACCTACATCGCACAGGCAGAGCTGTAGCGGGACAAATGGCGAGTGCCCGGCTGAAAAAAGAGCGTTCTGTTAAGGAGATGCTCCTGAAGCAGTCCACGCAGGGAGCCACCGGGAATACGTGCCAAGATGAGGAGGGGCTGCAGGGAGGACAGGAGGGAGCTGATGCCCCAGCTACGAAAGCCTTCATGACCGCGCTATGCACATCCTTGCGTGAAGACCTACAAGAACTCAAGGAGCAACTCTCGGCTGACCTAAGAGAAGTAAAGCGCGATGTTGAGGAAATAGGCGACCGAGTAGCAACTCTTGAAGAACACGAATCCGGAAGGGACGAGGAGCTGGAAATGATGCAACAAGAAATCCTCCGGCTCAAGGAGCAGCATATTGAGCTACAAGGTCACACGGAAGACTTAGAAAATCACTCCCGCCGCAACAATGTGCGCATCAGAGGTGTGAAATCAGGCGCAGAGGGAGAGGACATTAGGGTGTTTGTTCTGGCCCTCTTTCGCCAGGTGTTGGGCGACGACCACACGGCCGATATCCAGATTGACCAGGCCCACCGGGTGGGGTTGCCACGAAGTGGCAAGGCACCGCCACCGGACATCTTGGTGTGTGTGCACAACTTTCAGCTGAAGGAACTGATTATTAAAAAGGCGAGAGACGCCATCCAATACAATTCCGCGGTCACTGTCCAACATTTTTCCAAGACCTGTCGGCTACCACCCTGTTCAAACAAATGTGAATTTCGACCTATTACGCTGCACCTGAAAGAGAAATGAATAGCATATTCCTGGGGACATGCTTTTCGGATCATCTTCCGCTATGAGGGCAAGATTCGACAGATACGCTCACTTCAGGAGGCCAGGGAAGTCCTGGGAATTGCGAAGCCCTTGTCCCCGGAGGTGCAATGCAAGTCCCTGGAGGGGTCGAGACACACCCAGCCCCGCTGGCAGAAAGTGGGGAAACCCTCCTCCCCCCATAAACCGGACACAGCAACTATAGTCAAGGAACGAGAGGCAGTCATTTCCTCACTGACCACTAGCCTAGCCCAGTCCAGTCGTCCCCCAGCTGAACGCATAGAGAACACACGATGAGCACAAACATAGGGCGGAGTCGGAGACCGCCCTCACCTCCCTTTGAAGGACTGCCTTGGGCTCTTGCCCCCTCAAACAGTTCTACTCAGACGAACTTTTGTCTCACGGGATTCTAGTTTTTGTTCCATACTGTTTGATGGGAGAGATTATAATGTTCATATGCTTTGGGATTATTTTTTTCTGTGTAACCTGCACCGGTCATTGGGAGGCTAGATATGCGAAGGCATCGATACACACCCTCAAGCCCACCCCGCTTCGTCCACCCTATCGTGAGCACGCCCCTCAGCTTCACTTGACATCGGTTAAAGCCCATGGGTAAAGATCTCAAGGTTATAAGCCTCAACGTACGGGGCCTTAATTTCCCAGTAAAACGCTCTGCCATCCTCTCCTTGCTGGAGAATGCCGGGGGTGATATTTGTATGTTACAAGAAACCCACCTATTATCTAGAGACACAGCACGCATGCGCACACGCCGATTCCCACACCAATATTGGTCCTCGAGCGCTGCTAAAAAGAATGGAGTGGCTATCCTGATTGGAGCAAAATTCGAAGGGAAAGTCCTCCCAACTCTCTATGAGGTGAAAGGGAGGGTTCTCGCACTTAGAATTCGATGGGGTTCCACTCACTTCACCTTAATCAACATCTACACGCCAAACACGCATCAATAGCCCTTCATTGTTAGGACCCTCTCAGAAGGGTTAGCATCCCCTGATGCAGCGATTTTGGTGGGAGGAGATTTCAAGTTGGTGATGGATAATGCCAAAGATCGCTCTTGCCAGAGACTTGCACAAATGGGGGCACTCTCTCCGGAGGGTAAACGATGGTTCGAAGACAATGGGCTGCATGATGTCTGGCGCCTACGCCACCCTGAGACACGAGACTACACACACTACTCGGCTGCACACAAATCTTATGCGCTCCTAGACCACTTCCTGGCCTCCACAGCGCTCCTGCCTAGGGTGAGGGAGGCAACTATAGAGCCAAGATCCCTGTCGGATCATGCGCTGATCACAGTCACCATTCAACCGGATGAGGCCAGACACAAATTCCTGAGATGGCGCCTACGGGAGGGCCTGCTGAAATCACCGAATACAGTGAAGTAGATACGCGCAAAAATCGTAGAATACATACAACACAATGATAGGGAGGACACATCACTGGCTGCGATTTGGGAGACTCTGAAACTGGTAACGAGGGGGGAATTTATGGCTGTATCATCTGCTGACAATAGAAGGCGCCGGAACACTCGACAGAACAGGAGGTGAGAGAGCTGGAGACTATACATAAGCGCACAGGTGCCCCAAGGGTATGGAGAGAACTGGAGAAGAAACTGCTCCTCTTAAAGTGTCTAGACCTGGATAGGGCGGAATACGCCCTACTCCACCTACGACACAAGTTCTACCTGAGCAGCGACACATGCAGGAGGTTGCTTGCTCAGAGCTAAAACTCTGTCGGCGCTATACCATCGATTAAGATGCCCTCGGGCGAGGAAGTCCACTTGGACTCTCAGATAGTAGAAACCTTTAGGCAGTTTTATCAATTTTTGTATACCTTAGAGGACACAGGGCAGCAAGACACTTGCGTATACCTGGAGGCAAGTAAATTCACACGCCTCCCGGGGGCTTTGGCGAGCCAACTCGACGAGCCCATACGCCCGGATGAAGTCATCTCGGTCATCGCTCAGCTGAAATTGAATTAAGCCCCTGGCCCCGACGGGTAGCCTGCTCTGTTTTATAAAACCTTCTGTGTCGAGTTTGCGCCTCAGCTGACGCGGCTATTCAACTCCTTTTTGGAGAGTGGTGTGGTCGCTGACTCCATGGCAGAAGCGCGATCTCGGTAATCCTCAAACCTCACAAAGACCCCAGTATATGTGGTTCATACCGCCCAATATCGCTGCTTAACTTGGACGCAATACTCTTCGCCGGAATATTGGCAGCACGTCTGAACCCGCTGATGGCAGGCCTGATCGACCCCGACCAAGCGGGGTTCATCCCCACGCGTCAGGGGGGAGATAATACGAAGTGACTCCTACACCTTCTGGATAGTGTACATAGATCCAGTAAGGAAGCCTTATTTCTGTCAATGGACGCGGAGAAAGCGTTCGACAGAGTACGGTGGAGCGATCTGTTTGACACACTCTGTTGCTTTGGCGAGCGCTTTATAAAATGGGTCCGATGTATCTATCAGGCCCCTCGGGCATTTCTCAGAGTGAATGTGGTGTCTTCGAAACCATTCCCAGTAGCAAGGGGCACGAGGCAGGGGTGCTCGCTTTTGCCCCTCCTCTTCGCAATGTACATGGAGCCCCTTGCCCAACAGATTCGGGACCACCCACAGATACGGGGACTACGATTTGGAGACGATATCCATAACATAAGCCTCTATGCGGACGATGTAATCTTATCACTCTCGGAACCACTCACCTCTCTGCCTGCCCTCCTGACCGAGCTAGAGGCCTTCGGGAAAGTATCTGGATTTAAAGTAAACCTAAGCAAGTCACAGATTCTTAACCTATCCTCCCCCCAGGCACATGAAGAGATCTTAAGAGAAAGATTCCCTCTGCAATGGGCTAAGCAACCGATAACTTACCTGGGTATCCTTCTGGCTCCAACTCTGTTGAGGACACTAGGGCTGAATTACTCAGCTCTGGTGGAACAAACGTCGAAGGCCCTGGACAGGTGGTCGAGACTAAAACTGGCCTGGTTTGGGCGTATAGCAGTGGTAAAGATGACGGTGCTACCGTGGATTCTATATATCTTCTAGACACTACCTCTGGTCCCCCCTCCGCAAGCTATGCGTGCTATACAATTAGCCATCAACAAATTTGTCTGGGGAGGGAGGAAGGCGCGATTACCCCTATCCCAAATGACGCAGTCCAAGCAGGACGGAGGAGTGGGCCTTGCGTTCGTGCACAGATATCTACAAGCCTCCCACCTCCGGTATATTGTGGAGTGGAACCGTCCGCTCTCCGAGAAACACTGGACCTTTATGGATCAGGCAGTAGCTGAAGCAAATATATGGAGGGAGGCTTGGCTCCCGCGTAAACTAAGGGCCTGGGGTCTCTTCTCTTCCCCAGTTACTGCGGTGACGCTAAAAGTATGGGATGCCGTGGCACTAAAAAGAGGCCTGACGACATTCCGCTCCCCGATAGTGGACAATCCAGACTTCCCACCAGGCTGCAAATCTGAGGTCTTTCAGAGATGGAGAGAGGCGGAGTGTAAAAGGGTGGGTTCGCTGTTTGATGTAGATGGCATGCTCCCCTATGAACAACTGAGATTAGATTATGATCTACCCAAGTCCGATGACTTCCACTACCTGCAACTTAGGCACTGGGTCACTTTCCCGGCCTATCTAGCGAAGGCCTCTCGGCAGCTCACTCCCTTCGAGAAATGGCTAATATGTAAAAAAAGATGATAAGCACTTGATCTCAGAGCTGTACACTATGCTCGCCACTGGGCAAAAGGGGGGGGGCGTACAAAGGGTCAATTGCGCTGGGAGGAGGAGCTGGGAATAGCCCTATCGGACAAAGAAGGGGAGAACATCCATTACAGGGCGCACCATACAGCACATAACTCTGCAGGGGCCGAATCAGCATACGAAGTCACATCCTATTGGTATCTCACACCGGCCCGCATTCACAGCTGGGATAAAAATCACACTTAGAAATGCTGGAGAGGATGTGGCCTCTCAGGCTCTTTGGTGCATTTACTCTAGCATTGCCCAAGGCTGGGGCGCTTTTGGAGGGGGTTTTGAACGACATTGACAAAGCCTTTGACACAGAGATCCCACGCTTCCCGGCATACACACTATTGGGGCTATCAAACGCGCTGACATTTCCCCTTCGCTCACTGAGGGGTAGGCAGATGGCACTGGCATTGCTAGCAGCATTGCTAGCGGCACGACAAACAATCCTTGCGCAATGGGGCTCCACGAATGTCCCTGACCACACGGCTTGGCTACATAGACTATGGCTGACTCTCGCCATGGAACGCCTCTCACTGGTTAAGGACCATAAGGGCGAGACCTATGCAGAATTATGGGCCCCTTTCATCCAGCTGCTGTCAAAAGAACTAAGGGATGTAACATGCCCTAAATATCTACAAGTACTGCACCTGATCCCTGAGGTAAAAGATGTAACGACGACCCGCATGTGGGGCAGATCCTAAAAGAAGTCTGATAGTTCATGATGTACGGTATAAATGCGAGTTAATCCATGACCGGTGCAGGACCTTTTTCTTTTCCTTTTAGGGGTGGGAGGGAGGTTTTTTTTCTTTTCTTTCCATTCATCAATGTGTTGCTACTAGACTAGATTTTTTATTATTGTAGATAGGTTTGTCCACACAATCCAGACACTGCTGCCAGCCCCCGGATTGTAGGCATTGAAGTTGTGTAAACCTGCCACGCTCATTGACTCAACGCTGCCAGCCAATGTGGTTGTAGGCACACAGCTTTGTATTGCCTCAGGATTGTCTCTTAATACTAAGAAAAAAGATTTGTTCCATAAACATTTGTGAACTCACTAACCTTGATATTATTCTTCTATTGCCTTTCAATATAACTTTTTATCTATTATGCATTTTTGTAACGATTTTAATTAACCACATACAATAAATTTTACTATGACTATGATGGCATCAGTAGACTTGGATCAATGAGATACTGAAAAAGATTCCAGAGATAATTTTAGTAACTCTGGCGAAAAAAACACAGCTGCAATGCCTCAGGGTCACAGTGCATCTAAGATGAAAGGAAAGAACTCGACAACAACCAAACTACTGATGTCTTGACGTTGAAACATTTGACAGTGTAAATGGCATTGAAAACTAAGGAGCCCTCTGGTTCAAAATCTAAACACACCAGTGCAGACAAACCTTCACCATCTCATCCTTATACCATTCCATGGTTAAGATAGAGGAAGTAAAAAGAGAAAGATTCCCTCTGGTGAAGAGAGATGCTACCATCTTCTTTCAACATCGAAACAAGGGAGAAGACCATCAACATCGAAAGTGCAAGTGGCACCTCAAGCCTGAAATGGCAGCACTGCAGAAGAAAAAAGAGTTTGAGAGTCTAAAGACATTCAAAATCCCTTCCGCTCCTGGGGATAAAAGACCCAGCAAATAGACAGAGCCACATGAGGAGCCACTCCAAGAAAAAGCTGCAGTAAGACATTTTTCAGGAAGAAATTCGTGCCCCAGTAGAGGACACTTGTAAAAAGGAGATCTATGGCAGGATGTGGAAGCTGATTTTTTGCAGGAGGAAGTAAATTGCTATCCATCGAGCCCCTCAACACCAGATAACCGTTTATTGTACCAGGCTTTGATAAAAGGAGCAGCAGAAACCTATGGAGTACAGTTAGAGGAAGAACAAATTGAGTCTTGTTTCCTAGAAACTCTTCTACCAACACAGAGGTGAAACCAATGCCAGCCAGTGTCATTGACCAGAGTAAGGATACATTCAGAGTCCGCCTCCCATACAGTACTAACCCCAGGCATGGAGAAAAAGTACAAGCCTTCAGCTCAGTGCTCTGCATACCCTAGAACCAACTTGTCTGCCAATTCATTAACAGTAACATCATCCCATAACAGTCTGTATAAAAGCATATGTAGTGCTCCACAAGACTACCACCAGATAAAGACTTAAGAAAACTGTGTGTGGCGGGCAGAAAACTGTAACGAGAAACAGCTACACAGAGACTGTCCAGCTCCGGCACTCTGATCAGTAGATGTGGGCACCAACAACGGGAGTAGATCAAAGACCTCAGGCAGCATTTGCCAGAGTAATTAGGAAAAAGGGCAAAAAATATCATCCACGAGGAAAGACTATATTGAATACGCTTATTAAATGGTCCTTAGGTGCAGTGATCACAGCCGGTGGGCAATACTGCACTGGCACAGTATTGAGAAGGCTCAATGAACAACATTGAAACCTGAATGAACATAAATATGGACAAATATTGAGAAGGCATGCGTGACTCAGGATTTCTAGTTTCATGCCTGAGGTACCGATGAGCACAATCATTATGCCTTTCCCTGGAGAAAATGTGTGCTATGGCAGTGGATGATCCATTAGAAAAGATGAAAAGCCCCATGACCTTGCAAGACTAGTGGGCCCCATGTAGGAAAGAGTTCTTTCTGAAAGGGCACCCCAGTAATAGATGCTGCCTAAGGCGTCCACTCTTTTAACAGGAAGCATTCCAGACCTCCCAAGGTTCCAGGTCACAAGTTGTGACCTTATAATGAGAGCAACCTATGCAGGGAAAAAAACATCCTTTCAAGAGCGCGGGAGGAAAAGGCAGTTTCTTACCAAAACTACAACCCACACTCAACTGTATTTGGGGCAGAATGGAAGGTTTTCTGTAAGAATGGAAAATGATAACCTTTGAGTAGGGGGTACTAAATGTCATACCACATGCATATTATATGGCATTTTAAAAGCACCCTTTATGCCATCAAAAAAGTAGAAGTTGAAAACCAACTACCAGGTCTAAGAACTCCTAAAGAAGAGAGCTGTAGAGTCCTAATGGAGTACAGCCAAGGGATTTACATTAATGTCCTGACACCAAAGCAAGAGCCCAGTCAAAGGCCTTTAATGGACCTTAAGTTCTAGAACAAGTGTATAAAAACACAGAATTTCAAGATGATGGCACTACATTAAGTGATCCCACTACTAGTAGGAGACCTAATTGAGACAATACATCTAAAAGACGCTTGCTTCCATGTCCCAATAAACTAAAGTTATCAGTTCAAATTCTTGCTTTCTGGAATAAAGTGTGCACTAGTAGTTGTTACAAAATGTCTAACAGTGATGGCAGCCCACATGGGGTGACAAAAGATACAAGTCTATGCTTATCTAGACGATTGGCTGGTCAAGGCTGACTTGTTTTAACAATGCCAGAAGAGCATAAACCAGGCGATGGGACATTCTTCACATTAGGGTTGTTAGTGAACATGGAAAGAATATCGCTCAACCCATCACAACAGTACATTTTAGGCTGTTAAAAAACTTTTACCCCAATAGAAGGGAGTTCAGGAACAAAGAGAAAAGATTACCTGTATGTGATGGTGTGAGGAATGATGACCGAATCTGTCCCTCTGATACCCTTTGCCAGGTTCACATGCAACCGATACAAAAGTGGCTCATGAACCTCTGATCACAAGCAACAGAGGATTGGAACAATCTAGCAGTTTCCACTTGCAGATTGAATAAAGAACTAAAATGGTGACTAGTGGAGAACATGTTGAGTCAGGTGATTTCAAACAAAAAAATTTCCCTCTGTGATAATTACCACAGATGCATGAAACATAGGGTAGTGTCCGCACAAGGTAAATAATGTGCAACGTACACAAAACCTTTGTTGTACTTAAGCAAGGAGCACAAAATCAAATATACTGTCAATACTAGCACAAGAGATCTGAAGATGGGCCACCAGAGAAATGCATTAATGGTAGGGCAAGAGATCTGGAGCTGGGCCACCAGAGAAGTGCATTAATGGTAGCAATCTATTTCCCAAGCGAACAAAACATAGAGGCAGACAGGTTCAGCAAAAAAAACCCAGCAACAATATCAGATGAATGGGCATTAGCTCAAAGGGTGGTTGACTCGCACTTGGGAAACATCAGACACAGAAAAATGCAAAATGCCAGTGCTTCGCATTCAAGTTTCCACGTCCCAAGTCTCAAAGGAATGGACTGTTGATGGAATGGTACTCAACGTTTTCCTATGCTTTTCTATCAATTGCAGTCATCCTAGTTGTAATTAAGAAATGCAGAGAAAGAAGTATGCCACTAATTTTAGTGGCTTCGCAGTCTGCTTGACCGATGAGGTACTACCACCTGATGGTGATGGCAGACAAAAGGTATTAAAATTCCCACTATTACTGAAACAGCTAATGATGCAGGGGGCTTGCATTCCGGAACTAGCCAGCCCGGCAGCATGACTCGTAAAGATTTAGAATTTGGTCAACTGCGTTTACCAAAAATAAGTAATAAGGGAGACCAGACAGTCAATCTTGTTTAGGTGTTTTACAGAGGACTGTACCATCATCCAATACCTAATGTACTTAATGGATACCAAGCTCTGTTGTCCTTACATTCGGGTGCACTTATTAGCTATAGTAACAGACAGGATTTTTTTTGAGTTAGGGGAACCGTTTAACAACACTAGCTATTAAGATTTCTTGATCATACTACAGAAATTTACCAACTAGGTCTGTTCCGATACCCACATGGAGTTTAAACCTAGTGCTAGTACAATACCATGAGGCAACTGTCGTAATCTACTTGTTGGGTTAATGCATCCTCCCCATTGTTCTCTGCCTTGCCGCTCAGCCAGTGGTGAGGTTATTAGAATGCTGGAGTGTTGGTGCTTGAAGTGAAAGAGTCAGTTGGAGTGTATGGGCTGAGGAGCTAGGAGGCTGCTCCTGGTGGGGCATTACATAGATCTTACCATCTTCCTGTAACCTGAAACTGAAGCTGTAACCTGAAGAATAAATCCATAATATTTACCTACATGACCTGTCTACGTGGCTTACTTCGTTTTAACACTGGCGACGAGCGGAGAATACCCAAACGTTAAGGAAAGTTAATGCAGGACCACAAGAGCTCTGAAGTGTCACTAGAAACAAAGAAGAATTTAGGATGAAGACAAGAGGATAAAGTAATTGAAGACTTAAGATGAGAGCCTGTAATGAGGAATTGCTCCTAGTAGCCCACTGATGTCTATTTGAACAGACAGCCTACAGCCAGCGCAGTGTGCAGCAGAAGCAGTAAGCTGTTTTCATCCTGGAGACCTAGAAGATAACCTGTGCATCTGTGCACAGACATTTGTGTACCTGCTTAAATGAACTATTATTACTGAGGAAATGGTCAGCGTGTGTCCAAAAAAGAGCAAAAAATGTAGGGCAATGAACATTTGGCAACCCAAAGTAAAGTCAGTTTGATTAACAACTGGTATGGGTGTTTGATCTACAGTTTGTAGTGCGACAATGATCTGAAGTTTCAGCACCATCAAGACTTTCGACCTGCAGAGAGTGTTTGATTTGTGACACTACTAGATTTGACTTTTATCTTTGAAACTAGTGAATTTGATCCAACGAACCCAACACCGCCAGACACAACTTTCGAGAAGGCATGGAAGCCGTCGCCAAATGGATGAAAAACAGCTGCCTACAACTAAACACCAACAAGACAAAAGTACTCATCATGGGCCCAAACCCCGACCCCTGGAACGACACCTGGTGGCCCCCCGCCTCGTAAACCCGCCCACCCCCACGGACCACGCACGCAACCTGGGAATCATCCTGGACTCCGAGCTCAAAATGGACCGCCAGATCAACTCCGTCTCGTCCTCCTGCTTCCACACCCTCCGCCTCCTACGTAAGACCTTCAAATGGATCCCCTCGAACACAGAAAGACTGTCACTCACGCCCTGGTCACCAGCAGACTCGACTACGGCAACGCACTCTACGCCGGAATAAACAAAAACCTCACCCGCAAGCTACAGAACATCCAGAACGCCGCCGCAAGACTGGTCCTCAACCTGCCAAGACACTGCCACATCTCCCAGCACCTGCGCACACTCCACTGGCTCCCCATCGAGGCTAGAGTCACCTTCAAGATGCTCACCCACGCACACAAGGCCCTCCACGACACCGGACCAGCATACCTGAACAGACTACTCAAATTCCACGCACCCCAAAGGACCCTACGATCAGCCCAGCTCTCCTACGCCGTGGTCCCCCGCACCAGAAAGACCAGATCGGGAGGCCGCTCCTTCTCCTTCCTCGCGGCCAAAGCCTGGAACGCTCTTCCGCTCCACCTCAGACAGACAACATCGCTTCCCATCTTCGCAAGAAACCTCAAAACCTTGCTCTTCGACAGACCCCCTCCTTGATAGACTGGAACCTGCACCCCCCCCAGCGCCTTGAGACCCTTACGGGCGAGTAGTTGCGCTTAACAAACGCCTGATTGATTGAATTTGGAAATGGCGATGAGCAAACAGCTGTGTGAGGCACGTACCGGTGAGGGTTAATTGCCGGCATTGAAGCGCGGTGGTAAGCGTATATTGCACTGACTGTTGGTAGCGCGAGTGTGGTGCGGCATTTAAAACAAGGCTGCATGGGCTGGCGTGCGTTATCCCCTAGTGCGTGGGGAGTGCGGCTGAAGTCGGTTGAGGGAATGCCCCCTTACCGTCACTGATCACGAGCTTGTGCAGCATTTGAATGGCTGAGATGCGTTGCGGCTTTAGGAACTGCCGTGCATCGATAGAAGCCATACCCCAAGTGAGCGCAGGTTGATGCATGCGCAGATTGAACGCTGCAGTGACGAGCCACAGTTTACTTTGTGACGTGTGGCTGAACACTGAAATGCTGACAGCTCTATCTATGTCAAGGTTTTGTGTCGGAACATGCATCCTGACCATGCGACTGTGCGATGAGCATGGTGGTTCAGCATTTCAGGCACAGGAACATACGTGTGCAGGCATTGTGCTGACACAACAACTTGGAGGCTAGAACGCGCACTGTTGCAACTAAGGATACAGGAAGCATTATTCAACGCGTGTGGGAAGCATGAACGGTTTGCAAAGCGTGTTAGAAACAAGAGGAGGAGTAAATCGTTCTTGTTCTGTGGCCTTCGTTTTAACTGCAAGTGAGAGGATAAATGAAAACTTGAACATATGCTTTTGATGGTGGATTAACACATTTGTGAGGTGCGAGTTGGAACTGGGAAGAAGGAAATAAAGGTAACACTGACAAGACTATAAAGTGCTGTGGTGACTGGAATCGGGGATACAAAGGAAATATTGTTAGGGTGAGATGGTCGCTCACCGGAGAAGGAAAAATTGTGTCTCTGGCTTTCGGTAAGTTTTGCATTGTCATGCTGTTGTGACAGTGGGGGTATATTTTTATTGATGGTATGGTGAATTATGATTGAAGATTGAGTCGAGGAAGCGGTCGCCCAGGGGTGTTATGCTGACTTCTTTCCAGTAACCCAGTTTGGGTTGTCCTACCTGGCCAGTCGAGTTTGGCCAGGTAGGACAACCCGAACTGGGTTACTGGAAAGAAGTCAGCATAACACCCCTGGGCGACCTCTTCCTCGACTCAATCTTCTGCCATTCTCCTCCCTCTGAAAGCAGGTTGGGCATCACGAGGGTCAATTTCTGTCACACATGTTCTGGAATCAATAGGCGATTACTAATATTGAACTTGAGACTTGCACACTAGAACATACCATTTATGCCATAGAAGGTGGCCGTAGGATCATCATTTGGCTTCTTTATAAAGCCATCCTGTTGCACACCAAAATCTCACTACAGCCACTTAGGGATACTCAATAGTCTGAGTTTCTCAGAGCACTACATGAATCAAAAAGGGAGTTTTTGCTTGGGCATAGGGGATTACACTTTTGATTATATTGAGGCCTTTCCCAAAACATTTCAGCGCTACCTGTAGGAGAATGGGTGAGTCTCGGTGGAAAGGGGGACGAGGGGTCTAGGTCCTGGTAGCAGGAGGGAACGTACATCGATTTGGTGAATGTCTGTTAATGATGTATGTACGGCAGCTGTATGGTCAGCAGTTCACTAATTTGAAAAACACTGTTGCGTGTTTGAAAAGGGAGTCACAAATGGAACAGAAAGTTCTAAAACATTTATTTGCATTCACTCGTGTTTCATTCCCACCTCCACAGGGTACTGAAAACCCTACATAATCTAAGCAAAGCATGTGAATTTTGAAGAGTATCACTGTTCAAAAGTAACCAGCATCGTACCTGTGAGAACAATTTTGCAGTTTGGAATTCCTCTATATGCACATGTGACCCTCCTGAAGTTGTGTTGAAGGAGGGGCCTTTTGAAAAGGAAGAGAACCTTAATTTTAAAAAAACCTGAGGAGAAAAAAATCTGTATGATGACCAAATACTGAACATTGTGGGCTAAGGTTCAGAGTTGTAGCAGGCCATTTTTACTCCTCTAGTTGCGAGTCTAAAAATGACAATGGTTCTTACTATGCAATAAGTTACTGATCTCATACCCGTATGGCAAAATTAACGCTCGTATATTGTACTCTTTATAGAAAGCCAGGCGTTTTGCATGTAAAAACTATGACTTTTGCTTTCTTGTTGTTTGCTGGATTATGCGATCCATAATGCTAGTACTTTTCCTAACTTTGTTTCTGCTGTACACATAAAAACTGAAGTAAAGTTTTGAGAAACAAAAATAGGATGGCAAAACAATGCGCAATATGTTCATAATTCCCTATTTCAGGCCATCCCTATAAAAGAGGAATACATTTGTAATTGCCTGATGTAATAGAAACAGTTACTGACAGAAACATTTCCTGATGGTATCTGTCTGCAAACATGTAGCCTCGGCTGTAATCCCCATTACAGCTCTGATGAACATTTTTTCCCAGTAATAGCAGAAATTTAACTGAGCGGAAAACAACACCTCAGTGTACTTCATTAATACCGAGTCACTGGTCATCTCCTACCAACTACCCAATAGGATTAGTGCATCATATATTCTCATCTAACTAATAGGGTCCCGCTTAGGCTGCACCTTGTAGTTCGCTAAAACTTAAGAAATGAGAACTGATATTCTTCCAACAAACAGGTTAAGTCTGATCCATCCTATATCTGTTATTTGGAAGATAGTTTGTGAATTTACGTTTTGTTAGTGAAAAATGGAAGGGCAATTTATGGGTAGGTGGCAGTTTTTAGCATTGCTGTGCTCTAACCATCCTACTATTGTCCGTGTGAAGTAAACATTTGTGTGCAAGTTTGTACTCATCAAACACGTGTTGGGGCACCATGCCTGCATGTATGGTTTATCCATTGAAGGGTAAGCACGGCCTGTGGTCGTTTACCATGAAAATGAAGGATTGTAAGATTTTCTTCCATGCTAGGGGTGGTTTCAGCTGTACAGCTGCCTTCTTGCTAGTCAGACCAGAGATCCTCACCTGGTACCTCAGCTTGGTATCATGCAACAATGTCTCAATGGGTGTCAATAAAAAGGGCACAATTTAAGAGTAAATTAATTAGACACTAAACAAAAACATGTAGCCCCAACTTATTGATAAATGTAATTATATTATCAACAGAGGCATAAAAATATGCTTCACGCATTATGATGCAGCATAAGCCATGCTTTTAGAATTGTGAACTAAGTGCACGGTGAACACAGTGTGCTTGTAAAAAAATATTTAAATTGTGCAAGTGAAACACGTGAGAGTAAACGTAAAACAGAGTATTGGAAATAATTTGGATGTTTGTTATGCAGGAATTATTTGAATACAGTAAAGATAATATGAGATCATGTCGTAATTAGAGATCCAAAATTTGCTGGTACATACAGACGGCGTTTCGGCCTTCATGACTACAGGTCATCAGCAGGACAAAGGGAACACAAGGGATGATTGCTGCCTAAAGGGAAAACTTGGAGAGAAGGTTTGACCCTGGTACAGAAGGAAACTGGACCAATACGTAATAGCATAAGGGATGTGTTGATGGTACCTGAAAGGAGTCCAGGGCACCCAAAGGGGGCAAAAATAAGAGAAGAGGGGCTAGTGTTAGCCACAACTAGTGTTACTCGGACAAAAGACCCTAAAATATTGTTTTTTAATATGGACCGTGAATACTCTTACGTAGAGAAATTCCTGCCGGTGCATGTATATGCTTTGCCTGGGACAGTGCTGCTGGTCACCAGGAAGGGAAGAAAGGACCTACAATGGATGGTCTAGTTATAAGCGTCATGTACCGGATTCTCCACGGAGGCAGAACGTAGCTAATTCCCAATGCCCACTCCCCAGAACACACCGCCTTATAATGCAGCTGCTCCAGGTAGGGGGAAAGGGGATAGGGACAGAGAAGAGACACTCCAGCTGGAACTGGGCTCCTTCTTCTTCGCGGAGTCTTCTTCTTCTAACTCTGCTTAACTGCTGTGGGAGTCCCTAGTGCACAGATGGAGATATAACTTCAGGAAAAACCTAAACTGCACTTCCTTTATCAGTTTAACTCTACAACATTTGATACTCCCCTCCACCCCCCCACCAGATTCTGCAAGAGTTTTTGCTCCTCTTCTTTTTCTATTGTGGTAACGTCAGCAAGGGGTATTCTGGAGCTGAAGGTACCTAATGCACAGAGGGAAATACAATTCCAAGGTTAACCACTCAACCCCTTCTCTCTATGATCAGGCTAGTGAATAATGGACTTATTCCCACCTAGAATGAAGGGTGTTACTGTTTCGTAACTATTCGCTCATTAAGAGTAACCACAGTTTATGATTAAGTCGTTTGAAGGTGTTACTCTGCTTTCTCATGAGTCAAAGTCTCTCTAGAACAGGTGATCTCAATTAGTACTGCAAGTTGATTTCTGTAGAATTCCAAGCACACAGCTTCACTGAGGGGGAACGCGCAAAAAGGTTCAAGGAAGGTAAAAGAGGGAGGATAGAATAGGAAGGAACGCCACGGAGGCAAGGCAACGTGAAGCTTAGAGCTGGTGCGCATTATTACATCCGCGCTGTAGTCAATAGGCGCTTGCTCCAGACAGGCGCTGATAAATGCTGTAAATACGGCTTACTTGAAAGCTGAAGAATGAGTGCGAGTCTTGTGAACTTCTCACTTATACACCTGGACGCTTGCGCTCAACGGTATGCCTACCAGAGCTCGGCAACGATGAAAGCTGATTAGAAGGTTCGTACTCAGGAACAGATGAGGCAAATTCAAGTGCAATTCACAGAAGGTGAATTCATTAGGAATAGGTCCTCCAGAACTCACTGTGACGTTGGAAGACTGAGAGGAATTATATTTACGTGAGGGAGCGAAGGAAGTAAAAACGCTCTAGGAACTCTAGAATTGTCTTCCGAACTACCAGGGAACTATGTGAGTTGTACTCTTCCCCAATAACAATTTTGGGAGAGCGTCTCAAAACCAGTCTTCACTTCACAAAAGGCAAATTGAAGTGCGCAGATGAATGCGCACTCTCTCGACTCGAAATCTCGGGTCTCACGAGATTTCGCCATTCCTCCCAACCTTTTTACAGAACCAACAGTTAACTTGGCGGCCATCTTAGAACTTGTCTTTTCCCTCCACATCAACCCACAAATTGACACAAGAGGGTTTTACCAGGACCCTGCACTTCTGACCTTTACTCTTTCCCAGGGAAATGGCCTTCGCTTGATTCCTTGATTGCTTGATTTTGAGTACAATATGCAGCCGCACGTACCTTGCTGGCACTCCCGAGATCCTGCTCAGTGTCTAGCTCTCTGTCCAGGCTTCACTGGCTGCCAGTGGATAGAAGGATTCAGTTTAAGACTTTGTGTGGCCCATAAAATTTTGAACCATCGAGCCCCGAAGGTCCTTGCGAATCTGCTAGTGCCGTATATTCCAACTCGATCTCTCCGCTCCACAGATAAAAGGCTAGTTTGTATCCCCCGAGTTTTTAGAGCCAGAGCCGGGGGCCGTTCGTTTAAGGTGTTAGCAGCTAGGCTTTGGAACTCCCTTCTCTTTGGGATTAGAGAACTGCAGAATTATCTAGAGTTCAGAAAAGCCATAAAGACCTGGCTTTTTCCGGGCTAGCTCTCTTTTTGACATCTTCCTTCCGTCCCCTGTCTGTGTTCTTGGGTAGCGCTGGGACGCCCCGTCGCTGGGGCAGCTATGCGCTGTACAAAATTAGTAAATAAATAAATAAATAAATTCCTGACAACAAGGAATCACAGCGCTCCAAGTCAGCGAAGGATATGTGAAAGAATCACACTGGTATGGAAGCCAAAACCATTTCTGCAGAGGGAGTAGAGCAATTAGTCTGCTAGTCAGAACTCTATGTACTGTTTTTTTTTAATTCAATTTTTAACAACATATACTCCAGCATAACAAAGGCTGTACAGAAAAGCCGAAAAAAGAGAAAGAAAGAAGAAACACAAATAATAAATTTTTAGCCAATTACATGATTATTACTGCAAGATCATTATCATACCTTAAAAGAGAAAGAAAATACACATATCAAGATAATCCTTTAGACATGGAAAGGAAACAGGCAATCGGGCATAAAGCATTACATAAATGAAAGCAGTTTAACATTCTCCTTATAAAAAATGGGGTACCTATGGTGATACATTCAGAAATTAATTGAACAAATTATAGGGAATTGAAGCCCCGAAACACCCCTAGCTCCATCTAAGTCCAGAGATTTGACCCAACTCATATTTCCTTCAAACTGCCCAATCTGATATAGGCGCCCAGATTTTAGCACCCTTTATTCTTTTCCTTCTACCTTTGGTTTTATAAATAGAAGATTCAAAATTATACATAGTAAGCAATCTCGTACGAAAATTAATAAAGGTAGGTGGATCAGGACTAATCCATTCGTTGGTAATACAAGCCCTTACTACTGCCATAATAATAAATAAAAGTGTATTTATATCTTCTGATCTTGTGCTGGCATCTATATCCGAGCTTACACCAAAAATAGTCAATCCCGCACTAGTTTTGATAGAGAGCCCAAATATTATATACAAGAACTTCTCTATATTTTGAAAGAATTCCCCAATTTTGGACAAGAAAAAAACATATGACTAGAGTCAGCCGAGACCAGTCCACATCGATTACACTTAGTTCCAACAATTGCACCCCAACGAGCCAACTTACTAGGTGTTTGATAAAGATCATATAGAGCCATATAATGTTGGCTACGTAGTCTTCCTGTCATTAAGACTTGATTTGCCAGTTTGATAGACTTTAATATATTTATATCATCTAACCCTAATAAATTTTGCCATTTTATTTTACGTGCATCTAAATCATCCGGGAGTGTTTCCAGAAGTAGCTGATAAAACTGGCCAATTGATGTTTTTTTCTTCATTTTTTCGATCAGAATGAAGGATTGGCTGAAGATATTACTTGGGAGGAAGTGGAAGGGGCTGTACTGTCATTAGCAGTTGGAAAAGCTGTAGGTACGGATGGTATTCCTTTAGAATTTTATACAACGTTTCGCTCAGTGTTAAAGGAAGAGCTTCTGACATTATTTCATGCGGCTCAACAGGGTATAGCACCTGAGTCTTGGCGCAAAACTATTATTATTGTATTCCTTAAAAAGGGAAAACCCAAATTATGCCCTTCTTCGTACAGACCAATATCACTGATCAATGCTGACAGTAAAATTTTCTCTAAAATTATGGCACAGCGGTTGGGAACTGTTATTACCCCTCTGGTCTCCCAGTTTCAGCACGGGTTTATACCCGGTAGGGACACGGCGGACCACGTAAGACGTGTCATTGCACTTTTGGACTGGGCGCAGGCAACTGGGTCCGGACTCGGGGTGATCCTGTTGGACGCCGAAAAGGCGTTCGACAGGGTCTCCTGGCAGTATATGTTGGAGGTTATGCATATGAAAGGGTTCGGCCCACAATTTATTCAGGCAATTAAGACTCTGTATATATGCCCGACTGCTGTAATCCGGATTTCTGGGCAAGAATCCGCTGCGATAACTATTAGTCGGGGTACACGGCAAGGCTGTCCGTGTTCCCCTTTGTTATTCGCCTTATTTATTGATTTATTTCTGAATAAAATCAACCAACATACAGATATTATACCAGTCAGGATTCAGAATATTGAGTATAGGGCACTTGCTTATGCAGATGATATTGTCATAGTCTCCCGGGACATTGTAACTGCCCTGCCCGTAATTATATCTTTGGCACAGCAGTTCGGGGCTTTTTCTGGGTATAAATTGAATGAACAGAAAACTCAGGTAGTCTATTCTGGCAAAAAAACCCCGACAAATATACCTACTGTCTCGGAAGCAACATATCTCGGAATCAAAATCACATCGGCGGTAGACAAGATCCCAGAACTTAATATTTTCCCGATAATTGAAAAGGTGAATGCAACCTTAGAAAGGCTAGATCATCTTCATTTATCATTACATGGCCGGAACAGTGTGTTGAAGATGCTGATACTTCCAAAATTCTTATATATTTTTAGAACTATTCCTTTGGAGTTTTCGGCATCACTCTTTGTTAAAATAGAAAGAATGTGTTCTCGGTTTTTATGGGGATATCGGAAACAGCGAAGGGCTTATAGGAAAATGATCTTACCAAGACAAGTCGGTGGGTGGGGCATCCCCATATTATTATGTACTATTGGGCTGCAATGTTGCAATATATAAGACCATTGGTGATTGGGGCTAAAGCTGAGATCCCTTTGTTTCAGAGGCCTTCTATTTATGAGTTTGGTTTGGGGGAGGAAATGAATGGTTTTTTGCAAAAGTTATCGAACCTAGTTACTTTAAAAAACTAAATTTAAGATACTTAAGGCAGCATATAAAGGTTGGAAACAAATTAAACGGAGTCTTCAAATCTCGAATCTTAACGCCTATACCCCGATGCTGGCTCCCGGGACATTACCTCCAATTTTCCAAGATTTGGTAACAATTAGATGGGGCCAAAAGGGCATACATAATTTAGGTGATCTGTTTAATAAAGATCAACTTTTAACTTTCTCTGATTTACAGGTGGTGTATGGGGTAGGGAAGCAGGATTTTTTTAAGTATCTTCAGATACGAAGTTTTTTGACTAGGCGGGGTTCAGGTTCGCTACATCAATTCGGGCCCATCCCCCTAATCGAAAAAATCTATGTACTGTTAAGAGTATTTAATTGTCATATTAATCTGTCAGGTAAAAAAGCTCGACGTCAAAGTGAGTCTGTCCTCAGGGGTTGAGGTACGCAGGGGCCTGCTTATAACTGGGGGCCGGTGCAAGGTATGCAAATTACCCTCGTAGAAGTCACCGGTATATAATATGACTTAATCTAAAATCAAAATAAGTGATTAAAGTTAGTGTGTAAGCGCTGGTTGCTCAAGGACTAAGAGGTCTCGGGGGCTGACATTGACCTGGTTAAATCAAGCGGTGTGCACCGAAAAGCGGCAAGGGATCAAATTAGCCTCATTGAAGTCGCAGTTATGAAACACGAATCAATCTAAATACAAAATCAGGAATCAAAACTAGTATCCCAATGCGCTGGCTGCTCACAATCTAGGTGGTCACAGGGCTGTCACTGACATGGTATGACTCAAGTTTTGAGAAACAAGGGAACCCAATAACAATTGGTCAGGACCTTGGGTAATAGCTAGTTTTAGACATAGTGGTCCCTAGACAAGAGAAAATAGGGAAGGGGGGAATGAATATAGACTCTGAATCAGTGCTATATTGATTGCTGTCCAGCCGGACAGAATAATTTTATTCCAATAGAATTCAGTGATTCAAACACACAAAATAAGGTGGGACATAAGCCTGCATCCTACCAGAAAAACGACAAACAAAAGAGGACAAAGGAGTCCAAGGGTGGAGAAACAAAAAGCTCCGGCAGATTAGCTTGTTTGTATGTGCCACATTGAGATGAAACAAACAAGAATGCTTTTTAGACACCAATACACATAATTAATATTAAGTCTATAAGGTGTACATTAGGTCGACGACATTTCGATCCCCTTACAACAATACTGGGATCATCATCAGGACATTTTATATTTACATGCCTGAATGTATTGCCTTCAAGGGATATGAGGCACAGATTACGACGGAGTCCGAATTGGCTGGACTAATGGCAGAAGAGACTGTGGAGGAACTCAATGGGTGGGGGTGTATCCTGAGGTCAGTACAGACACTGGGAGCGGAGATGCCCCAGGCGGTTAGAAAGGTTGCGCAGAGTTCTGCGAAGGAATTAGTCACCGTGGGGCTAGGGGTGTGCCCTCGGTCAATGATGTAAACCGCGTCCGCGGTTTGTACGGGAAATGCCGTGAACGTTCCGGTCAGGATCTACCTCTCAGAAGCTGCACGTCGGTGTTTCTCCACCCTTGGACTCCTTTGTCCTTTTTTGTTTGTCATTTTTCTGGTAGGATGCAGGCTTGTGTCCCAACTTATTTTGTGTTTGAATCACTGAATTCTATTGGAATAAAACTATTCTGTCCGGCTGGACAGCAATCAATATAGCACTGATTCAGAGTCTATATTCATTCCCCCCTTCCCTATTTTCTCTTGTCTAGGGACCACTGTGCCTAAAACTAACATGGTATGAATCAAAGCAGTGTGCTCTGGGTGGCGGCGGGTTCCGAACTAATCAGGTACGGCACGCCGATGTGGCAAGAAAGCCTATTTAAAGGCGGAGTGTGGCTCACGGCGGGAATACTAGACTGCTGGCTATGAGCGAGGAGGTAGTGTGCGCCCAGGGGGGCTGATCAAGGGCCGGAGTGAGAGAAGTCCGATTAGGCATTAAAAGGGGGGAAGAAAACAAGGGTCAATGAAGGACCTATCCCCTCAGGTGGCAGTGGGGTCTTACAGACTATTTGGTGTATAGCACATAGGTGTGTATTTCCATGTAAATAAGAAATATTATTGACAAAACATTGTGAAAATAGCACAACGTGCACATTAAAATCTGTACATACAAAAAGATAACAATTTTTCAATTATGAATATGGAAACCTTCCAAGAGGAGGAAGCATATAGTAATTACAGAAGTGAAAAACATTTCTATTGCAGATGAATGTATATTTATTATAGTGGGAACATAGTATGTACAGACGGCGTATAGTTAGGTCTGTGAGGGGTACTACATGTGTTAACACTGATATATCAAGGAAACGAGAGGTGTTTCAGTGGAGACCATGCTATTGCATTCTTCCAGAGTGTTTAGACCATTATCAACGGAATAGCAACGAGAAATCTAGCAGCACTCACAGTAGTTGTGAAAGAGCGCCCCCACATACTGGTAGAGTGGGTTTCCACGTGAAATTGTTTTCAGTGTGGTTAAGGGGCATGAACTGGAAAACCAGCGGGTTATTTTCCACATTGCAATTCATTCAGCTTTTATGCTGGATGATGCGGGCTTTGACCATCTGGATTGTCTGCCTGATGTAAATCAGGTTGATAGGGCAACGAATGGCATAGATTACGTTGGTAGAGTGACAATTGCTCAATTGTCTCAGAGGGTAGGTGTTCGTACCACTTTCAAAGGTTTTAGTGTTTACAGTTTGTGCACACACGGTGCAATTTTGGCACTTGAAATGTCCAATCACCAGGGGTAGGCCCAGCCCCATGCTGCAGTGATGGATTGGTTGATTTTAGTTTTAGGTGTCCATGTAATAGCATGGGATAAATGGTCACCTAGGTTATTCCCTCTCTAAGAAAAGAGTGGCGGCTCAGAAAAAATTGGCTGGGTGTGTAAAATACTCCCATTCTTCTTAAATATTTTGCTGATCTTATTGCTGGCCAGGCAAAAAGTGGACACAAATGGTATCCGTTTGTTCATAGTTCTCTCTTGGGCATGGGGAGGGTCTCTTTAGGGCAGTACTATTCGCGTTTAAGTAAGCGTGACACTAAGTGTCTCTGGTAGCCTTGTGAAACCAACTTTTCTCTATGTCCCACTGCCCCCCTGAAATAATCCTTTTTTTAACTTGCAATTCCTGCGGAAACGCAGGAATTGTCCTTAGGGTAATTCGTCTCCAAGGCCCCTAGGGTGGTTGCTGGTGTACAGAAGCAATGTGTTGCGTTCTGTAGGTTTTCTAAATAGGGATGTGCCTATTTTACCTTCCTGGACTTGTAGAGAGAGGTCCTAGAAGGGGAGGTCATTGCTTTTGCCTTCAAATGTAAATTTGAGATGGGTCATCATAACGTACAGGCTATTAAGGAGACAATATAAAACTTCTTTGCAGGCAACAAACATGACGAATCCTCTAAAATCACTAGATGGGCCACACCAAGAGGAGTAATAATCAAGATTAGATCCAACATGAATAAAGAGGTGAATAATAAGCTTTTAGAATTGGAAAAGCAAATCTCTGCTGTAGAAAAATGACACATCTCTAATACAGACAATAATATTCTAAATGAGATTGTCCAGAAAAAATATGAATATAATACAAGAATAAGTACAAGAGAGCATGCATATGGGTCAACAAACAAGAGTATTCATCTTTGCAAAGCCAACAAAGAGGGTAAAAGTTTAGCATCATACCTAAAATATTGACTCCAAAAGTATGCCATTAATGACATTAAAGGCGAACAAGGTGCTGTCTACACTAATCCTACTAAAATCGCGAAGGTCTTTAAGGATTTCTACCAAACCCTCCATAAAGGCAACACCACCCTTGACCATCAAAAACGCAAAGCTTACCTTAATTAAACAAACCTGTCTTAACTAACAGATGAAGAATTAGAACTAGCTATTTCCTCTTTTGTAATTGGTCCATTGATCGTTTCTATTAGAAGACTAAAATTGGGCAAGGCCCCAGGACCAGGTGTGTATACTGCACAGTCCTTTAAAGCATTCCCACCAACAATTATCCCTCCTCTGGCGAACCTCTTTGCTCTCTTTGCCAACTTTGGACAAGTTACGTGCACTCCTGCTTAAGCTATTATCCCGAAGGAGGTGAAAGATATTCCTACTCCCAAAAAACTACAGACCAATCTCTTTGATTAATTTGGACTGCAAAATCTTAAACTCATCCACCCTTCTCAGGTTGGATTTCTGAAGAATAGACTATCCAGTGATAATACACGTATACTCTGCCATGTCCTAGAAGAGGCAAAGCTCTCAAAGTACCCGACAGTTGCAATTACGCTTGACGCAGAAAAAGCGTTCGGCAAGGTTGATAGGAATTATTAAAACTGGTCCTGGAGACGTTCCACCCAGGTGAATCCCTCATTACAATGATGTCACAATACCACAATCTGACAGCTAGGATAAGGGCAGGAGACTTTCTATCAAATGTATTTCCTTTAGAACAAGGGACAAGACAAAGTTGTCCCTATCACTGCCTCTCTTTCTGCACCACCTTCGCAAGAATAATGGTATATCAGGGGTTTCATTAAGTAAACAAAACGTAAAATTAGCTGCAGATGATATTTTAATTACCACCGAGGACGCTCCCTCCTCTATTTCCGCACTGTCCAAGAATTTTCTGAGATCTCAAGCTACACCCTTAGCAGGGACAAATCAGAGGTTAAGCTTCTTAACAATATAGGAAAGAAGGATATCCTAGAAGACTCAGAACTCGCATTGAAACCAGGATGCATCAAATATCTAGGAGTAGAATTCTCTAGCGACCTTATCACTACCTTAAAGTTTAATGTAGACTCATTACTCAAGAAGATTAATAACCTCCCAGATGGCCGGTCACCCAAGTTTCTTTCCTGGTGAAGTAGGCCAGAGACTCTAAAAATGATAATTACTCCTCTAGTCAATTACCTAAACAGTATGCTCCCTATGTCCCTTGCAGAAAACTTTATCTGAAATAGACACCACTTACAATACATTTTTATAGCTAGACCAAAAACCGGGTATCACTAAAACAAACTTAGATACGTGAAAGGTAACAGTAGAAAAGACCTTCCTAACTTTAGGAATTACCAAATGGCATTTTTATTGAAGCAGGGCACCCACTCGTTTTTTGAGGATACAGACTATATACCTGTCTGGGTAAATTTAGAAAAATCAATCCTAAACAGCAAACCTATCAGTGCATACCTAACAATGCACAATCCCTACCTCTCCAACTCCAAATATATCTTGGATAACACCAAGAGAGCCAATCCTTAGGGTGGACAATCTCCCGAAAATAAAGATCCATAACGCTAACCTGTCATGCATTTGGCTCAATCCCAAGATTAAACTTGATGGTCAACCTGTACTATGTTCTGATTGGTCGGAAAAAGGGATAAGCTTGATCAAAGACCTCTTTGATGAGAACTTCCCTTCTCCATGTTACAATCTTGCTTCGGGTGAGATAACCTGGACTTTTATAAATTCTTGGGATTAATAGTCCAGAAATCGAAATGTCCATCACTAAAAAGTATCCCTATACTCCTGACTCATCAATAGCCTATACAATGCAGGACGTATATCCAGAGTATATAAGTTACTCTTACCCAATTCCCACAGATCAAAAACTTGCAACGAACAGAAATGAGAAGCACATCCCTCCAAAAGCAATATACAATTTGACTGGGACCACATATATAGATCCACTTTCTCAAATAAGATATCTCCGATGCTCTCTCAAACTAAATACATGATCATTCATAGATGCTACTGGACCCCAGAAAAACTCCATAAACTTAACCTCACACAAGATCCCAAGTACTGTAACTTTAATGAATAAACATGCTACCTCGCACATATGCTCTTTGACTTCCCCATCCTGCAATCTTACTGGGACTCTGTCTTTGCATTCATCAAAAACAGTTTACATATTTCTCCCACACGTGAATTCTCTTATATTCTTCTGAGCCCAGTAGACCCCCAAATAAAAAATGAAGCAGATAGACTTAGTAGACGTAATGGTAACTCTTGCCTACTAGATCATCCTCACTAACTGGAAGAACTTCAGCATAGTCTCATTACACATGTGACACAAATGGCTCACATTTTTAAGAGGTGCAGACAACATCTCTCTACAATGCACCCCATGGCGCCCAACCCATAGACCTATATTGTACTCACTTGATGTCTCTACAAGACATTTTGTAACCTGCATAAAACCTTACACCTCCTACAGATGAATGACTTATTTATCTTTACACAAGTGTGACCATACTGGCCCCTTGCTTATGAGCTGCACAAGCCAAATTAACTTAAATTTACCTCCTGATTCGTATTTGATCCTCACTCAACACTGACGTCTCCTCAATTAACAGTCCTGGTATTGACTTTTTATTCTGTTGTGCATATAAGTAACATGAAGATGTTTACCTCAACGACAACTATGGATTTCATGTAATGTTTACCCATCCAATCGCATGCAATAATGCCCAAACGTGGTACTCCTAACTTAGTATGTTTACCAGTTGAAATATGTACTATGTACTATTGCTGTCTACTATCATTAATGTAATTGTCATGCACATCCTGTACCCCTCCTTGCCATCTGTACCCATTTTCACTGTGCCTTCATGACCAATATATGCTATTATCAACGTCAAGCACTATCTTCACTTTTATTGCTTTTTCAAACTGTCTCTCTGTTTGTATTACTTAAATAAAACTCAATAAAAAATATTTCAAATAAAAAAAAGAACAATTAGCCAACCATACCAACTGTTGACTGCTTATTACCAACAATGTTCATACACCTAATTCAAAGCCACTGTGGGCTCCTTATTTTTTTTATTCTTTACTACCCCCCGCAAACCATATTGTGTACATAAGTTGACAAAGTCTGGTCCTATCTGCCCCTCAAATGGCCTGACAATTTCAGTTTTTGCAGCTTCACTATAACTGCTTATTGCTTCCATAGTACTTCCTTCTCACTTTGCCTTTTGCTTATGAGTGACATGTAAACTTCTCAAAAACCACAATCTTCCATATAGTTTGTAATCTGTGGCAATACTGGTGTAAATAAACCATGTGAAACATCTTTTTTGTCCTCTCCCAGTTTAAACTGCACCCAATAGGGAAAGAGCTATATGTATCTTGTTTTACTTATTTAAAAAATCTCTTTGAGCATCTGGCTACAGTCAACTGTAGCTGTTTGCTTGCAGAGCTAATGAGTTTCATAGCAGTAGACCCCTGTATCGTATATGCTTACATTATTTTAGTTTAAGCAGTTGTAGTTTCTTTTTGTTTCCTGATTTCAATTACATGGAACAGTGGTGCCACCCTATGTCCATTTTGTTTACTATAGGCATGTCAGTCTTGCTGGCTCTGCCAGATGCTAGTTTTTAGGTTGAAGGCTACCAGACAGTGCAGCTGTCTGGTTTACTAAAGACGTCTCGGAACATTCAGAAAGCTGACCTAAGAATCCATTCTGCTTGTTGCTTACAATTGGCTTTGTGTTTTGTAACTCACATTTTCTGGCTTTCTATTTGCTGTCTTTATATGCTTTAGGCTGTCCAGCTCGAGTTTGTCCTCCCCAGTACCCAAACCTTGTTTGCTGTATTCTTCCACAAACTCACTTTCTGTAAACAGGCCTTTAAATCTTGTTCTTTTCTTGTCATATTTGCTGTGCATTCAAAGACAGAGTTCCAATGTCAGGGTCTCTCTTCCAGAGAGCTTGGTGCTTATTTTTCTTTCTTTTAATTCAAAGTGAGAGAATTTTTGTGGTAATCCTGCTGAGTACCCATGTAAGAGAAGAGGGTGTTGAATGTTTTTTTCTTCTTCTAGTACACAACAATAAAAAAATTAACTGTGCTGATGTTTCAGGATATATCGAATTAACACAAATAAATCAAATTTTTTGTAATTCTGATGTGCGGTGGAAACTAATATTTGAATACAATCAAAACACATCAATACACTACTAGGTAATGACATTTGCACACATTATTGTTTGTGTGGTGTAAAACAATTTTCGGTGCAAATGTAATGGTCATTTCAATTGACAATATATTGTCTTTAATGGCAGTGCCCTACCACACCATGCATACTGCACTCAACTCTACACCCCTTCACTCTAAGACACTCTGTGAAGCGCCACTCTACTCCACGGCTCTCCAATCTACGCCACTCACTTAACGACACAACATGCCACTCCACTGTACTCTACTCCACACTATGCCCCTCCACGCCACTACCCCACTCCACTCTAACCCACTCCAATATACCCCACTTCACTCAATGTATCCCACTCCACACCAACGTACCCCAATCTACTCCATCTCACTTTTCTACAATCTACCCCAATCTACTCTACTCAGTCTACCCCACCCCAATCTACCCCAAGCTAGTCTATCCCACTTCAATCTTCCCCACCCTAACACAATCTTCCCTACTCCACTCCAGTCTACCCCACTCCAGTCGATCTCACTCCACTCTAATCTACCCCAGTCAACCACACCCCACTTAAATCTACCCCAATCTACTGCACTGGACTCAAATCTACCCCACTCTGCTCCAATCTACCCCATTCTACCTCACTCCATTCAAACCTACCCCACTCCAGTCTACCCCAATTATCCCCACTCTAATGTACCCCAGTCCAGCACCCTTCTCTCTACACAACTCCACTCTACCCAACTCCACTCTGCTCTAATCCAATCTACCCCAGTTTAATTTCCCCACTCCATTCCAATTTACTACAGTCCACTCCAACCTCCACTGCAATCTATCCAACTCCTCTCCACTCTAATCTACCCCAGTCTACCCCACTACTACCTACCCCACTCTACACTAATCTACCACACTCCAATCCAACCTGCCTCACTCCATTGCACCCAATCGAACCCACTGTACTCCAGTCAATATACCCCACTCCACTTTACCCAAATCTACTCCACTTCACTACAGTCTACCCCACTCCAATCCAATCTAACCCAGTCCACCCCACTCCAATCTACCCCACACTAATGCACCCAATCTACTCTACTCCAGTCTACCCCACCTCAATCTACTGCACCCCATTCTGCCCCAATCCAATCTACCCCCATCTAGTCCACTCCAATCTACCCCACTTCATCCCACTTCATTGCAATCTACCCCACCCGTCTCCAGTCCGCCCCACTCCTCCCCACTCGAAACTACCCCACTCCAGTCATCCCTCTTCAATCTACCCCACGCCATTCCAATCTACCCGACTCTAATCCACCGAATCTACTCCACTGCAGCCTAATCGACCCCACTGCGCTACACTCCAATCTACCCCACTCCACTTTTCCCCAGTCTCTCACTCCAATCTCTACTCCACCCCACTGCAATTTACCGCAGTCTACTCCACAGTACCCGATCTACCACACTCTACCACACCATTCCACTCCAAACTACCCCACTCCACTGTTTTCTAATCTACCCCAATATACCTCACTCCACTCTACCCCGATCTACTGCACTCCTATCCATCCAAATCCACCCCACTCCAGTCCAATCTAACCCACTCAACCCCACTCCAATCTACCCTAGCCCACTCCAGCCCAAACTACCCTACTCCAGTCTACTTCACTCCAGTCTACCCCATCCAGTCCTCCCCACTCTAATCAACCTCACTGCAGTCTACCTCTATCTTCCCTACCCTAACCCAATCTTCCCAACTCCTATCTACCCTACTCAGATCTACCTAATCACAATCTACCCCACACCACTCTAACCAACTCCACTCCAGTCTAACCCACTCCAGTCTACCCCACTCTACCCCACTCCAGGCTACCCCACTCCGCTACAATCTGCCCTACCATAATCCACCCAATCTGTTGCAGTCTAGTCTACCCCATTCCACTCCACTCTGCCCTAATCTACCCCACTCCTCCCCAACCCAATCTAGCCCACTCCGGTTTACCCCAATCTAGCCCACTCCACTATACCAGACCCCACTCCAGTCTACCCCACTCTGCTCCACTCCTATATACCCAGTCCAATTTGCCCCACTCCAATCTACCCCACTCCACTCTACCACACTCCAATCCACCCAATCTACCCTACTCAAGTCCAATATACCCCACTCCACTCTACCACACTCCACTCTACCAAAATCTACCCCATTCCATTCCACTTTACTTCAACCTACCCCACTCCAATCTGCCACACTCCTACATCATACTAACCCACTCCTTCCCACTCCACCCCGATTTACCATAATCCCATTCCAATCTACCCCAATCCAATCCACTCCTGTCTGTTCCACTCCAATCCACCCCACTTCACCCCACTCAGCCTCACCCCACCCTACCCCTCTCAAACTCACCCTACTCCACAATACCCCACTCAACTCCATCTACTCAACTCGAATCTAGTCCACTCCAATCATCCCTCTTCAGTCTACCCCACTGCAATCTACACCACTCTTTTCCAATCTACACTACTCTAATCCACCCAAT
The DNA here is from genome assembly GCA_963921515.1 of Calotriton arnoldi. NCBI lineage: Eukaryota > Metazoa > Chordata > Amphibia > Caudata > Salamandridae > Calotriton > Calotriton arnoldi. The sequence goes on along the minus strand of CAWUFW010004741.1, from coordinate 673,345 downwards.
CTACTCCACTACACTTTAATCTACCCCACTATGCTACACTCCAACCCACTCTTCCCCAATCTATCTCACTCCAATCTCGACTCCACTCCAATAATGACTCCACTCCAATATTTCCGACTCACGCCACTATCCAAGTCCACCCCACTCTAATCTACCCCAATCTACCACAATCTACCCCACTCCATTCCACTGTGCTTAGTCCAACCCAATCCATTCTACCCCAATATACCCCACTCCACTTAACTCCATTCTACCACATGCCACTCAAATCTACCTCACCCCAGTCCAATCTAGTCCACTCCACCCCAAGCTACCCCACTCAACCCCAGTCCATTCTACCATAGCCCACTCCGCCCCAAATTACCCTACTCCATCTAATCCCCCCCCACTCCAGTCTACTCCACTCTAGTCGTCTCCACTCAACTCAAATCTACCCCAACCTAACCCAATTTATCCAACTCCAATGTACTCACCCCATCCCAATCTACCCCACACCTCTATCCAACTTCACTCCAACCTACTCCACTTCAATCTACCCCACTCCAATCTACCACACTCCAAACTACCCCACGCCTATGTATTCACTCCAGTCTACCGCACTCCACCCTAATTTACCCCATTGTACTCATCCTCCACTCATTCTACTCCAATCTACCCAACCCCACTCCAATTTACCCCAGTCCACTGCACTTCACTCTTCCCCAATCTGTCCTACTCTACCCCAATATATCTCACTTCACCATACCTCGATACTACACTCCAATGTACCCTAATTCAATCTACCCTACTCCAATCTACCCCGCTTCAACCTACTCTACTCCAATCTACTCCACTCTGCTCCAATTTACCTCACTCTACCCCACTCCAAACTACCCTACCCCACTCCAATCCAGTCTACCCCACTCCACTACGATCCAATCAACTCTACTCCACTGCAATCTACCCTGCTTCAATTTACCCCACTCCACCCCAATCTAACCCAATCAACCCCACTCCACCCCAATCTGCACTCTTATCTACTCCACTGCAATCTACCCCAACCTACCCCACTCCACGTCGGCCAACTCCACCCCACTCCAACGTACCCCAATCCAGCCCACTTCACTCCCATCTTCCTGACTCCACTCTGCCCCAGTCTTATTTATCCCATTCCATTCCAACGTACCCCACTCCACTCCAAACTCCACTGCAATCTATCCAACTCCTCTCCACTCTAATCTACCCCCACTCCACTCTAATCTACCCCCACTCCACTCTAATCTGCCCCACTCCACCACAATTTACTTCACTCGAATCTACCACCATTTGTCCCACTCCAATCTACCCCATTCCAATTTACCCCACTCTACCACACTCCACTCAAATCTACCCCACTCCACCTCACCACGCTCCACTCAAATCTACCCCACTCCAGTCTAACCCACTCCACCCCAGTCTAATCTACCCCAGTCTACCCTACTCTAATCTATCCCACCCCAATAGACCCCTAATTACTCCACTCCAATCTACCCCACTCCACCCCACCCCTCTGAAACCTACCCTACTGCAGCCTACCCCACCCCTCTCAACCCCACTCCAATCTACCCCTCTTGAATCTACCCCACCAAACTACCCCACTCCAATCATCTCTCATCAATCTACCCCACTCCGACTTACCTCACTCCAATCCAATCTACCTTACTGTAATCTATCCAATCTATCCCACTCCACTCTTCCCCAGTCTCTCACTGCACTCCAATCTCGACTCCACTCCAATCTAACTCCACGCCACTTCACTCCACTCTACCCCATTCCACCCTATTCCAGTCTACCCAACTACAATGTACTCACTCCAAACCACCCAATCTACCCCACTCCATTCTACCCCAACTCCACTTCACTCCAGTCTACCATATGCCACTCCAGTCTAACCCACTCCAATCCCAATCCACCCACTCCAATCTACCATAGCCCACTCCACTCCAAACTACCCAAATCGGTTCTTCCCCATCCAATCCGCCCCACTCCAATCTACCCCACTCTAATCTACTCCACTCAACGCCAACCTACCCCACTCTAATATACCCCACCCGTCCCAATCTACCCCACACCACTCTATCCAGCTCCACTCCAACCTACTCCACTCCAATCTACCCCATTCCACTCTAACCCCCTCCAAACTACTTCACTCCACTCCAATCTACCGTACCATAACCCACCCAATATATCCTAGTCCAATCTACCCATCTCCACTCTACCCCACTCCAACCTGATCTACCACAATCCCTTCAATTCTATGCCTCTCTACTCCAGTCTACCCCACTCCATTCCAATGTACCCCAATCCATTCTAATCTACCCCAATCCACTGCACTTCACTCTTCTCCAGTGTACCCCCACTCCACTCCAATCTGCTGCAATATATCCCACTCCACGCTACCCCAATCTAACCCACTCCAATCCACTCCACTTCACTCCAATCTACCCCTCTCCATCCCAATCTACTCTACTTCACCCCAATTCAATCTACTCCACTCCCCCACTCCAATTTACCCCTCTCTACCCACTCCAATCTACCCCACCTTACCACACCACTCCAATCTACCTCACTCTACCACACTCCACTTCACTCCAATCTAACACACTCCACTCCAATCTGCTTCACTCTACTTCAGTCTAACCCACTCCACCCCTTCACCTAACTCCAAGCTACCACCACACCCCACCCACCCCAATCTACCTTACTCCAATCTACCCTACCCCAATATACCCCACTCCAATCTACCCCTATCTACTCCACTCCAATCTACTCAACTATACCCCAGTCTACTCCACTTCACCCCAATCCACCCCACTCTACCACCCTCCACTCCAATCTACCCCACTCCAATCTTTCATACTCTAATCCACCCAATCTACCCCACTCCACCCTACCCCACCCCACTCTACTCCACTCCCAACGGCCCCACTCCAACTATCAATTATTCCTCTCCAATCTACCCCACTCCCATCTACCCCTCTCCATTCCAATCTTTCTTACTCTAATCCACCCTAATCCACCCCACCACACCCTAATCTACCCCACTACAACCACTCTGATCTACCCCACTCCACTCTTCCCCAATATATCCCACCACACACTATCCCACTCCACCCCAGTCTACCCCACTCCACTCCAATCTACCCACTCCAATCTACTCACTCTAATCCACCCCACTCCAATCTGCCACACTCCATTATTCTCATCCCAATCTACCCCACTCCACTTCATACTACCACATGCCACTCAAATCTACCCAGCTCCAGTCCAATCTTACCTACTCCAATCAACCCTACTCAACTCCACCCTAAACTATCCTACTCAAATCTGCCCCACTCCAATCTTCTCCACCCCGCTGTAACTCACCCAATCTACCCTACACCACTCTATCCACTTCAACTCGAACCTACCCCACTCCAATCTATCTCAATACATCCCACTGCAAACTACCCCACTCCTATCTATTTTACCCTACTATAATCCATCCAATCTATCGCACTCCAATCTACCTCACTCTAATCTAACTCACTCAACCCTAATCTACCTCATGCCACCCTAATCTACCCCACCCCACTCTACACCTCTTCACTCTACCCCACTGCACTCTACTCTACAATGTACCCCATGCCATTCTACCCCAATCCACTGCACTCTACTCTTCCCCAATCTACCCACTCCAGTCTGCCCCACTACATTCTACCCCACTCCTCTACAGTCTACTCCACTCCACCCCAATCTGCCCCAGTTCAATCTGCCACACTCCCCCACTCCAATCTTCTCCACTCCTGTCTACCACACTCTATCCCAATCTACCCCACTCCACCCCAGTCTACCCCACGCCAATCTACTCCAAACTACTCCAATCCACCCCACTCTGAAATTCAACAATCTACCCCCCTCCATTCCAGTCTACCCTACTATAATCCACCCAGTCTACCCCACTCCACTGCAATCTACCAGACTTCACTCCAGTCTACCAAACTCCACTCCAATCTACCCAAATCCACCCCATTCCACTGTTCCCCAATCTACCCCACTCCAGTCTACCCCACTATAACCCAATGGAATCTACCCCACTGCAATCTACCATGCTAATCTACCCAACTCCCCGGCGCCAATCTACCTCAATTCACCCCACTCCATTCTACCCCTCTTTACCCCCAATCCACTGTACGCCAGTCTACCCCATTCCACTCTACCCCAATCTACCCCACTCCAATGTAGCCCACCCCACGCCACTAACTTTTAGCCATGCTGAACTGCAGCCACACTGGTGTACAACATGGCTAAAACACATTGTCAAAGGCAATAGCTCTTGCATGGGTGAGATATATTGGCTTTGCCAGTGCTTGTTTCAGTGGGATTCATTGGTCCGGACTCTGCAGTATTGTTGTTTAGAATTCTCAAACTTTAAAGTAGTTTTTCTTTCAAAGCGAATCTCAGTTGGCTTTCTTTAACTCTGATTCAGTCAAAATATTCCACGTGTTCTGATTCCTCCTTGACCTCCGAGAACCTATTCTATGCACTTTCTTCAGCTCAACCCTCTCACCTTCTACTTACAGGCTGTCCCCAAACAGAGCCCTCTGGACGTCCATTTTGTCAGTGCCCTCTGGTTCTTCCAAGTTACTAATGCATATGTTGTGTCTATGTTCATCAAGTCATCACACTTTGATCTCCTGGATCTGCTGTACAGCCTGAAATGTCATTAACTGTCAAGTCCCTTACAGCTTACAAGCAAAAATAATTCAGGAAGCCTACTGAGGTTCGATATTTATTTAACCCAATATTCAAGGTTGGAGATAGAACAGACTCAGCGAACTATCGACTGATAGTGCTATTAGACGTCAAAGCTAAACAGTTTGCTGCAGTCCTCTTGAAAGATCCTACTAGCGAGGTGGAGGAGAATAAGATCATTCCAATAAATCAATCGGGGTTTGTAAACGGCTGTAAATATCATGCTGCTTTCCCTCTTGATTGATTAAATGAGGGGGGAAAGCAAAATTCGATCTCTGCTTTCTAGATTAGAATGCGGCGTTCGATGCAGTAGACCTGAATCTCCTCTGGGCCAAACTATACAAATTTGGCATACCCGACCCGCTACTTAAAGCGATTCAGCTCCTTTAGTCTAAGCCTTGAGTCAGAATAAAGCTGGGTGCTGGGGACAGATTATCGAGAAAACTTCCAACACGGCAGGTCTTAAAACAGGGCTGTGTCCTTGCACCGTAGTTGTTTAATCTGTTCATGACTGACCTTTCACAAGTATTGGACAATGTCATCTCACACTCTCCCAGATTGGGTTATTTTGGAATTTCAAAGCTACTCTATGCAAGTGACTTAGTTCTTGACAGCCGAACCAAGATCGGCCTTCAGAGGTTAATTAAAGCACTATCACAGCACCCGGAAGAACATAAGATGGAAATTCACTGCACAAAGACCCTGTCGATAAATAGGAAAAAATCAGCTTTACACAAATGGTACTTAAAGGACCACCCCTTGGAGAATGTCACGAAATATACGTACCTCAGTGTCATGATAGATGCCAAAAGAACATTTGCGGAACAAAAATTGCTAATTACTAGGAAAGGGGCAGCACTAATTTTAGCCTTCAGTGTTCTCTTTAATGTCTTAAGAGCCCCTAGCATATTACCGATCTTGAAGATGATATCTGCAAAGTTACCACAAACTCTGGTATACGGTTCAGAGGCTCTTCATGGCAGATACGCAATGGTCATTGAGCGAGCCATTTTAAGAACTTATAGATATGTATTTTCTCTCCCAAAATATGTATCACCAGCACAGATATACCTAGAGTTTGGAATCACAAAGCAAGTACTCTCAAGATAAGGGGCTTATGTGAAGACCTGTCATAGACTGACCTTGGCTTGCAGTGGAACTCTAAGTGAAGTTATATGTTCTGCCATAAATAAGAACCCTTTAAATCCAGCAAAGATATACCTGGAGGAAACCATAAATGTACTCCATCTACGGAAGCTCTGGCTCGGTTCGTTCTCTCAGTCCGCTTTAAAAAAAATAGTAAACTTTTTAAGAAGATCGCTCTCCTGGAAGACAAAGAAAGCCACGTTAACCAAGAGACAGCATGCTTGGATGGTTATTGGCAACTACACAATGCTGAAACCAAAAACTACTTTACTGAAACTTATGCTCTTTATGTAAAACTAAGATATAAAGACATAGATTGTGTCTCATTAACTCCACCACCATGATAGAGGTCAAAGGCTCCTGCTGAGTGCCGTTTATGCAGGGCGGCAAAAGAACATATAACGCTCTTCGTTTGTATCTGCCTTGCACTAATTGAGGAGAGAAGGAAATTCCTCAGAATTCCCTTGCTGGAACTTGGTCTACGCTCCTGCAGGCAAGCCGTGATTGCTTGTTTTAAACTATAGGATATCGTGCTCACCAATAGACTTGTTAAGTTTCTAACATCTGCGAAGTTCAAAATTAAAACCAGGGTCCTGCAGCTCAAAGCCATTGAGACCAGTGATGATCACACTGTTGTTTATATGCACATCAAGATGTAATTTCTTTGGTCTATACATTTTAATTTATTGATAAACGCATTTCATATTTATACATGAGATAATTTGAGTTATTTACATTTAACAAGTATTTTTAAGGTTACTACTGGCAACTATAATATTTTTTCTGACATTACAAAAACAGAGAACTGCAGGTATCTGGCTTTTTAAGAATTTTTGTTTTACAATGAATAAACTGTGGGATTATTTGTTATGGTTTTAACTAAGTAAACAATAAAAAAAATCAATCAATAGTGAATATTACATTGTGTTTTAAGAGGACTGCTTAAAGTAATATTTATACATTGGAGTGCAATTCTGTAAATCTTGTTAAAAGCTCCTTTCGTTATAGGCACATTCTCTGTGCATGCTGTTAATTCATCAAACCTTTTTGTTGACAATATTCAATAACAACATTGCTCTCTCTTCAGCTTTTAGCCTGGATGCTGAGCAGCCAGATTATGACATGGATTCTGAAGATGAGGTGTTTGTGAATAAGCTCAAGAAGAAAATTGATATTTTTCCTTTGCAATTTGAAGAGATGACTGACCGTCTGGAAAAGGGCAGTGGACAGCAGGTATAGTATCATTGAGCATTTTCATACTGTTGATGTCAAAGTGTTTTGACAGACCAGGAATACAAGCAGAATAACTGGTATTGAAAATGTGTGTATTTATTATCCTTACCCTCTACTGACAAAAGATGCTAAAGATTTTCATCTTTGCTTCGTCTGGCTTTCATTAGTGAGGTCCTATTTCAACACATCTAGTTTTTGTGATTGATCGTGAGACCTTTTCAAAGATAAAAGTGGTGAAGCCAAGGAACCGTTTGTAATTTCCCAAGCATTCCTCCCACGATGACCCATGCCACATTCTTCAGTTTAAACCTCTTTCCAAACGTAAGGCACATTCAACCTGCGCAGTGCTTTTGTTCAGAAGCGCAAAAAAGAGTTCTCCTTTGCTGTTAGTGTTCTATACAAACAGTTAATGTAACTTTTTTATTTTATTATGAACTATTTTTTTATTGTGATCCTTAAAGCATAAAATACAAAGTCATTACGTAACATTTGATGAAGCTTAAGTTGTACATTTAAAAAAAAAAATCTGTAGTTGGAAATTAACAGCTAAGTCAACATTTTGTTCATCATATGAGTTAACCCTAACCCTTTAACGCCAATCCCTCACCAGTAAGCTCATTGTGTCACCCTCATTTACCCGTTTTTGTGAGGCACTGCTAGCCCTATAATTAATCTGCTTCTTCTGAGCAGGAGCAATGAACTGTAAATAGCAATCATTCGCCTCCTGAGGGTGTTCTTTCTTCTGTCCAGTGACATGCACATTATCTTGCCTAGCTAAGAGAAGGTTCACTCTCAGCAATGTGTTGGACCCTCAGGAACTTCCCACATGTTCCATAGTCCCCAGAATTTCTAGTTTTAGGTTAAGGTCTAAGAGCCATTCGGAGACTTCCTTCACTGCATGCACACATGCCTCTAATAACCAATAATCTTTGTTCTGGGGAGGGAGATGGAAGAATGGGGGAAGAGTTGTCCTATTTCTAGGTGTAGCTAGAGACCGCTTTAGTTGCTTGCCAATATTTGTCAAATGTGAAATAATTTACAGAGGGGAACTTGGGGGTCAGCCCCCTTCATCCATTGTTTGTTTGCAATTGTCGTGGACATTTTCAGGATAGCCATATTAACCATTTAGCCTCCTTAAAGAAGCTGGACATTTATTTGACCCATAGCTGTATGAGGTTGCTTACATAGATATACGGTCTTTTGACAATTATTATTGTCCGTGTAGATGCGCATTAATGATCCTCCATTGCCCGCAGCTGTCACTCAACAGCTATTGGAGAGGCTACCGTTTTTCACACGCTTGGACTGGGACCAGCACTGCCCATTGAACACATTGGCCAAGCCTTGCTACCCTCAAAGCACAGCTGAGTGCTCTCAGGTTGAAGAATCCTTCCTCTTGGACATCATGTTTGCAAGGAACACAAGTTTAAGGACGGCATCCTAGAGTTGCCACAGCAGACACTGACCTCTTTAGCTGCGGCATTCCCACATCCAGTGAGCGGCTACCGTGCTGCAGTTTGCTGTTAATTGCCTCTCACATCCTCTAAGAATACAAGTCATTCTGATGAATATTTCTAACTGCAGATTCCTCACCTTGTGAATACTCCCAGGGCACTGAACTGGATCTGGAGATTTATCTTAGCATTTCCCTTGTGTGTCAGTAGGTGGCATTGTGCGGCTCCGCGCCTGGTCTGTCCCTCCCCGGATGTGACGTCTGGGCCCCTACATAGCCGCTTCCACCGATTTCTTTCCATGCCTTCCGATGCAAACCCCGAGATTGCTCTCTCAAATTCCTAGATTGACAGACCATTTTTTTCTGCAACTTTTCCAGTGTGCAAGAGACATGTCCCCTCCAAAATCGACAGGGTTCAAACTGTATAATTACTGCCACAAGCAGATGTCTGTGATGAGGTCTGTCTCTAGGCTCCAAACGGAGCTCTACATCTTGTGACAAATGTGTAAACATGAACCCGAAGGCCATCCACGAGGGCGAGCCTAAATGTTGTCATAGAGCACTGTCAGATGTTTTGGTCGAAATCAGGAGTGTGTATACTCTCCCGAGGCCACTCTCGCGAACAATCTTCTTCGATGTCAAGGTCATCAGAGAAGTCAAATAAGCATAAGAGGTTGAAACATGACTTCCCTTTGTCCTGCAGCTTGCATCACCATGAGCCATGCAATGCTCTGGATATTGCTAGGCCACAAACTCAGCCTCCGTCTTCAGAACTGATTCTGTCCCTCAATCCATTGCACCCTAATTTTCTGGGTCCGGAAGATGCACCACAACAACTCAGTGAATTCAAGAAGGCCATGGACAACGTTTTTTATATTTCTCGGGATGCCTCTGGAGCGCCTTTGGGAACTAAGGATCTGTGGTGGCCTCTAGTCAGTCTACCACCGGCGGATTCATCCTCAATGTCCACTGTGCCACTCAACCTCGTTCCAAGGTAGGTCTTGACCTTAGGCATGACGCCACACCCTACACCTCTTAACGGCGCCTCAACCCAAACCACAACCCTGTATGCCAATGTCAGAATCAATAGTTCTCTGACTCCAAAGCCCACCCAGAGCAACCTCCGTCAACTTCCCATCCACCTCAACATCTTTCCTACTCTGATTCAGGGATGCAGTATCATGATTATGATCCTGATGATGACAACAGTAAATTGTATGAAAAGGAGAATCTATTTTTTGACTTGCGGGGCACTTGTGGCCTGGACACTTCTCCTGACACTAGTCTCCACTCCCCTGTAGCTACTGAAGAATCCTCCTCCTTTGTCCGTCTTAAAGCGAGCAGGGGGAGGTATTAGATCTCACATTGCCTGCCACTGAGGCAAAACAAATGTCCCCACAGAAGTGCGCCATCCGAGACAGACCGCACAGGAACAGCTTCTCCTTTTTCATGAGGCCCTCACAGACACTATGCTGGACATTTGGGCAAAGCCAGGATCTTGCCCTCCAGTAATTAGACAGATTGCAAGGCAGCATAGACCTGTTCTGGGGGACCCTGCATTTCCGACCACCCCACCAGACAGAAAATCAAAACGCGTGGAGGGTGTCGCTAAAAGAATGTTCTCCTCAGCCAGCCTTGTTCTCAGGTTGGTGAACACCAGCTTCTTCCTAGAAAATACTCCCATGTATTATGGGGCGTGGTGGCAGACATCTTGCCAGTCATTCCTGATGATATATGGCCAACGCCCAACCGCTAACGTCTCATTAAAGATGGGTACGACACAGCAAAGTACTGTATCTGCTCGGGCCTGGACACCATGGACACCAGCAACAGTTTGGGTAGGGCAATCAGGCCCAGTGTGGTGCTTCCGCGCCATGCTTAGATTTGCTCCACTGTTTTTCTGAGCAACGTCCAGTAGTCTCTTGTGGACATGCCATTTGAAGGCATATGTCTCTTTGGAGACAAGGCAGACTCAGCCCTTGAGCGTTTTAAAGAGAAAAAAGCAACTGTATCCACTCTTGGATTGGCACACCCTTTATGGCAGTGTCCCCCATCAATTTTGCCCCTTTAGAGGTTTTGGAAAGAAATACCAGCAGAGACCATCTCACACCGTACCTTAATAACAACAAGTAGCCTCCCCTGCCTTTCGAGGCAGAGCCTGGGAATCCAGGTGGCAGATTCGAGGCTCCAAGGCAGCGGCGAGGCCCCTGGGGTACTGTACAACGCAGTCCTGCTGCCCCTCCAGGAGCCACAGCCAAACCGCTTTAAGTTGCCCTCGGCAGCGCGCAATTGCCCGGTAGGAGGCCATTATCACATTTTATCTGCCCAGTTGGAGGAGCATCACATCTGACTAGTGGGTGTTCCAGATTGTGCAAAATGGTTGCTCCCTTTCCTTCCTGTCACCCCCTCCCGACATGCCTTCTACACCACAGCATCTCCCGGGGAACCACTTGTCCATATTCTGAGGGGAAGTTCAAGCTCTTCTAATCAAGACATTTATAGAGAGAGTGCCAGCATCAGAGATCAGTACTGGTTGTTATTCCTGTTACTTTTGTGTGCCAAACAAAGGATGGAGCATCACAGACCATGATTCTCTGGGTCTGATTAAGCCACAGATCTACCTACCCAATTAGGTCGGGTACGCTGGGGTGGACTAGTATAACATCAATAAACCATTGGGCCTCTAAGCAATTTTCAAATGCAATGTATTCTTCACATATCATGGTATAATAAATGATGCACTGAAGTGCAGATGGCACAAAGTGCAAAAAGTCCTTTGTGCGTGATACATATTTCCAAATTTACATAATTACAGAAACCATTCAGAATGTACCAATACTGTGCACCATGCTCATTCAAAGTCCACTACTCTAGTCATAGTTTGACAGAAGTGCACAAGTGGTAACCCTGAACGTGAGTCGATGTTTTGACCATAAATGAATTAAGCCTCCGGTCTCTACAGGGTAATGCCATCTGTCTAGTCACCTGTTTAGAAACAAGGTTGTTAATTTCTAGTTTAATATAAATGCACTAATAGAGTCATAACTTACCTCAGGTAAAGTTTCTAAACCAAGTCTGTCCACCTCACCATATCCTATTTCAGGAGCTGATCTGTAAATATTCCAGAGATACTCTCTTAGAGAGAGATCTATGATCCTAACTAAACAAAACACATTGCCATTAGTATCCAGGTGGTCATGCAGGTCTGTGTGTGACAATTGCGCAGGTTCATAGTGTCAGTGCCTCTGGTATTCACATGCACTAACAGTAGGGTAAGTTTATAAGTGAATGGCAAGATCACTGGTCCACATGTGTGCTCACGGAGAAAGACCATAATGTCCGGCATGGGCCTAATGTTTGGTTTATTTCTTCTCCACCATGGATAGAGTGCTTTACTTTATAGAATTATAAAAATTGCTTGGTAGTCCAGTGATTCAATGACAAGTATCTCTTGAGAAGCAGGATGATTCCTACACTCATCATGCTCTTACCTGAAAAATTGCAAACTAGTCCAAGGTGCCCAGGGTATTTCTACAAAGAAACATATCCAAACCTGGTGGATGGGTTTGGGAGTAAAAGGCTGGTTCACTCCAAAGTGCTTTGAAAGAGGCTAACTAAATAAAAAGTGCCGTAACCTCAAGTACAGTGTTTCTCAAAGCCTGTGCTTAGTTGTGAACCGCTCGTCACTGTGGAGTACAGTGTATCCAAACACTCAGTAACGGGATGCGCAGGAAGATTGAACCGCATGTCCTCGCTCTATACTGTGTATCCCCTCTACTAAGGAGACACTAGAATGCTGCCTCCCACTGCCGTCTTGGATGGGGTTGGCACACCCAAATTGGACCTCGTGTCTATTGTCTAAAAGCGTCTCTAGCTTGTCAACATCTACGGTGGGATCTATTTCAAGCCGCAACATCGTCTTCTGTACACAATGTGTACAACCCTTACAATATTGGCCACGAAAAATCCAGCGTCTCTACTGATGCACATCCACGTACCCTGGCCGAAGAACAAAATGTGCATGGAATCAAATATGTTAATAATCAAACTGTTGCAATGTTTCAATCTATTGTAGCCCACGCATATTCACATATCTTGTTAAAAAAAGTCAAGTCCGAGTGAAACAAATGCAAATACTGAGCATGGCATACTGCTTTGCATTGTTACACAAGCTCCTGTATTGGACAAAGTCCTAACATGCCTACGCTTGTTTTATTTCACTCCGTTCATTGTTAAAAACAGTTCACAGTTAAAAATTGTAGGTGGAGGTTCCCTATCCAAGTCCCAATGTTGAGGCATTCCTTAGTTTGTCTTCATCTTTCAAGCCCAGCTCCGTTGTCTACAGGTGGACTATCCATCATCATTCACTTTTCGTCAGTAGTATGTTGATTTTGACAGCACAGTGTTTGACAAATGGAGCCCCTCCAGACCCACAATGAATCCTAAATGATGTTGGGTGATGCACTGTTTAACATTTTGGGTCGTTTTCACCTATGAAAAGCCTATTATAAGGTCACGTAATTGCATGTATGACATTCCCGGCCTTGCAGTTCAAATGTGTTTTAAATCTGTAAGTTCTGCTGCCTACCTCCAGAAACTTGGTGTTGTATGTAAATATACATGCTTGTCAGTTGCCACATTTGAAATGGCCATATAACAAGCGGCATTCCCCGCTGCTGTGTGATGGTTTCAATTTGTGGGTCTTCCTCAGTGTACCCTTCCTAACATAGTCCTTAATATTCTTATTTCGTCTAAAGGCAAATAAGGGACGGCTCTAATTGATGTCCTTTAATAAATTCCAGTGTCTTTTTACTATCTTCTGTATCTAGCAGCTAGCAGAGTTAAGCGTAGATACTATAATCAGATGCTCCATTTCACTTTGTTTTTCTCAAAAGAGAGTAAGGTTTGTCTGGAGGAAGTAGCACCATGTTGTCTTTAAGGCCCTCTTGATAGTTCTTTTAGGATAGCCTTTCTCAAGTAGTTTTGTCCTCAACACAAAGGGTTCCCTAAAGTAATCATCCTTGTTTTTACAACTTCTGTGTACATTTAAAAACTGTCATAAGTGCAGATTGTCTCTCAGTGTCCTTGGGTGGTAACTGCTATACAGTAGCAGGGAATTCCTATCAGTAGGTTTTCGGTATAAGGTTGTAAATAGCTTACATTCTTTATTTCACCTAGAGATCGGGTTAATTAATCTCAGTCTAGCTGTGGTTACACGTAAACGTAGGATCACTTCTTTGGTTATTCAGCCATAGAGTGAATTACTCTAATTCACTCTTTTGTCCATGCCATTCCATGAACACATCATTGATATATCTGTGCAATACCCTTATGTTGTTTATTTATGGATTCTCTGGACAATAATATACAACAAAGAGATTGGCTATGTCTTTGCGCAACACATGCTTCTGTAGCCATTCCTTTTGTCTGGCGATGGAATTAATTTTTAAAGATGAAATAATTTTGTGTTAGTGCTATCTCTGAATGCTGTACTATGAATTCAGTCAAGGTCTGTTTGTTCGTGTTTGAAATAAGTGCCCGATGGATCCTGTGTATGGCTATGTCTTGTGGAATGTTTGTATAGAATGACTCCATATAGTATATCACAAGCATATCTGTCTCACCACTGAATGGAATCCCTTTTACAGTGTTTCTGAAGTAAGTACTGTCTTACATGTTAGACCTAGCCATGGCTTCACATGGTTTACGAAAAACATCCACATATCTACACACTGGTTTGAGTATGAAACCATAGCTCAACACAGTGGGCCTCCCTGGAGAATTGTAAATATCTATGAGTAGCATGTGTTGGTTGCAGATACACATGCTATGCACAATCCTGCCATCTAGCTGTTGGGCCCAGACTCCGCAAGTTGTTTTCCTCGAGTAAGTTTTATGGTCGGCATGTTGCGTTGTAGCTCCTCCTCCTCGAGGTATTGCACATGTCCAATGGGTCCTTTGTTAGCTTATTTTTTTCTGCCATCGGGCTCGGGCGGACTGCGTCGGAGCTCTACAGTTTCGCCGCCCTTGCGGCCTACGGACGAAAAAGAAGATCCACATGATCGAACATTGACAACGGAGAACAACACACTGCTCCGATACATGTTGGAACCGGGTACAGATCGAGTGCACGCACCAGACTTCTGCATCGTCGACATCCACACCATCTCCGGGTAATGGAGGCAGAAAAAAGAAAGCTTATTTAGACGATGCCCTCGGTGCGGGGCCAAATACACCTATTCGGACACTTACAAGGTCTGTAACTTTTGCTTATCACCAAAACACAAGGAACAGGACTGTGCAGCATGCAACCTCTTCAAAAATAAGAAAATACTGCGAAGCAGAAGAGATTGGTGGCAAGCACATAACGTGGAGATGGCAGTTGAGGCAGATTTTTCGCACGGAGCATCACACAGCGAGGGTGTGATCAATGCTGAGATACCAATTCAAGGTGGAATCCTCATCGCCAGCCCCCACTATGTCGCCTCTGACGAATCCAGTGACGAAGAAGAGTCTGATTTGTCGGTCTAGGAACCCATGCAGAAGACTGGGCCAGGAGCAAAAATGAAGATTACACCAAGGGCCATTAATACGATTGGCCCACCCGAGAAAAGAAAATATTACATACTCCTCCCCCCTCCACGCCACGGTTTTGCCACAGCTCTCGGGCTCTTGCCTACATCGCGAGCATGTCTTGGAGCCAAGAAGAGACAAGACTGTTCTCGATCCTGATCGGGCAAGAAGGCCAAAACATGGGGATGACACCGACACCACCTCGGTACTGAAGCACACGTTGTCATCAACACATGCATCGGCGTCAAAGAAGACAAACCCGACTTTGACGCCGGAGAAGTCATTGGATTGGAAGAAATGCTCGACATTAAGCCCCTCGGAATCCAGCGATTCATCGGCACCAATAACAGAAGAG
This sequence comes from Calotriton arnoldi, assembly GCA_963921515.1. Taxonomy (NCBI): domain Eukaryota; kingdom Metazoa; phylum Chordata; class Amphibia; order Caudata; family Salamandridae; genus Calotriton; species Calotriton arnoldi. Next base: position 657,833 of record CAWUFW010004741.1, on the reverse strand, counting down.
GTACAAGATCACTCTTCAACGCTGAAGAAAACCCACATTCCGACCGTAACAAAGACAAAGGTATCTTCCTCAGCCATACCAACAGTGCCAGAGGAGCAGGCAAAAACAAGTGCCAGAAGAAGAAGGCAATGTTTTTGAAGGACTACACAAATATATGCAAAGGAAACAGCATAAAGACACTTTCAAAAGACAGGCACAAGATTTGGAAGTCCCAGAACCACCACCAAAGAGAAGGGCTGCAGAACATAAGGCCACAGGCACCATGACATTCAGTCAATCACAATGCCCACAATCGAGATCACCCTCACACAGGAAGAGGAGGGCGGGGATAGCCCTCAACAGGACTATGACTCGGAATCACAGGGGAATAGCCACCACAGCCCAGATCCAGTGGCGGCTGTCACTGATCAGGGTGGCGGGGTGGGGGAGGGGACCGGGGCAGAAGGGAAGCAGGTGTAAAAAAAAAAACAAAGAAACAAAAAACTTACCTCTCACAGCGTTTCTCCTCCGTAATTGTCCCTCGCTCCATACGGAACAGGAAGCACACCCAGGCTCCTCATAGCCAATCACAACGCTGCAATGTAGCATTGTAATTGGTCTAAGCACCGTGGTTCGGCGCTCGGACAGGCAGTGGGAGCCTGGGTATGTTCTCCAACCAGGCTGCAATACAGCCTGGGTGGAGAACATGCAAAGTGCGCATGAATGTTTGGCCGGCCCGAGACGGCCGGCCAAACATTCATACACACATACAGAGTGTGCCTACCACTCCATCCCCTGCTCTGAGAGGCAGAGCAGTCCCGCCCGCAAAGCTGCCCCAGCAGGAACAAATAAAATGATAATAACTTCAAGTTATTATCATTTTATTTTTCCTTTGTTTCACTGCTAAAAAGCAGTGGGGCGATGCTCCTCTACCTTGGCGGAGGAGCCCCCACTGCCCAGACCCATGGGACGATTATGACGTGGTGCTGCCTCACACCGATATAGAATGACCAATTCCTACAAAAGCCTCACTACCTGATGACACTTCATCTTACCATAGTGTCATGCAAAGGGCGGCAGAATATCATAAACTTCGTATGCAGACAACAGAGGAATAACAGATTTTTGGGAGGAGACACTTTTGTGCACTGAGCACACCGTACAGTTTCTTTCTATGATTGGCTTTACATTAAATGTCTCAAAGGACATCTTTAATGACCCAGTGAAATCCAGGGTACTTATGCCCGCATTGAAAGTAAATACAGGCCTTCACCTTCAGACCCAATATATATCAGGGATCACCCTACAGCAGACTCTCTAGTAGTCACAACAGCAAGGAAAAAGAACATCATCCCAGGGCACTGAGGAAACTCCACCACCTGACAAGGAGAGTAAGCGCTTTTTTTTTTTTTTTAAACAAATTTTATTGAGCATTTTCACTTATCATTGTGCAGTCATCTATGCAGAGATTGTTATATACAGGCATATTAAACCTTCCCTCTTGACATCTTACAATTATCAGTACGGGCATTATTACATTCAGATCATATGAATGGTTGCACATTCCCATTGGCCCTCACTGTTGGCAGAGCACCTGCGTGGGTGCCACCGCAGCTGCAGTTCTTGTTCTCGGCAGTGCCCTTCACCTTACTGTTATTTGCCCACCACCCTTTTCAGCCCTCTCCGAGGGATAGGTTCGAGCCTGGTACGTCTTTTGCCCACCTCATGCAAGCAATCAATACAAAAAAAAAAAAAAAAAATACACCCTCCCCCTGCCAGGCGTGTCATATGCAGCAATAATCGATCCATATTCAAGGAGCATTATGTAGTCTGAAGCTCTCAATTTAGCATGCCACTCCTTAATCTTACTATCTGTATCTGTGCGGGGGACTCCCTTTCTCTTCTTGGTCTTCCCATTCCCACCCATCTTGATTCATGGGATGTGATCTCCTGCTTCCCTCTCCTGGGCTATTCCCTGCGGTACATCTTCTGCCTCGACCTCTGGGTTCTTTAATAGTTCCACTAGTGCCTCCCATGCCTGAGCTGCTTCCAAGGACTTCTCGCTGCCAGCCTTCTTGGCTGTCCGTAGTCTCACTGCTCCCTCTCACTCTGCCCATTTTATAAACTCCCCCTTCCATCTGCGGGGATTAGGACCCTCCTGTGCTTTCCAGTGGCTTGTGATATCTCTTTTTGCTAAAATAAGGCCCAAATCCTGGAACTTGCTTGTCACCTTATTTTTAGCAGTGTGTGGGAACCAATGCAGAAGGCAATACCCCGGGGTTGCGGTCACCTCACTTTCTGTCACCTCTGCTAGTACCGTGGTCACTATATCCCAGAAGTTCCCCATACCTGGGCAAGTCCAAAACATGTGGAGGAATTCCGCTCCCTCCTCGTTACATCGCGGGCATGCTGCCGTTCTTATATCGAAGTATCTGTTAATACGAACTGGCGTGAGGTAAGCCCTGTGGAGGACATAAAAGTGTTTCTGGTGCCCTTGCTTGCTCGTTCTACCAATTCCCCCCATGTTTTTTCGACAATAGTTTCTCCGAGATTTTCCTCCCATTTCTGGCGTAATGTACTGAGGGCAGGGAGTGTCGCATGGCTAAGCCGTCTATATAGACATGTGACCACTTTGAATGTTCCCGCCGCAGTTACTACATATTGGCATCATTTTGACGTGGCCGGTTCCCCACAAAAACGCTGTCATCAGTGCTTGGAGTTGTCGAAACATCCCCACTGGGATCCACACCGGGAGCACCCCGAAGTAATATAATAGCCTCGGCAAAGTCACTATCTTGAGGAGGGCGACTCTGCCTGCTACTGATAAGGGTAGGGACCCCCAGAAATCAAAACTGGCTTTCACCCTTCTCAGTGCCCTCCCCACATTGCCCTTTAGCAGGTCCGCCTGGTCGTGGTATATCTGGACTCCTAGATAAGGCAGGCATCTGTTCTCCCATAAATCTCCCTCCTCCTCCTGCGGTCTCTCTCTACCTGCCTTGGTGGGGAAGAGGCACGACTTCGCCCAATTCACCCTAAGGCCTGCTACTCTTTCTAGCGCTGCTAGTAGTTCCCCGGCACCTTGATGTTCCTCCCTCGCATTTTGTAGAAATAATAGCAAGTCGTCAGCATATAATGCTATGTGGTGTATTTGTCTTTCTACCTCCGTTCCACGATAGAAGCGTCCCCTCCTAGCCTTGGCTGCCAGAGGCTCCATGGCCAAAGCAAACAGCAGGGTGGATAAAGGGCACCCATGCCGTGTTCCCCGCCCCACTCTGTGGCAGTCCGATATATGCCTACCCGTCCTGACTCTGGCCGTTGAGTCCGTGTACAGTAGGGCAGTCCATGCCACAAATTAGGATCCCAGCCCGAAATTTCTCATTACCTGAAACAGATAAAGGCCGTTCAAGGCTATCAAGGCCTTCTCTATGTCCACTGCAAAGACGACCGCCTCTTCCTTACAGTTTGAGTCGGCTTCAAGCAGACGCAGCAGCCTCCGAACATTCATCCCTGTGTTCCTGGAGGGTATAAATCCTGCCTGGTCTCTATGTATGAGATCCACCATGTGCAGTAAGAGTCGGGTGGCTAGGATCTTATTCAAAATTTTATAATCCAAATTAAGCATGGAGAGCGGCCTGTATGCCGCTTTATCAGATGGCCGCTTCCCTGGTTTCAGCAGTGGGATAATCACTGCCTCTTTTGTGGACTCTGGGAGCCTCCCGAGGTGCTTAACTTGGTTATAAAGTTCTACCAGCCGAGGACCCAAAAGGTCTACGTATGTTGAGTAAAACTCAACCGGGAGCCCGTCTGTTCCAGGCGATTTGTTCCAGGCGTTTTGTTCCTGGCCATGGCCTTAATAGCGCACCTCACCTCTACCAGCTCTATCCCCCTCCCCAATGACTCCGCCTCATCCTCCAATATTACTGGTAGCGCTAGGTCTCCCATATAATCCTCTATATCGTCATTCGTGGGGGATACCCTACTCTCGTATAGGTCGGTATAATTCCTCAGGAATATGTCATTGATGTCTTGTTGTGGGTATCGGACCTCCCCTTGCTCCCCCTGTATTTCTAGGATCACCGACCCCCTCCAGGCCGGGCTAGCCAGCCAGGCCAGCAGCGCCCCAGGTTCATCCCCTTCTGTGTGGGCACGCACCATGTAATTTTTGTAGTCAAAACAGCGTAGCCGCTCTACATGCTCGGCCACTGCTTCTTTAGCTGCCAGGAGATCCTCTTGCTTGTCTCTCCTTTCCGGTCTCTCCCTCTCTAGCTCCCGGAAGCGTTGCTCTGCAGCTATGGTGTCCCGCAGTAGCACCTTTCTCATCCATACCGTCTCGGCTATACACCTACCCCTTATTACCGCCTTAAAGGCTTACCATTCCACCAAGGGGTTCGCGGCTGTCCCGGCGTTCTCTTCAAAGTATTGCCCAATTGCAGTACGTATTGTTGCTTGGAATACTTGATCCTCTAACGCCTCCTGTCTAAGACGCCAGGTTGGGATTTTTGGCCTATTCCTAGTCCAGATCAATCCCACAAATATGGGGTTGTGGTCTGAGATCGTCCTCGCCAAATACTCACTCGTCTGTATGCACTCATATACGTCTGGGGAGCATTATATGGAATCTAGCCTAACGTGCAACTCGTGTATGAGCGAGAAAAATTTGTAATCCCAGCACCCCGGGTGGTGCGCCCTCCAGGTGTATATCAGCCCCCATTGTTGCTGCCAATTTCTGCGTGCGTCTGCCATTCTACGTATGGGTGAATCTGGTAGGGGCGGGTGGGATCGGACCAATATCACGTCCTCAATGCAGTTAAAGACCCCCCCCCAGTAACACCGTGCCCGTAAGTGCTGCAGCTAGCGTCCTGGAAAGATGTGCCAGGAACAGAATTTGATCTGTTTGGCCCATAAATGCTACCTATCGTTACATCTTTCCCATCTAATGTGCCCAACAGTACCACATATTTCCCTTCGAGGTCTAATATTTGCCTAGTGCATTGGAACGGTACTCCTGCTCCTATCCACACCAGACTCCCCTAGCGAATGCCGAATAGTTTGTGTAATATACTTTCCCCTCGCCATCTACGTTGTAGCGCCGCCCCTACTTTCGCAGTAATATGTGTCTCCTGCAGCACTGCTATTTAAGCCCCTCTCCACACTAAGTATGCATGTATCTTGTGGCACTTTACCATAGAGTGCATCCCTCGCACATTCCCCGATATGCATTTAAGGTTTATGGAGGCTTCCATTGAATTGGGCTTCTCCGCTCCCGGCGTTCTACCCCACCCCTGACACGCCAGGACCCAAAACATAACTTCCCAACCCAACAAACCCCCCAACTCCCCCTCCCCAGGACCGGTAAATGTAGTCCAGATCCCATCCAAACAAGAATAAGTGAAGGTACAGTTCCTTGCAACTTCGGGGTTGTACCACATACCAGTCGGAATCAGGAACTCCGCTCATCAGAGCTCCCCCTCTTGGATATCTGAATCTTCGGCCCCAGCCTGTTCTCCGACCAGCATCTGTCCTCCTGAGTGACCCACCCCTTCCCTCCCTCAGTTTTTGCCTTCAATATGCTATGTTCCAATAGGGTCCATGGTTTCCTGCGTCCTTCTTCTTCTTTAGATGATTTCATCCACCGATTTGGGCGTCGGCTTCCGAGTCTTCGGCTGCACTTGTAGTTTGCGAGGCATCTGAGCGTTCCGTCTCACGTCCGCTGCCATTCGATCTAGATTTCCGTGGGGCTATCAGAGAGTGCCCTTTCAGTGGACATGAGACTCTCTTTTGATCGGCGGAGGTCATCCTTCTGCAGATTTAAGTCCGTACCGATAGAATCTATTTTTGTTTCCAGGGCCTCTCGAGAGGCCGTGATGGCCTGCATGTTGTCTGTTAGGGTAGGCCGCGTGCGTGGTGGAAGTGTCTTTCCCCTGGTCCAGCCCATCCTCATCATCATCAGTCTGGGCGCTGCTGCCCCCCATAGCGGGGGTGCCATGCCCTCTGCGTTTTGGCACCTTCCCCATGTATCCAGCCGGCCTCTCACCTCTTGGAGCTGGGTCTCCACCAGGAAATTCAAAGCTCCTCACGGTTCCCCGCACGTGTTGCCGCTCCAGAGGCAGGTTCCCAGGGCCTCTCTCTGGCTGCCCGTGTCCGCCCCCCCCCGGTCGTTCAATGCAGGCTCCGTTCGCCTCCGGCCTGGTTTTCTGGGCCTCAGTATCTCCTTTCAACGTTGGGGGTTTCCCCCCAGATCGCTCCACCACGCTCTCCCTCCAGTAATGGAGCCTACTTGTTTTCGGATTTCTCTGGTTCCTGCTGAGCACGACGCCGCGTGCCCCCCGCGGGGCCACTAGAGCCAGCCTGTCTGACCCCTGCTCTCTGGCTTATTTCTAGGGCTGGGCTGACGCAGTAAGCCCCAGGTCCCTCCAGGCTTCGCACTCCGGCACTGTCCTTTAGTTGCGTTGCGATCGGAAATACAGTTCCGTGGGAGCTCTTTTCTTGGGGTTTCCGTCTCCTCTCAGGCGCTTTTCCCTAGTTGTTCCCTTCCGCGGCTTCTCCTTTGTTACTCATCTCCCTCCTGGGTCCACCACGCATGGCAGCACTCCTCACTACGCTGTGCCTGGTATCCGCATTCCAGTTCCTCTATCCCACCTCCTCCTCAGGCCCCTGTTGTCGCACCAATCCTCTCTGTGTTAGCGGGCCAGAGCACCCGCCTGCAGCGTCTCTCCCCACGGTGCTCCCTCAATTCAGTAGCGCTTCCTCAATCCTTTCAGGGCCTCCCCACTCTTCTCCACGGGGGTGGGGGGGGGTCCCAGGACTCTTTTGGGTCTCCCCCTTGGTACTTTAGCTCCGCCAGGCACCTCTCTTGGCCTACCTTCTTTCGCAGCGGCGGGCCGCCATCTTGAATGCTCAGTGGCCTGCCGGGCCTATCCCGCCTCTCTTCCGCTTCTGGTTGGGTCTGCCAATTCCGTCAGCTCCCTGGCCGGTCTGACTTCTCTCCCTGTGGTAGAGTCGTGACCAGCGTTTCGCCAACTCCTGCGGCGCCTCACCTCGCACGCTGTTCTCGGGTGGCGCCTCCCCCGTCAGGAATCGACCTCCCTATCTGCCACTCCTCACCTAACGCCCAGCTTCCCTGGATTCAGCCTTCTCCTAGGCTGGTCGGGGTTTGCTCGCCGCAGGGCCGCCGGTGGCTCCTCGCTTCAGTGACCGCTATACCTGGCGGCCGCCATTTTGTCTTTCACCTCTCAGGGTCTATATCTGCTCGCCGCGGTCCTCTCTCGGCTCAAGGTGCATCAAAAGCAGCAGAGAGCTGCTCAGGAGCAGTTCCCCACCACTCCGGCCAATTTTGCTGCAGGCTGGGGCTCAGGATCATTTCAGCTGGGGGATTTTCCGGGCAGAGCTCCGTAGCCCGCTTCCTCCTACATCGGCGGTTGGCCACGCCCCCGAGAGTAAGCACTTTGATGCTGCAAGTAAAAGGGTCGCTACAGGACCCGCCAACCACTTATGAACCGCAAATTCAGTGGGTGTACATCTCAGGACTACTTGAAACAAGAGGCAAGACAATGCAACATCTCGCCGAACAATATAGAAAGAGAGGAGAAGAGTTAGTAGCTGAAGGAAAACAGATGAATAAATTAGTGAATTGCGGGACTTGTGGAGTGCACGGCTGCTCACAGGAGTGTCCCGGCCCTAGAGAACAAGCAAGAGCAGAAGAAAGAGGGAATAATCAAAGAGTAAAAAGCCAAGTCTTCAGCTGTTTTTTAAAAGACCGTTCACTCGCTCCTAACCGTAGGTCGGCCGGCAAGCTATTCTAAGCTTTCGGGTCCAAGAGGGCAAAGGATCTGCCGCCTGTATTTGCTCGCCTAACGCTGGGGGACCTTAGCAAGATTACCAGAAGTTGACTGGAGAGTTCTAAGGGGAGAATAAAATTGAACCCTATTGGACAAGTACTCTGACCCAGACTGATGGAGAGCTCTGTGCATCAGTGTCAAGGTTTTAAACAGGATCCTTTTCCTAACAGGTAACCAGTGTAAATTGATCGGATGGGTCATCATCGACGCACGTTTGGGAAGATGGAGTACCAGACGGGCCACTGCATTCTGGACCATCTGCAATTTCTGCACCAGATATTGAGGAAGGCCTGCATACAGAGCATTGATCTCCAATGCAACCATCAGGTGTGCACTGGATAGTGCAGACACCACAGCAAGACACATTAACAGCTCTGTATTGATTTGTAGGCTTGCATGGCTGTGCATATCTGGCTTTAAGCAAACACAAGGAGATGATGGACGGAGTGCTGAAACTTTTCAAACACTCACCCCCAGTCACAGATCTGGGTTGAATCCATCATCATTCTTTAGCTCACTTTGCCACCCCAGTTCAGACACAGCTAAATGCATATCAGTCTTGACCCTGTGCCTCATGGGAACAGTCCAGCCCGAACTGCCAAGCCATGTCTTCCCTGGACCGGAAACAAGCATCCTGGGACCGGTTTCGGGCTAAGAGCCCTCATCAGCCAGGCTAGCTTGAATCCAGTGAGCAACTGGGGTGGCAAAGTGAGCTAAAGAATGATGATGGATTCAACCCAGATCTGTGACTGGGGGTGAGTGTCTGAAAAGTTTCAGCGCTCCGTCAATCATCTCCTTGTGTTTGCTTTGTTCGCCCTAAGTTGGCAGGGTATGCCCAGACGTGGGTCCCTTGCTCACTTTGCCACTGGATTTAAGCTAGCCTGGCTGATGAGGGCTCTTAGCCCGAAACCAGTCCCAGGATGCTTGTTTCCGGTCCAGTGAAGACATGACTTGGCAGCTTAGGCTGGACTGTTCCCATGAGGCACAGGGTCAAGACTGATTTGCATAAAGCTGTGTCTGAACTGGGGTGGCAAAGTGAGCTAAAGAATGATGATGGATTCATCCCAGATCTGTGACTGGGGGTGAGTGTCTGAAAAGTTTCAGCGCTCCGTCCATCATCTCCTTGTGTTTGCCATATCGGGCTTTAAGCCAGAAGTGCAAAAGCACATTATCAACATTCCTTTCGATGGAGAACATCTCTTTAGGCTAGAGGTGGACACTGTTGGCAGCTGGCTCTGTATATACTATACCAAAGTAAAGTATAGTATACACAGAGTCCAGTGGATCCCCAGTGGCTTTACAGAGGCTAAAGTAGATAATACCTTACTCTCTTTTGTGGTAGTGTGGTTGAGCAGTTAGGCTTATCAGAGATCTGTGTTAAACATTTGTTGTATACACTCAGACAAGAAATGATTACACACACTCAAAGACTGAATCCAAGACCAATTGCTTTGTAGAAAAATATTACTTTGTTACTTTTATTTTAGAACCAAGAGTAACTCAGTTGCAGGTAAGGGCCAGTTTAAAATAACAATACTTTTCAGGTACAGTTTGTATGCGTTTGCAAAAGCAATAAGAATACTTTGCAGTGATACTGAAAATACTTTATGGTGTCAATCAACAGTAGCAGTAACTTAGCAATGTAAAAGATAAACGCTTAGTCTAAATATCATGTAGTGCAATGCAATCCTATGGAAGGAAAATATTTATGCAAATTTACATGTAAGCACTCGAATTACGCATCCAGTCTTCGGGGTTCTTGACCAACACTGGGCAAGGGTCAGATCAAGGTAGGTACTGCACCGCCAGTGGCACTGGGGCGGCTGGTTGCAGAGGTCACTGAGCCCAATGTTCGTCAATGGAGACTGAGGGCACCCACAGAGGTGCTGATTGCAAGTGGGTACCCACAGTTTCAGGGCACCAGCCCCGGGAATTTAGGCAAACACAGGGGGGGGACACAAGGCAGCACCAAACATACACCACTAGCGGCATAGGGGCAGCCGGGTGCAGAGTGCAAATCAGCTTGGGGCGCCCAATGCAAGTGAATCGGGAATCTCTGTCGCTCAAAGAGGCTGTAGGCTCGGACCAGGAGGCTGGCGTCAGTGGATGCCTGGGCACTGTCGGTGGGGCTTCCCAAAGTCGGGGGCTGAGGATGCAGTGGTGCCTTTGGATGTCAGAACTTCTTTACTGGAGCCAGACGCTGTCAGGGGGACCCTTCGAGATGAGGCTGCAGGCGTCTTCGTGGAGTCCAGGAGAGGTCAGCCACAGATGGTTTTGAGGTCAGGATCGCTGGTGAGACTTCAGTGGGCAGGTGGGCCACTCAGACTCGGGCCGTGGGCGTCGGGTGCAGAGTAGGCAGGGGTCGCGTTTACAGCTGGATCCGGAGTCCTTGGAGTGGGCTTCTTGTGGACAGTGCCGTGGCCTCTAAAGATGGGGGTTTTTATTGAAGTGCAGGCAGTCTTTCTTGGGTTTCTGGAAGTCGCTGGCTGCAGGACAGACGTTGTCGTCTTTGCAGAGTCTTTAAGCGGGAGACAGGTCGGTAGGGCTGGGGCCAAATCAGTAGTCGTCTTCAGGCTTGGCTGCACAGCGTCTTCGTCCTTCTTCTTAGGTCGCAGGAATCTAGTGTTCTGGTTCAGGGACGCCCCTAAATACGTTTTAGGGGAGTAACATACATGGGCCAATGGGCCCTTTACTTTGGGGTGGCTACACCCCCTAAATGCCAACCTCCAGTGGAAGGGGGGCAGTTCCCTAAACCATATTGACTATCTTTCCCCATCTTCAAGATGGTGGAAAGTGAATTTTGTGCTTCACCTCGCTTCCTCCACCAGAGGGGTGAGTTTGGCAGAGGAGGGTACACCTCATGCTATTGTGGATTTCCCACCTTTCTTCCCTCCAAAAGGGGCAGGGATAGGAGGGGGGGGTGGCTTTTCCTGCTTTAGGAGAGTCTGGGGGAGGTGAAAAAGGACGCTGAGCCCTTTAAAGTTCACCACCTCCGATTACTCATCCTGGCTGGTAGGGGGTGTGAAGCCCTCCGCCAAGCACAGGCTTTGTTCTGGGCGCTGAGAGTACTGGCTCTCACCTCATGTGCCCAGAACAGCGTCTCAGAGCAGCAGGCTGGCTCAGACGAGTCAACAAACACACCAGAGCGGTTGTTTTTTCAGGAGACCCCTCTAAGGGGCGGGGCCCCTTGAGTGCATTTTTTAACGAATATAACCCCGGCATCAGGGTGGGTTTATTATTAGGAGTAGTTTGATATCAAACGCTCTTAGATTCAGTAAAGCGATCATGGTGCTGTGAAACTCGAATTTGGGTAGTTTACAGCCCATGGACTCTATATGGCTTCACTGTCACGATATTAAGAATAGACTTAATATTGCAGGGTCATCTCATGCAGATATGTCCTCACCATAGATATATTGCACCCTGTCTTAGGGCTGAGAGGCCTTCCAGAGGGGTGACTTAGATATACCTTGGCAGTGCTGTTTTGGCATGGCCCACAGAGCTGTGTGCCATGGCGACCTTTCGTCTTTCTCTGGACCAAGGCACCCAGGTTGCAGTGGCAGTTTGCATGACCTTGGTGAGAAGTTCCCAGGGGGGCACAACTTGTGCTGCAGTCCTTGGGTACCATCTTGAGTACCAATACCCTAGGTACCAGGCGGATCATTTACTAGGGACTTACAGAGATATCTGAAGTTGGTACAATTGTGAATTCGTTTTGGGGAAAGAACACAGGCACTGGGAACCTGGTTAGCAGGAACCCAATGCACATTCATTCAAAGTTGCATCAGTCGGGTCAAAAGTGTGGGGGGGAGGGTACAACAGACACGCAATTAGAAAAAATAAAAAAGACACCGCGAAATCAATGGGGGCTTTGCAATCAACAGCACAAAAGCAGCAGCAATTTCGCCACTACCAAGGAAGAGGGTCCTCAAAAACTACCATCACACAGAGCCCCACCTACCAATGCCAAGAGCAACATAACCACCACCAACAAACAGGACAAGGGTATTATAGAGGTGGCTGAAAATCCAGTGTAAAGGGTAGAAGCACACCCTGAAAGCAGGGCCAGACTGGCCATAGCTGGCATCGGGCGTTTACCCGGAGGCTGGAAGGGTGGTGCCGGTTTTCCAGTGGTGGGGGCCGGTTTTGTTACTGGAGACTGGTTTTGCAGCAATGCTGCAATATCGGACCCCAGTAACAAAAGCGGCAGTGCTTCACGCTTGCCTCCCGGGGGGCTTGTCTGACACAATTGCCAGGGCTGCTTTGGGCTCCCAGTCCAGCCAGAAAGGGAGCCTCTACCACCAAACAGTGACTGCCCAGCACTTCCGCCGATCACAAATCACCTGTCAGGGGAAGGCTACAACAGTTCCATCAGTTGTGGCCAGAAATAACATCCAATCAATGGGTGTTAGATATCATCAGTCAGGGATATTGCCTGGAGCTCAAACAACAACCATCAAATATCCAATGTAGGAAGCTGGCTTTTTATCTAGAATACCGAAATGAGGTATACTATGTGGAAAGTCCAGATGACCCTTATTGGCTGACAGGGCTTAAATTAATAATCATAAATGCTCTCTCTTATGGTACTGTGGGTGAGCAGTTTAGGCTTTTCAGAGGGTAGTGTTATTGTATTTGTTGAACAAACAGTCAATAAATGAGACACACACTCAAAAAGAAACTGTGAACCAATTTAAATAAATAAGTATTTCTATATTTATTTTAACACCAAGAACTTCGTAATTGGGTAAGTACTTTTCATAATAGCAAAATGTAAAAATGTCAATCAAATGCGTTTTTATTCGGTAATGCTTTTGTAAGGAGTAAAAAGACATATACTGCACATGGGTATTTGCAAATTATTCTCAGGGGTCCCCTTTAGGACTTCAGGTGCCAGGGGGCCAAGGTCCAAAGTGCCACCAGCAGTTCAAGTTTACCTACCCTGGAGGTTCTCGATGGGTTGGTAGTCTTGCATGCTACACCGTTGGACGAGGGCGAACACCTAGAAGCAGGCTGCAGAGGGGGACTTGGGGACAAACCCGGGAGCTCCCAATGAGGGGCTCGGTTCGTGGGGGTCCTGGGAGCAGGGGAGCACCGTTGGTTGACGTGGACCCGGGCCAGGGAGCTCGGGTGCAGAGGGTTTTGGTCCGGTGGTGCCCGTGCATGGAAGACACCCACAGATCTCAGTTAGACCTGCAAAGGGGGACAAAGCAGGACAGCTGGGCCACTCTTGGTGCTGGCCTCTGCGGTACTGACTTCCCTCGTTGGCTACTAGGTCTTTGTGACATTGGAGTCCGGATTGGACTCAAACAAGCTTTGGTTGCTGCAAGGGGTCCGGTACCCCGGGTATTGGTGCAGGGCGACTCCGGCTGGTCCTGACGTCTAATCACTTGGTGGAGAGACGAGTGTGACCTCTAGGAGCATGGTGACCTCTTCCTGGGCGGCTGCTGCATTGGTGGACCTGGTAAACAGCAGAACAGAGAACCGGATGTGACAGTTGGTGCCTGCAGGCTGTAGGGAAGTGGCTCCTCCACTTTAAGGGAGATGCTGACGGTTTGGTGAAGTGCTGGAGGCCCTCCAAGGCTTTTGGAGGATGCCCAGCTGCAGGACGAGATGGTTTGTCGAAATTGTCGGGACAGGAGGAGGCAGGCAGGGTTTGGCGCCAAAGTCCACCAGCAGTCTGCAGTTCTTGCTTCTTTGGCTCGTCTTTGTCCTCTTCTTTCTTCAGTCAGACGAATCTGAGTTCTTGGTGTCAGGGTGCCACCTTTATACTCAATTTATGGGCGTTAAGGGGAATGGAGGGTAGTAGTCAATTGGCTGCTTACCCTCAGGGTCACAACACCCCGCATATGACCACATCCTTTGGGGAGTGGGCATAACCCTGTCCCAGAATTCCTATCTCCACCAAAATCAAAATGTTGCAACCCTTCTTTCGTGGGGTACATGAGGCAGCCCACATTAGGATTGTGTGACTGGCCTGGTAGTGCACCATGCCTCCTAGCATAGCTAATTTCCTTCCTGTCCTGGTGGCAAATGGGCCTCCGGGCAGGGGGTGGCTTCTTCCAGGTCTGGGGGAAGCTGGGATCGCAGGTCAAAGGTGGCAGGGGCTTTGAAGTCCCTTGCCTTGGGTTGCAGATTCACTAGCCATCCTGCTGGAGAAGGTATGAACACCTTCCGCCGGAGCAGGCATTGTTTCTGGTCTAAGAGAGCACATGGTCTCACCTGCAGGGGGTCAGAAACATGTCTGTGGTGGCAGGCTGAACAATACCAGACAGCCAGCACACTAAGAGGTGGGTAGGTTTTCAGGGGGCACCTCTAAGTGCATACCTTAATAAATCCACTACTGGCATCAGTGTGGATTTATTAAGACAAAGTGTTTGATACCAAACCCTATAGGTTTCAGTGAAGCCCTCATGCAACTGGGGCACTCGTAATGATCAGTGCCCAGTACATATATGTAAGTTGGCTTACCTGTTCACTTGTACTGTCTAGCAATTGAACTAGCCACACCGAGCTGTGGAGCTACATTAAAAACAAAATGTCCCAAGATAGTCCATGAATCAATGCAATAGACGAGGCACAGTGGACGCAGCATTTAAACAAACTATATGTAGCCAAAACAACCAGCGTTCCTTTCAACAGTAATTTTAGTAGAGAGTCCGAGGTTTTTAATGAAGATCTAATTTTTACAGCAAAATCAATTTCAAATACTTTGTCAAAAATCAGAACGATGGGGGCTCCAGGTCCAAACGCCATCCCAGCTCAAGTTTTTAAAGACGATGTATGTCTATGGTCCTCCATACTTCTCCCACTATATCACACATGCTCAGTAACTGGGCAGGTTCCAGAAAGTTGGAGAGGTTCCATACTGCATCCAATATTTAAGAAGGGTGACAGACTAGATCCAGGCAACTACCGTCTAATTGCGCTTCTCGATATTGAAGCCAAGGGATACACCTCCATTCTCCTAAAAGAACTGGAGTCTTCGGTGGAAGAAAACGAATTGATTCAGTTCTGTCAAACCGGCTTTAGGGCTAACTCATCAACCACTGACAATATTGTGGCTTTATCCTTATTAATCCAACAAACCCTAAGCCAGAACTCGCATCCCTTATATGCATTCTTTATTGATTATTCATCCACCTTCGACTCAGTGGACAGGAACATACTGTGGTGGAAACTGCAGAATTGGGGCATCCTGAATAATCTACTGCGGGCAATCATATCTTTATATACTTCTACTTGGGCGAAGGTCAAGCTATTTCAAACAGTCACATCAGGGAAAATTCAGACAGATAGTGGATTAAAGCAAGGGTGCGTTCTGGCCCCTCTTTCATTTAACCTCTATACTGCAGACATGTTTTCGGCCTTAAAACACGCAAATCTGATCCCACCAAAAACTGGGGCACTTAAGGTCACAGAAGATATTTATTTTATTAGACCGTTCCAAAATGGGGATTCAAATGGCCCTGAACGCCCTTCATGACTATAACAAAGTATATAATATTACTGTCAATGAGACAAAGACAAAAGTCATAGTGTTTAGACGCACAACCTTGAAAACAAACTGCGTCTGGGCCCCTTAAAAGTGTGAAGGGCAACCTCTTATAATTACCTGGGTGTGTGGCTGACAGCAAATGGAGGAATCAAAACCCACCAGGGCCATCTGAAAACCAATGCTGCATTGATCACCATGAGACTAAGCCAGCTCAACACAATTTTAGAAAGCCCTCCTACAACTCCAATTCATCTGGTTCTTCAGGCCTCCTTTTCACTTGCACTCACAAACAGGATACGCCTGAAGTTGCAATTTATTGAGTGTTTTAGTGAGGTTACCGGGAAAGGCTTCCTGCCCGTAACTGAGTGCAAGTGAAAAGGAGGCCTGAAAGAACCAAAGCCTGGACCATCAGTCTCCTAGCAGTGAAAGGAAGCAGAGGTAGAATTTTATGAAGCATTCTAAGTATGCCATAGCAAGTGGCTGCCAACTTCACCGCTTGATGGTCAAATTTGAAGGATTTATCTAGCCACATACCCAGACTTTTGATCATCGGCTTAGGGGCAGAGCTGAGGCAACTTGGCCACTCCAGTCCCCGCTCTGGGGTAAGGGTATTGCCCAGGAGCATCAACTCTGTTTTGTCTCCATTAAGCTTGAGAAAGGAGTATTCCATTCATTTTGCCACTTTTCCTAAACATAAATCAAGAGAGGAGAAAGTGTTCTGAGAGTGATTCAAAGAGAGAACTAGTTGAGTGTCATCCGCATATGTGACTATATTGATCCCGTAAGGTAGAACAATATCTGCAAGAGGCCTCATATATACATTGAAAAATGTAGGGCTCAATGACGAACCCTGCAGCACTCCACATCTAAGGGGCATGCTGTCTGAGATGTTAGCTCCTTCAAAAACCTGAAAGGTTCTACCTTCTAGGAAGGACTATATCCAGGTGATGGTGCTTCCCGTAATTCCGACATTCCTGAGTCTGTTTATAAGAATGTTGTAATTTACTGTGTCAAATGCGGAACTCCGATCAAGAAGGATAATAGCAACTGATCCTCCTTGATCGAGGAGTCTCTTGGAATCCTCGACCACAGTGAGAAGAACGGTTTCCGTACCGTGTAGAGGTTGGAATCCCGTTTGGGTGGAATGAAGTAGATGAAAACAAGTTACTTACCTGTAACTTCAGTTATCCAGTATTGGTATCTTTCATAGATTCACATGCCTGAATCATTCCCCGTCGTCTAGATGGGAGCCCCACGGTAAAATACAAAAGTAGTGCCATAGAGAGTAAATAGGCCTACAGGGCCCCAGGCCCAACATTAGTAGCCTATCTGCGTCCTTATATGAAAAGGACCAAAGAACGAATTCCAACCAATCAGCCACCAGCACCCTCTAGAACACTCCCAGTAGAGGCAAGTTCTCCTCAGATTTTCTGAGCACAAGTGAGAAGACATAACTCACAGAGAACTAGCCCACGGGGAGGAGGGTGGGTGCATGTGAATCTATGAAAGATACCAATACTGGATAACTGAAGTTACAGGTAAGTAACTTGTTTTCTTATCCAGTATTGGGGTATCTTTCATAGATTCACATGCCTGAATCAGAGTAGCAAGCAGTACTATTAGTGTACTGTCGTTTGTGGATGGTGGGAGACATGTAGTTATAAACTCCCAGTATGTTTTAGAGGCTGTAAACATAGGTATGACCCATAATCATCCTATAAAATGTTTAATAGATGTAGATAAACACTCAACATTTGTATTAAGAATTTAAATACATATTTATATATATATCAATTAATGTCAGATGATTAAAGAGAGGAAAAAATTAATAGTATCTTAACCGTCAATGAACATATAATGAGAAGAAAGTCTGACCTTATTGAAACAGGTGACGTAATACAGCTTGACCAACCGCTGCATCTTCCTTCTGTGCAGATTGGAGGCAGTAATGCTTTGTAAACGTGTGGACATTCTTCCATGTCGCAGCACAGCATATTTTCTCCAATGGAACACCAGCAAATAGCGCAGTGGATGCCGCAACAGTTCTGGTAGAATGCGCCTTTGCTTTCACTGATAAGGGTTTATTAGCCTTCTCATGACAGAAACCTATGGCAGATGCCACCCATCTGGCTATTGTGGCTTTAGTCACTGCATTTCCCAATGTTCCTTGGCCATAAGCAACTAACAGTTGATTTGACTTTCTAATAGGTTTTGTTTTCTGAAGGTAAAATTTTAAGCATCTTTTCACATCCAAAGAATGCAAGGCCCTCTCAGCAGGGCTTGTTGGATTCGCAAAGAAAGTTTGTAGTAACACAGGCTCATTCAAATGAAATTGCGTTGGTACTTTTGGAATGAATCTTGGATTGGTTCGAAGGGATACGTAATTTTGCGTAAAATGCAAGAAAGGCTCCTTGATAGTAAAAGCTTGGATCTCGCTGACTCTCCTTGCTGAGGTCAGAGCAAGTAAAAGGGCCACCTTCCAAGTAAGAAATTTAAGCTCTGACTTATGAATTGGTTCGAAAGGACTTCTCATTAACTGAGCAAGGACCACATTGAGTTCCCACTCTGGTGGAGGTGCGTGAACTGGAGGAAAGGTACGAAAAAGCCCCTTTAAAAACTGCTTGATGAGAGAAGAGGAGCATAACGATGGAGTGTGTGGGGACCTTCTGTACTTGGAGATCGCCGCCAAATGAACTTTAACCGATGAAAAGGCCAGGCCAGACTTGGCTAATGAGAGTAAATAAGGTAAGATTTGCTCAGCCGGTGCCTGCAACGGATGAATTTCATTGACTTCGCACCAACAGCAGAACCTTTTCCACTTGAGACGGTAAGTCTTAAGAGTGCTTGTTGCACGAGAATTAGTCAAAATGTCACGACAGTCCTGTGATATTGTAAGATCTTTGAATTCTGGGAAATCAGGAGCCATGCGTGCAAATGCAGGGATTTGGGATCTGGATGAATTACCTGGCCCTTGTTCTGTGATAACATTGTCGATATTGGGAGAAGTCGAATTGGATCTTCCTTCGATAATAGGAGGAGCTCCTGGAACCAGTATTGTCTGGGCCAGCGAGGTGCGATCAGGATTAGGTGGCAGCCCTCCAACTTCATCTTGCTGATGACCTTGGGAAGTAATGGAATGGGGGGAGAAGCGTAAGCATAGATCCCGGACCATCTCATCGAAAGGGCATTTCCCCTTGACTCCGGTTGAGGGAACCTGCTGGCGTAAAACCGGCATTTCTTGTTTTCTCGTGTTGCAAATAAGTCCAGAGTTGGTTTGCCCCATAACTGAAATATTCTGTCCGCTTGAGATTGCTCCAACTCCCACTCGTGGCAGCCCGATTGAGATCTGCTCAGCGTGTCTGCCAGGGTATTGTGAAGGCCTTTGACATGTTCTGCCCTGAGAGATATTCCGTGCAATGTTGTCCATTCCCACAACTCTTGTGCTTTTTGGGACAGAGACACAGACTTTGTTCCTCCTTGTTTGTTTACATAGTACATACTGGTGGTGTTGTCTGTTCGAACTAGAACTGAGGAACCTGCAATCCTTGGAAGGAAGGCTTGCAGAGACAGGAAAATGGCTTGCAATTCCAAGACGTTGATATGCTGCAACTTCTGTATCTGAGACCATCTCCCTTTGATCTGTAAATCTTGTAGATGGCCACCCCATCCGTCCATGGATGCATCTGTTGTTAAATCAAAATCCGGGATGTTTTGCAAAAATGAAAGGCCTTGAGCCAGATTGCTCTTCTGAGACCACCATTTTAGAGTGTTCACCATTCGTGGCGTGATCCGTATAACATCCTCGAATGAGCCCAATGCCTGTTGCCATTGCTTTTGCAATTCCTCCTGTAGAGGTCTCATTTTTAGTCGAGCTAAAGGAATTAAATTGATCGCTGAGGAACACATTCCCAGGAGAGATTTGAATACTCGAACTGAAAGTGACTTTCTTCTTGCGACCTTGAAAGCTAACTCTTGAAGGCGCATCTGACGTTCCTGAGACAAGAATGCCTTGCATTGGTCGGTGTCCAAGACAGCTCCTAGAAACAAAATATTCTGAGCTGGAAGTAGTTGCGATTTGTCTTTGTTTAGTGTGAGTCCCAGAGAAGCGAACAGCTGGAGACAACCTGACGTGGCAACATTGGCCTCCTGTAACGATTGAGCCTTGATCAACCAATCGTCGAGGTATGGAAAAACTTGAATCCCTCGAGATCGTAGCTCCGATGCAACTGGTGCTAAACATTTGGTGAATATTCTCGGTGCTGACTTTAGGCCAAAAGGGAGCACCTTGAACTGGTAGTGGATGCCAGCCACTGTGAACCGTAGATATTTCCGATGTCTTGGATGGATGGGAATATGGAAATATGCGTCTTCCATGTCTAAAGAAGTCATGTAATCCCCTTCGTTGAGGCATCCTAGAATATCTGCAAGGGTAACCATCCGGAACGTTTGTTTCTTGAGGAACTTGTTGAGCTTGCGAAGGTCCAGAATTGGATGCCATTCGCCCGATTTCTTTCTGATCAAGAAAAAACGAGAGTAGAAACCTTTCCCTTTCTGTTCCGATGGTACCTCTTCTATAGCCTCCTTGAGGAGCATGATCAAGACCTCCTTGCGGAGTAAGTGAAGACGAGGGGGAGGGGGACCCCTGGGCGGAGTGACAGGTGGTTTTTCGATGAATTCCAATGTATGACCTTTGGCGATTAGATCCAGCACCCAGCGGTCTGATGTTATCCTGTGCCACTGTTGTGCGTACAGAGACATTTTCGCACCCACGGGTAAGGGGGGGTATTGGCTGGCATCCTGGTAGGCTCATTGCTTTCTGGTTGAATCTCTGCCTTGTTGTTGCGAGCGTTTGCGGCCGCCTTGCCGAGAGAAACCAGCTGTAGAGGATTGTCGATATGAGTTCTGACCATAGGGTTGGCGATAGTGTGACTGGTATTGTCTGTATTGTTGATTTGATTGGTATCCTCCTCGGTAAGAGGAGAAACCTCTGCCTCTGGCACCTCTAAAGGGAGCACGTCTGTACTGCAGCGCTCCCAGGGATTTAGCTGTGTCCGTATCATTCTTGATCGCTAATAAGGCGTGATCTATGTGTTTCCCAAATAACGAGTCGCTGTCAAAAGCCATATCCAGGATCTTCGTCTGGACTTCTGGTCTAAAGGTAGTGGCCTTTGAGCCACCCTTGCCGTCTTAGAACCGCTGCCCCAGCCAATTGCCTGAAGCTTGTGTTGGCAATGTCCAGAGCACAGTCGATTGTCTCGGAGGCAGCTCTTTCGCCCTCTAGCAAAGTTTTCCTAACTTCTCCTCTCTGGTCTTCCGGAATAAGATCTATAAATGCCGCCATATCTGACCACATTTGACGGTCATATCTGCCTACTATTGCCAAGGCATTGGCCGCTCGAACCGTCGCTGCAGCCATAGAAGAGAACTTCTTTCCCATCAAATCCATCCGACGACCCTCTTTGTCAGGAGGAGTGGTTATTGGCGTTGTGGGATTCTTTGACTGCCTTTGCGCGGCTTGAGAAATGACGGAGTCCGGCCTTGGATGGCCTATCAGACAAGATGGGCTGTCTTCTGGGGCACAGTATTTTTCTCTATTCGAGGCAGTACAGCCGGAATAGAAGCAGGAGTCTTCATGATTTTTAAACCATCCTGCCAAATGTAGTCAATGATGGGAATAGACCGGACAATCCGTTTGGTATCCTCTTTAAAATCATGCAGAAAGCAATCTGACTGCTTAACTGTAATGGGCAACTGGAATCTTGTTGCTGCCCGCTGCATTAAATTATGGAATCCTCCAATATCCTCCGGTGGAGAATCCGATGGCAAATGAGGAGGCGGAGATGGCGCTGGTATTATGTAATCATCCCAGGGATCCGGGTCTGTATTATCCGGTAACTCACCCTCTTCTACCTCTCCCTCCGATGATGTATCCTCTTGCTGATTCGGAGGAGGTGAAACCGGTACTTGTACAGGTGTACTGGGTACAGTTGGTACAGAAGGTGGAACCACTACCTGCTGTGGTATCTCAGCCGGAGGTTGCTGAGGAGGAAACCTTTGGCGATAATCGGCCAACATAGCCTGCAAATCCTGCACAAGCTGGGGAGGAAAGTGCGCCATTTCCTGATGACGATGTTCTTGCCTTTGTTGAAACTGGTACGTGTGACGTGGAGGCAAATATTGGTCGTGATAATATTGACCTTCCAAGTATTCTTCCTCGTCATCCTGGCATTTAATATTAAGCTCAGACATACTATGAGCGTCTCCATAAGGATCATCATCCTCCTCATCCTCATAGTCATTTTCTTCTGTAAAGCGCTCCAAAAGATGTGATGGCATCAGAGGGCTCATTTCAGTATAGTCCGTGGAAGCTTGCCTTTGGAAAGCCTTAAGGTGTGATCCTCTAGTTGACAGAGGCGTCGACGACATAGCTGGCACCACTGACAAATTCCTAGTTGACGGCGTTGCTGTCAATGTAATTCCTGTCGTCGACGATGAAATGGTCGTCGACGGTGGTCTCGTCGACGAGTTCGTCGTCGACGATGGTATCGCAGACGGGCTCGTCGTCGTCGACGGGCTCGTCGTCGACGGTGGTGTCGTCGACGGTAGTCTCGTCGACGGGCTCGTCGTTGACGGTGTAGTCGTTGATGGCTTGGTCGTCGACGGTCCAGTCGACAACGTCGTTGTCGACGATGGTTTTAGCTTTGACTTTTTCAGCGTCGTCGACGGCCGTCGTCGTCAACTTCTTTGAGAAAATGATTTTTGTAGTAAAAATTGGTGAAGCAATGGCAGTAGTCATTATCGTCGCCGTAGATGATGGGGCAGACGATGTGACAGAAATAGTTGACGATGCAGAGACAGACACAGTTGACACTGGATCTTTACGCTTTGTACTCACTGTGCGCTCAGACTGTGAGGCAGGCTGTGGAGATGATGATGGTTCAGAAGAGGGCTTCAAACTCGTTTCTTTTTGAACAGGCTTGTCATGGGAAGTTTTGGCATGTTTTCTTCCCTCACCTGAGGAACGCTCCTGCGACCTAGCCCTTTTGCTTGAAGTAGAAGCTCTGTCTTCCTCTTCATTTTCTTTGGAAGATTTAAGCCACAGCAATAATCTTGCCTCCCTGTCCCTAAGAGTCTTACTAGGGAAGGTACGGCAAATTTTACAGTCTTTTGCCTCATGCTTTGGGTAGAGGCAATAAAGACAATCTTTATGTAAATCATCCACATGGACCCTCTTCTTTGAGCAGGTCCCGCAGGGACGGAACAGGCCTTTCTTGTCAGACATGACTAAAAGGACAGCTGAAGAGAAAAAACTGAGTAGCACTCAGGGAGACTCCCTTCCACACGACGTGCGGTGAAAATCTGAGGAGAACTTGCCTCTACTGGGAGTGTTCTAGAGGGTGCTGGTGGCTGATTGGTTGGAATTCGTTCTTTGGTCCTTTTCATATAAGGACGCAGATAGGCTACTAATGTTGGGCCTGGGGCCCTGTAGACCTATTTACTCTCTATGGCACTACTTTTGAATGTTACCGTGGGGCTCCCATCTCGACGACGGGGAATGATTCAGGCATGTGAATCTATGAAAGATACCCCAATACTGGATAATGTGATTTTCTAAGAATTCTGATAACGTCAATTTAACATGTTTCTCTAGGGTTTTACTTATCCCAGGAAGAAGGTAAATGGGACGGTAGTTGCCTAGAGTCTCAGGATCTAGATTGGGTTACTTTAATAGAGCTTTCACCATGGCATGCTTCCATGGTGAAGGAACTTGGAGGGTCGAGTAGGATTGGGAGCACTACTTCAGCAGCCTTAATTAGTAAGCGAGGAGGTGCCGGATCAGATGGGGAACCTGATTTTATTTTGGATAAAATTTCTGAGAGCTTATCCAAGCTTATAGTGGGGAATTCCTCCAGCGAATACTCAGCATAAGGAGGAGTATAGTCATTGGAAGAATGGATGCAGGAGGGAGAGGAGTGAGAAAATGTATTTATGAAAAAAAACGGCAAGATCATTACAGCGTGATGTCGCATCTGAAGATGTATCAGGAGACTGGGGCTCAAGTAAACGTTTTTGCAATTTGAAAGATTTCCTGAGGAGAGTTAGCTGCAAGATTAATTTTTTCTTCAAAATAAAGTGCATGTGCTTTTTTTATTTCAGCCTGATAACGTTTTATAGTATCTCTATATTCCTTGAATCATCATAATCTCGTCTCCATTTCCTTTCAGCTCTTTTACAGTTTTGTTTGAGCTCCCGAAGCTTAGAGGAGTTCCAAGGTGTAGTTTTGTCTATGGCTCTCTTATTACCCATTTTCTTAGGAATGACTTGTTCCAAGGAGGACTCAATCCAAAATTTTTATTTTTCATAGCCTAGGATAGGTTTAGTGTCTTTGAGAGCTAGGGTCCATTGTTCCAGCAGTAGTTTAGACTAAATACGTTTTAAACTACTAGTAGTTCTGGGATGAGAGGGTTGTGTCTCCCTATCCCAGATAATTGGGATCAAATGATGATCAGACCAGGGCACTGGAATAGGGTCTAAAACTCTTAATTTTTTATCATTAGAGAAAATAGGATCAAGTATATGCCCTTTACAATGTGTGGGGCCATTTACTTTTTTGTAGTAGCTGAATGGCTGATAAGTCTTGAAGAAGCTCAGAAGCTAGAGAGTTCGATAAATCATCGAGATGTAAATTAAAATCCCCTAATAAAGAGAAGTTAGAGGAGGTGCTGGCCAGATTAGCGGCCATTTCAGGAAGAGATCTAAAATTGCCCGTAGGTTCCTGGTGGTCTATATATTAAAATCCCTGAGAAGGTGCAAATAGGAGAAAAAGTGATTGCAAAGGTGAGACTCTCACAATCTGGAATTAAATCAGGTTTAATAAGGCATTTAAAGGTGTCTTTAAAAATAATGGCAATACCTCTACCGTTCCTAATTCTGCTATCTTTTCGCTCAATACAATAACCAGGGGGGAGAGTCTGTACAAGGTTAGGGCCGGACCAGTGCTTAATTTGAGGCACGTGATTTTCCTCAGAATCAAAGGATGTTGAGCCAAGCAGAGACTCGAACCCGGTTCCCCTGCTCCGAAATCAGCATTTCTAGCCATTAGAGCAAGTACTCTCCAGAATAATAAGTGCCGGGGCTCTAGTCAGGAGGCAGTTTGCACCAGCACATTTCTCCTGTTAGCGCTGCCTCCTGAGGAGGGCCCCGGCACTTTTTATTTGACAAATTAACCACTGGGCCGGACTCCTTATGTAGCCATGTGTCCGTTAAAAATATGGCGTCCGGTTGCTCCTCCTCTATAAGAATGAAAAGTTTATAGGAGTGTTTTGATAATTACCTGCAGTTAATTAAAAACATTTTATAAGAACAAGAAGTCTTGGATTTAGATCGAGTCTTTGGGCCAGGGCAGGGATTGAAGGAGCAGTGCATACAAGAAAAATCACCATTCATTAAGCAGATAGAATGTGAGCATTGTTCGTTGCATGGTCTCCAAAGTGCTAGGAGTTGGGTAGAAGAGTACGTAGTTTTACTTACCTGGGGAGAACCAGGGTTCCTGGCCCCGGATGGACGCGCGCAGATGGTCTTGCCTTTGATGCGCCTTCGGTAGTATTACTTAAAGACACTGACAAGTGATTACCGCTTCCACAAAAAACACCAAATCGGTTAATTTTAATGTTTTATATGGCAGTTCTTTAGAATGCGTTTGGACAGATCTTTTTTTAAAGTTTTTAATACTCTCACTCTCAGTACATGATTAGACTTTATGGTATTTAGTCTATATGCACTGTTTGCACACCTAAGCTATTTTGCATAGTAATGAGATGGTTTTCAGCCATTGTTTTTTGATTTCTAAATTTTTATGGCACTTATTTAAAATTGGCCTCCACCTGCGTATATCACAGAGCCTGCCTATGCTCGTGTTTAGGATCATATGCACAGCACGTACAGTTTTGTGCAGCTAAGCTGTTTTGCACAACAATGAGCTGGTTTTTAGCCGTAGGTTATGTTTGATTGTCAAATTTGTTATGGCACTTACTTAAATTTAGTCTTCATATGCGCCATATTCCTGAGATTGTTTATGCCTGTGATAAGAACTTTAATAGAATTTGTTCCTTGATAAAACTTGAATTTTAGCAATTTGCATATATATTGTAATGATTTTAATTAATTATGCAATAAAGGAATATTGACTGACTAGAAAGCACAGGGGCATATCTGCTCATGCCGATGTGTCCTCACATGTAATATAATGCACCCTGCCTTAGGGATTTAAGGTCTGCTGTAGGTGTGACTTGCATATATTGCATGAAGTGTCTGTGGTCGTGGCACACAGGGTGTTTGCCATGTTGTGTTTTCACTTTTGTCAGCACCATTTATTGCAGCCTGCAATGGCAGCCTGCATGAGTTTGGTGGTGGGTCCCTTAGGGTGGCACATTACAGGCTGCAGCCCTTAGGTACCTTCTTTAGTACCCATGCCCTAGGTAGCAGGGGTACCATTTACTAGGGACTTTAAGAACTGGTAAAGGTCTTGCCAATTGGGAAACAATTGCACAGTTACCTTGTTTTAGGAAAAGAACACTGGCGCTGGTAAGCGGGAACTCGGTGCACCTCAGTCAAAATTGCATCAAATACCAGGCAAAGTGGGGTGACCATGTCAAAAAAAGAAAAGCGTCGCTTTCCTACAGATATGCCCCCACACCCCTGCACCCAAAATAGAATGAGACTAACCTTTGCCAAGAGCCTTCATCTTCTAAGTGGAAAAACCTGGAAAGGCCATCTGCATTGGCATGGTCAGTCCCAGGTCTGTGCTCCACTTTAAAGTCCATTCCCTGTAGGGAGATGGACCACCTCAACAGTTTAAGGTTCTCACCTTCCATTTACATCAGCCATCTGAGATGCCTGTGGTCAGTTTGTACAAGGAAGTAAGTACCCAACAGGTATGGTCTCATCTTCAGGGACCAAACCACAGCAAAGGCTTCCCTCCCAATGACACTCCCACACTGTTCTCTGTGGAGCCCCCTCCTGCTAATGAAAGCTACAGGCTGGTCCTGGCCATCAACGTTGGTCTGGGATAGGACCGCTCCTATCCCATGTTCAAAGGCATCTGTCTGCACTGTGAACTGCTTAGAACAATCTGGAGCTTTTAGAATGGGTACTGATCACATTGCTTCATTCCGAGTGTCAAAAGCCTTTTATCTGATAGAGACATCTACCTGCAGATTCCTTACCTTTGAATTTCCCAGGCGGCAGACTGGATCTGGAAGGTTTTTCTTCGAGCAATACCCTTGCAAGCCAGTAAATGGCGATGGTCAGCTCCACGCACCAACTCGGCGCACTGATGTCAGTTCTTTTCTTTCCACGCCAGTTAGCCCACATCCGTGAAGAGAGCTACCCTCGGTCACTTTTGACAGGCTTTTTTTGACTTTTTGTTGTCTATTTTTTGGTGTGTAGAATGTCCAAAATGTTTTCCGGAGCCATGTTGTGCCTGTCACCGCGCCATTTCGGTAACGGATCCACACCTGGTGTGCCTATGGTGTCTGGAGCACGACCATGATTCCAAGTCGTGCTCCAACTGCCGGGCCATGGCTCCAAAAGCTTTGAGGGAATGATCCCTAAAGCTACTTGCGGCCTGGCGCACGGCACAGCGTCATTCGCCCCGGAGGTCTCGTTCTCGGTCCTGGTTGAGGGGAGGGTCCGGGCACCGCTCTGGGAGCCCTAAATCTTCGTCCTCCCACTCGAAGTCTTCGAGTCGGTTAGATAAGCAGCACAAAAAGCAAAAGAAGTTGAAGCGTGCTTCGACTTCTCCCCATCGGGCGGCTGACGCGATGGAGGAGTCTCAGCGATCTAGGCCTCGTTTGGCTGAACCTGCGCCTGGGTCCGCTCCATGCTTCCCCGCCTTTCCGGGAGCCGGAGCGACCCCGCCTGACTCAAAGAATTTTGTGACGCCAGGTGCCTCATATTTGGGCGGCCTGACACTGCTGGCACGCCTTTGGGCCCTGCAGGTTCAGAAGGGGCTCCATCGGGTTCTGTGCCGGCGGCTCCGGCCCCGGTGCGGATGACCCCCCATGGATCTGGTAATGAATCCTGACCAACGTCAGTTGTGCCACTATGACTATCCCCGAGACTCCACCTGTGGTGCCAGTCCCATTCTTATCCCCGATGACCCGGATCAGCGTCTACCGACGCAGAAGATTGGGAGGGGTCGCTGGACCCTTTACAAGACCAGCCTGAACACGAAATGTACTAATATGAGGAATTGGGTGAGGCCAGTGGACTGGATACCTGTCCAGATCCTGGCCTGCTTTCTCCTCCTACAGTAGCTGCGAAGCAGGGAGCTTCATATGCTTTGGTGGCGAGAATGGCAGCAGAGGTCCTGGCTCTTCAGCTCCCTTTGGTGGAAGTCAAGACGACCATCTTGATGGAGGTCTTGCAGCCGGGTGTCTCCTCCTCGGAATCCTTCCTGCCATTCAATGAGGCCTTGACTGATGTCCTTCTGGGAACCTGGTCCAAGCCCAGCACAGGAGCTCCTGTTAATAGGACTATCGGCCTCCCCCATCGCCCTGCCCTGGGCAACCCAAATTTCCTCACCAACCACCCCTAGCCGTGAGAGCTTGGTGGTCCAAGCCTCTACCTCACAAGGCGCATTCCCTTGCGCAACCCCGGAAAGGGAATCCAAGAGGCTGGATAGTTGGGGTAAGAAAATATTTTCTTCCGCCAGCCTTGCATTGTGGGAAGTAAACTCTGCATGCCTATTGGGACGTTATTCCAACTCCCTGTGGGAAACGGTTTCGCAAGTGCTGCCACAGGTCCTGGAGGAGGCCCGGGCCGTCCTCTCCCAAGTAGTATCAGACAGGAGAGATGCAGGAAAGTTTGCCATTCGTTGTGAGCTTAACACAACCGACTTGCTGGGCAGAGCAATGTCATGGACGGTGGCTGTTCAACACCATGCCTGGCTGAGAACTTTTGGCTTTTCTGGGGCTGTCCTGGCTTCCCTCATGGACATGCCCTTTGATAGCACCTGTATGTTCAGAGATAAAGCAGATATGGCCCTACAACGCTTTAAGGACTCACGGGCTACAGCCAAGACCTTGGGCCTCTCAGTGGCCACATGTCCCCATCTGCTTTTTGCCTCTTTCATGGCTACAGAAGGGGATTTCAGCCGTGCCAGCCATACCCTAGCCACAAGGCTGCGCAGGTTCATCAACCTCTGTGCGGCCGTGGCTCATTCTGACCCCGTGGGTTGGGCTGCCAGAGGTCGGGTCAGTCCACAGCCCCCCTGCCCCCTCAGCCTCCAAACCCTCCTAGTCCAACCCTTCAAGATCATTGGCGGCCAGTTGGCGGCAGGATCAGCCATCACTTCCTCCACTGGCAGAACATCACATTGGACAGGTGGGCTCTTCAGATTGTCCGAAGGGGCTACTCCCTCCCCTTCGAGACTACTCCTCTCTCCATGGCTTGAACTTACGACCGGCTGATGGAGGATCACCTGACTTTGCTTCAGGAGGAAGTCATGACTCTCTTGGCCAAGGGAGCCATAGAGAGGGTTCCGGCGTCAGAAGTAGGCTGTGGTTGTTATTCCTGCTACTTTCTGGTCCCAAAAAAGGATAAGGGCCTTCGTCCTATCCTGGATCTCCGAACCCTCAACTACTTCCTCAAAAAGGAAAAGTTCAAGATGCTCACTCTGGGTCAGGTAATGTCTGCCTAGACCCAGGAGACTGGGTGGTAGCGTTGGACTAGTAGGATTCTTAGTTTCACATTCCCGTCCTGCATGCCCAGCGCCGCTATCTGCGGTTTACCGTAGTCCACAAGTACTTTCAGTTCACTGTGCTCTCTTTTAGCCTTACCAGCGCTCCTCGGGTGTTCACCAAGGTGATGGCGGTGGTCGCAGCCTGTCTGTACAGATCATGGGTGCCAGTCTTCCCCTATCTCAACGACTGTTGAAGGTGAGCTCGCCCCAGGCTGTCATCTCCCACCTCCAGACTACGGCAAACCTTCTGCATTCGCTGGGGTTCACTATCAACGTGCCGAAGTCACACCTGACTCCCTCTTAGACACTCCCTTTCATCTGAGTTGTTCTGGACACTGTGCAGTTTTGGGCTTATCCTCCCGAATGGTGAGTCCAATATATTCAGGCTATGATGCCGATGTTTCAGCCTCTATCCTGGATTTCGGTGAGAATGACTCTGAGGCTGCTGGGCCTCATGGCCTTCTGCATCCTGCTTGTGACTCATGCCAGATGACACATGCGGGCTCTGCAGTTGGATTTGAAGTTCCAGTGGGCGCAGAATCAGGGGATTCTCTCCGACATGGTTCAGATCTCGGGGGGAGCTGCACAGGACCTGCAGTGGTGATTGACCAACCGCGATTGGGTCAGAGGCTGGCCCCTCTCCCTTCCCCTACCAGGTCACACAGTAGTGACAGATGCGTCACTCCTGGGATGGGGCAGCTATCTGGGAGAGTTGGAGATCAGACAACTCCGGTCTCCGGTGGAATCCGGACTCCACATCAACTTGCTGGCGCTCCGAGCGATTTGTTTGGCATTGAAAACCTTTCTTCTGTTCACGGACAACATTACCGCTATGTGGTACTGCAACAAACAAAGCGGGATGGGGTCGTGGACCCTTAGTCAAGAGGCCCTGTGTCTCTGGACATGGCTGGAACAGCAGGGCATATCCCTGGTGGTTCAACACCTGGCAGGTTCTCTGAACGCCAGGGCGGACTAACTAAGCCATTGATGCCTAGCGGATCACAATGGCGTCTCCATCCAAAGGTGGCGCAAAGTCTCAGCATTGTGGAGAGCCTTGGTTAGATCTGTTTGCCTGCTCCGAGAACACGCAATGTCAGCAGTTTTGCGTACTGGAGTTTCCAAGGCGGCTCTCCCTCGGAGACACTTTTAGTCTCGAGTGGAGCTCAGGCCTACTTTACCCCTTTCCGTCCATACCACTCCTGCCCAGAGTGCTCTAGAACATAAGGAGCAACTGGGCCCAAGTCATTTGTGTGGCTCTGGACTGGGCACAAAGAGTCTACAATTGAGCATTGATCCTCCAATCAGGCCACTCCTTCTGGAGGACCTTCTATCGCAGCAACAAGGGAGGGTCCGCCGCCCGAACCTGTAAATTCCACGCCTTCTTGTATGGAGATTGAACAGCAGAAGTTGATAGCATACGACCATTCTCCCGAAGTTTGCAATGTTATTTTGGCGGCCAGACGGCCCTCCACCAAGACAGTGTACACACATTTGTCAATTATTGTACAGAAAGATCTATTGAGCCTCTTTCTGTTTCCCTCTCTCGGGTCTTTTTCTTTTTTCTGACACTTGCTCAGCAGGGCTCTGCTCTGGGCACTCTCAGAGGGTACCTCTCTGCACTGTCTGCCTTTTTGAG
Source organism: Calotriton arnoldi (assembly GCA_963921515.1). Classification (NCBI taxonomy): domain Eukaryota; kingdom Metazoa; phylum Chordata; class Amphibia; order Caudata; family Salamandridae; genus Calotriton; species Calotriton arnoldi. The sequence continues at coordinate 627,138 of CAWUFW010004741.1, read as the reverse complement.
GCTACCAGACCAACCCTTTATATTTAAATCCCCTATTGTAAATAGAGTTCTCAAGGGGCTTGTACATATGTTTCCACCTGCCCCTTTCATCATGCCTCAGTGGGACCTAATTTGGTTCTCACCTTCCTAGAGTGTGCTCCGTTCGAACCCTTGCACAACTGCCCCCTCCAGCTGCTTACCATCAAAACAGCCTTTTTAGTGGCAATAACATCTTCCAGGAGGGTGAGCGAATTGCAGGATCTGTCATCTAAGCCTCCTTACCTGACCATCTTTCCTGAGAAGTAGGTGCTTCGCGTTGCCGAAAGTGGTTACACCATTCCACGTTGGACAATATGTCACCCTGCCCACTTTCTACGCTCCTATGCATCCCTCTAAAGAAGATGAGCGACTCCGACGTCTGCACCCAAAAAGGGCATTGTCGTTCTACCTTGACCGCACAAAAGAGTTCCGTATGGATAGGCAACTCTTCGTGGGGTAAAGAGAGTGATAGAAGGGTCATCTAGTGCAGAAAATGCTGATCTCTTGATGGTTCATTCTTTGCATCAAAATCTGCTACTCTTGGAGCAAAAAACATCCTCCTGAAGGCTTAAGGGCTCATTCTACTAGAGCTTAGGCTGCTAACACAGCGTTGCAACTTGGTGTCCCAGTCCTCGACATTTGTCAGGCAGCAAAATGGGCGTCTCTGCACACGTTCACTAAGCACTACTGCCTGGATGGTCAAGTCTGCAGGGGCGTCCTTTTTGGCCACTCTGTCCTGCAGGACTTCCTGGTCTAACTTGTCTACAGTCCCTCCTCCGGGGATGGTATTGCTTGGGTATCTAATCAAAGGTAAGGAGTCTGCGCCTAGATGACTCTATCAGATGGACAAGTTACCTACCTTTGGTAAGGTCTTATCAGGTAGAGACATGATGTAGCTGCAGATTCCTTACTGACCCACCCATCCTCCCTGCACTGCGGACAGATTCTTAGGGTCAGGGCTGTTCCCTTTCAGGGCACTAGTTGTTCAGAAATACATTAATGTCAGTGCACTTCATGGCTCCGCGCTCCTGGTGTCGAAAGTCGTGAAAAGTAACTGACGTCAGCGTGCCGAAGCGGCGCCTATGTAGGTGACGCGGATGTCATAACGGGGGAGACGATGCCAATAACGTCACATGGAGGCGACCGATGCCGATACCGGCGCGCAAGCGTATTGCTCACAGAAAAATCTTCCTGATTAAGTCTGACGCCTGGGAAATTCAAAGGTAAGGAATCTGCGGCTAGATCATGTCTGTACCAGATAAGGTGTTACAGAAGGAGGTATTTACACCTCCTCCAGCAGGATGGCTAGTAAATCAACATACCAAGTCCAGAGGCTTCAATGCCTCTGCCACCTTTGATATGCGACCCCGGCATCCCTTATACCTTGGAGATGCCACCCCCTGTCTTGAGGCCCATATGGCACCAGGACAGCCAGGAAATTAGTTATGCGAGGAGGCGTGGAGCACACCCAGGTCAGACACACCCCTAAGGTGAGGTGCCTGATGTGCCCCATTCTAGGAAAATTCCTCCATCTTGGTGATGGCAGAATTAGGAACACTGACAGGGTTATACCCACTTCCCACAGGAAGTGGTCATATAGGAGGCGTATTGACCCCAAGGGTAAGTAGCCCATGTGATACTAATCTACACTCCCCTAACGCCCATAAATTGAGTATTTTGGTGGTTTTCTGACACCAGCACTTCAGATCCACCTGACTAAAGAAGAAGAGACACCGAATAGTCAATCAACGCAAAATCTGAAGACTGGAGTGGGCTCTTGGGGCCAAATCCTGCCTGCCTGCTCCAGACTCAACAATTGCAAAGACCTAACTCGTCCTGCAGCTGTGCATCCTCCAAAAGCCTCGAAGGGATGCCTGTACTTCCAAAACCAGCCAGCATCTCCCTTGGAATGGAGGAGCCACTTCCCTGCATCCTGCAGTCACCAGCTGCGATGTCCAGTTCCAAGAAGCTGATGGCCACCGGGTCCACCGACGCAGTAGCCGCCCAGGAGGAGGTCAGCATGCTCAAAGAGGTCAGATCCATATCCGTACCAAGTTTGGAGATGCCTTGACCACCTGAGACGCATAAGTGCCAGTCGAACAAAACCCACTGTTCCCGAACTTTCCAACCCTTGTCCACATACTACGACTGCACCCCCTTGCTCCCAGGACCCTCACGAACTGAGCTGCCGGACTTGTCCCCAAGTCAGCCTTTGCAGCCTATTTCTAGGTAGCCTTCCTCTTTGCCTATGGTGTAGCACACAAGGCTGCCAACCAGTCCAGCACCCCTGCACCTGGACACACCAGGGCAGGTAAAACTGAACCTCTAGTTGAATTGGGGACCTTGGCCCCTTAATATCCCACAACCCAAAGGGAACCCTCTAAATCTATTGCCCATACCTGTATGCAGTAAATTTTCTTCTCTCCATAGGAAAGCATTACCGCTTAAATACGCACTGCTTGCTAAAATTTCTAAGAACTGTAAAAGTGATAATTTGAAAAGTACTTACCCAATTTTTAAGTTATTAATTTTTTAAATATATATACACATACATTTTATTTTTTCTAAATTGGTGTGGATCTCCTTCTAGAGTGTGTGAATCATTTATTGACTCTGTGTATGCAACAAATAACTAACACTCCCCTCTGATAAGCCTAGGGCTGCTCGACCACACTACCACAAATGGAGAACCTTGGGATTGTTAAAGTAAGCCCCTGATCCACTTATAAGGGATACCTGGACTCTACACAGCATACCTCTTTTGGTGTACTATATAAAGAGCCAGCTTCCTTCTGTGCGTAGATCATTGGTGTTCTAGGCTGTACAGTGATCAAAAAGTGATATTCGTTCTCCTTAATAGATTTCAAATGTAGCCAAATGTTGTCAGTAACCTTTGACTTTTTGGATCTTTTGTATCGGGTTACCAGGTGAGTTTTTTTTTATCCGATAGAGACTTCTAGCCACAGATTCTATGCCTTAGAATTATCCCCAGGTGTGAGATATCCGGAAAGTTTTTTCCTACATTGTAATCCTGTTCAAAAGTAGGTGGAGTTAATTGGCTCTGCGTTGTCGACAGCGTCATCTGCACCGGAAATGACATGCGCTGTGCTTAAATAGGCAGCACCCCAGCATGCTGATGCCAGTTCTTTTCTTTCCACGCGAGTCAGCGCAGATCCGGAGAAGAGCTACCCCCAGTCACTTTTTGACTGACCTTTTTTTAAAAAACCTTTTGTCCAACATTTTTGAGACATTGTCTCCTGGTGTGGCAGGGATGTCCATGAGGAAGTTCGGTTTTAAGCACTGTGGCGCCTGTCACCGGCAAATGTTGGTGATGGACCCACCCCTTATTTGCCTCTGGTGCCTCGAGCGCGATCACAACACAAAGACCTGCGTTGATTGTTGCGCCATGCATTCTGATTGCCGTGAGGGAGCGCTCTCCCAAGCTTCTTGCCGCTCGACTTGCGACGCCCAGACGGTCTCGATCCTGTTTGAGAGAAAGGTCCCGGGATCAGTTGCAGAGCCATTCCAAACACTCGTTGTTGCACTGAAAGTCGTCTGGGCAAGTCTCTCAAGCGCAAAAAGAACAGGAAGAGGTCTTCAACGTTGCCCCACCTATAAAAGTCATCTCACCAGACAAGGTAGTGTTGGAATTTGAGGCTTTTCTCAGCGCTGAAGCCTGCGCCTGGGCAGTCTCTGCGCCTCCCCAAATTTCCAGGAGCTGGAGTGACCCGTGCCCAATTACGAGAATTTCATGAGGCCATATTTGGGTAGCACGTCCCCTCTGGAGCATCTACGGACCCTGCAGGTTTGGTAGTGACCCCGACTGGTCTTCCTCCTGCGGTTTCAACCCCAGTGCCAATCAGACCCCTTGTATCCATGAGCGGATTAGGGCTGGTGCCAGTTGAGCTACCTCGACCAGTGCCGGCCCCATTGCTGATGTCTCCCCCATTCTCATCCCAGACTGACATGGAGCCGGGTGGGCAGTGTCTAGCACCAACCACGGCTATGCTTAGAGCCATTCCATCCAGGCCGGAGTCTATGCCCTATTTCTATGGGCTAGGACTTGGGGTTGACTGGGAGGGGCCACTGGACATTGATGAATACCAGCCCCTAATTGTCACCGAGGACACCTGGTGTGAGGATTTGGCGGATGCCAGTGGACTGGACACCTCTCCAGATACAGGCTCGGTCTCTCCTCCTATTGTGGCTTTGGAGGAGGGAGCCTCACTTGCTATGGTGGTGAGGAGGAAGACCGAGGTCCTGTACCTTAAGCTGCCCTCCTTGATAAATGTCTTCACAAAGGTGCTTCAGCCGTGAGTAACCCCTTCCAAACAAATTCTCTTGTTTAATAAAAACCCTCACGGACGGCCTACTCGGGCCCTGGTCCAAGCCCTGTAGTGTAGCTCCTATTTCCCTAATAGGCTCTGCACATTGGAATAATATATCCTATAGGTTTGACATAGGACTAAGGTCAGTATGTCCCTATCGAGTATATTAAACTTAATTACTTGTGCCAGCTAGCTCAGAGGCCACTAGAAACTCCTTGACAAACAAGAAGGGAGTAGTTTCTGGCAGCCGCAAAACATGACCACTGTGTTTCCCTTTAGAATCAGAACGTGTCCCAGAGTCGTGGAAACAATAGATAACTATTTCACTCAGCTCAGTCGTGCATGCTTAGTTTTCTCCAAGTTACACAGAAAGAACAGACTGGCGTTTCAATAAAAGATTTATTGAACAGTCTTGTTTCTGGTGTAAGTAAAATGTGCTGTTACGATCACAAGACAGTATGCGAGATAAATAATGTACAGTGTGAGCAGTAGAAATAAATAATACTGCGATAGCATTATCTTTTAGTACATATGCCTTTACATAAATAACACAGACTAAAAATGCGAGTACTCATACGATGCGTTTCTAATCTAGTTCTACCCCAATGTACCTAACCTAACCTAGGTGTAGGGAGAGGTATGAAGTAGGTGAAGTATTCCTTACTATGGTATACTAAGAGCATGTTAAGCCTAGTATGCCAAGAGTCCCTCTAGGTTCTTGTCAGCTCCATACCTGAAGAATGAGAGAGGTAGGAATCTCTTTGCCAGACTCGAACTCCAACACCCCGCAAGGGAAGTCAGATCACTGGAAGCTGGAGACTCTGCGTGCAGGGATGACAGCGTCTTCTCAGTGCGTCAGGCCGGGAAACGGGCTCCTCTGAAGTCGAGGTCTCCTCTAGTTTACAAGGGCTAGGGAAGGTATATTTATACCTGAGAGGTACCTCAGAATGTTAGCATTGACGTGGATCGGACAGCGGAAGACGTCATGAATGAACCCCTAAGGAATAATGGTTCATGCATAATATATGAGTCCTTGAAGAAATCAATAGTCCTGGGCTAGGGAAACTCCCGCAGCCTAAGGGTCTGTTCTTCATGAACTCGTTGTGACGTTAGGGTGGACGGATGTCAGAAACCATGCCTGTATTTGGAGTGCATGGTTTAATGCCTAAATAAGGGCTGGGATTTTATGCCTATATAAGGGCAGGGCGAATTGTGCCTATATAAGGACATGATACTGGAAAGCCCGTTTATGGACACCCTAAGAGGAATACAACACCCACACCACTTTCGTGTGTACAATAATACTAAAATGCTAAACATTTAAAATGCTAAACATTAAATGGAGTACCGCATATTTAAAAATATTTCTTAAAAGCATTAAAAAACATAGTAAAAAATGCAAAAGGTACTGTACATTTGAAGCAAATGCTTTTCATTTCAGGCATAAAGTTCAAAAATAAATGCAATTGGAATGAAATAAGCAGTAATATTTACATGTGACAGAAAATGATCGATAAGTTGTTCAAAACTCAGTCATTTCATGTCATGAAAATTAATGAACTGTTTTAGACACACAAGATGACTAAGTGTCCGTGGAAGTACCTTGAAGTCTGTATTATAAGGCCAGTTCTACTTTAAGCAGATTGAAGTGCCATTTTCGTTCGAAAAATGGGAAAAAGTTCAATTTTGGTAGAGTTCCAAGTTTTTTTGAAAATGAAGGCCAAATTGTTACTGCATCTCTGGAACACTGTATGCTGAATCAGAGTCAGTTTACGGGTCTGGTGTAAACATGAGATCATCTATTTCTATAGACAAAACATCATCCACTGAAGTTGGTGTCAGTTGGAACACCTCGTGTAGTAGATTAATTGCACAGAGATGAGAAGCATCGCTTCCAGCATAGGTTGCCGCAGCAATGTTCGCGTCCGTTGTTACCTGTGGGCCTGTAGATCTTTCTCGTACCTCAGCAGGAGCCGGAAGCGTCTGTGAGATCTCAATGAATGCTGACATCAGTATTGGTAGCCTCTGGGTACAACACAGAGCATGGGCCGTTATCGGGACCAGCAGAGTATCGACATCCGTTGGCGTAGCTGATGGAAATGTGAGACAAGTGTCTAACACGCATTCTTCACCGCATAGCAGGCATCGTAGAACAGGTAAGATGCAATCTTGCCAGATTGGTCTGAATGACAGGAACCACGTGGTATTCAAGTCCCGTAGACGAGTCATGCCCAATAGCTGTACTATTCGCTCACGACACTTTCGTTCAAGGAGAGCTTTCTCCATTTCGCTCGGAGTGATGTCTGCGAATAGGCTGGCCATAGCGCAATAGCAGGAAGAGAAATAGAATTCCGGCAACAAGAGCTAGAATTAATGGTATGCCACCAAACACCGAATGTGCAAAGTTCGGGATGATTCCGAGTATTGCCTGGAAAGGTGCTAACAGACCGGAGCAGATGCTCTTAAATACATGTACAATTCCGGTTGTATCAGACATATTGAAGATACGTCCTATCATTTCTACGAAATGTATAGGGCAGTTTGTACGTATTAAAGTCTGTATCTCAGCCGAAGTCCTTGCTACTTGTAGATCATAGGTTTCTTTGGCCGAGGTCAAAGGCACTGTTTGCTGTAAAAGCATGGCTTTCATTCTGCTCAAAGTATCAAATCTTATAAAAGAGACGTTCAGCGAAGGCCATAGAGGCGACTCCCTGACTGTGTCTATTGGGGCAAACAATACTTGCATACAGCAAGTGACCCTGGAGTTGACCGTTACTAGATATGGGATGCCTGGCAGCATGCCGCAGCAACTCTGATCATTCAACATGAGGTAACTCCCATTAGAAAGTTGTCCAAACGTTGGATTAATCACAGCAGCTGGTGTACCCTGCTGATGGCAAGACAAATTTGCCACAGAACCATTACAAGCCCCATGTAAAGAAATGTCCTGACATATAAGCGAACCGCTCAGTGCACGTTTACAGTGTGTACCGCTCAAAAACACTTCACGATCCCCACTCCAACATCTATATGTATACGGTAAATCCCAAGATGTCTTAATGTACCCAACCTTTCATATTTGCCTGCTTGCATTTGTCTGAGGCAATACTGAAACTGAAAAGTAGTCACAGGTAATGTTATTTTGCCATGAATAAGCCATTCTGTAGCTGGTTTTTCTGCCACTGTGAATGGTAATTTTTCCAGTTTTTCAATGCTCAGCACTGTATACCTTGCTCCTCTTTGTGCCAATTCGATCTGTTTATCAGTCAGATTGTATTCTGCAAACAGAGCTGACGTGTTGATAAAACGCCATAGGCACATAGCCCGCTCGCAAAGATTGCAGCGTCCAGCTTAGTAACACAATAGAACGTAATTGAGACTGGCCTTGCTGTAACATCGCCAAATCTTGTTCTAGTATGTCGATAGCAGAGGATACAATGCCATCCAATGAATATATTCTGGAGGACAAAGTTGTTAACCCATTGTCGACCACAGAGAGTGTTTTCTCTAAATTAATACGATCAAGTTCACGTATTCGTTCTGCGGCCTCCATCTGTGATACTTTCCATGCTTCATTATAGGCAGCATAAATGCCGGCATATATGAAACGTTTTTGACGCGGTTTTCTTGGTCCAAGCAAGAATTCCCTAAGGTCTGCGTCCTTTTTAAGTAAGGTTAAGTGTTGTTTCTCATCCTGTAGTGTAGACTTATGCAGCCAATCGAGGCATAATTTTCCTACACTGTATGTTGTTACTACCCCCGGATGTTGTCTTTGGACGTATCTTGGGTCTGGCCTATGAATAGTAAAGCCCTGAGTTTTATTCAGGAATCTTTCCTGACAGTTATTCGTGTCTGTGGGCCAGATCAACCATTTTTTCCAATCAGGATTAGATCTGTTGAGTTGTAGTATATTGTCAACTGTCACCACTGCCTGTGTATCGTTATCACTTGCAGGTGCTGGTACAGAAGGTGTGTTCATCTCCTTGATCTTGGCTAATCCAAGACAAGATGTTTGTTGGATGGTTTCATTCAAAAACATTATTTGTTCAGGGATGATACAGGCTCTAAATAAAGCTTCTATCCCCTGCACTTGCCAATCTTTAGTACCCCACACAGTTTTTGTGTCTATTGTGTCTTTCCTAAAGTCGAAACCCTGTCTAGACAGTTGGGCAATAAAGGCTGCAGAGTAAATCTGTTTTGTATTAGTTAACATAATTTTCAGTCCTGTCTTGTTTACATTTTTATAGTAAAACATTTCTGGATTAGATGTATTGTATCCTGAAAAATATGGAAATTTACTAGCAAATGTTTTTGAACTACCTTTAGGTGGTGTTGGACAATGTTCCCATTGGTTAAACATAAACACATTTCTTGGATATGCAGATTTATGCAAATAATGATGACCATAGTGGTTATAACAATACAGTTGTTCATAGTCTGACGAACCCTCTAAATATTCATTTTTAGAAAATGCAGCAGATTTTTCTAGGTCATACATTGTCGTTAACAGTCTCAAAGTCCCAATCATCAGAATAGGTACTGGACGAAATTAGATCACTTAGTGAAATTTTAAACAAATGTGGAATGTTCAATTGTTCCGTCGGGCCGAAGATGTCAAAATCTGTTTTGTCCCACACTATGCCATCCTGTATAGGAACAGCTGTGATGTTCACTGATGACAAGTCTCTTGCTTCACGATGGGAAGATTTATGAGGTTTCAAAAGTACGTTCACGCCTTTTCCTTCAGTAGTCACATGGATGTATCTGCCACTTATAAGCACGCTCACAGTTGTAACCAAAGCTAGCCAGAGCAGGAAAACAAAAAGTCCAGATATAATCCAGAGTTCAATCCATGGAGAAACCAAATAAGTCTTTTTCAGAAAGTGAAGAAAGTCTTCTACTTGCTGCTTGAATTTGAATGATGCTGGCGTCGTTTCAGGTTCACTCGGATCTTCTGAGAACGTATCAAAGTTAATGAAATAGCCAGAAGCAGTTCTATCAATTATTGGAATTGCATCAGGATTCGTAGAAATCACTGGAACCAGTTCATCACTTGCTACATTGATGTAGACAGGTGTATTTGGACGAACTGTTACTTGGTGTTCAAGAGGGATGAGTTCCATAGTGTTGTTGCTTAGTCCTCCATCTGTTACAGCTGAATTCTCGATTGTTATCAGTCTTTCAGTCTGAACCTCTTGGATAGTAGCGAGAGGAGTGCGTCTGCTACTAGGTCGGAGTCCACAAGGCCTACTATTTAGTATTGGCCACATACTGTGGTTTGATCAGGTCGATGGACACAAATCTTTTCTCCTTTCTTCCAGCAAGGGGCGGCAGAAGTACTGTTCTTGTTCCTTGAACTGCTAGGACAGGTACTGGTTGTCTGTAAGAAGGTCCAAATTCCTTCTTGTCCGCAATCTTTTCTCTGACTACGTCCCCAACTTTTGGAATCCAGACAGGCCTTGCTGGGACCGCCGATTTTTCCCCAGTGGTGGTTGGCTGTAGGAATACGTTGCTTTGTTTCGTTCTTAACTCATTCAGTTCCTGTAAAACAGCCAAACGATCTTTGATATCAAACGGTTTATTTTCCACCACTGTGCCTACGTGTTCAAGGTCTGGTACCCACATTCTTGTCCCAAATAGGACCTCATACGGAGTGACCCCCCCTAGAGAACTTCTTGGCAGATTGTTCAATGAGCGTTGGACCCCATTAAGGTGTTTGACCCACCCATCACCCGAACCTAATACCCTAGCTGTTATAGACTGCTTTATGTCCCGGTTTTTCCTTTCCACAACCGAATTTCCCTCAGGATGGAATGGAGAGGAGTACCGCAATACAACGCCCAGACTGGCCATGGCTTCTTTGTAAGCCCGAGAGCTAAACGCAGGACCCTGGTCAGAATGTAGCGTGCCTATTGCATATGTGCCGATAAAGACTCGCAAATCTTTTATAACAGTTCGAGCGTCAGCCGAGCGCTGAGGCCATATCCATAGGAACCTAGAGCATGAATCCACTGCAACCATGATATATTTATAGTTACCGTCCCTTTGCAAGGGACCCCAGTGGTCCAGGTAAACACAAGCTAATGGTTTGTCTGAAATTAACAGGGGTGTCTGTGCAGGACGTTTCACTGTTGAGACTTTCATCTGTTGGCAAATATCACATTCTAAAACATAGTTTTTAAGTTTGTTTCCGAATGCCAGGCCACCAATATCTTTGCTTGAGTAAAGATACTGTCGCTGAAACACCTGCATGGGCAGAAGCTATCCCTTCGTGTGCTGCTAGGATTAGTCCTAATCTGCGTTCCTTGTTTGGAATTACCCTATCCCCCACTCCAGGGATTCGAGCAAAAGGAACGTTGTTCGCATCAATTACATAAGAGTACTTGAGTGGAAACTTTTTTGGTAACGCTGCACTGCTGCCTTTGCTTGAAGCATTGACAGCCAACATTATCTCACCGTCTATTTTTGTTTTTGAACGAGTGATCGCAGCTACGGAAGCCGTCTGCACAGCCCCCTTTGCGGCTTCATCAGCCAATGAATTCCCTGCAACGTGAACGCCATCACGTTGATGACTCAGTGTGTGGATCACGTGAGCCTATGGTAGTTCGTTTTTCAACTGAACTACTTGTTCCCAAAGCGTTTTATGCTTTATTGTGCCACCTTTCGCTTCTTTAAAACCATTTTCAAGCCAGTTTTGTATATATTCATTATACGACTGAACACAGTAAAAGGAATCGCACACTATTAGTGTGGGGAATTCTCGATCTGTACTTTCAAGTGCCAGTTTGAATGCTTGTAGTTCAGCTCGCTGAGCTGTACAATCTCCTAGAGACTGAGTTTTTGTGACTATAGGTCTGAAGATGCCATTTCGCATGCGACCTTTAACGATTGCACACGCTGCACTGTAAGCTTGCTTACTCCCTATTGCGGGTTGTGCCGATCCGTCAGTGTAAATTATGAATTCGTACTGATCGAGAGGCAGAATTTCAGTAGGCATTCTTGTTCATATTGCAGGAAAGCTTGTGTTTTTAAATCTGGATCAAAAACATATTCAACATCTGTTGCAGCAAGAGAATTAACCCATTGTATCCATCTTGGATGTAATGCTTTAGCATTTGTAAGCTTGCTTTTGTGACCGCTTCTAAAGCTGGTACCGGGGTTACGACAATAATGCGTTTCTCTTGGGCTAAGGCTCTTTCTTTTGCTACAGCGGTTTGAACTGCTGTTAGAATTTTTTCAGTTGAACTGAAGCGCATTTCCGCTTGTGTGTACAAATGAGATTTGTATGCGATTGGTATTTTCTCACCCTCATTGAAGGTTAAGTAGGTGAATTCGCATTGACCCGAAATTATTCGGATCACCAGGTTGCGTTGACTTACGCGTGTTTGTAAGTGATTTGTTGCTAACATGTTAGCCTGTAGTGAACGCAAGATTTCTGTGTGTTCCTGTGTCCAGTTTCTGATCGAAAAATCAGGTTTGATTAATGCGTAGAGAGGTTTAACCCTTTCTGCGTAATTTAGAATGCATGTTCTTCCAAAATTTAGGAAACCCAGGATGGATTGTAAGTTTTTTAGCGTTTTTGGAGGTTGGAGCAGCGCACACTTTTCTAAAAAGTTAGCTGCCAAGCTCTTGCCTTCACTTGAAAGCTCATATCCTAGAAATAGGACATTGAGATGGGCAATTCTGGACTTTTTAAAGTTGAATTTGTAGCCCTCAGAGGCGAAGCCCAGTATAATGGTGCTCACCCTGTTCAAGTGTTTGTCCAGGTCATCGTCTGTCAGATAAATGTCATCGACATAGGTCAATGCCTCATTGTCATAAATTTGTAGTAACTCCGTTACCCTCGCTGAGAATAAACCTGGGCTGCTCTTGAACCCTTGTGGGAGTCGACAAAATTGACGCTGGGTCCCCATTATGGAGAATGCTGTTAAGTACCTGCTTTCAGGTGCTATGTTTTGACAAAAGAAATCATTTGAGATGTCTAATGTTGTTTTATATTTTTTACGCACAATGTTATTCATTAATGCTGTGCTATGTGCATTTTGCACTGCAAAAGTTTTAGAACAAGTGTTTAGGTGTCTGTAGTCCAAAACTAGACGATATGTATTGTCTGGTTTGGAGACAGGAAACAAAGGATTGTTCATTGAGGAGGTGCATGTTTCAATCACCCCTTGATATTCAAGTTGATCTAAGATCTCCCTGACCTGTTTTTTAGCTTCTTGCTTTATTGGGTACTGCCGTTGTGCAGTTGGTTCATGTTTCAGATGTATTTTATGGTGAGGTGAGTCCCCATCCCATCCTACATGATTTTTATATAATGCTGGGGCCTGGGCCACTTCCCATTTCCTGGCATATGTATATTTTAGGTGAATTGGAATATGGTTGGAGAAGGCAGGCATAATAATGTCCTCGCCATGTGGGCACTCCCTGACAAATTGTGGTGGCCAGTCTTTTTCTGCTAGAAGTATGTCATAGCACTTTGATAGTCTTTCCCAAAAAAGTGCTTTCACCTGTCTAGGTTTGTCTCCCTCCATCCGGAGAGTTATTTCAAATAACTTTTGTGGAGTACTAACCCTGGTGTCTACAGTCTCTACTTTAATGTACTCATTCAAGTCCACTATCTCCAGAAGTTCCTTCAGGTTCTGGCGAGCTATTGTGACTTCTGCTGCACTGTCCAGCATTGTCTGAGCCCATTCTCCGTTCTTGAGTTGTGTTCTCAGTATTCTCGGCATGTCTGATCTTTAGACCTGCTACTTTCTTTTTGGAGAATTGAGGTTTTGCTTTAGTTTTTGGAGCGTGTTTGTCGTCTTTCGATTTCACACGTCCTTCTCTATGTTCCGATCGTCCTCTTCTTTCCGAAGTCTGTGATGAGATCTGAAAGGGACGAGAGGAACGTGTATCAGTATCTTGATACCTGTCAGGCTTTTTCAAATTATCCCTATTCCTGAGGTTATACCTCCTTTCAGAGGGCTCCTTTTGAGGAGACCTATCTCGGGATTGAGAACGTTTCTCATTTGAATTTTGTTTATTAGTCTCCCACTTCTTTTTAGAAGATGTAGGAGTTTGTTTAATAGAGTCCTTCTCAGGACTTTCAGGCTTCACTGGTCTTCCACCCAAACTATCTGTGCCTAATTCTGCATAAGATTGTTCAATTATTCTGGGTAGCTCAGTTTGATGTTCTGTAACATCAAATTCCCTTAATTTTTGGCGGATCGCCACTGCTGCTGCCTCCCCTTTAATATTAGATAATATTATTGTTGAGACCTGGTCGAAATTTTTCAGTAACTTCATACCTAAATTTAGAGCAGGCTCTGCCCCGTATTCGTTTTGAATTTGTTTCAGGACATCCGGTATTACCGCAATTGACGGAATGCCATGTGTTTTAGTATAGATGGCAGCAAAGACTGAGCCCCATGTGGTGCAGTCTTCCAGTTGTGGTGTGATCCCCATTGGTAAACTGATTGTTAGGATTCTGTGTTTCTCATACGGGCTAGTATTTGGAAATACTGCTTCGATTTGAGTAATTTTTTGAGCTATCCAGAATGGAATTTGCTCACGTTTTGTGGGCATTTTACCCATGAGCGCGTATAGAGTCTGTGGTGTAATTTGTAGTGTATTCCCCTGTTGGGGAGTTGGATTTGGAATTGTTAATGGTTGCTGGACTGTAAAAGTCTGCATGACATATTGGACCAATTGTCTGTAGATTTTTATTAACTCTGTGAGTTGAGTAAGTAAATCCTCGTCTGACATCTCTTCAATGTCAGGATGAGGTGTGTAGCCGGCTAGAATCGGCCATGTTGCTCCTGGTCTACCTAGTGGACCGAGCCTAGTAATGTTTTTGTGAAGTTTTAGGGCGCCTTTAAACCAGAGCTGATGCTCCTGGTATGTTAATGGAATTTCAATATCCTCGAAAGGAATGTATTCCTCTGGTGGATCATCTTCTTTGTAGAAGTGAAACATGTGTGTTACTGGATTGGATTCAGGAAATATTACCCATGAAAAGAATACCTCTGTCTGAAAGGATTCATGTGCCTCTATCACGAAAACTGCTCTACCTCCTCTTGGTAGGCCATGTTTTATAAGTTTTAGAGTGATGGCTCTTCTTAAGTTTGGAGTGATGTCTATAACACCCTCCTCGGTTTCATTTAAACCTGTAATGTTAAAAACTGCTGCTTGGGCTGGATCAGCCGCAGCTTCACCGTTTCCGGCTTCAGTCATTTTGTTTTTTGAAAAATGTAGAACAAGTTTCAAGGAAACAAAGATAAGGTGCACAATATTTTGGAACACTGTATCCTTATACGTTGAGCAAACCAAACAGCTAATATATAGGGTGTCTCCCTATGTAGCCATGGTGGATACTTAACCCTGCCCACTCCAGGCGTCTTTTGGAGTATATGGGTAGGGGTCTCTGAGAGAAAAAGCACGGCTGAGTTACTCAGTATCCAACGTTGAATTACCGCCTTACCAAACCGTTGGGCGCCATGTAGTGTAGCTCCTATTTCCCTAATAGGCTCTGCGCATTGGAATAATATATCCTATAGGTTTGACATAGGACTAAAGTCAGTATGTCCCTATCGAGTATATTAAACTTAATTACTTGTGCCAGCTAGCTCAGAGGCCACTAGAAACTCCTTGACAAACAAGAAGGGAGTAGTTTCTGGCAGCCGCAAAACATGACCACTTTGTTTCCCTTTAGAATCAGAACGTGTCCCAGAGTCGTGGAAACAATAGATAACTATTTCACTCAGCTCACTCAGCTCAATCGTGCATGCTTAGTTTTCTCCAAGTTACACAGAAAGAACAGTCGGGCGTTTCAATAAAAGATTTATTGAACAGTCTTGTTTCTGGTGTAAGTAAAATGTGCTGTTACGATCACAAGACAGTATGCGAGATAAATAATGTACAGTGTGAGCAGTAGAAATAAATAATACTGCGATAGCATTATCTTTTAGTACATATGCCTTTACATAAATAACACAGACTAAAAATGCGAGTACTCATACGATGCGTTTCTAATCTAGTTCTACCCCAATGTACCTAACCTAACCTAGGTGTAGGGAGAGGTATGAAGTAGGTGAAGTATTCCTTACTATGGTATACTAAGAGTATGTTAAGCCTAGTATGCCAAGAGTCCCTCTAGGTTCTTGTCAGCTCCATACCTGAAGAATGAGAGAGGTAGGAATCTCTTTGCCAGACTCGAACTCCAACACCCCGCAAGGGAAGTCAGATCACTGGAAGCTGGACTCTCTGCGTGCAGGGATGACAGCGTCTTCTCAGTGCGTCAGGCCGGGAAACGGGTTCCTCTGAAGTCGAGGTCTCCTCTAGTTTACAAGGGCTAGGGAAGGTATATTTATACCTGAGAGGTACCTCAGAATGTTAGCATTGACGTGGATCAGACAGCGGAAGACGTCATGAATGAACCCCTAAGGAATAATGGTTCATGCATAATATATGAGTCCTTAAAGAAATCAATAGTCCTGGGCTAGGGAAACTCCCGCAGCCTAAGGCTCTGTTCTTCATGAACTCGTTGTGACGTTAGGGTGGACGGATGTCAGAAACCATGCCTGTATTTGGAGTGCACGGTTTAATGCCTAAATAAGGGCTGGGATTTTATGCCTATATAAGGGCAGGACGAATTGTGCCTATATAAGGACATGATACTGGAAAGCCCGTTTATGGACACCCTAAGAGGAATACAACAGCCCTGCACAGGGGCTCCTGTGACTAGGACAATTGCCAGTTGCCATCACCCAGTCGCCCGGGACCACTACTTCGTCACCCAAAACCCCACCCCAGAGAGCTTGGTGGTCCAAGCCTCCACTTCCAGAGTAAATACTGGTGCATTCCCTACCACTCCACTGGACAGGGAATCCAAGAGGCTGGGTACCTTGGAAAAGAAGATGTTTTCTTCTACCAGACTGGCACTGCGGTCTGAGCATTGCGTTCCTTTTGGCCGATACTTCCATTCGCAGTGGGACTCAGTTGCGCAGGTGCTCCCCATGGTCTCGTAGGAGCCCCATGCCATACTCTCCCAAGCTGTTGCTGACGGGACAGATGCAGCTAAGTTTGCCATACGCTGTGTGCTGGATACAACCGATTCACTAGGCAGAGCAGTGTCGACGTCTGTGGCCCTTAGTCGCCATGCCTGGTTGAGAACCACTGGCTCTTTGTGGGATGTCCAGGCCTCGCTCATGGATATTCCCTTTGATGGCTCCCATCTCTTCAGAGACAAGGCGTACTCCGCGCTAGAGCACTTCAAGGACAGCAGTTCTGTGGCCAGGTACTTGGGACTTTCCATGGCCCCTCGCCAACCCCACTCTGCCTTTCGTTGCCATGGTACGAGCTTCCAGCTGCGTCTCTACCTACCCAGCCACCATGGCATGAAATCTTCCCAGCCCCTGAGTGGCCAAAGATGCGCCTTGGCCAGGCCTTGTGGATCAGGTAGCCAGAGGTCGGGTCAGGCTACCACCCCCCTGGCAGCCACAGCCTCCAAGCCTCTTTAGTTTGCTCTCCAACCATCATGGGCATCCATTGGGATGAGGTGTGGCGCAGCGGGAGGAGAGGTGTGGCGCAGCAGGAGGACAGGTGTGGTGCAGCTGCCAGAGCGGCTGGCTTCAAAGTGCGGGGTCTGCAGTTCAATCCCCTACGCCAGTGGCAGCTCAGCTTCGCATCATGTGACTCTGGGCAATAGCTCACTTAATCTCCCCTACGGCCCCCAGCGCCTTGAAATCCTTGAGGGGTGATATGTTTGCGCTTCACAAATACAAATTATTATTATTATTATAGCGTGAGGCAGGATACGCCAACACCTCCTCCACTGGATGTCGCAAACATCCGACCACTGGGTTCTCCAGATTGTCTGAAAAGGCTACTCCCTCCCCTTCCAGACTACCCCTCCACCCATGCCACCCACTTATGACAGGCTGACAGAGGACCATATTTCATTACTCCTCCAGGAAGCGGTGGCTCTATTGGGCAACTGAGCTGTAGAGAGGGTGCGGCATCAGAAGTAGGTTGTGGTTGCTATTCGAGCTACTTCTGGTGCCTAAAAAGGACGGAGGCCTTCATCCTATCCTATACCTGTGCCCCCTCCATTTCGTCCTGAAAGAGGGGAAATTCAGAATGCTCACGCTTTCACAAGTCCTGTCTGCCCTGGCCCCGGAAGACAGGATTGTAGCGTTGGACTTGCAGGACACATACTTCCACATCCCCGTCCTGCCTGCTCATAGACGCTAGCTACGGTTCACGGTAGGCCATGAGCACTTTCAGTTCACTGTGCTTCCCTTTGGACTTACCAGTGCCCCTTAGGTGTTCACCAAGGTGATGGCGGTGGTTGCAGCTTTTCTGTGGAGATCAGGGGTGCCATTCTTCTCCTATCTCGATGAGTGGCTGTTGAAGGCGCTCGCACCAGGCGGTTGTCTGCCACTTCCAGACTACGACGGACCTCCTGCACTAGCTGGGTTTCACTATCAACGTGCCGAAGTAACACCTGACCCCTACTCAGAATCTCCCTTTAATTGTGGCTGTCCTACACCCAGTGCTGTTTCTGGCTTATCCCCCAGAATGGGAAGTCCAGGATATTTACACTATGATACCGATAATTCAACCTCTGTCCTGGATTTCGGTGAGACCGACTCTGAGGCTGCTGGGCCTCATGGGTTCCTGCATCCCCTCATGTGACTGATGTCCACTGGCATAGGCGGGCTCTGTAGTGGGACCTGAAGTTCCAGCGGGCGCAGCATCCGGGTAATCTCTCCGACATGGTCCAGATCTTGGAGGGCACTGCAAAAGGTCTGCAGTGGTGGTACACAAACCGCGATTGGGTCTGCGGCAGACCCCTCTCCCTTCCTCAACCAGATCTGACTGTATTGGCGGATGCGTCACTCCTGTGCTGGGACGGCCAAGTGGGAGAGGTAGAGATCAGAGGCCTCTGATCTCCGGCAGAATCCCGGCTCCACATCAACCTGTTGGAAATCCGAGCGATCCAACTGTCATTGAAAGCCTTTCTACCCTTCATCAAGGGAAGGCTAGTGCAGGTGTTCACAGAAAAAAACATTGCAATGTGGTGCTACAACAAACAGGGCAGGATAGGGTTTTGCACTCTGTCTAGAGGCCCTACTGGACATGGCTGGAACTTCAGGGCATTTCCCTGGTGTTTCAACAGCTGGTGGGATCTTTGAATATCAGAGTGGACAAAGTCCGCCAAAGATGCATAGCGGATCACAAATGGCATCGCCATCCGAAAATGGTGCAAGGTCTCTTTCAGCATTGGGAAAAGCCTTGGTTAGATCTGTTCGCCACCCCACTGAGAATGCGCAATGTCAGCAGTTCTACGCACTGGAGTTTCCAAGGCAGCTCTCGCTCGAAGACGCTTTTTGTCTCGAGTAAAGCTCCGGCTTCCTGTATGCTTTTCCGCCAGTAACACTCCTGCCCAGAGTTTTCAAAAAGATCAGGAATGACCTGGACCAAGTCATTCTTGTGCCTCCAGACTGGACTCGGAAAGTCTGGTATCCTGAACTGTTGAGCATGACCATTGGTCCTCTGATCAGGCTACCCCTTCAGGAGGAGCTTGTGTTGCAGCAGCAGAGGAAGGTTCTCCTCCTGAAGCTGTCAACCCTCTTCCTTCTTGAGTGGAGATTGAGCAGCGACAGTCAACAGCTTTCAAACTTCTGCCCATAGTCTGTAATGTTATCTTGGCAGCTGTGTGTCTCTCCACCAAGTTGGTATATGCCAGTTGTTGGAGCAAGTTTGTGTCATGGTGTACAGGCAAACAGGTTGACCCTTTATCTGCACCCCTTTCCCAAGTTTTTATGTTTATCCTTACCCTGGCCCAGCAGGGTTCTGCATTGGGAATGTTGAAGGGTTATTTATCTGCCAACTCTGCCTTCCTGCGGCTGCCAGATCAGCCTTCTCTTTTCAAGTCCTCTATTGAAAATAGGTTCCTTAAAGGTTTGCAACACTTTTTTTTCCAGCTCCCTTCGTTATGTCTCAAATTGAACTTAACTTGGTGCTTACTTTTCTAATGTGTGCTCCCTTTGAGCCACTTCATACCTGCCCTCTCAGGCTTCTCATCATTAAGACAGCCTTTCTGGTGGCAGTTATATATGCCCGATGGTCTGTGAACTGCAGGCGCTGTCATTCCAGCCTCCATATGTCTGTTTCTTCCTAGAAAAGCTGGTCCTTAGGCCTCAAGCATCATTCTTACCAAAGGTCGTTACCCCATTCCACATAGGCCAGTGCATTGCTTTGCCTACCTCTTAGTCAGCCTCATCCCTCTAATGAAGAGGAGAGACTCCACTGTCTGGCCCCAAAAGCGTATTCGTTCTACCTTTACCGTACAAAACCGTTCCGGGTGGATGATCAACTCTTCGTGGGGTATGTTGGAGCCAAGAAGAGGAAGACTGTGCAGAAGTGAAGTGTCTTCTGATGGATTGTACTCTACATTAATATCTGCTACACATTGGCAAAATAGCAACCCTCAAAGGGTTTGCACGCTTATTCCACTAGAGCAAAGGCTCTGAGAAAGCACTCAGCCCTCAAGGGCTCTGAAGATAGCAAGGCTACAGCGTGCTGCTTCAGTTTTGCCCCCTCCATCCTAAGGTAGGGGCTTTCAATACTATCAGCATGCAGCCAGCCCTGAAGACCCTACAGCCTTTTCGTGGCTGAGGCAACGGCACTCACAGACAACGTAGGGAGGAAGCCGACCTATCTCAGCCCCAATACCCCTCTACCCCCAGCTGGCAAACCCTCTTTAGTGACACACACACACACACACACACACTCACTCACTCACTCACTCTCACACACTCACACTCACACTCACACTCACACTCTCACACTCACTCACACTCACTCACTCACACTCACTCACACACTCTCACTCTCTCTCACTCTCACTCTCACTCACTCACACTCTCACTCACTCACACTCTCACTCACTCACACTCTCACTCACTCACACTCTCACTCACACTCTCACTCACACTCTCACTCACTCTCACTCACACTCACTCACTCACACTCACTCACACTCACACTCACTCACACTCACACTCACTCACTCACACTCACTCACTCACTCACACTCTCACTCACTCACACTCTCACTCACACTCACACTCTCTCACTCACACTCTCTCACTCACACTCACTCACTCACACACACTCACTCACTCACACTCTCACTCACACTCTCACTCACTCACTCACACTCACTCACACTCACTCACTCACTCACTCACACTCACTCACACTCACTCACACACTCACTCACACACTCACTCACACACTCACTCACTCACACACTCACTCACACTCACTCACACTCACTCACACTCACTCACACTCACTCACACTCACTCACACTCTCACTCACTCACTCTCACTCCTGCCATCTAGTGTTGGGTCTGAATGTTTGCAAGTTGTTTTTCTTCGAAGAAGTCTTTCCAGTCACGAGGTAGGTGACTCCTCCTTTCGGTGATAGTGCGCATGGGCATCGACTCTATTGTTAGATTGTTTTTTTCCGCCATCGGGTTCGGACGTGAATTGCTGCGCTCCGGTTCAACACCGTTTCTCGGGTTCCCCTCGTTGCGCAAGACACTCGCCCTCGACGGTATTGTTTCGATCGCGTAATCCTATTCTCCGCGTATCGTATTTACTGAAAAAACCTTCTTTCAATCGGGTAGCTTGTGGAAGGCCCTCGGGCCTACCCGCGTCTGTCCGCCTCGCAGTAGATGGAACGGACTCCATTTAAATTCTGCCCTCGGTGCCACACGAAGTTTCCGCGCACCGACTCACACGAAGTGTGCAACCTGTGCTTGTCTCCGGAGCACAGCGAACAGGACTGCGACGCGTGTAAGGCTTTCCGATCGAAGAAAACTCTTCGCGACCGTCGGGCTCGACGCCGCGACATGCAGAGCCAACACACAAGTTCCATTCCGGACCTCTTCGGAGAATATTCAGAACAAGAGGCCGGAGACGCCATGGGAGCCGAAGAGGAACAAGATCCAATCTCCATCTTCGACTACGGCTCCGAGGGGGACGAAGACATCCCGCAAGGGCAGCGTACCGTGAGTACAGATCCTCCATTGCCCCAAAGTCCACCTCAGCCCAAGAGGAAGGTTCGGTCCAATCCACTCCTCCGGGCCACGGTCGGCACCGAGACCATGTTTCTGACACTCCGCCGTCCGGCTTGGCACCGAAACATACCCAAAAGCTTTCCGGCTCTGAACAGAGCCGTTCGAAAACAGGCACCGAGCCAAAAACTTCGGGATCGAAGTCAAAAACAGGCTCTACTCCACCCCCTTCGACACCGAAAACGTCTTTAGATCCAAAAACCTCCGCATCCAAAGCCCCTGCTCCGAATCCTTCGGCACCAAAACAAACGGATGTGCAGATTCCATCCAAAGAGCAACATTTCGATGCTCCACCTGCCAAAACGGATCCGAAACAGTGGGAGCTATATAGTCACCCAACAACTGGACATATTACCACAAAACTAACAAAACGCAAACCTGAGACATAAGAAGTCTACCACATTCCTTTAAAAAGGAAAAATGTTGGTACTAATCCTTCTCCTCAGTTTCAACCTTTACTAATTTCACCTGAATACTCACCACCACATACACCTGAAGATCAGGATGATGGGAATGGGGATGGGCCTGGGGATAATGAACCAATACCCGCAGACCCTTGGACAGATTACAACACCAATTCCCCCACAGGGAATGACCCTGATCTGTACCCTACCAAGCCTTCTCCACCAGACGACAGTGTAGGATACATAGAACTGTTGGGTAGAGCTGCTAACTACCATGGGGTTCAGCTGCATAAAGAATCCCTGGAAGAGGATTTCCTGTTCGACACTCTTAGTAGTACGCAAAAGTCCTTGCACACACTCCCCATGCTCAAGGGTATTATTAGACAAATGGACTATATTTTTTATGATCCCGTTAGGGCGCGTATCCTCACCCCTAGGGTAGACAAGAAATATAAGCCGGCTCCATCAGATCCAGCATACTTAAGGGGCCAGTTACCATTGGATTCATTAGTAGTTTCCAACGCACGCAAATGGGCCAATTCACAAACAACGGGAGATGCTCCACCCCCAAACAAAGAATCTAAGCTGCAAGACTCTTCGGGGAAAAGGGTAGCCTCCCAGCCTGCAAACTTTTGGCGCATCTCCTATACACAAGCACTGTTAGCTAGGTACGACAGGGCGCATTGGGATGAAATGGAGCACTTGCTCCAATTCCTACCTGATGAGCACAAGTCCAAGGCGCAAGACCTAGTGCGGGAGGGACAGCTCATTTCCAATAATTCTATCAGGTGCGCCCTAGATGCTGCAGACACTGCAGCCAGAGCTGTAAATACCAGCGTCCTTTTTAAGAAGGCATGCCTGGCTACGTATTTCAGGATTTAAACCAGAGGTTCAAACCTCTATCCTGAACACACCTTTTGACAAAGAATACCTCTTTGACCCTGTGGTAGATTCCTCACTAGAAAAAATGAAGAAGGACACAGAAGTGGCCAAATCTATGGGAGCCCTTCAATTAACTCCAGGACGTGGTTCTTTCCGGCGCTCCTTCTACCGCGGAGGGTCCAAAAATACCTTCTCAGATACAGCCACCACCACCTATAAAGGCAACAATCAACCTTCTCCCTCAAAGGGTTATTTCAGAGGGGGTTACAGAGGAAACAATGGCAAAGGTAGAGGTTCCAGTACACGCTCCTCCCCCTCCAACACCAAACCGTGACTTGCCTACACTCCCCCGACCATTTAACACCTGTCGGGGGGCGTCTTTCACATTTCCTACCCCTCTGGCAGTCCATAACTACAGACAAATGGGTACTGGAAATTATCCGTTTTGGTTATTGCCTGGAGTTCACCAACAATCCTCCAAACATTGCTACACGTTCACACAAACTGTCGCCGGATCACTTACACCTCCTCAAACAAGAGGTTTAGTCTCTCCTTTTAAAAGAAGCTATAGAGCCCGTACCACCACAATTCCACGGGTCGGGCGTATACTCTTTTTACTTTCTCATACCCAAAAAGGACGGTTCTCTCAGGCCCATCTTGGACCTCAGAGAATTAAATCTTTACATACAATCAGACCATTTTCACATGGTAACACTTCAGCAAGTGCTCCCACTCCTACAACAGGGCGACTTTCTGTCTACTCTAGACTTAAAGGACGCATACTTCCATATCCCAATACATCCTGAGCATCGCAAATGTCTCTGATTTGTGGTAGCGGGGCATCATTACCAGTTCAAAGTACTCCCGTTCGGGGTTATCACAGCTCCGAGAGTCTTTGCAAAGTGTCTGGCAGTGGTCGCTGCTCACCTAAGAAGACAGCACATTCATGTCTTCCCCTACTTGGACGACTGGCTCATCAATGCCAGTACGTATCCAAAGTGTCTCCAACACACTCGCAGGACAATAGAGTTACTGCACCAACTGGGGTTCACAGTCAATGTGTTGAAATCGCATCTTCATCCTTCCAGCACTCAAAACTATCTTCGAGCCACTTTAGATACTCAAAGGGCTTTAGCCTTCCCCAATGCAGCCAGAATTCCCAATATTCAGGCTCTAGTTCTCCTGTTTCAGCCCACTCACTACCAGCTCGAGTGTATATGCAATTGCTGTGAATGATGGCCTCTTGCATCATGATCTTTCCCAATGCCAAGATTCACATGCTTCCCCTTCAGGAAAGTTTAGCAAGTCAGCGGAACCAATCACAGGGTCTTTTAACCGATCTAGTGTTGGTAAGCGGCTGTACTCATCGCTCTCTGCAGTGGTGGAACCCACAACATTTATCAAAAGGACGGCCTTGTATAGACCTAGTTCCACAGACAATGCTAACAGCGGACGCGTCCCACACTGGTTGGGGGGCTCATCTTCAACATCACACACTACAAGGACTGTAAAGTCAACAGCAAAAAACTCTCCATATAAATCATCTAGAGCTGCCAGCGGTGTTTCTAGCACTCAAAGCATTTCAGACTCACCTGGTCGGCAAAGCTGTCTTAGTCCGTACCGACAACATGACAGCTATGTATTATATACAAAAACAGGGGGGGGGACACACTCTCCAACTGTCGCGCATGGCTCAAGATATTTGGAAGTGGGCCATTCACCACAAAATCTATCTCCTAGCAGAACACCTCCCAGGAGTAAACAATCCGATTGCCGATCTTCTCAGCAGACAGAGACAGCAAATCCACAAATGGGAACTTCACCCTCAAGTTCTCCTCCCATACTTTCAAAGTTGGGGAGTCCCTCAAATTGATCTTTTTGCCACACACCAAAATGCAAAATGCCCAAACTTCACCTCCAGGTACCCAGTCCCGCTCTCCAAAGGCAGTGCACTGTGGATGAACTGGTCAGGGATATTTGCTTACGCTTTTCCGTCTCTCCCACTCATTTCATTAGTGGTCCGGAAGCTCAGGCAAACATCCCTCACACTGATCCTAGAAGCTCCCACATGGTCCCGTCAACCTTGGTTCACAACCCTGTTGGAGCTGTCACTAGTTCCACATCAAAAACTGCACCTCACATCCAGTCTCCTCACACAGAGCCATGGAGAAATCAGACACCCAGATCCCAAACAACTGAACCTCGCAATCTGGCTCCTGAAGTCATAGAGTTTGGCTATCTAAATCTCCCACCAGACTGTATGAACATCATTAGAGAGGCCAGAAGGCCTACCACAAGAGCATGTTATGCAGCTAAATGGAAACGTTTTGTTATCTATTGCAATAATAACATCAATCCTCTTGATGCTTCAATACAAAATATAATTTATTTGTTACACTTGCAGCAGTCGGGGTTAACCTACACCTCTATCCGACTACATCTCGCTGCAATAGCTGCATACCTACAAAATAGGCAACACTTATCTCTTTTTAGAGTGCCAGTAATCAAAGCTTTCATGGAAGGACTTAAAAGAGTTATCCCACCAAGATTTCCACCTGCCCCAGTGTGGAATCTTAACATCGTCCTCACAAGACTAATGGGCCCACCTGTTGAACCCATGCATAAATGTGAACTACAGTTTCTCTCCTGGAAAACCGCATTCCTCATTGCAATCACTTCACTGAGGAGAGTGGGTGAACTACAGGCACTAACCATATAAGAACCTTTTTTCCAACTTCACAGAGACAAAGTGGTTCTTCGCACTAACCCCAAGTTTCTACCTAAGGTAGTTTCTGCCTTTCACATCAATCAGTCGGTTGAGTTACTTGTATTCTTTCCTCAACCTGATTCAGTGGCAGAACGAGCTCTACACACCGTAGATGTTCGAAGAGCCCTTTTATATTACATTGGAAGAACAAAATCATTTCTTAAAGCTAAACAACTTTTCGTTGGTTTTGCACCACCACACAAGGGCAGTCCCATATCCAAGTCAGGTATTGCCAGATGGATTGACAAATGCATTCAGACTTGTTATGCAAAAAGAACGTTAACAATACCCCTTAGAGTGCATTCCAGTCGCAAAATAGGGGCTACTATGGCTTTCTTAGGAAACATCCCCATAGTTGACATTTGTAAAGCTGCAACATGGTCTACATCACACACATTCACCAAGCACTATTGTGTAGATGTGTTAGCCAGACAACAAGCTAATGTGGGCCAGGCAGTACTTAAAACACTCTTTCAGACAACTCCAACAGCTACAGGTTAGCCACCGCTTTGGGAGAATACTGCTGTATAGTCTATGCAAATCATGTGATCTACAGCTCACATGCCTCGAACGGATAATGTTACTCACCCAGTAAGCATCTGTTCTTGGCATGTAGAGCTGTAGATTCACATGCGCCCACCCGCCTCCCCGGGTACCTGTATCTGTTGCAGTTCTCTCTTACTCTATATGCATACGCATGGACATCTCTATTCTTTACTTACTAACTCCATACTCACCCTCTGCGGGGAAACAATCGAACAATGGAGTCGATGCCCATGCGCACTATCACCGAAAGGAGGAGTCACCTACCTCGTGACTGGAAAGACTTCTTCGAAGAAAAACAACTTGCAAACATCCGGACCCAACACTAGATGGCAGGAGTATGCAAAGCATGTGAATCTACAGCTCTACATGCCAAGAACAGATGCTTACTGGGTAAGTAACATTATCCTTTCTTTCCACCCCACCGCACCTTCCAACACCCTCCGGATGGGTGACCGAGCAACTTCTGTTCATCTTACTGCAGGAAGTGCATGCCCTTCAGGCCAAATGAGTCGTAGCAATTGTACCGGCATATGAAGTGGGAAATAATACTCCTGCTACGTTCTGGTCCGAAGGATGGAGGCCTTCACCCCATACTATACATTTATCATCTCAATGGCTTTTTGCGGAGGGACTATTTGAAGATGCTCACCCTGCCCCTGATCTTCACTGCTCTCGACCCTGGAGAGTAGATGGTAGCCTTGGACCTGCAGAACGCTTATTTCCACATCCCTGTCCTGAAGGACCACAGGCGCTACCTGCGGTTCACAGTGGGGTAGGAGTATTTTCAGTGCCCCTCAGGTTTTCACAAAATAGATGGTGGTGGTTGCAGTGCACCTTCGGAGGTCAGGCGTTCCATTTTTCACCTCCTTCTGGCTACTGAAGGTGGACTCGACCCAGGCAGTCGTCACCCACCACCAGACTATGGCAAACCTCTTAACATCATTGAAGTTCACTATGAACATGCCTATGTCAGAGATGACTTTGTAGATGCTCCCCTTCGTTGGAACTATTCTGGACATGGTGCAGTTCCGTTCCTTCCCTCTGGAGCGGAGAATCCAGGACATGTTTGGACTATGATCCTGATGTTTCAGCCCCTGTCCTGGATCTCAGTGAGGATGACTTTGCGGCTTTTGTGGCTCCTGGCCCATGAACCTGCTGGTGAACCATGCCAGGTGGCATATGAGGGCTTTGTAGTGCAATCTGAAGTCCCAATGGGCACAGCATCACAGGGGATCTATCCAACTGTCAAGATTTTGGAGGCGACTACAGAAAATCTTTAGTGGTGGCAACTAGACCTCGATTGGGTCTGTGGCAGACCACTTTCCCTACCCCATCCAGGGCTA
The DNA here is from genome assembly GCA_963921515.1 of Calotriton arnoldi. Lineage (NCBI taxonomy): Eukaryota > Metazoa > Chordata > Amphibia > Caudata > Salamandridae > Calotriton > Calotriton arnoldi. The sequence continues at coordinate 599,715 of CAWUFW010004741.1, read as the reverse complement.
ACAATGGTAACCAATGCATCACTTCTGGGTTAGGGTGGCTATCTGAGAAAGGTGAATAAAGGCTCAGCTCCAAATCAGTCTCCTGGAGTTGCAGACCATTCGCTTGGCATTTAACGCTTACCTGACATCCTTTATGGGAAGGCTGCTGTAGGTGCTCATGGACAACATCACATGGTATTGCACCAAGTAGGGCGGGGTCGAGGACTCTTTGTCTGCGGGCACTATGCCTCCTGAAGTGGCAGCAACACCAGGGAATTTCCTTTATGGCACATCATCTGACAGGATCTTTGAATGCCAGGGTGATGGACTAAGCCGCCAACTCCTAGCGGATCACAAATTGCAGCTACACCGGAGGTGGCACATGGTCTTTTCTGCGAATGGGAAGAACTTTGGCTTGATCTGCTCGCCGTCTGAGTCTCGAAGACAGTCTGAGATGAACACATGAAAAGAGAACCAAGCAAAGATGTACTGAAACTGGCGAATGGGAATACAGGAAAAGCGATCCACTGTCTGATGTACCTTCATTTTTTTTTTCATTTTTTTTGTATAAATTTCTTTATTTGCATTTTTTAATCTGCAGTTATTACAGTGTGTATATAACATTCACATGGTATATGTTTTAAAGAAATACAATTGGGCTCAAACATGTAGGCTCAGTATATTTTTAACGTGAGGTATAAACAAGCTACAGATGGAAAAAGAAAATTAGGTATGTCATGTAACTGTTGGATTCTTAAGTGTTCATTTACGATAGTTACCGTAAATATGTATAAATCAGACATGGAAATTCGTACATAACACTGTTCCTCCAAATGTTGCGTCCCAATGCGTATATGATCCGGTCTGCCTTGAGCAATTAAGGGTGGTTCGTGTAATGCATAACACATATCATAATGCAAATGTAATTTAACCTGAAAATAAACATTATAAAACAAATTAACACATCAGTCTCATTTTCTTGTTGCTGTAAATAGTTGTAACAGTTTGAATGTTTTTACTACCCGATCTTGGATCCCCGCCCCACGAACATCGGATTAAAGGGAAAGTTGAATCTTATTCGTCCCGCCCCCAGATGCGTCCAATGTATTCACTCCTGGGGTGTCGGTGCATCATTGAAGTGCATGTTACCTAAGACGTAGGTAATTTTTATGGAGGAGTGTCGGCCCTTTCGCTGTCACCATTTAACGAATTATTACTATTCGAGTCCTGGTCCATTCGTTTTAGTTCAGACAGTATTGTGTCCCAGTACTGTGCGATGGGGTATTTACGTCTGCCAGCAATCTCCTCTTTATGCAAGGCCGTGCTCTCTGCCTGTGCCCATACCATCAGTGAGTTTTTCCAGCCGGGCCGTGCTCTCTGCCTGTGCCCATACCATCAGTGAGTTTTTCCAGCCGGTGAGGGCCGGGGGGTACTTGTTCTTCCAGCGTTTGGTAATTCATCTTTTGGCTACTATTAGGCCCAGATCCAGGAATCTGGAAGTGACTTTGTCTCTTGGATCTAGGGAAAAGACCCAAAATTCATTCTTCTCATGTGTGCATCTGGGGCCTTTCAGTGTATGTAGCCAATGCTGCTGTCATACCATCCCAATATAATTGTAATGAGGGGCAGTGTCACAACATGTGTAACAAAGTGGCTCCTATTTGCATGCATCTAGGACAGGCTGAGCTAGTTAATTGAAAATAGTTATTGATTTTGTCAGGGGATAAGTATGCTCTATGAATGATAAACGTCTGAATAATTCGGAATTTGGTGTTCCGTGGTATTTGCATAGGAGTAGCCAGGATCTTGTCCCATTCGCTGTCAGTCCATGGAGACCCCATTTCCCCCTCCCACCGGCTGCGGAGAGACGTCAAAGGATGTAGGGTGTGTGTAAGTAGGGCTCCCGTCAACCAATGTATTATGTGACTTCCATTGCCCATCACATGTAGATATTGAATAAGCAAATGCATTTCTGGTTCAGTATTTGTCTCCCCATTCCAATGAAAGGGATCAGATGATCGAATTGTGCAATAGAAATTGACCAGCCGGCAGGTCGCATTCGCGGGACAGAGTGTCAAAAGGTGTCAGAGTGCCATCCGTGTAAAGATCGCCAAGCGTATGCAACCCGGCAGCATGCCAATGCGAAAACACACCGCTGGGAGTGCCCATTTTGTGTCTTGGGGTCCCCAAAAGAGGCAATGCTGGAGCGTATGGAATCTGCTTCTTGGTAAGGTATAGGCTGCGCTTATAACAGCGAAAGGCCAGGGCTAAATAAGGCATTGTCGGGGTGCGTTGGCGGGCCATTGGATGAAAGAGGTGGTGAATCTGGGAGTGCTACCATGGTGGGGATGTCGATGCAGTGTCTTCTAAATTGAGTCCTGCAAGCCATTTTGTCACCCACTGGAGCTGAGACGCCAAATAGTAGAGCTCTATGTTTGGGACAGCCAGACCTCCGCCATTGGGGGGTGCATATAGTTTCCAAAGCGCTATCCAGTGGCGATTGGAGCCCCAGATAAAACCTCTAATCAGTTGCTCGAGTTCGCGAAAGATTTTAGTTGGGACATAGACGGGAAGATTGGAGAAATAGTATAGGAACCTGGGCAACATCACCATTTTAATTAGGGCAATTCTGCCCATCACGTTTAACGGCAGGGTTTTCCAAAATTTTATTTGTGTCCTAATGGAAGATATAGCTCGTTGCAAGTTACCCTCCAGTATGTCGGCGGGGCTACGATAAATAAAAATTTCTAAATATCTGAAGGTGGAAGGCTGCCATTTAAGGAGTGAGTTATTAACAAGGAGTTCTGGGTTACGAGTTTCATTCCTGAAGGGGTAGAGGCACGATTTAGCCAAATTGACCTTCAACCCTGATATAGTCTCAAATCGCCCCAGTGTATCTGCCAGTAGCTCTGGTACATTGTGTACGTTGTAAATCCTTGAGGTATAGTAGAAGACCATCCGCATAGAGCGAAACTACATGTAAACCATCCCCCAGCTGAATACCCCCAGTCCCCGCCCCCTGTACGTAATTTCATCGCCAATGGTTCCATTTCCAACGAGAAGAGCAGTGGGGACAGGGGACAGCCCTGTCTGGTGCCTCTGTTGATGGGCATGGACTCCGATATTATGTTACCTGTGCCTATTCTGATGGTGGGTTGCACGTAGAGCAATCCAATCAATTGAAGGACACCGTCCCCGAACCCATACCAACGCAGCATTGCAAAAAGATAGGGCCATTCCAACAAATCAAAGGCCTTATCCAGGTCCAGAACCAGGCAGCTAGAGTCGGGCCACGTAGCTATAGCATACTCCTGGACTCTGAAGAGCCTCCGTATGTTCAGGGAGGTACTGCGGGTGGGGACAAAGCCATTTTGGTCCGGGTGTACCAAGCCCTTAACCAGTGGGGCCGGTCTGGCAGCCACCATGGATGCCAGGATTTTATAGTCGGTGTTGAGTATAGCCAATGGTCTGTAGGACCCCAATGAGTCTAAATCTCTACCTGGCTTGGGGAGGGAGACCAACAGTGATTCTCTCTGCGTGGCCGTGAGCGTGAAATCTGCACATGAAGTATCAAATACTCTTTTAAGCTGCGGTGCTAATGTGTCCGCGAATGCTTTATAGAATTCCGACAGTAGCCCATCCGGGCCTGGAGTTTTCCTTGTGGCCAGGGAGCGCATACTCGCCAGTATCTCCTCAGTGGTGATGTCGGCGTCCAATTCTAGTCTCTGTTCCGGGGTTAGTCGTGGGAGGGTAATATCTGCTAAATAGTGGTGAATCTCTTCTGCCGTTATATTAGCTCTAGATTTATATAATGTGGTGTAATGTGATGTGAATTCCCGATGTATGTCTTGCTGCGAATAAAGCATTGCGCCCTGTGGGGAGCGAAAAGATGTGATAGGAGACCTAGCTTCCTCGTGTTTAATAAGCCACGCAAGGAGCCTGCCTGCTTTGTCCCCGGTATTATGTGTACGAGCTGAGTGGGCAGTGTAGTTAAGACAACGAAGTCTTTCTAGTAGGCAAGCATGTTCCGCACTTGCGGCATGTAGCCTAGCGTTGGTACATGAGTCAGTGGCAGTTCGTTTTTCGAGGTGCATTAAACAATTCTCCACCTTAGTGAGTTCCTGCTCAAGAGTCTTGCGCATACCAGCTTGACTACCCAGGCAGTGGCCTCTAATAACAGTCTTGAATGCGTCCCACTCTATCAGAGCTGAGGACGAAGAGTCTACTGTCTGATGTACCTTCATAAGGGTGGGAGCTGCAATCCCACTTGGTGTTCCAGTAACAAGTTCTCTCTGCCCAAGGAGGGTGTGCACCACTGAGTACCCAGAGGGTTACTGCACAACCAGATCTTGTGTCTGCCTGACAACCAGCTTCCCAAAAGTAAGGGGACAACATTTGGTGTCTGTTTTGAAGGAAGAACTGTTTTTCCGTTCCTGTAATGCCTGGAGATTCTTGCCTGAACGAAGAGGAAAGGATCAAGCAGACCCAGCAAGTGATCTATCACTTCGTCTGCAAGCATACTCTATCAAGCATTTTCTTTTAGCACGCGTTTTGCTCCTCCCTCAATGTGCGAGCCCTCACGTAAATTTGAATGCCGCTGCACAACATAGTAGTAGAATGATGGCTTTCAAATGTGGTACTGTGCAGAAAGTCCAGACGACCCTTATTGGTCTACATGGGCTTGATTTAACAATCCCATAGTGCTCTATTTTGTGGTAGTGTGGTCGCACAGCTCTAGGCTTATCAGAGGGGAGTGTTGAGCATTTGTTGTACACACAGAGTCAACAAATGAGTCACACTCAAGAAAAAATTTGAGACCGATTTAGAAAAATAACATACATTTTTATATTAATTTAGACACCAAGATCATCGGAATCAGGTAAGTACTTTCGGCATTATCATTTTTACAGAAAAACAGCAGAATAGCAAAAGCTGTCGGATTTGAGGCAAGAGCCTAGAACGCTTTAATGTTATCCTATGTGGAAACATGCATTGCATAGGTATTCTTGCAAACGGTTGTTAGAGTTGATCTCTTGGACTTAAGGTGCTTAGGGGCCAAAGTCCATAAAAGCACCAACAGTTTGGTTTTACCTGCCTTGGTGTGTCCAGGTGCAGAGGTGCTGGTCGCGATGGTAGCCTCGAGCACTACACGGTAAAGTCAATGGAGAAACCTGTTACAAGAAAAGGGCTGCAAGTGGGGACTTGGGGACAAGTCCGGCAGAACCCAAAGGGGGGCTCTGCTCTTGTGGGTCTCTGGAGCAAGGGGGCACCGTCAGTTGGCTCAGACTTGGGCTGTGGGACTCAAGTGCAGATGTGTTTTGTCAGGCGGGTCGCTTGCGTTGGAGGCTCTCACTTCTTGGGGTCGACCTGATGATGGGGGCAAACAGGATAACAGGGCCACTCATGGTGCTATCCTCTGTGATGCTGACGTCCCTTGGTGGTTGGTGAGTCTTGGCAGGGTTTGTGTCCGAACAGGACACTTAACAAGCCTTGGCTGCTGCAATTACTCCTTTACCCATTGTATTGGTGCTGGGGACTCCTGGAGGGTCTAGTGGCTCGAAGCTCGCTGGGGAGACCAGGCGCACCTCTGGGAGCCACAAAGTCCTTATCCTGGGATGCTGCTTTCTCGGTGGACCTGGTGATCAGCAGAATGGTGTACCGGGCAGATGCGGTCAGTGCCTGCATACTGCAGGGAAGTGGCTTCTCTACTTCAAGGGAGATGCTGACTGGTTGGCGAAGTGCTGGCAGCCCTCCCAAGGCTTTAGGAGTGGGTACAGCTGCTGGACGAGTCCAGTCCTTGCAATTGTCAGGACAGCAGCTGGCAGGCAGGCTTTGACACCAATTCTGGAGCTGGTCCACAGTTTTTGCGTATTTGGCTCTTCTTGGTCCTTCTTCTGTTTCCAGTAGACTACTCGGCGTTCCTGGTGTCAGGAGGCCACCTGAATACTGAATTTAGGGGCATTAAGGGGAGTGTAAGGTAGTAGCCGATGGCCTACCTACCCCTGGGGTGTCTACACTTGCTATATGACTACTTTCTGTGGAGAGTGGGCATAAACCTGACCCAGAGTTTCTAGTTCAACTAAAAACAAGATGGTGGAACCCTTCTTTCGTTGTCCACTTCCGGTAGCCCACCTTTGGGGTGTGACTAGTCTGAGGGTGAACACGCCTCCTGACTAGCTTATTTTCCCTTCTGTCCTGGTACCCAATGGATGTCTGGGCAGGGGGTGGCATTCTCGGGTTTGGGGGGGAGCCAGGGTTGCATATCAAGGGCGGTAGAGGCTTTGAAGCCTCTGGCCTTGATATGCTAAAACACTAGCCATCCTGCTGGAGGAGGTGTGAACATCTTCTTCCGGAGCAGGCATTGTTTCTGACCTCCGAGATCGTGTGCTCTCACCTGCAGGGGGTCAGAAACTTGTCTGTGATGGCAGGCTGGACGATACCAGTCAGCCAGCACCTAACCGACTAGTAGGATTCAGGGGGAACCTCTAAGGTGCCCTCTGGGTGCATGTCAGGACAAACCCAATACAGGCATAAGAATGGATTTGTCTAGATGAGGTGTTTGATACCAAACACCATTATTTTCAGTGAAGCCATTATGTAGCTGGGTAACTCATAATGGCTAGTGCCCAGTACATATACTTAAAATGGCTCCCTGATCACTTGTTATCCCTAGCAATGAAACTAGGCATCACAGGGGCATGTCTGCTCATGTAGATGTGTCCTCATATGTAATATAATGCACCCTGCCGTAGGGCTTTAAGGCCTGATGTAGGGGTGACTTACATATATTGCATGCAGTGTCTGTAAGCATGGCACTCCGGGAGGGTGCCATGTTGTTTTCTCACAATGGTTTGCACCATTTCTCGCAGCCCACAATGGCTGTCTGCATGGATTTGGGTGTGGGTCCCTTAGGGTGGCGCACAATACATACTGCAGCCCTTTGAGACCCTCTTTAGTTCCCACGCCCTAGGTACCAGGAGTACCATTAACTAGGGACTTACAGGGACGCTAAAGTCCTTGCCCATTTCTTTAACAATTGAACATGTAGTTTGTTTTAGGGAAAGAGCACTTGCACTGGGGCCTGGTTAGCAGGGCCCAGTGCACATCAGTTGAAAAACATTGGTACCAGTGGCAGAAAGTGGGGATGATCATGTCACAAAGGGGTACTTTCCTACAGTAATACAGTACAATTTGCTCTGGGAAAAGGGGTGTCGTGGATGTATTTCTACAGGTAGGGAAAAACTGCATTAGAATGTAAATTTCTCACTGACAGGGCTAGAAAAATCCTCTCCTCCACTCGCTATGGCGAGCCAGATTTAATCAGGACAAGCTAGTTTTAGGACCTACTCGCCCATTCTGGCGAGCTGACTTGAATGAGTAATAAAGATTCTTTTAAATCTTATCTTGTCACATTTGCTGGCTTTCATATACAGAGGTCAAAAGTCAGTTTGTCTTCCTATATTTACTTTTGTTTCCGTGACTGAAGTTAGAGGTTTTTTTATAAATTGAACTGTGTGACAATCGCACTGTGCAAAGCATGTGAAATGAAAGGCTGTAAGATTTCAGGCTTTTTTTCTAACTCAACACTGAAATCGCTTTCACTAGATATAACAACACATTTTTGTAATTCTGTAGTGAAAAAAACATTTTTTTAGAATCAAAACAAATCAGAACACTTAATGATGTGCAAATGTTTTATATTTTTGTTGAAACACAATTTCCAAACATTGTTTATGCGCTATATAATTTTATCAGTAAAACTATATGTTCGTGGTAAAGGTTTGTGGCCATTTCAATCGAAAATGTGCTGTCTGTAAATGACAGTGCACTACCACATCATGATTTAGTAATATATTTATGAAAAGTGAGTTTTTAAACATGTACTGAGAAATATTCCTGCTTCTGCCCATATGACAATGCTATATGTACCCTATATGTGTGCTCGATTCTTATTATACATGGAGCAAACGTTTAGTAAATAGAGTTTTTTAATACAGCAGAAATAATGAATTGCATATATGAAGGTGCTCTCTTATGTGATAATAAAGAAAAAGGCGGCTCCATAAGATAAAATATTTGCCTAGGATCACACAATTTGAGACCAGTTCACGGGTCAAGTACATTACAGTTAGGTTGAGTAGATTTTTCAAGTTACTAGACCTGCAGGTTTAGTAACATTTTTATGATTTTTCGAGCCCTGACTGAGGACCTAAGGTTGAGCGTGGGCTTAATCCAGTTACTCGGGATTATTTTTAAATTCCTGTTGGGCTAGGTGCAAAGTGCTCTTTTTAGAAAGCAGATGTTAAAAAACAAAGATGGTGGAACAGTGTTTCTTGATAGTGGGAATACAATATGTGTGTTGAATGAAAGAATTGTTACAAAAACATCTACTGGCAGAGCCAGTGGTTTAACGCAAAATATTTTCAACCTGTGAAAAGTTCAGTCATGGGCCTAAATATTTAGATTAGATTGACATCACAGCTATTTTAAAGTACTGGACTGAGTAGGGGCCCCATCTGAGCTTCCTTGGGGGTAGCATACATGTACACTTTTGTACACCTTTCAGGGCATGCTGCCACGGGGCAGGCAGAGGCTACTCTGCTACAGCTATTGGGTATAGGGCTCCCCCTGCCCAGCCTAATGTGGCTCTGCGAACAAGCCAAGAACAGCCCCTTCAAGACTTGACACTCGGTGTTTGTAATGGCGATCAGACACAGGCTTCTCACAGAGGTTAGTGTGGAGGTACAACAGGTTCAGCAGACAGCCAGCAGCACAATAACATGATTCTCCAGCCCAGTGCTTCTCTTATCAAAAGGAACAGTACTATTTTACAATAAGACTCCGTACTACCCGTTAATGCAAAGAGTATCAAATACCCGGTATGCTGTTGCAAGGCTAATACAGCTAGCAAGACTACCCCTCTTGTGTCCTAGGGTCTTTTTGGTTGCAGGAACGACTGAGTCAGATCAGGCACGCTGAGAGTGAGCACCTTGAGCAGCCAGTCAGTGCTTCAGCACATAGGGGCAAATACCGCATGGCAGCAGCAGCCCTTCTGAGCAGCATTGTCTGAAATTGCCAGCACTTGAGAAGTGCTGAGGCTAGCCACATATCTGATAGAGACTTCTAGCCGTGGATATATTAGAATTACCCCAGGCGTCAGACTGGATACTAAAACTTTTTGTGAGTAGTACCCCTGCACGCCGATAGGTGGCATCATTCAGCTTTGCGTGGCGTTATCTGAAAGAGACACGTTAGTGACAGATTCCTTACCTTAGAATATCCCCAGGCGTCAGGCTGGATCCGGAAAGTTTTCTGCGTAGCAGTACCCTTGCGCGTCGGTAGGTGGCGTCGTGCGGCTCCGCGTCCGTCGTCGGCGTCGTGATCGCCGGGATGACGTCGTGGGCAGTACTTAGACGCCGCCCCTGCGCGCTGACGTCAGTTCTTCTTTTTCCGCGCCAGCAAGCGCAGATCCGGGAAGAGCAGTGCCCTAGTCATTTTTTGACTAACTTTTTTGGTGAATTTTTTCACTGTTTCTTCAAATCGACTCCAAGGTGTCGTAGGGATGCCCGGCTTTAAACGTTGCGGCGCCTGTGCTCGGATGATGTCCATCACAGACCCGCATCGGGAGTGTCTCTTCTGCCTCGGCCGAGGCCACGACACTGAGTCGTGTTCCGACTGCCGGGCCCTCAACCCGAAAGCTTTGCGAGAGCGGTCTCGAAAGCTCCTCGAGGCCCAGCAGTCGGCTCCGCGCCACACCAAGCCCCGGTCGCGTGAGAGGTCGAGGGGTCGGTCGCGGAGTCCTCACCGGTCGTCGGGATCCAAGTCTCCGTCGTCCGGTAAGTCTAAGCACAAAAGTCCAAAAGCATCGTCGCTCTAGGACTTCGCCTCGCCGGTCTCGCGACTCGGCTGAGGCCCCTCCCGGCACCGTCCCCGCCCCCGCGGCCCCGGACATGCCTGTGGAGTCGCCCCGCAATACCCGTCCTTCCCGGGTTCGGGGGCGGATCCGGCCCAAATACAGGAATTCCTGTCGGCCATGGCCCGCCTCTTCGGGCCTCAAGGTCCCTCCGGTGCGCCTTCGGGCCCCGCGGGCCCTGATGGGGTTGCCCCGGCATCGCCGACGGCTCCGGCCCCGGCGTCGCCCGTGCCTCCAGCCTCGATCCCGGCTCCGGCCCCGGCCTCGATCCCGGCTCCGCAACCCCCATCGACGCCGGTCGACCTGACCACGCCTCCGCCGACGCCGACGTCTCCGGTGCCGTTCTCGACGCCGCCTGGGGCTCCGGGCGGCGTCGTCCCCCAGTTCCTTCCGGCTCCGGACATGGAACCGGACCGGTCCCAAATGTCCCTCCTCCTCCTTATTTTGAACCGGAGGAGGACCAGGAGGACTGGGAGGGGTCTGAGGACCCTCTGGCACAACAGTGTCAGTATGATGAGGACTGGGCAGAGGAACTAGGGGATGCCAGTGGTCTAGATACTTCCCCTGACACTGGCATGCTGTCTCCTCCCGTGGCTATGGAGGAGGGAGCCAATTTTGCAACGGTGTTGCGTAGGGCGTCTGGAGCCTTACATCTCCAACTCCCTACTGTGGCGGTCAAGACTAATCTCTTGACAGAGGTGCTTCAGCCGGCAGCCTCCTCTGCGGAGACTGTGCTGCCGTTTAACGATGCACTCACTGACGTTCTTTTGGGCGCCTGGTCCAAGCACAACACAGGGGCTCCTGTGGATAGGAACGTGTCCCGACGCCATCGCCCAGCTCCGGGCGACCCCCTATTTCTCTCTGTCCACCCCACTCCTGAGAGCTTGGTTGTCCAAGCCTCCGCTTCCCAAACCGCCTTCCCTACCGCCCCTCCGGATAGGGAATCCAAACGCCTGGATCAATTTGGGAAGAAGGGTTTTTCTTCCTCCAGTGCTGGCTTGCGGTCCATCAACACCGCTTGTCTTTTGGGCCGATATACCCACTCCTTGTGGGATTCGGTGGCGACTGTTTTGCCCCAGTGTTCTGAGGAGGTCCAGACACTGCTTTCCCGCGCCATTGCGGAAGGAAGGGATGCGGCCAAATACACAATACGATGTGGCCTTGATACCGCCGACTCGCTGGGCAGGTCTATTGCAACGACGGTGGCGCTGCGTCGCCACGCCTGGCTGAGAACCACTGGTTTTTCAGGGGATGTCCAGAATACTCTCATGGACATGCCCTTTGATGGAGTCGGTCTTTTTGGGTCCAAAGCAGACCATGCGTTGGAGCGCTTTAAGGACTCACGGGCTACTGCCAAGTCCCTGGGCCTTTCTGCTACACGCCCTCCGCTAACTTCTGCTTTTCGCCCCTATCGTGGCCACGGAAGGGGCGCCCAGTCACGTCAGCAGCCCAGCCACCGGCCCGCGCAGCAGGCGTCTTCGCGTGGCCAAGGACGTGGATACCGCCGTGGCGGTTCGGGCAACCAGCGTGCGGGTCAGGCCACCATCTCCAACCCGTCCGCGGCCTCCAAGCCCTCCTAGTCCCTCCTTTCAGGTGCACAGCATGCCAGTAGGGGGCAGGGTCCGCCATCACCTTCACCACTGGCGTCCCATCACCTCGGACAGGTGGGTCTTGGACATTGTCCGAAGGGGCTACTCCCTCCCCTTCAAGACCACCCCCCCAGCCATGCCACCTCAATTCCACCGCATGTCAGGGGATCACTTGGTACTTCTGCAGAAGGAAGTCACGGCCCTCTTGGCCAAGAGGGCCATCGAGCATGTTCCGACCCCAGAAGTAGGACGTGGTTGCTACTCCCACTACTTCCTGGTGCCCAAAAAGGACAAGGAGGACATGCGTCCTATCTTGGACCTCCGGAACGTCAATCGCTTCCTCCGGAAGGAGAAGTTCAAGATGCTCACCCTAGCTCAGGTCTTGACTGCCCTCGACCCTGGAGACTGGTTGGTAGCGTTGGACTTGCAGGACGCTTATTTCCACATCCCCGTCCTGCCGGCCCACCGGCGTTACCTACGGTTCACGGTAGGCCTCGAGCATTTTCAGTTCACCGTGCTCCCCTTTGGCCTTACCAGTGCCCCTCGGGTGTTCACGAAAGTGATGGCGGTGGTCGCAGCTCATCTGCGCCGGGCAGGGGTTTCAGTCTTCCCCTACCTCGACGACTGGCTGCTGAAGGCGGGCTCGTCCCAGGCAGTCGTCTCCCACCTCCAGACTACAGCCGAACTCCTGCACTCGCTGGGGTTCTCCATCAATGTGCCGAAGTCGCATCTGATTCCTTCTCCACAGCTCCTTTTCATCGGAGCAGTTCTGGACATGACGCAGTTTCGGGCCTATCCTCCCAAACGGCGAGTCCGGGATATTCAGGCTATGATTCCGATCTTTCAGCCTTTATCCTGGGTTTCGGTACGGATGACCCTGAGGCTGCTGGGCCTCATGGCCTCCTGCATCCTGCTGGTCAATCATGCCAGATGGCATATGCGGGCTCTGCAGTGGGACCTGAAGTTCCAGTGGGCGCAGCACCAGGGCAACCTGTCCGATCACGTCCAGATCTCGGAGGGGACTGCAAAACAGTTGCAGTGGTGGCTCTCAAACCGGCAATGGGTCATGGGCAGATCCCTCTCCCTTCCCCAGCCAGAGCACACAGTTGTGACGGACGCGTCCCTTCTGGGATGGGGCGGTCACATGGGAGAGGCGGAGATCAGAGGCCTCTGGTCTCCGGCGGAGTCCCGGCTCCATATCAACCTTCTGGTGCTCCGGGCGATCCGACTTGCACTCAAGGCATTCCTTCCCTCTGTCAAAGGGAAGGTAGTGCAGGTGTTCACAGACAACACCACCGCCATGTGGTACTGCAACAAACAGGGCGGGGTGGGGTCGTGGACCCTCTGTCAGGAGGCTCTGCGCCTCTGGACATGGCTGGAACATCAGGGCATGTTCCTGATGGTTCAACACCTGGCAGGTTCCCTGAATGCCAGGGCGGACGAACTCAGCCGCAGGTGCATGATGGATCACGAATGGCGTCTTCACTCGGAAGTGGCGCAAGGACTCTTTCTACAATGGGGAGAGCCTTGGTTAGATCTATTCGCCACCGAAGAGAACGCGCAATGTCATCAGTTCTGCGCGTTGGAATTTCCAAGGCGGCACTCGCTCGGCGACGCTTTTCGTCGCGTGTGGAGTTGCGGTCTGTTGTACGCCTTTCCGCCTATACCACTTCTACCCAGAGTGTTGAAGAAGATTCGGCACGACCGGGCCCAAGTCATCCTTGTGGCTCCGGACTGGGCTCGAAGAGTTTGGAATCCCGAGCTACTCAGTATGAGCGTAGATCCCCCGATCCGTCTGCCTCTTCGGGAGGATCTTCTGTCGCAGCAGCAGGGGACGGTCCTCCATCCGAACCTGTCCAGTCTACACCTGCTTGCGTGGAGATTGAGCGGCGGCAGTTGATTCCTTTCGACTTGCCTCCCGAAGTTTGTGATGTGATTCTGGCAGCCAGGCGTCCCTCCACTAAGGTGGTATACGCCTGCAGGTGGAACAAATTTGTGGCATGGTGCACAGCAAAGGCTGTGAATCCCCTTTCTGCCCCTCTTTCTGAGGTCCTTCTGTTCCTTCTTTCTCTGGCCCAACAGGGTTCTGCCCTGGGTACCATCAAGGGTTATCTTTGTGCTATCTCGGCCTTCCTCAGGCTCCCTGATCAGCCCTCCCTTTTCAAGTCCCCTGTTGTTAACAGGTTCTTAAAAGGCATTACACACCTCTTCCCTCCTGTTCCGTTTGTAATGCCTCAGTGGGACTTGAACTTGGTTCTTACCTTTTAATGTGCGCTCCCTTTGAGCCTCTACATAACTGTCCTCTTCGTCTTCTGACTCTGAAGACAGCCTTTCTGGTGGCCATCACCTCCGCTCGGCGGGTGAGTGAGCTCCAGGCTCTATCTTGCAAACCTCCCTTTCTGTCTGTTCATCCAGACAAGGTTGTTCTTCGGACGCGTCCGTCCTTCTTGCCAAAGGTGGTTACTGCCTTCCACATTGGGCAGACCATCACTTTGCCTACCTTCTTTCCGCCTCCGCATCCTTCCAGAGAGGAAGAGAGGCTCCACCGTCTGGACCCAAAACGTGCGCTCTCCTTCTATATCGACCGCACAAAACACTTCCGGGTGGATGACCAGCTCTTTGTTGGCTACGTGGGCGCCAAAAGGTCGGGCGGTGCACAAACGAACCATCTCCCGCTGGGTTACCTTGTGCATCAAGACCTGCTATTCTTTGGCTAAGAAGGAGCCTCCTGTTGGGCTGCGTGCCCATTCCACCAGGGCAACGGCTGCTACCACGGCCTTGGGCCGCGGTGTTCCGCTGCCGGTTATCTGTCAGGCAGCTACGTGGGCCTCGCTGCACAGGTTTACAAAGCATTACTGCCTTGACAGTCAGGTCCGGAGGGACGGCTTCTTTGGCCGTTCTGTCCTCCAGGACTTCCTTGTCTGATCTTTGTTCGCAGACCCACCACCGGGGTTGGTATTGCTGGGGTATCTATTCTAAGGTAAGGAATCTGTCACTAACGTGTCTCTTTCAGATGCACAAGTTACTAACTTGTGTAACGATATATCTGTAAGAGACAGTAGTTAGTGACAGATTCCTTACCGTCCCACCCATCCTCCCCATTCTGCGAACTGATTTCTAGGGTTAAGGACATCCTTTTCAGGGCCCTAGTATTTTTCAGACACCTATGTCAGCTTCTTGCATGGCTCTGCGTTCCTGGCGCGGAAAGTCGTGTACAGAACTGACGTCAGCGCGCAGGGGCGGCGTCTAAGTACTGCCCGCGACGTCATCCCGGCAATCACGACGCCGACGAAGGACGCGGATCCGCACGACGCCGCCTACCGACGCGCAAGGGTACTGCTACGCAGAAAACTTTCCGGATCCAGCCTGACGCCTGGGGATATTCTAAGGTAAGGAATCTGTCACTAACTACTGTCTCTTACAGATATATCGTTACACAAGTTAGTAACTTGTGCGTCCATGCCAGAAGTGCCATGCACGTTGCCTATATAGGCGCCACCCCAGCGCACTGACTTCAGTTCTTTTCCTTCCACGCCAGTCAGCGCAGATTTGGAGAAGAGCTACCCTCAATCACTTTTTGACTGAACTTTTTTCAACCTTCTGTCGAAGATTTTTTGAGACATTGTCTCCGGGGGTGGCAGGAGTGTTCGCGAGGAAAGCTGGTTTAAAGCTCTGTGGTGCCTGTCACCGGCAAATGTCAGTGAGTGACTTTCGCCTCGTCTGCCTCTGGTGCCTTGAGGGCGACCAAGATGCCAACACCTGCATCGATTGTCTCACCATGCACCCCAAGACCTTGAGGGAGCTCTCCCTCAAGCTCCTTGCTTCTCGACGTGCAACGCTGCAACTGTCACGATCCTGGTCGAGAGGAATGTCTCTGGATCGGTCGCGGAGCCACTCCAAACGCTTGTCGTCGCACTCAAAGTCGTCTGAGGGATCGGGTAAGTCCCACTAACATAAAAAGAACAAGAAGTTAAACAGCTTTTCAACTTCGCCCCGTCCGTCGAAGTCCTCCAACGAGACGAGGGAGCATCTAGGCCTTGCACCTCCTATTTGGGCAGTCCCTCCATGCTGGAGCGTCCTCGGACCATGCCAGTTCAGAAGGGGCCCCTGAAGGAAGCTGGCTCTGTAAATACTATACCAAAGTGAGGTATAGTGTGCACAGAGTCCAGTGGAACCCCAAAGGTAGGTAGAGGTAAAAGTAGATAGCACCTTACTCTCTATTTGTGGTAGTGTGGGCGAGTAGTAAGGCTTTATCAGACGATAGTGTTAAGCATTTGTTGTACACACTCGATCAGCAAATGATGTCACACACTCAGACTGAACTCAGACCAATTTTGTTTGTATAAAAATATTATTTAGTTATATTTATTGCTTAGAACCAAGCAAGCCTGGCACAGGTAAGTGATTTATACTTTGCAGTAACAATACAGGTTGAATTGCAGTTGTGTATATACTTTGGTCTGGTTACAGTAGAATTGCTGGAATTGCAATACCTTCAAATACTGTACATATACTTTGTGATGACTTTTCAATAAGATGTCTTGTAAATTACTTTGCAGATTACTTTTCTTACACAGTGTACTATACCTGGATACTGCACTGGGACATTTCCTGTAAACAGGTAAGTAAATGCGTTTTTGTTATATAGACTTTGATAGATTTTCCAACTCCACACTTAGAAACTTTTTCATAGAAAACAGTCAGTGTTATCCTATGGGAGGAAAAGGAGTTATCGGTTGACAGGTAATTACTTTGTTGTGGGAGTTGGTTTTCTGGGGTTAGACTCAGGGGTCTCCCAGGGTCGAGGATGCACTCTCAAAGCACCCTCAGCGGCACTAGGGCGCAGATTGCTGAGGCCCAATGTTATCCAATGGGGGTTAGGGGGGCCTCCGGTTGGTGGCTGCTCAAGAGCAGGCCACAAGGTTGTGGGAGCAAAGCTCCTGGACTTTAGCTTAGGGCAAATGGGGGTTCAAGTTAGCACCAAAGGTACACCCTCAGGGGCACTTGGGCGGCCGGGTGCAGGGTGCTGGTTTGTCGTCGGGTGCCCTGTTACTTTCAAAGGGGATTCTCCGGTTTGCAAACACACTGCAGGCTCGGGGACAAAGGTCTTCTGGTAGCGACCACGACTTGGAGAGGTAAGTTGGGATGCTGGGGGTTGACTAGACACCGTCGGTTGGGCCACCCAAGGCCGTGGGGCGACGGGTGCAGGGGTGTCTTTTAGGGTCGGATCTTACCAGTTCCTGGTCGCGGTTGGGGGGACCCTCCAGATTGAGGCTGCAGGCGTCGGCTGGAGGCTTGAGGCAGGTCAGGGATCACTGGATCTCGGGTCAGGATCGCCGGGGAGACCTCCTCGTGGTGTTGGGCCACTCAAACTTGGGCCGTGGGCGACGGGTGCAGGAGTCTGTGGGTGAACAAATCCAGTGTTCACGGGAGACAGTCTTTTCCTTGGAAGGCAGGGCAGGTCCTTGGGGTTCTTGAGGTTGCTGGCTGCAGGACACACCAGAGTTTTGCTTCTGCAGGTTCGAGGTGGGGACAGGCCGGTAGGGCTGGGGCCATGTCAGTGGGCATCCTCCTTAGCTTCGGCACGGCTGGTCGGTCCTTCTTCTTCTTTTCTTCTTGGTCGTTGCTTGTCTGAGGAGGCAATGTTCGGGGGTCCCCTTAAATACTAGATTTAGGGGTGTTACAGGTAAGTAAAAGGTTGGGACCAATGGGTCCCTTCCTTGAAATGAAATGAAATGAAAATAGGTACTTATAAAGCGCATGGCTACTCCACAGAGTGTCCCGTCGCCGACAAAGGACCATCGAAAGACAGGAAACAGAGCTCGAAAATCAAGCCACGGCCGAACAAAGAATTACTGCTGGAAAAGCCAGGTTTTTAGCTGTCTTCTAAAAGTCATCAAGTCCTGGACCTGCCTAAGATAGGGAGGCAGCCCGTTCCACGAGCAGGCGGCCCCCTATTATGCCACCCTCCAGTGGGAGGGGGGCATATGCCTCACTCTGGTTGGCTGGGTCCCCCCATCTGCAAGATGGCGGGGGCTGAGAGTTATGCTTCACCTTGCCTCCCCCACCTGAGGGGTGGGGTTGGCAAAGGTGGGCACACCTCCCTTCCTCACTTGGTTTTCCCGCCCAATGTGGGGGTCAGAACCGGTGGGGACCAGTTGCTGGAAGCAGCAAAAGGCATGGGGAAGCTCACAAAGGCGGCAAGCCTTTGAAGCTTCCCCTTCCCGGACCCTGCCCATCCTGGGGGAGGAGGCTTGGCACCTCGTCCCAGGATGTGCATTGTTTCAGACCCCCGAGAGCAGCAGGCCCACGACCCAGGGGTCCAGAAACATGTCTGGTGGTGGCAGCTGGGGAGCAGCCACTCGGCCTGGACACTAGTGTTAGGTCATTTTTCAGGGGGCATCTCTAAGATGCCCTCTGTGTGCATTTTTCATTAAATCCCACATTGGTATTAGTGTGGGTTTAATGTGCTGAGAAGTTTGATACCAGACTTCTCAGTTTTCAGTAAAGCCCTTATGGTACTGTGGAGTTCGTAATGACAAACTCCCAGCACCATATACTCTTAATGGCAGTACTGCACTTACAATGTCTAAGAATTGGCTTAGACACTGTAGGGGTACAGGGCTCATGCACATGTACCCTCACCACTGGTATAGTGCACCCAGATAGAGGAGGGGGCTGATCTATGCCAAGGCAGTGGGTTGTAGGCATGGTACACAGGGATGTGTGCCATGTCGACTCTTCACTTTGTTCTGCACCAAAACACGCAGCCTGCAGGGTGTCACAATAAGTGCTGCAGCCCTTAGAGGCCTTCCCTGGTCACAGTGTCCTGGGTACCTGTGGTACCATTTACCAGGGACTGACCTGTGGCCAGAGAGTGCCAATTGGGTTTGGTCTTTAATGCAGTTTTAGGGAAAGAACATTGGCCCTGGGTACCTGATTGGCAGGAGCCCAGGGCACACTCAGTCAAAGTACATCAGGAGTTCAGCAAAATGTGGGGACAACCATGCAGAAAGAGGACACTTTCTCACAGCCCCTACTTGTCTTCTGCCGGCGGGTTCGCCCTCCAACAATTCCACCCACACCCAGCGCCAATCGGGCCCCTTGGGTCCATGCGTCCGACTCGGGCTGGAGCCATACCACTCAGGCCGGAGCCTATGCCCTATTCATGTGGGCTAGGACTTGGGGGTGCATGAAGGGCCCTGGACCCTGAAGAAGTCAAGCCCCTAGATCTCACTAAGGACAACTTGTGCAAGGATTCTGCGGATGCCAGTGGACTGGACACCTCCCCACCTACTTGCTTGGCCTCTCCTCCTTCTGTAGCTATGGAGGAGGGAGCCTCATTTGCTATGATGGTGAGGAGGGCGACCGAGGTCCTTGACCTTCAGCTGCCCTCCATGGCTGTGTCAAGACAAACATCTTAACAGAGGTGCTTCACCCGGGAGTCACCTCTTCCGAACCGCTTCTCCCATTTACTGAAGTACTCACGGACATTCTACTTGGGGCGTGGTCCAAACCCTGCTCAAGGGCTCCTGTGAATAGGACAATTGCCTGTCGCTATCATCCCGCCCCACCCCAGGGGACCCTAACTTCCTCATCCAACACCCCACCCCAGAGAGCTTGATGGACCAAGCCTCCATTTCCAGAGTAAATCCCTGTGCATTATCTTCCATTCCACTGGACCAGGAATCCAAGAGTATGGATACATTTGGAAAGACCTGCACCCTCTCCGTTTCTTCCTGAAAAAAAGGGAATTCAAAATGCTCACGCTCGCTCTAATCATGTCTGCCCTGGACCCAGGAGACTGGATGATAGCGTTGGATTTGCAGGAGGCATGCTTCCACATTCCTGCCCTCCCTACCCACAGATGTTACCTGTGGTTCATGATAGCCATGAGCACTTTCAGTTCTCCGGGTCCCCTTTGGTCTTACCAGTGCCCCTCGGGTGTTCATCAAGGTGATGGCGGTGGTTGCAGCTCATCTACAGAAATCATGGGTGCCAGTCTTCCCCCATCTCGATGACTGGCTGTTGAAGGCGGGCTCGTCCCAGGAGGTTGTTTCCCACCTCCAGACTATGGCAGACCTCCTGCACTTGCTGGGTTTCACTATAAACGTGCCAAAGTCACACTTGACCCCTTCTCAGACACTCCCTTTCATCAGAGCTGTTCTGGACACACTGCAGTCTCAAGCTTATCCTCCTGAACAGCGAATCAAGGATATTCAGGCTAGATACTGATTTCTCAGCCTCTGTCCTGGATTTTGGTGAGACTAACTCTGAGGGGGGTGTGCCTTATGGCCTCTTGCATCCTGCTGGTTACACATGCCCGCTGATATATGCAGGCTGTACCATGGGACCTGAATTCCCAAGCAGGCGCAGCATCAAGGGTATCTTTCCAACATGGTCCAGATCTCTGAGGGCACTGCAAAAGATCTGCAGTGGTGTTAATGAACCACGATTTGGTCAGCAGCAGACCCCTGTCCCTTCCCCAACAAGATCTGACAGTAGTGACCGATGTACCACACCTGGGCTGGGGCAGCCATTTGAGAGAGGCGGAGATCAAGGGCCTCTGGTCTCTGGTGGAATCCGGACTCCACACCAATCTGTTGGATTTCTGAGCAATCTGGTTGGCATTGAAAGCCTTTCTACCCTCCGTCAAGGGAAGGCTAGTGCAGGTGTTCACAGACAACATCACCACCATATGGTACTGCAGCAAACAGGGCAGGTTTGGGTTGTGGACCCTTTATCAAGAGGCCCTGCATCTCTGGACATGGCTGGAACGTCAGGGCATTTTCCTGGTGGTTCAACACCTGGCAGGATCTCTGAGCGATCTGGTTGGCATTGAAAGCCTTTCTACCCTCCATCAAGGGAAGGCTAGAGCAGATGTTCACAGACGATATCACCGCCATATGGTACTGCAGCAAACAGGGTCGGGTTGGGTTGTGGACCTTTTATCAAGAGGCCATGCATTTCTGGACAAGGCTGGAACGTCAGGGCATTTTCCTGGTGGTTCAACACCTGGCGGGATCTCTGAATGCCATAGCGGATTAAGTCAACAGGCGATGCCTAGCAGATCACGAGTGGCTCTCCATCAGGAGGGTAGTGCAAAGTTTCTTTCAGCAGTGGGGCGAAAATTGGTTAGATCTGTTCGCCACTGCCAAGAAAGCACAATGTCAGCACTACTGTGCACTGGAGTGTGTAAAGCTGCCCTCGCTCAGACTCTTTTTGCCTCGAGTGGATCTCAGGCCTCCTGTACGCCTTTCCGCCCATACCTCTCATGCCCAGAGTTCCCAAGAAGATCTGGAAAGACCGGACCCAAGTCATCCTTGTGGCTCTGGACTGGGCTCTGAGAGTATGGTATCTCGAGCTCTTGAGCATGGCCATGCTCAAGAGCATTCCCCTTTGGGGAGGATCTTCTGTCGCAGCAGCAGAGGAGAGATTTCCACCCTAACCTGTCAATGCTCCACCTTAATGCGTAGAGTATGAGCGGCGACATTTGAGAACTTTCGATCTTTCGCTTGAAGTCTGTAATGTTATCTTGGCAGCTCGGCATCCCTGCACCAAGACACTACACGCCAGCCATTGGAGGAAGTTTGTGGCATGGTCTACAGCCATCAGGTTAACTCCTTATATGCACCCCTTTCCCAAGTTCTTTTGTTTATCCTTACCTTGGTCCAGCAGGACTCTGCATTGGGCACGTTGAAGGGTTATTTGTCTGCCATTTACGCTTTCCTGCGTCTGCCAGATCAGCCTTCCATCTTCAAGTCCCCTATTGTGAATAGGTTCCTTAAAGATTTGCAACACTTTTTTCCTCCAGCTCCCTTCTTTATGCCTCAATGGGACCATAACTTGGTTCTTATTTTTCTGATGTGTTCTCCCTTTGAGACACTTCATACCTGCCCTCTTTGGCTTCTCACCATCAATACAGCCTTTCTATTGGCAATTACAACTGCCTGGAGGGTCGGTGAACTTCATGTGCTGTCATCTCAGCCTCCATGCGTCTTTCTTCGCAGACAAACTGGTCCTTCTCACTCAAGCATCCTTCTTGCCGAAGGTTGTCTCCCCGTTCCATGTAGGCCAGTCCATCTCACTGTGCCACTGGAATCAAGCTATCCTGGCTGAAGAGGGGTGAAACCCGAAACCGGTCCTAGGATGCTTGTTTCCGGTCCAGGGAGGACCTGGCTTGGCAGTTCGGGCTGGACTGTTCCCATGAGGCACAGGGTCAAGACTGATTTGCATATGGCCAGGTCTAAACTGGGGTGGCATGGTGAGCAAAAGAATGATGGATTTAACCCAGATCTCGTGACTGGGGGTGAATGTTTTGATTTGTTCTGCATTCCGTCCATCAATTGTGTGTCTTTTGCTTTCTCGCCCTAAGTGCGCCAGGTATGCCCAGACGTGGGTCCTGGGCTCACTGTGCCACTGGAATCAAGCTATCCTGGCTGAAGAGGGTGAAACCCCGAAACCGGTCTTAGGATGCTTGTTTCCGGTCCAGGGAGGACCTGGCTTGGCAGTTCGGGCTGGACTGTTCCCATGAGGCACAGGGTCAAGACTGATTTGCATATGGCCAGGTCTAAACTGGGGTGGCATGGTGAGCAAAAGAATGATGGATTTAACCCAGATCTCTTGACTGGGGGTGAATGTTTTGATTTGTTCTGCATTCCGTCCATCAATTGTGTGTCTTTTGCTTTCTCGCCCTAAGTGCGCCAGGTATGCCCAGACGTGGGTCCTGGGCTCACTGTGCCACTGGAATCAAGCTATCCTGGCTGAAGAGGGGTGAAACCCGAAACCGGTCCTAGGATGCTTGTTTCCGGTCCAGGGAGGACCTGGCTTGGCAGTTCGGGCTGGACTGTTCCCATGAGGCACAGGGTCAAGACTGATTTGCATATGGCCAGGTCTAAACTGGGGTGGCATGGTGAGCAAAAGAATGATGGATTTAACCCAGATCTCTTGACTGGGGGTGAATGTTTTGATTTGTTCTGCATTCCGTCCATCAATTGTGTGTCTTTTGCAGTCCATCTCTTTGCCTACTTTTTATGCTCTGCCTCATCCCTCTGAAGAAGAGAGACTCCATTGTCTGGACTCAAAAAGAGTGTTGTAGTTCTACCTTGACCGCACAAATCCATTCTGGGTGCGCAATGAACTCTTCGTGGCATATGTCTGAGCCCAAAAAGGGAAGGCAGTGCAGAATCGAACTATCTCCCGATGGATCGTGCTCTGCATGAAGATCTGCTGTGCATTGGTCAAGAAGCAATTCTTAGAGGGTTTGCATGTTCATTCCACCAGAGCAGAAGCTGCGACCACTGCGTTAGCACTCGGAAATCTGGTCCTGGATATCTGCCAGGTTGCAACGTGGCCTTAGTGCACATGTTCACTAAGCACTACTGCCTGGACAGTCGGGTCCATCGGGACGGGCACTTTGCCAGATTGGTCCTGCAAGATTTGCTAGTCTAAATCAAGTTCACAGACCCACCTTCGGTGAGGTATTGCTCGGGTATCTATTTTAAGTAAGGAATCTGTGGCTAGAAGTCTCCATCAGATGAACAAGTTACTTACCTTTGGTAACGCCTTCTCTGGTAGAGACTCTATCTAGCTGCAGGTTCATTACCGACCTACCCATCCTCCCTGCTCTGTGAACAAATTTATAGGGAGAGGGCTAATCCTTTCTTAGGGCTTAGTTCAACACCAGTGGTCCGTGTTCTTCATGGCTCCTCACTCCTGGTGTGGAAAGTTGTGAAAAGAAACGGACATCAGCGTGCTGGAGTGACTCCTATATAGGCACTGCGTACGTCACTTTAGGCGTGGCTGACGACGCCACGTGGAGCTGAACGACACCACCTACCGGCACTCAGGGGTCCTGGTCACGAAAAAAAATCCTGAGCTAGTCTGACACCTGGCCATAATTCTGAGATAAGGAATCTGCTGCTAGATAGTCTTTACCAGATAAGGCATTACAGAAGGTAAGTGACTTGTTCATTTGGTCTGTATAGGGCACCCTGCGACAGACAACACAGATTCACAGTGTTCTTTAATGGCGTGGACAGCTCTAACACAACTCAATAAATTCCACGGGTGAACCAGTGGCGTCCGTCAATGCCAGTTCCTCCTTAAGCAGTGCAGGCTAATCAGGCACACTCATGCTCTGTTGTAGCTGTTATTGCGGGGAGGACTACTGGATTAACTTGGTCACACTATAGCAGTGCCATAGAGCCTCTGCTCGTGTTCATTGACTAGCTCCAAGTTGGGAATGCACCAGTAATGCGTTTCTTGAGTCCATGGTGGAAGGATCCCAGCCCCGGAGTCAACCACCTTTGTCCACACAAAAAGTCAGTTTCTCCTGGAGGGCTCTCTCCTACCCTTTTTGTTCAGTCAGGACTCTCCTGGCATTCCAGAACGGGAAAGGCAGTTCTTCCTCCAGCATAGACTCCAGGTGATGTCTCTTACCTCTGGGAAGGTGGCTGTCAGTCAGACACCAGCTCTGTAGTCTCTAGGTACTCCGTGGCGCACACCCTCATTGGTCAGAGAGAGCTTGTTACTGGAACAGCAAGTGGGTTAACAGCCCCCACTCTTTTACGGGTACAGCCGACATTGGATATGTTCTACTGTTTTCCCAATCTGCATGTTCAGAACCAATTTGGTTTGGTCCTCTTTTTATGTGTCCTTCTCCAACTGTCTTCCAGACTGATTGTCTCACAGCCGGTGGTCTGCAGTCTGTAG
Organism: Calotriton arnoldi; assembly: GCA_963921515.1. NCBI lineage: Eukaryota > Metazoa > Chordata > Amphibia > Caudata > Salamandridae > Calotriton > Calotriton arnoldi. Next base: position 575,520 of record CAWUFW010004741.1, on the reverse strand, counting down.
TACCCACTACATAGGCACAAAGATGTGTGAGAAATCTGCACTTGACTATCATAGCCACACCAGACTATGATCAGTAAGAGACACAAAAGGCTGCCCTTTTTGAATGACACTTCGCACACTGTCAATACAAACTACAGTCCCACCCGTAAATTCTACCATACACCAAATAGTCTCCAGGAAAACTAATCAGCAGCCCTCTGCATCAAAGGATTTAATCAAATTTCTGTGAGTGAGCCTGTCTCCTCTTAGCCCATTTTAATGTCTTGGTTCCCTCCCTTCAGTCTCAGGAATGTCAGCAATACACTTCCTTTTTCTGGGGAAGCCTCACCTCCATCTTGTGCACCGAACCAGGAACAGATCTTGGCTCCCAAAATGAAACCCACTGGCCTGTGCCACTCTGGTTCATTCATAATATCATACAGTATGAAACTTGCTCATCACACACTCCACATGTACATCCATGTACTCAGGATCTCGACACTAGAATCAGGGTTCATCAATCGAGGGACATTATGGTGCACCCCTCTAAATCCAGAATGAAACACTTGTCAAAGGCAGGATTACGCCTTTCCGCACGCGCTATAAGAGCGTGAGGCTCAGCCGTGGCCCGTGCAGGTAAGAGTGGTGAGGCCGGGGGGCGGTGGGGGGGGCGGGGGGGGCGGTGGACAGGGGGGAGGTTCGACAGAAGAGGGAAAATGTATTTAATTAATTATTTTCCCTCGTCATCTGTCAAAATCCCCCAGGCCCCACCACTCTTACCTGCACTGCAGCAATCTCATTATATATATAGATATAGCCTCTCTGACAATGCCAGGGCTCATACCATAGTAGGGTTTGAATACTAGCCATTCCCTTATGTTGCCACGTTTTCGCAGATCTACATACTTGGGCTGAAGGTAGTGGTAAGCAATAGTTCAAGTGTTGGAATGCCCTTTGGAGCCTTTGCAAAACTACTAACTTGCATGTTTTAAGGATTTTCACCAACTCTTCTCTAATCTTTTCCCATACTGAGAAAGGTTGGAGCTTTACTCCTGACAATGACAGATGTGAAACTTCTTCCAGCATTGGGAAAAAAGTGGTTGGAGGGAAAACGAACTTGCAAACACTAAGATTTTTGCATGAGCAAATCTACACATGCTAAAATGCAGTTCACAAATATTTTCTAGGAGTACTATTTCTTGGCTAACTTCTGTAAATTCTTGTGAATTCACAAAAGTTGTATATCTCCAATTAATGCAAGAACATATACCATGGGTGCACTTTTGAGACTTTCTTTAATAATTGGGCCCCTAGTTAGGTCTGGCGTTAACTACAACTTTTTGTGTTTATTAACATTTTGTCTCTCTATCAGCGGGCTTCACTTCACTGTGAGTGACAGCATTCTGCTCTTTCACAAGGAGCATATCGGCACACAGTCGTTTTGTTCAGTGCCAGAAACTACTGTGGCAATGTGTGCTTTTTGAGACCAGAAACCATTTTTGCTTTTGCCAGTGTTTTTTATAATTGAGGGCCCAGCAGCTCCCACACCAATAAGGTTTTACAAAAAACATGCCAAAACAAGTAGCACATTGACAAAACCAAAAGGCTGACCACCAATTTCAGACCTGCTGGCTTTGCCAATGCTTGTTTATTTTTGTTTCTCATAATCTTATTGAAACTGGTTACACTGATTTTCCATTATAAATATCTTTGGGAAATACTAGCTTACATCAACACATTTTACCAAATGATGCAGCAAAGAAATGGTACCTACAATTTTACAGTAGTTTAGCAAAAAATTTTTTTTCCTACTTGCATTTTGTTTGTTTTCAAGCTTCTGCAAATAGTTGCATCTAATCAGAGAGCATTCTGGGAACATTATACATAGCCTCATATTGCTAAACTAAGAAAACGTGTGTACACATTTTTATACTGGAACCACTGTCAGGGCAGTCCGAGCTTACATTTACTTAGAGCGCTCACCCTAATAATAAAGGCTTTGCATTAATAAACCATAAATACAAGTTTGAACTGCATTAACACATGAACACAAATATTGCCTTAACTGCAGACAATGCCCTTCCCTGATCCATAATGTGTTACTGTAAACTGACAGCCAAAGGGTTTGTGCTGTAGGGGCTTGGGCCTACTTGTCCCAAGGACAAAATACACATTAAATCTTGGTACCCTTGACCAAAAAAAATATGTCCTGGGTGTCGGGCTATAGGAATTCCACATCCCTGTATAAATATGATTTTGATAGAACATTTTCTTTTGGTGTCCACTCCAGTGCTGGGTAGAGTGACACCTGCAATGGGTGGTGTTGTGTATGATAGTCTGAGTGGGTACTAAATAGCTACGGTAATTGCGTGCCCACTTCACACCATAAAGCTTACCAAAGCGTTACTGAGAGCACTCAGGACTTTGGATGTTGTCAATGCAGACACTAGGCAGTGTGCGTGGTGGAAATGGACTGAGCCCAAGATAGAAATGGGCTGCAGTCTCCTATGAAAACCCTGGGGCCTTGGTAATTGAGCCTCTTACAAATAAAAAACATTTATGGGTGATTTGTTTATTATTAAAAAATAAAAATACATTTACCTTCTTTGGACCGCTCCAATCCTAAACAGGCAGATGTGCTCTTTTGCTCTAAAAGTCTCAGCTCTTAAAATCCTTGCAAAAATAAATATTAAAGCAAAATAATTTTGTCAAGTGTGTTGCAGAATCTTTTGGAAATTATAAAAAGAATTATGTTATGTTATGGCAATTTATAGCACGCACTACTACCCAGGGGTGTCTAGGCGCTCGCGGACTCCAAATCTGTCGTCAGGGCGGCTAGTTTCTGAAAAGCCATGTTTTAAGCAATTTCCTAAACTCCAACAAGGAAGAGGACTTCCTAAGAAGGAGCGGGAGAGCATTCCATTCCTTTATGGTATTGTAACTGAAGCTCCTTCCCCCCCAGTTAGACCTTCTGATTCTGGGGGTGAGCATCAGGAAGGCATTTACTGAACGGAGCGATCGGTTGGGAGTATACCAGCTGAAGAGGTCCAGCAGGAATTGTGGTCCTTCTCCATGCAGGGCCTTAAAGGCCGTGCAAAGTGCCTTAAATTTGATTCGCTGGCCGACTGGTAACCAGTGTAATTCCCGAATGCCTGCTCTGATGGATTGGTATCTAGGAGCATCCAGGACCAGTCTAGCCGCAGCGTTCTGTACTGCCTGCAACCTTCTGAGTAGATTGGTTTGTAGGTTAATGTACAGACCGTTGCAATAATCCAGTTTGGATAATACAAGGGAGGTCATTACGGTTTTTCTAGTATTTGAAGGAATGAAAGGCAGAATTTTTCGGACCATTTTAATAGTGAGGAAGGTGGCAGAGACCACTTTTGACACTTGGGACTTCATATTGAGTTTGTCATCAATAATGACCCCCAAATTCTTAGCCTTGGCCACTGGTGTAGGAGTATTGCCCAGTGTATCGGGCCACCATACTGGTGACCACTCTAGAGAGATGGTGGCCAAATAGCACCACCTCCGTTTTTCCTGAGTTCAGCTTCAGGCAGTGCCTAGCCATCCAGTTACTCAGGGCGCCCATACAGTCATGGAGTTTAGCTGAGTAGTTGATGTCCTTGTCCACTGCTGAGATCACTAGCTGAGTGTCGTCAGCATAGGAGGTAGGGCAGAGGTTAAAACTTCTGATCAGGGAGGCAAGTTCAGAAACGTAAATATTAAAAAGCGTGGGGCTCAGAGAGGACCCCTGCGGCACCCCACATGGCAAAATGAAGGGTGCAGATTTAAAATTGCCCAAATGCACAGTTTGTGTTCGATCGGAAAGGAACGACGTTAGGAGGCAAAGGGCCCTGCCTCCAATCCCGATGGTTTTAAGACGTTCGATCAGAATCGCGTGGTCCACGGTATCAAATGCCGCGGACAGGTCGAGGAGGACAAGGGCTGCCGATCCCCCGCCGTCTAGCGTTTTTCTGATCTCCTCCGTCGTTTTTATTAGAGCCGTTTCGGTGCTATGGCCTGCTCTAAAACCAAACTAACTCTGATCCAGGATTTCATTTTCCGCAATAAAAATAGAGAGTTCGGTATTAAGCCGTTTCTCAAAGATTTTAGCCGGTACAGGGAGTCTAGCAATGGGACGTTAGTTTGCAGGATCAGTTGTATCTAGATTAGCTTTTTTTTAAAAGAGGCAGAATGCAGGCCTGTTTCCATATAGAAGGAAAGTGCCCTTGTGATCGCATCAGATTGAACACACTAGTTAGCTGAGGAGTAATAATATGACTGATGTTATTAAGAATCCTGGGGGGGCAAGGGTCATCCGGGGATCCTGATTTGGTTTTAGTAAGGAGTGTAGCTAATTGTTATGGGAATGCCGGAGACAAATCTAAAAAGACCCCTTTGCCTGCCACTGCTTGTACTACGTCATTAGTGACTGGTCTGTGTGTTGTGAATTGCTCGTAAATTTGATCCACCTTGGACTTAAAAAAGTGGGCAAGGGTGTCGCAGAAATCTTGGTTAGCGTTAGCGGTGTCGTCCTTAGGTGCTGAGGTTAGATTCTTTATAGTTTTAAAAAGTTCCTTGCTGGAAGTGCCTGCCCCCTCAATTTGCTTAGTGAAATACAGACTCTTTTCAGCAATTAACTTTTTCTTATAGTCAGCCAGCGTGGCTTTGTACAGTTCTTTTTCTGCATCTTCATAGTTTTTCCTCCATTTTCTTTCCTGCCTTCTGCAAGCCTGCTTATCTAGTCGTAGGGCCTCTGAGAACCAGGGGGCAGATGGCGTTTTTCTATTTTTGTTGATAACAGTGGTCGGAACTAGCGTTTCAAAATTTGATTCTAGCCATGTAGTATAATTTATGTCTGAAGCTTCTGCTTCGAAATACGAAGTAGGTTGGCTTTGTGCTAGTTTGGCATCCAGAATACTCTGGTCAATTTTATGCCATGCCCTGCCGAGAGTCTTGCTGCTAGCCAGCTTACCAGCATGCGATCGAGGGAGGATATAATTAAACAGTACAGCATAATGATCCGTCCAGGTCAACGGGAGAGTAGATGTCTTAAAAATGGCTGGATTATTAGTAAATAGTCCATCCAAAGTGTGTCCTGCTACATGCGTGGGATAGTGTATAATCTGCTGTAGCCCTAATTCTGTAGTGGCCTCAAGAAGTTCCCGTGTGTCTTTTTCCTCTGAGAGCTCAAGATGAAAGTTCATGTCCCCTAAGACCGTGGAATTATAAATATGGTCGATGAAGATACCCATGATAGTTTACTGCTGGACACAGTCGGGTACCAGTGTTCAACTTGCTAAGCATGTACAAGTGTGTAACACAGAAAAGTTGTTTACATTACAGTATCATCATATGGCACTTAAGAAATATTCATTAATTTTTTTTTTCACTGTCTTGTTTTTTTTTTTAATTGTAATGCATTCAAGTGGCATAGTTGTTGAAATTTAACTTTTGATGTCTTTTTTTAATATCAGGCAGTTAGCCTCCAGGAGGCAAAACTTCTGCTGAAAGAGGATGATGAAGTCATCAGAGAAGTATATGACTACTGGATCAAAAAGCGGAAAAATTGTCGTGCTCCTTCTCTTATACCAATGGTAAAACAGGAGAAACGTGATGGCTCAAGCACTAATGATCCGTATGTAGCTTTCAGAAGGCGAACAGAAAAGATGCAGACTCGAAAGGTGAGTTAATTCTTCATCCTATTAAACATTTGAAACCCATTGATATTTACTGAGATATCCATTGGCATATGGACAGGTAATTGTGTACAAGAGTTTTTTCTTTAGTCACATAATATTGCTTGTTTTTCAATAAAGGTCTAGGAATGTTCTGTTTAGTGTAACTTTGGCATGCTACAATAAGATCACTGCAAATGCAGGCTACATTTGAAGGTGGTATAACAGTGGTGAGTGTATGTGAAGAAAAAAGTGTAACTATGAGAGGAAGTAAAGAGACTACAGATGGATTTATTGCAGGTAACTAAAAAAGCTAGATAGAATTAGGCTGAGGCATGCAAGCCGAGTGGAATAGTGAGATGCGCCTGAAGATGGGACTTAAACCAAGCAAGAGCATTGCCTTGTATTCCTACATCAGGGAGTCGAACTAGCAAAAGGTCAAATTAAACTGAGGTGAAGATTTTACTTGATCAGCCAGAATTTGCAGATCATCAAGAATAGAGGCTTAAGGCTTTCTCTGTGCTGTGGGTGGCCAAAAGCTGGGTTGACCTATTTCTAGTTAACACTTCTAACCACAGATTCCTCACTTTAAAACCCTCCACAGGTACCAGACTGGATTTGAAACCTTTTTCCAGCAATACTCATGCGCATGCGGCTCCACCTGGGCTTGTACCTCCTTGGTAGTGATGGAGTGGAGCTGCAGGTAATCGCCACCCCTGAACACTGACGTCCTTTCCTTCATTTCCATGCTTTCTGATACTCCGCTCCCAATTTCATCAGCCTCTGATGACTCCTAAAACAAAGCCCAGTGTTCCAGGTAAATATGCCCCCACCTAAAACTATTGGCTTCAAGCCATGCTATGACTGTAGAAAATGTTGGTCACTCACCCACACAAGTTGTGCCTCTGATTTTTGAGCTCAAGACAATAAGTGTACCCTTACGCATCCAAAGGTGATCCAGAACCGAGAAGAGAAGCCGTACATCACCGAACATTAGAGGTAATTGAAGCAATTGCATAAGTCCTGGTCCAGGTTGGGCGTGTGGAGTTATTCTTGCTCCCGGGACCATTCTTGTGAGAGGTCCAAGCCGAAATTTTCTGATAAGTCTAAATCAAGGTCCAAGCAGATGCAAAGTTGGACTCGACCCCATTCCACCGCTCCTTATCCAGGCAGTGGGCCCGAGAGCATCACACCGTCTGTCGATCTTCCTTGGGGTCCTTCGTCTCAGAGCCAATTCCCTAACTGATCTCAGTGTGCTCCGAGCTTTACAGGCCATCGGTGATGCTGCAGCAGATTGAGGCAATCAAAGAGGCCATACTGCAGATCTTTGGAGTACTTTTGGGCCCCAAGTATTTGTAGGGGCCTCTAGTTGGGTTTCCATCAGCAGGTCCATCCCAAGAGCAATCTGACCCCTTTGGATTGGTTCTTGTTTTGTTACCGTCTCCGGTACATATAAACTCTAGTGCCGGGACATACACTGGGCTGTTCCTTGTTAACGCCGAAACTTACGCCACCGGCACTTGTAGAGAATCCTGTGCTGATCCAAATGTCTGACCCAGAACCGACTTCAACTCTGTCTCGACCGATGTTACACTATGAAATTGCCAAAGCTTAACCGAATGTCATACACCGTGACTCTATGCCAGTGCCTCTACCAGGGCTGACGCACCAGCAGAGGTTCCATTATCTTGTTGGCTCTGATTATGAACAAGGTACACTAATGGTGGGGAAGAGGATGGTGATGTCTCTCTTCATTATGACCCTGATAATATTTATACAGACTGAAGAGGCCAGATGCTTTGATACCTCCCCTGATACAAGTTTGGCCTTGCCAGTTGGACCACCAATGGAAAACAGTGCATCATTTGCATTAATAGTCCAGTGGGCAGCTCAGGTTCTGGAATTGCAGCTGCTTTCAGCTGAGACCAAGACTAACATTGTTACGGAAATTTTGCAGCCTGGGTCAGCCACATTGGTGCCCTTGCTCTTCTTTCACAAATTCCTCACTGATGCTTGGATAGTGTAGGAAGCTGGACCTCTATTTGCAGATGTCCCCCCCACTTTTTGCCCCCATTTGAACTACTAAATGCTGGGTTTCGACTCTGATAGTGCACTGAAGCCTGCTAATCAGGCTCCAGTGTTGGTGTTCTTTCCCTAAAACTGTACAAATGCTTAAGTGTAACCCAATTGGCAAGGACTTTAGCACCCCTGTAACTCCCTAGTAAATGGTTCCCCTGGTACCCAGGGCTTTGGTACTAAAGCGGTTCCCTAAGGGCTGCAGCATGTATTATGCCACCCTAGGGAACCCACACACACAACTTGCATGCAGACTTCTATTGCAGGATGCGAGAAATGGTGCAAACCATTCTGAAAACACGACACTCGCTGTGTGCCATGCCCCTGTACACTGCATGTACTATATGCAAGTCACCCCTACAGCAGGCCTTGGAGCCCTAAGGCAGGTTACATTATATTACATGTGAGGACACAGCTGCATGAGCAGATGTGTCCCTGTAATGCCTAGTTCTATTGCTAGGCATTGCAAGTGATCAGGAAGTCATCTTAGAGGTATGTACTGGGCACTAGTCATTACCAGTTGCCCAGCTACACAATGGCTTCACTGAAAATTCTGATGTTTGGAATCTAACATATTGTCTTAATAAATCCATTCTGATGCCAGTATCTGATTTATGAAGACATGCACCCAGAGGGCACCTTAAAGGTGTCCCCTGAAACCCTACTAATCACATAGTGTGCTGGCTGACTAATATCGTCCAGCCTGCCACCACAGAAGAGTTTCTGAATCCCTGCAGGTGAGAGCCCATACTCTCGGAGGCCAGGAACAATGCCTGTCCGGCAGAAGGTGATCACACCTCCTCCAACAGGATACCTAGTGAAGTTAGTGTATCAAGGCCAGAGGTTTCAAAGCCTCTGCCACCTTTGATATGCGACCATGGCTTCACCCCAGATCTGGGGAATGCCACCCCCTGCCCTGGGGCCCATTTGGCACCAGTGCAAGTGGGAAATTAGTCAGTCGCACTTACAGGCTAGGCAAAACCCCTAAGATGTGCCACCTGAAGTGGGCAGCCAAAGAAAGGTTTTACCATTTTGCTTTTGGTGAAACTAGGAATTCTGGGTCAGGGTTATGCCCACTCCTCACATGAAATGGTCATATAAGGGGTGTAGTCACCCCAGTGGTAGGTAGCCCATTGGCTACTACCCTATACTCCCCAAACGCCCCTAAATTGAGTATTTGGGGGTCCCCCTGAAACCGAAGGGACAGATACGTCTATCTGGGAACCGAAGAAGGCCAAAGAAGAGCTGTCACCTCGAGATCTGAGGGTCAACACTGAACTTGGTACCAAACCCTACCTAGCTGCTGGCACCTCAACAATTGCAAAGACCTGACTCGTCCAAAAGTTGTGCATCCTCCCAATCCCTTGGAGGACTGTCCAGCACTTCAACAACCACTTAGCATCTCCCTTGGGGTTGAGGAGCCATACCCCTACATCTGCAGGCACCGGCTGCACTTGTCCGGTACATTGTTTTGCTGGCTATTGGGCCCACTAAGGGAACATCACGCCAGGAAGAGGTTTTTGTGATTCCAAGAGGTGAGCCCCATTTCTCCACCGAGATTCAAGTAGCTAGACCCTCCAGGAGCCACCCCTGCACCAATAGCCTGGGTACCGTAGCATTTGCAGCAACCAAAGCTTGTTAAGTGTCCAGCCCAGACACCACCACCGTCAAAGCTGACCTGCACGACAAGGGACTTCAGGACCGATTAGGCTCACACCGAAAGTGGCCCTGCTGTCTGTTTTCTTCTCCTCTACAGGTCAAACTGAGAACCGTGAGATCCTCCCAACGCAGGTGGCCAGCCGTCCAAACACCTCTGCACCCGAGACCCACAGCCGGGGTTCACTACAATCGACTGCACCCTCTTGCTCCAAAGACCCTCCTCCCGAGCCGAACACCCCTTTGGGTTCTGCCGGACTTGTCCCCAAGTCCCCATTGGAGCCTTTGTTTTCAGGTGCCCATTGACTTCAATGGTGTAGCACTCAAGGCTATTAACCCGTCCAGTGCCTCTGCTCCCGGACACGCCAGGGAAGGTAAACTAAAACTGCTGGTGGTTCTTTGGACCATGGCACCCTACCACCTTAAGTTCCAAAGGGCACCCCTGAGCTTTGACTACAAGTATATGTTTGCAGTATGTCTTTCCTCCCATAGGATAACATTACTGCGTTCAAAGCTCATATCTCAAAAACGTTATTCATGGATTTTACTGTTATCTTGTAAAATCCATATCTCCGAAAGTACTCACTTGATTCCAATGATCTTGGTGAAATTATATAAAAATCCATTTTATTTTTATAAATTGGTTTTGGATTTCTTCTTGAGTGTGTGTACCATTTATTGACTGTGTGTGCAATCAATGCTTAACAATCCCCTCTAATGAGCCTAATCTGCTCGACCACACTACCACAAATAAAGCACATGGAATTATTAAAGTAAGCCCCTGTAAACCAACACGGGAAATTTGGACTTTCTGCGTGGTGTGCTCTTACATTGGCCCACTACGTAAAAGGCCAGCTTCCTACGGTTTGGCACTTGGTCGAAGTCTGGTACTTGCCCATTGGTGAAGAGGCAGGTGGCCAAGCATCACACAATGGTGCATGGTGATTCTGATTTTCTCACTAAGCACCCTACCCCAGAGAGCCTGGTGGTTCAGACTTCCACCAGCAAGGTGAACCCTAATTAATTCCACACAACTTTTCCAGATAGGGAGTCCAAAAGTTTTGAGGCGTTTGATGGACAAATGTTACTCCAGTATTGGAACTTTCATAGATTCACAATGTTGAATCATTCCCCGTCGTCGAGATGGGAGTCCGTGGTACCCTAGAAAAGCAATGTCACAATAGACATATAACATAGAGGCCTTAGGCCTTTTTGTTTAGTAAATATCACTGCCCTTATTATAAAAGAACCAAACTCCAGAGTCAACCAGTCAGCTCATACCACCCTTTAGAACCTTCATGAGAGAAGCTGCAGTCCCTCAGATTTTCAGAGCACTAGTGCGTACACATAATATTAAACTGAGAGAAATAAATGTGAGCTTCTCCGGGGAGGTGGGGAGGTGGCATGTGAATCTATGAAAGATTCCAGTACTGGAGAACTGCAGTTACCGGTAAGTAACTTATTTTCTTACTCCAGTATTGGAACTTTCATAGATTCACATGCTTGAATCAGAATAGAAAGCAATAACAAGCACATTCTGTAGAGATACAACATATCATGAGGTTGAAAAACCATAATACAGAGAAACTCAAACAGCAGAGAAAAATGTGCGTAAACATCTCGGCGGCGGGGAATGATTCAAGCATGTGAATCTCTGATTCCAATACTGGAAAACTGTTGCTACAGGTAAGAAACTTATTTTCATCTCCTTGGCGAGCCTGGCATCGTTCAGTATGGTGTGTTTGTTGGATCGCTGCTCACAGTCCCTCAGGGACATGGCCAGCAACATCTTGCCGGCAGTTCTTGGAAGACCTCGGAGCCTTTCTGGCTCAGGCAATTCATGATGGTTAGAACGCAGCCATAAATGCGATTTGTTCCGGCGTAGTCACTACTGACTGGAAAGGGTGGTTTGCACTAGTTTTGTCCTGTGCTGCCAGGTGTGTATGCATTCCACAGGATTTTCTGGAAATGTACAAGACTCTCTCATGGATATGCCCTTTGATGGCTCGCATCTTGTTGGTAAAAAAGTTGATTCTGCCCTGAAGTGTTTCAAGGAGAGTAGTGCTACTGTGCACTTCCTGGGTTTTTTGACTTGTACCAAGCAGTTCCCACATAAGTTCGGAAAATTCAGAGGCTAATTCAGGTGGCTGAGTTAGACAGCTGCAGGTGTCCCAACTGCTATAGCAGTCATCCCAGTCCTTTTGAGAACGGGGACATATGTCTGGCAGACAACACGCTGGCCAGCAGTGTTACCAGTCTTCCCAGTCCTCTTCCCCTGCAGCAACATCTGCTGGGCTGCTTTAGTTTGTCGACACACAACCCATCACTTGGGGGTAGGATTCAGCATTTCCTCCCATGGTGGCAATCCATCACATGTAACAGATGGTTTACCGTTGCTCATGGCTGTGCCCGACCGTTTCTTTTTGCTCCTCCAAATCTCCCCCCCCCCCCCCCACACACACACACACACAAACATCTGACCAACTTTCAGAGGAGTACTTATCCATTCTGTTACAGGAAGTGCAAGTGTTACTCTCCATATGTGCTATCAAAAGGGTTATTGACTCAAAGAAGAGAAGGCTGTTCCTCTCACTATTTTCTTGTGCTCAAAAAGGACAGAGGCCTTTGACCTATATTGGCCCTTCGACCTCTGAATGCTTTACAGCGTAATGACAAATTCAAAATGCTCCTGCTAGCTCAGATATTGTCTGCTCTATCCTTGTGGGACTCTATGGTGTATGTATTTTCACGTACCTATCCTGCAGTTCTACAGACATTGCCTACAGTTCAAGGTCACCCATGAAAATTTTCAGTTTGCATGCTCACCTTTGGCCTCACCAGTGCGCCATGGGTGTTCTTGAAAATGATTTTGGTGTGCATTACACACTTTCAGAGGTTGAGAATACCAGTTTTCCCCTACCTTGAAGACTGGCTGTTGAAGATGGGCTCATTGCAGTCAGTTGTAGACCACTTCCACACAACAAAACTCTTGACATCATTGTGGTTCATGATCAACGAGCTGAAGTTGCACCTGACTCCTCAAAGGGTGCCATTCATTGAAGCTTCCCTGGATATAGTGCAGTTGAAGATCTTCCCTCTACAATTACGAGTTGAGGCTATTCTGTGGCTATTATACTGAATCTTTAGACTCAGTCCTGGATTGCGTTAAGATAATCTCAGAGGCTTCTTGGCATCTTAGAGTCCTGCATCTTCATGGTCGACAATGCCAGGTGGCACATGCAGGGTCTGCAATAGAATCTGATGTTGAAGTGAGCTCAGCACTGAGGAAATCTATTAAATGTCATCCAGATTTCTTAAGAGACGTCACGCAATGGAAGTGGTGGCTGCTTGAACGCAATTAGTCCAGCAGCAGGCTCCTCTCCCTTCCTTACTGACAATGGTTACAGATGTGTCGCCAGTGGGTTGGGGGGGGGGGGGCCCTGTCACCGTGGTAGGTGAAGATCAGATGACTCTGGTCTCTGACAGTAGCCCGGCTCTATCTGTGTGTTTGGGTTGCAGGCAATTTGTATGGCACTGAAGGCCTTCCTGCCATCCATCAAGGGAAGGCTGGTGCAGGTTCTTATGGGCAACATCACCAGCATGTGGTATTGCAACAAGCGGGGCTAAGTCAGGTCCTGGGTTCTGTGCCAAAAGGCTTTTTGCCTCAGGAGTTGATCGGAATGTCAGGGCACCTCCCTGATTGCAAACCACCTTGCAGGATCATTGAATTCAGAGCGAACAAGCTGAGCTTGAGGCATCTGTCAGATCTCAAATGGTCTCTATATCAACATTGGGGTGAACCCTGGCTAGACGTTTTTGCCACCATCAAGAATGCTGTCTAGAAGATGCATTACAGCTGGAATGGAGCACCAGACTCCTCTACGCCTTCCCACCTCGCCTTCCCACTGGGGTCTAAGTCATCCTAGTGGCTTTGGATCCAGGAGAGTGTGGTTTACACTGAAATTGGGGATGAGTATTGATGTCTAATCAGGCTTCTTTTTGGAAAAGATCTGCTATTGAAGCAGCATGGCCAATTTCTGCACCTGAACTAGTGCAGTCTACTCCTCCATGCGTGGAAATAGAGCAGCAGCAGCTGATTGTGTTTCATCTGCTGCCTAAAGTGGTCAATGTCATCCTAACTGTCAGATTCCCTTCCACAAAGTCCTTTTATGCCGGATGCTGGGAAAGATTTATAGCCTGGTGTTGTATCCTCAAGATTAACCCTTTTTAAGCCATTCTGTTGAATGTTCTTTTGTTGGTTTTGTCTTTGGACCACCAAGACCTTGCAGTGGGCATGATTAAAGATTATATGTCAGCCATTTCGGCCTTTGTACATTTACCTAACCAAAACGTCCTTGTTTAAATCACCTGCGGTGATGAGATTTATAAAAGGATTGACACACACTTCCTCTCAAACCATTTGTGATGCCACAGTGGGACCTTAATTGGTTTTGACACTTTTCATGTGCAGCCCCTTGGAGCCGATGTACAGCAGCTCGCTCTGTCTACTGACTTTGCAGACTATCTACCTCATTGTGATTACTTCAGCTCTTCGCATGAGTGAGCTTAATGCACTGTTGGTGCAGCTGCCTGACGCCACATTTTCTTCAGTCAAATTGATGTTGATAACTTGGGTGGCCTTTTTGCCTAAAGTTCTGACTCCATTCCCTGTTGGGCAACATATCACCCTGCATGCGTTCTAAGCCTCTCTCACCCCTCGAAAGAGCAGGGTAGGTTCGATCAGTTGAACCCCAAAAGGGCTTTGAGCTTCTGCACTGACCATACCAAGGAACACTGTGTGAACGATCAGCTTTTTATGGTGCTCTCTCAAGCAAAGAAAGAGAAGTCTGTGCCAAAAAGGAATTTGTCAAAGTGGATTGTCCTCTGCAACAAGATCTGCTACACACTTGCCACGAAGCAGCCTCCAGGAGGTCTGAGAGCCCATTCTAGCAGGGCCAAGGCTGCTACCACTGCATTGGCACACCGAGTGCATAGGTTGCTACCACTGTGTTGGCATGCCGAGTCCCTGTCCTTGACACCTGCCAGTCACTGACTTGGCCATCAGTACACACATTCACAAAGCGCTGCTACTTGGACAACCAGGTCTGGCGGGAAGGGCATTACTCCAGTATTGGAACTTTCATAGATTCACATGCTTGAATCATTCCCTGTCGTCATGATGGGAGTCCCCGGTACTTAAAATAGTAGTAGTAGACTTAAATAGTCATAATACACTAATAGGTATAGACTAAAGAGAGGCCTAGGGCTCTTGGATTAATAACCTTTCCTAGTCCTTATAAAGAAAAGGACCAAACTTTTGCCTCAACCAATCAGCAGTAACCACCCTCTAGAACACTCCTGAAGGAAGCTCAGAACCTCAGATTTTCTACCGCACGTTGTGCTAGGGAGTCTCCTCTGAGCTCTGCTCAGATTTTTCATCAGGAATAGAGAATTCTGGACTTTTTCTACAGGAAAGTGCAATTTTATATATATTTCTTATATCATCTTCCTACTTTTGTGGGTCTTCAGTATATTTGGACTATGTCTGACAAGGCTAAGAAGGCTCTTTTCAGAGAATGTGCCACTTGCCTGAAGAAAAGACTTTACGTGGATGATACCCACAAAAATTGCATTTACTGCCTATATCCTTCTCATAAGGCGTCTGAGTGCAAGATTTGTCGTACTTTTTCTAATAAGACCCTCAGAGACAGAGGAGGACGTCTTCTCATCTGGCTTCAGAAATTAAAAACTAGATCAGACCCTGTGTCTGACTCTGAGTGACCAGTCTACATCTACGAAAGCCTGTTCAAAAAGAGCTACAGAGTCATCGCAGTCTGATAAAGAGCCTGCTAAAAAGTGCACTAAGAAGTCCTCTCATGAATCTTCCTCTGAGCGCAAAGGTTCTCATAAAAAAGAACAGCCATCTAAGACTGTTGCTGAACCAAAAACACCTCCTACAGAACTTAAACTGACTTTCAAAAAACCTACTTCTGAAATTCTGTCAGGAAGTTCTCAGTCAGTGAAGAAGAGTACTTCAGCGCCGTCGACGACAAAAGGATGCATTTCTGGCATGTCGACGACATGTTTTATGGCTAGCTCATCGTCGACGACGACCCTGACATCGTCGACGCGAGTTCCAGTGTCATCGACCATCTCTTTAATATCTCACAAGGAGGCTGACACACCGTCGACGAAGCACTCGACGTCGAAACCGATTACATCGTCGAAGAAAATACCGTTGTCGAGGTCATCGTCGACGTCGCCACCATCGACGGGAAAGTCGACGACGCAGCAAGGGTCGGCGAGGTCATCACCGTCGACGAGTGTTCCACCGTCGTCGGACATATTGCCGTCGACGAAGTTAGTCACCAGCGTCAACGAAGTCTACCGCCGACGACCCTGCAGGCATCGACTAAGTCCCCTCCGTCGACGAAATCATCGTCGTCAACGACATCACCTACGGCAAGTACAGTCAAGGCTGTGGAGGTGAAGACGCCGTCATCGTCGACGAAAGTCATATCCATAAAACTGACTACGGCAAAAAAGATTCTGGCATCAGAAATCACGCCTGAACACACTTCACCCAGCAAAATTACTCCTCTCTTACCCACACACCTTTTGGAGGAGGGAGATTCTGAAGAAGGGGATGAAGATCCAGGTCCCTTTGGGGTTGCATATAGCCCTTCAGAATTGCACGTCAAGTGCCAACCAGAAGATGATGAGGATGATGGAGACCAACAATACTATGGTCAAGCCTACTTTACCCGGCCTCAACAACATCATCAGTACCAAGAGGAAATGGTCACAATGCCGTCTGTATTATTGACTGATTTGCAATTTATGCTGCAGGACTACAGAGAGCGCTTCCTACCTTCAGATCCGGCTATTGTACCTCCTCCTCCTCAGGTGACATCGCCAGTGAAAGTTAGGGCTCCAAGGATCCAAATACTCCACAATCTGTTCCTCTCCAGGAACCAGTTTCTTCTGAGGAGGAAGGGGAACTTAATGATACAGCTTCTGAATGGGATGACTACAGGATGTTTTCACCAGCCTCACCTGTTCCTCCTCCGACAGATTCCCCACCTGAGGATATTGGGGGGTTTCACAATCTGTTGGAGCGTGCTGCAGAAAGGTTTGCCATTTCAATGCCTTCCAAACAGGCAGACTGCTTCCTATATGACTTTAAGGAACCATTTCGTAAGTCAGTTAGGGCTATTCCCATAATTGATTATATTTGGGAGGTAGGTGTTAGAATTATGAAGAATCCAGCATCTGTACCAGCGGTGCTCCCACGTCTGATGGATGTTGCTGTAACAGGTTTCAGACAACTAGCTGGTTCAGCAGTTCTACGGAGACTGGGCTGGCTTAGGCCACCTCATTTCGCCCTGAGGTTCAAAACAAGATAGTGGACCTTCCATACAATGGAGAGGCTCTTTTTGGCAGCCATGTAGAGGAAGCCCTTAAAACCATCAAGACCGACACAGACACTGCCAAGTCTTTGGGGACGTTGCAGTTCTGGAAAACTCCCTTTCGGGGATCAAAGGGTAGAGGTCAAGCTTCTTATAGACGAGGTTACCATCAATATCGTTACCCGGCATATTCTTCCTCGTCACAGTCATACAGACCTCAGTTCCAACAAAGACAACCACCTCAGACATCCTATGTCAGAGCGAATAGAGGAAAGACGTCGAGGGTTGGCAAGGATACTAACCGCCGCCAATGATACATCTCTGGCTCCGGCTCCAACACTCAGTCCACCAAGCCAATCGTTTCAATCTCATCCTACTCGCCTGGGAGGCAACATCTCATACTTCCTCCACCAGTGGCAAGCTATTGCTACAGACCAGTGGGTTCTGCGCCTAGTTCAATTCGGACACACTCTAGAATTTACCCAAACACCGCCTACAACTCCCCCACAAGCATCTCAAGGCTCTTAAGCAGGAGGTAAAGAACATGCTGTACAAAGGGGCAATAGAGAAAGTACCATTCTCAAGCAGGGGCACAGGTTTCTACTCCCGTTTCTTCTTAATCAAAAAGAAGTTCAGGCAGTAGAGACCAATTTTGGACCTTCGAAATCTCAATCTGTATCTGAAAAAACAATCTTTCAGAATGATAACATTACAAGAGGTACTAAAGCTCCTGAACCAGCACGATTTCATGACAACATTAGACCTCCAAGATGCCTATTTCATGTGCCTATTCACCCAAAACACAGAAAATACCTAAGATTTGTGGTGATGCCACTACCAGTTCAGAGTGCTCCCATTTGGTCTCAAATCGGCGCCCAAAATTTTTACAAAGTGTCTTGCTCCAATTGCAGCATTTCTCATACAGCGGGAACATCAAGTCTTTCCGTATCTGGACGACTGGCTTATCAAAGCCCTGTCTGAGCGAGAAAGTCCACAAAGGCATGCACAGATCTTTTCAGAAGTTTGGGTCTGACTATAAATCAGCAAAAATCCAACCAGAATCCGTCACAAAAGATTGTCTTCTTAGGAGCGCTACTGGACATGGTCTGCTTAAGAGCATACCCAGCAGAGGAACATCAGCAGCGACTTCTTGTTCTGGCAAATTCCATCAAAAGAAAAAAGTCACTTTCGGTCCGACTTTTGAAATCCCTTTTAGGGATGATGTCATCATGCATACCACTGATTCCGTTTTGTCGTCTCAGGATGCGCCCATTTCAGGAGGAGCTGGACAGACAATGGGTACAGTCAGTAGGCTCATTCGACGACATTGTCAGAGTAACTCCTCGTATGGTGAAGGCCATAGAGTGGTGGCTAGACACAGACCATTTGTCAGCAGGGATGTCCTTGCATCAAGAAGCCGTACCACTAGTGATCACCACAGATGCGTCCTTAGAGGGATGGGGAGCTTACCTACAAAAGCTCCAAGTATGCGGAAAATGGCATCAAACTCAAACTCAATCTCACATAAATTTGTTAGAGTTGAAAGCTGTGTATCTGGCCCACCATGCGTTTATGCCCAGGATACAGAATTCATCAGTGCTAGTCCGTACGGACAATACCACAACGATGCACTATGTAAACAAGAAAGGGGGCACGAAATCTCTCCTTCTCTCCAAGGAAGCCCAAAAGTTGTGGGAATGGGCCATAGACCACGGAATCTGCCTTCGAGCGGAACATGTTCCAGGACGACAGAACACAATTGCGGACACGTTAAGCAGACTGACATCATCGTGTCACGAATGGGAGCTGCACCACCAGACCCTGAGGAGCGTATTTCTGCGCTGGGGCACATCGAACTGGGACTTGTTTGCAACTCCCCAGAACAGCAAATGCCGGTACTATGCAAGTTGGCATCCCCAACATGGGTCATGGGGGATTTTCAATTGCATGGTCCGGCATCTTTGCTTACGCTTTTCCTCCCCTTCCTCTTCTTCCGAAAGTCCTGAGAAAAATGAAAGTCGAGCTATGCAAACTGATCCTCATCGCTCCGGCATGGCCACGTCAACACTGGTACACGTAACTGCTTCTCCTATCGCAAGTCCCACACTTCAAACTTCCAGTGATTCCAGATCTCCTGACTGTGAACCAGGGGCAGATACTACACCCGGACCTCAAGAGCCTGCATTTGTCAGCTTGGCTCCTGAATACAATGAATTCAGAGATTTAAACATTTCTAGTGAATGCCGCAATGTCCTAGCCAAAGCAAGGGCGGACAGTACCAACAAGATGTACCCCCTCAAGTGGAAGCGTTTCTGCATCTGGTGTCATCGGGAGACTTTACATCCACTGTCTTCCTCTCCAGAACAGATCCTACCTTACCTTCTGCTTCTCGCAAAATCAGGTTTGGCACATAGTTCGATTAAAGTTCACTTAGCGGCCATTTCCCGGTACAGAAGATCACGGTCCTCTTCTCCATTATGGTCTTCTAGAGTGATTAAAGAGTTCCAATAAGGGCTCTTTCGAGTATTTCCGCCAGTCAGACCTCCACCACCAGCCTGGCAACTGAACACAGTTCTTTCACAGTTAATGAAAACCCCCTTTGAACCAATTCACACTGCAGAAATCAAATTCCTATCTTGGAAGTTGGCTTTGCTACTTGCTTTGACCTCAGCCAGACGGGTCAGTGAAATACAAGCTTTTGTAATAAGGGAACCTTTCTTGCAATTCAGATCAGATGGAGTTCTGCTTTGAACAAATCCAAAGTTCATTCCCAAGGTGCCATCTGATTTCCACCTCAACGAAACAGTGGTTCTTAAAACATTGTTCCCGAATCCTATGACATCGGCGGAGAGAGCTTTGCATTCATTGAACGTCAAACGTTGCCTAAAATTTTATTTAGATAGAACAAAATCTTTCCGTAAGACCTCTCAACTATTTGTGGCATACAGTGCACCAAGGAAAGGCTTTCCACTCTCCAAACAGGGTATTCCCAGGTGGATTGCAGGTGCAATACAATTCTGTCATCAAAAGGCTGGTAGACCTCTGTCAGCTAGAGTCTGAGCCCATTCCACGAGGTCAGTGGCAACATCTACAGCTTTGTTTGCGGGAGTATCACTTCCGGAAATTTGCCGCGCAGCAACGTGGAAGAATAGACACGTTTTCACCCGGCACTACTGTTTGGACTTCGCCGTTCTCAATGACACAGCAGTGGGTCAGGCAGTACTTCGGCATCTGTTCCATTAAGGCGAGCCACCCCTGTCTACCCTCCTACCTATATTCAACTGTATCACATTTCCATATGGTAATTTGGTTATTTTCTTGACTGCTTATGAAAGTTTTCCTTGACTGCTAACTTTTTGGTTATGTCTTTTACATTGTTTGGTGATTGTCTGCATGTTACACTGTTTACATTCCTGTTAAACTTCATAACCATGGTAAATGTGCTAACAAACTGCTTGCTACTCTGATTCAAGCATGTGAATCTATGAAAGTTCCAATACTGGAGTAAGAAATAAGTTACTTACCTGTGACTGTAGTTCTCCAGTATTGGAAGCTTTCATAGATTCACATGCAACCCACCCTCCTCCCCAGGGGGAAGCTCACCTTAGATGTCTCAGCAGGTTGTATATAGCACTTGTGCTCGAAAATCTGAGGTTCCGACCTTCCTTCAGGAGTGTTCTAGAGGGTGGTTACTGCTGATTGGTTGAGGCAAAAGTTTGGTCCTTTTCTTTATAAGGACTAGGATAGGTTATTAATCTAAGAGGCCTAGGCCTCTCTTTAGTCTATACCTATTAGTGTACTATGACTATTTAAGTCTACTACTAATACTATTTTAAGTACCGGGGACTCCCATCATGACGACGGGGAATGATTCAAGCATGTTAATCTATCAAAGCTTCCAATACTGGAGAACTACAGTTACAGGTAAGTAACGTATTTCTTTCACCCATTTCACTCTTTCGGTTCTGCAAGACTTTTTGGTCTGAACCCTCTTCGCAGACCCTCCACTTTGGGAAGGTACTTCTTTGTTACCTATTCTAGGCTGAGGAATCTGCACTTAGAAGTATCAGAAGAAAAAGTTACTTACCTTTGGTGACACTCTGTTCGAGGCATGTGAGCTGTAGATCACATGCTATGCATAGATCGCCATCTAGTGTTGGGTCCGGATGTTTGCACTTTGTTTTTGTTCGAAGAAGTCTTTCCAGTCACAAGGTAGGTGATTCCTCCTTTCGGTGATAGTGCACATGGGCATCGACTCCATCCTTAGATTGTTTTTTTCCGCCATCGGGTTCGGATGTGTATTGCTGCGCTCCGGTTCGGTACCGTTTTCGGACCCCTTCGACGCGCACTACCCTCGACGGTATTGTTATCGATCGTGGTTCCCCATTTGATGCGCATCGTCTCACTTCGGAAAACCTTCGATCGGGAAATTCGTGGCAGGCCGTCGGGCCTACCCGCGCCGACCGCACTAGCAGTCGATGGAATGGACTCCATTCAAGCTCTGTCGTGCTAAGTTTCCACGCACCGACTTGCCCAAAGTGTGCAACCTCTGCTTGTCCCCGGAACACAACGAGAACGACTGCGACGCGTGTCGATCGTTTCGATCGAAAAAGACACTTCGTGACCGTCTGGCTCGACGACACGAAATGCAACACCAGAGCGGCTCCGCACCGGACATCTTCGGCGACGATTCCGACACTGAACATCAACCTCAAGGAGCCGAGGAAGAAGAACATATCTCCGTGTCTGAAGCCGACTCCGACATGGAAGAAGAGGAGCAGATTACTCCGGGTCAGCGTACCGTGAGTAAAGATACCCCTTTGCCCCCTCAACATAAGACAAAGGCTCCGGTCCCTCCTCTGCCCTCGGGCCAAGGTCGGCACCGACAAAAAGTTTCCAACGCCCCGCCCTCGGGCCCGGCTCCGAAACAGAAAGACAAGCCTTCCGGCTCGAGCCGGCCCCACTCCGGCGCCGAACCGACACCTTCGGCGCCGAAACACAAGTCCAAGTCTTAGACACCGAAAGGCTCGGAGCCGAATCCTTCGACGCCCAAAGGCTCAGAGCCAAAACCTTCAACGCCGAAACCGGCTCAAAGAAAAAGACTCTCCCACTAAAGAGCCTCGGTCCAATGCGCCGCCTTCGGATCCAAAGCAGAAAAAACTGGTGATCAACCCTCAAACAGGGCATATTCATGCCACTCTTCTAAAGAAACGGAAAATTGACCTATCAGAGGACTACCACATTCCTCTCAAAAGGAAAACTGTGGGTACTAACCCTTCTCCCCCTTATATTCCACTTCCTTCTCCCATTGATCCTAACTTGCTCATTTCACCAGCAAATTCACCACCACCACTTTCACCTGACCCACAGGATGAAGGAGATGGGGGTGGGGGTGGGGATCAGGATCAAGATACGTTACAGGACACTGACCCTTGGGATGATTATCAGACAGACCCAATCACATGTAATGACCCTGATTTGTATCCCTCCAGACCCTCCCCACCTGACGACAACATTGGGTACATTGAGCTCCTTAATAGGGCCGCTCAATATTATGGGGTGGAGCTCCATAAAGAGCATTTAGAAGAGGATTTCCTCGTTGAAACACTTGCTTCTTCCCAAAGAGCTACTCACACCTTACCAATGCTCAAAGGCATGTTAAAGCACACGGATGAGGTATTTAAAGACCCTGTAAGATCCAGGATAATTACACCTAGAGTGGACAAAAAATACAAACCCGCTCCTACCGACCCTGTTTACATTAAAGGCCAGCTGCCCTTAGACTCTCTTGTAGTCTCCAACGCTCGCAAGAGAGCTAATTCGCAAACCACTGGTGAGGCCCCTCCTCCTGATAAGGAGTCTAAGCTAATTGATGCCTCGGGCAAAAGAGTGGCTCCACAGGCAGCAAATCACTGGCGCATTGCCAACGCTCAAGCTTTGTTGGCTCGCTATGATAGGGCTAATTACCATGAGTTAGAAAAACTCATGCAACATTTACATGATGAATACAAATCTAAGGTTAATGACCTCATTCAGGAAGGTAAACTTATTACCAATACATCCATTAGGTGTGCCCTAGACGCAGCAGACACAGCAGCTCGTGCAGTCAACACCAGTATACTATTACGCAGACATGCTTGGCTGAGAATATCAGGCTTCAAGCCGGAGGTGCAAACCTCCATCCTTAACCAACCATTTGATAAGGAACATCTCTTTGGTCCAGCTGTTGATACCTCGCTGGAAAAGATGAAGAAAGACACTGAGGTCGCAAAGTCCATGGGGGCTTTGCAGTTACCTGCCACTAGGGGTTCCTTTCGCTGCTCCTTTTACAGGGGTGGTTCAAAAACAGTGTCCACCGAAAATCCCTCCTCCTCTTACAAGGGCAATAACCAAGAGGTTATTTCAGAGGAGGTTTTAGAGGAAACAATGGTAAGGGAAGAAGCAGAGATAACTCTACCCGCACTTCCCCCGCAAACAAACAGTGAGTTCCTTCCGTTATCCCCCGATCATTCCACTCCTGTCGGGGGACTCTCCCAATTCCTGCCTGTCTGGAATTCAATAACCTTAGACAAGTGGGTACTACAAATTATACAGTATGGTTACTGCCTGGAGCTTACAGACACTCCCCTAAATATCCTTCCAAGATCACGTGCAATGTCACCAGAGCATCTCACCCTCCTAAAGCAGGAGGTTCTCTCTCTCTTGGAAAAACACGCTATAGAACCAGTCCCATTACAATACCAGGGGACCGGGGTATACTCCCTGTATTTTTTAATTCCCAAAAAGGACGGCTCTCTCGGGCCTATACTAGACCTCGGAGGTCTAAATCTGTACATTCAGTCGGACCACTTTCACATGGTCACACTCCAGCAAATGCTCCCACTCCTTCAGCAAGGCAACTTTTTGTCCACCTTGGACTTAAAGGACGCATATTTCCATATTCCCATTCACCCTGCTCACTGGAAATACCTCAGGTTTGTGGTGGACGGACAACATTATCAATTCAAAGTTCTCCCATTCGGAGTACCTACAGCACCCAGGGTTTTCACCAAGTGTCTGGCTGTAGTCGCGGCTCATCTAAGAAGACAGCACATTCACGTCTTCCCCTACCTAGACGACTGGCTAATAAAAGCCAGCTCGCAACAGAACTGCATAAGACACACTCGGAAAACAGTCCAGCTGCTTCACGACCTGGGGTTCACAGTAAACCTCTCCAAATCTCATCTTCAACTATCCAACATACAAGTGTATCTGGAAGCCACAATAAACACTTAAAAAGCTCAAGCATATCCCAACCCAGTCAGGATACGCAACATGCAAACTCTAATAGCGCAGTTTCAGCCTCAACACTCATTACCAGCTCGAGTGTTCATGCAATTGCTAGGAATGATGGCATCTTGCATTTTAATCGTTCCTTATGCAAGACTCCAAATGTGTCCCCTACAGGAATGCTTAGCACATCAGTGGAACCAGGCTCAAGGTCCGTTATCAGATCTAGTGTTGGTGGATGGCCGTACTCATCGCTCTCTGCAGTGGTGGAACATACAAAACCTTTCCAAGGGGCGGCCATTCGTCGACCCGGTTCCACAGATAGTGCTAACAGCAGACGCATCTCTCACTGGTTGGGGAGCTCATCTTCAAAAACATACAATTCAGGGCATGTGGACTCTGCAGCAAAAACGACTCCACATAAACCATCTAGAACTGCTAGCAATTTTTCTAGCATTGAAAGCCTTTCAACTTCATCTGCTAGGCAAAGCTGTCCTGATTCGCACAGACAACATGACAGCAATGTACTACATACAAAAACAGGGGGGACACACTCTCTCCAGCTCTCACAGCTAGCCCAGAGCATCTGGAAATGGGCCATACCTCAAAAAATATATCTCCTTGCAGAACACCTTCCAGGAGTAAACAACCAGATTGCAGATCTGCTCAGTCGTCAACGACAGCAGATCCACGAATGGGAACTCCACTCTCAAGTTCTCCTCCCATTCTTCCAAATGTGGGGCTTCCCACTGATAGATCTGTTCGCCACCCACCTAAACGCAAAATGCCCAAACTTCGCATCCAGGTATCCGCACCCATTGTCCAAAGGCAATGCGCTATGGATGAATTGGTCAGGGATATTTGCTTACGCTTTTCCGCCTCTCCCACTCATTCCATTACTGGTTCGGAAGCTCAGACAGCAGTCCCTGACACTAATCCTAGTTGCTCCCACATGGGCCCGTCAACCCTGGTTCACAACCCTATTGGAGTTATCAATAATTCCTCACCAAAAACTACACCTTACTCCCAATCGTCTCACTCAGAACCATGGAGAAATAAAACCTCCAGATACCAGTCATCTCAACCTTGCGATCTGGGACCTGAAGTCCTAGAGTTTGGTTATGTTAATCTTGCGCCAGACTGCATGAATATTATCAAAGAGGCTAGGCGCCCTACCACAAGAGCTTGCTATGCAGCAAAGTGGAAGCGGTTTGTCGTTTACTGTAAAAGCAATCAAATTAATCCGTTAGACGCTTCCATACAAAACATTATTTGCTATCTATTACATCTACAGCGTTCAAATTTAGCGTACACATCCATACGCTTACATCTAGCTGCAATAGCTGTATATCTACAAAACAGACAGCATTTGTCTCTTTTTAGAGTGCCTGCTATTAAAGCATTTATGGAAGGACTTAAAGAATCATTCCCCCCAGACTTCCACCTGCTCCAGTGTGGAATATCAACGTAGTTCTTACAAGGCTCATGGGTCCACCGTTTGAGCCATTGCACAAATGTGAACTACAATTTCTCACTTGGAAGGTAGCCTTCCTCATAGCCATCACATCTCTGAGAAGAGTAGATGAGCTTCAGGCACTAACCATAGAAGAGCCATTTTCACAAATGCATCAAAACAAAGTGGTTCTTAGGACTAACCCCAAATTTGGCAGGGTATGCCCAGACGTGGGTCCCTTGCTCACTTTGCCACTGGATTCAAGATAGCCTGGCTGATGACGGCTGTAAGCCAGAAACCGGTCCCAGGATGCTTGTTTCCGGTCCAGGGAAGACATGGCTTGGCAGTTCGGGCTGGACTGTTCCCATGAGGCACAGGGTCAGACTGATTTGCATATGGCTATGTCTGAACTGGGGTGGCGGAGTGAGCTAAAGAATGATGATGGATTAAACCCAGATCAGTTGACTGGGGGTGAGTGCTTGCAATGTTCAACACTCCGTCCATCATCCCCTTTGGTTTTACTAACCATAGAAGAGCCATTTTCACAAATGCATCAAAACAAAGTGGTTCTTAGGACTAAGCCCAAATTTTTACCTAAAGTCATTTCTGCCTTTCATATCAACCAATCTGTTGAGTTACCTGTGTTCTTCCCTCAACCAGATTCAGTGGCAGAACGTGCTCTTCACACATTGGATGTCAAAAGAGCATTACTGTACTACATTGAAAGAACAAAACCTTTTAGGAAAACAAAGCAACTTTTTGTTGCCTTTGCTCCACCACATAAAGGCAATCCAATATCAAAATCAGGTATTGCAAGGTGGATAGTTAAGTGCATTCAAATATGCTAGATTAAAGCTAAACGCACATTAACAATTCCCCCTAGAGCGCATTCCACTCGAAAACTAGGGGCCTGTATGGCATTTTTAGGAAATATTTCCATAGATGACATCTGTAAAGCTGCAACATGGTCTACACTGCACACCTTTCAAAAAACTATTGCATAGATGTATTAGCTAGACAACAGGCTAGTGTGGGCCAGGCAGTTTTACGTACACTATTTCAAACAACTGCAACAGCTACAGGTTAGCCACCGCTTTGGGACATAACTGCTATATAGTCTATGCATAGCATGTGATCTACAGCTCACATGCCTTGAACGGAAAATGCTACTTACCACAGTATGCATTTGTTCTTGGCATGTAGGGCTGTAGAATCTCATGCGCCCACCCGCCTCCCTGGGTACATATACCTGTCGCAGTACTATCTTACTTAGATACAATATACATGGACATCTCTTTTCTTTACTACTCTTACTAACTCCATCATCACCCTTTACGGCAAAACAATCTAAGGATGGAGTCGATGCCCATGCGCACTATCACCGAAAGGAGGAGTCACCTACCTCGTGACTGGAAAGACTTCTTCGAACAAAAGCAAAGTGCAAACATCCGGACCCAACACTAGATGGCGATCTATGCATAGCATGAGATTCTACAGCTCTACATGCCAAGAACAGATGCATACTGTGGTAAGTAGCATTTTCCTTCTGGTGGATACTCTTATCTAACCGAAGATTCCTCATTTCCCTCCCACCTCTCTGTTATGTAGAGTGGCCTCTTTTTTAACATCTAAAAAGGTCCCAAGTCAAGAATTCTGCATACAGGTTCCAACAATTGTTCATGCTCCACGCCTCAGTGTATGGAAAGAGATAGGCAAGAAACTGACTTGAGCATGCAGGGGTGGTGCTTAAGTGCAGCTCCAGTCTGTCAGTTCCGGAGCGTTACGGAGCCATACAGTGCCCCTAGCATTGTGCAGGAGTATTGCTGGAAAATATTTCCAAATTCAGTCTGGTGCCTGGGGAGTATTCTAAAGTAAGGAATCTGCACTTAGATAGAGCATCTACCAGAAATGATGTTAATGAAGGTAAGTAACTTCGTTATCCAGAATATCGTTAGACACTAAGAAACGAGAAATGTGCTTGTTTATGGCTTTCTCTAGAATCTTTATAGGACAAGGTAACCAAGAAATTTGACAGCATGTTACTGAGAATAGATTTGTTATAGAGACTCTACAAGGCCTATGAAATCAGAGGAGGGCCGATCATTAGAATGTTAAGAGGGCAAGGGTCCTAGGGAGAGCCCATGGAAACTGAGGCCATGAAACTGATTTGAACTCATGCTGGAAGAGTTTGACTAGCCTAGCTGCAGGGAGAACCTATCAGAGAATTGGATGACTTGAAAAAGTGGATTGTATCAATTTGATCAGCAAAGAAGTCCTAGTTTGTCGCACAGAGCCTAAGAGGTTTCCAACTTAGAGGAGGTTCAGTCAGGAATGCACACCGAATTAAAATTCTTAAAACGTCTTTTGTAGAATTATAGTCATTTAAGATTTTGATCCCATTAAAGCTATCTTTTGTTTTAAGAACAAGCTTTTTACATAACAACTTCCTCCAGTAGGGGTTCTTTAAGGGCTAACTAAAGAGACACTTAACTGTGACCCAGTGGCGCCTCAAACCTACCTATTTGGATAATGCTGTAACCAACCTAACATTTCTCATCACATATAATATTGCATCACAGGGATGCTACAGTTCCTACATGGAGTCTATTTTATAATCACAAAATCATTGTCATTTATTGAAAAAATGTAATAATTTTATTTTCATGACATAACATCTCTGCCTTTTGCAAGCTTGAAATACTCTCTAGGATGAGGAAAGTAGCCCTGCAGTTAGTTCCCAAATCCTTATGAAACAAAGTTTTTTATTTACTGTTCCCATCAGAAAGAATTGAGGGATGGGGAGGCCAATTTTGGATCATCAACAGTTGAATGAATGACCTAAAATAGATGCCTCTGCCTAGTTTCGCTGAAAATAACCCTTCAGATCCTCGTGGGACAGGAGTTTGACGACATTAGATTTGAAGGACACTTATTTCCACATCCCCATCCATCCCAAACATTGAAAATATCTAGGATTCGAAATGATTGTTATCAATTCCTTTTACTCCTGTGTTTGGTCTCAGATCCATTGCAAGAATCTTTACGAAATGCTTGGTACTGGTAGTGGCCTTCCTCAGAATATACAGACACTAGATGGTTCTCTGCATGGACTATTGGCTCAGAAAAAGGGTATCATTTCAGTCTGCCAGAGATCCGCCTGAGTTTTCTCTAAATCTGTTCCACAAAGTGTACATTTCTCTAGACAAGCAAAAATTGTCACTTGACTTACCCCTTGAAGATGCATAGAGTTCCTGGATGCAGTCCTGGATACCAACTAGGGAAAGACCGGCCACCAATGCGTTTCAGCCATTACGTGGCAAGTCTGTTATCAATTGTGATGTTAATTACTCTTCCCTTTTCACTCCCTTTCTATCCCCTATTGGGAATTCTGGTACCGTAATGGTTGAAACATGTTGGTGAAACACAGATTTTTAAAAAATCTATTTGTAGCTTAAAGTCCACAAGAGTGCAGCGTCATCATTGTTTGCTTGACATATTTATATACATCATCTACCTGAGCTCCTCACCCACGCACACAAGCACTCCACAACTCCGGACCAGCCTACCTCAACAGACGACTCAGCTTCTACACCCCCACCCGCCAGCTCCGCTCGACCAGCCTCGCCCTCGCCACAGTCCCCCGCATCCGGAAAACGACCGCCGGCGGCAGATCCTTCTCCCACCTCGCCGCCAAGACCTGGAACACCCTCCCCACCAACCTCCGACAGACCCAAGACCTACTGGCCTTCAGAAGACTCCTCAAGACCTGGCTCTTCGATCAGTAGCAGCACCACCCCCCTCTTCCCCCAGCGCCTTGAGACCCTCGCGGGTATGTAGTGCGCTTTATAAGTGACATGATTGATTGATTGATTGATTGATTGAGCACCTACCAGAGGTACACAACAAATGGGCAGATACCATCAGTCAAGTCTCTGGATAGTGTCAGGATTGTGAACTGTCCAAACCAAGCTCAACAAAATCTTCCATCATTGAGTTCATTGAACCTAAACCTGTTTGCCATAGACATCAACAGCAAAAGCTAGTTATCTGCCAGCAGACTTGCATTTCTGTGGTAATGGCACAATGAATTTTGGATCATATGTTCGTCCCAGGACCCTAACTTATGCTTTTCCTTTAATCTCCTCATCCCCTTGTGTAATGAGCAAGAGAGGACAGTGCCATCTTTTTATTGACCTTGCGTGGCCTAGGCAGTATTAGTTGCTCCAGTATTGGAACTTTCATTAGATTCACATGCTTGAATCATTCCCCGTCGTCGAGATGAGAGTTCCACAGTACATTAAAATAGCTATGAAATGTTAAACATAGACTAGAAAGGCTCTAGGCCCTTTAGTTTTGTAACATGTCAGTCTTTTTTTTAAAAAGAAACCAAAGTTCGCTTTCAACCAATCAGGTTGCCTTGCCCTTTGGAACACCCCTGTGAGAAGCTCCATTCCCTGAGGTTTTCTGCTGCACGTCGTGTTAGGGAGTCTTCCCTGAGCTTTGCTCAGTTATATCTATTCTACACTTTACCAAGGAATCCATACCTCTTTATTGCTTCATCAAATATACAGATTTCACTTTAACATCAACTTTGGTCTGTATTTTTTTACTTTTAACTCTTGACCGTCATGTCAGATAAGGAAAGAAGAGCTTTTTCAGGGCATGTGGGATGTTTGCTAAGAAGAGGCTTCATTTAGATGACCCTCAGCAGGGCTGTATTTATTGCCTTTATCCAGCGCATAAGGCCAAAGAATGTAAGGTATGTCGTGCCTTTTCTACCAAAACTCTGAAAGACTGTGAAGGGCAGCTGCTGACATGGCTACAAAAACGTAAATAAAAAAGGAGCCAGTATCTGGTGACGACAGTGAGAGTTGTTCTTCATGCTCCTGAAGGTTGCATAAGACAGAGAGGTCATCCCTTTCTCACTCCTCTCTATAGCAGCCTAAGAAACCCTCAGAAAAGACCACTCCTGGGTCTTATAGGGGGCACAGTCCTTCTAAATCACCCCAGGAAAGGCAACAGGAGAAGAAAGGACTAACTCGGAAAAGTCTCGGTCTGAGCCGCCTACACCACCTCCTCAGGTTCGGCACTCTTTCAAGAAACCCTCTTCAGTGCCATCTACTGACAGAACATCGACAAGCGTTGCCCCAGCGACAAGAATATCGTCGGCAGAGACTTGTCGATAACGGCCATCCCGGCGACAGAATCTTTTGCTGCGTCATCGCTCAAACCCTTGACGACGCCGTCGACGATACAGTCGATGAGAGAAAAAAGTCAAAAACGTGGTAAGATGAGGCATTTTATCCCTGAACACAACTCACCTAGCATGGTGTCCCCATTGCTGCCAGCCTATCTACTGGATGATGATGACTTGGATGAGGACTGGGCATTTGGGGTTGCACACAGCTCATCCGAACTCCATGTCAAGTGTCAGGAAGATGACTACTGTGAAGAACAATATGACAAAGTTATTACGCCACTCAGGAGAAATACCACCAACAATACCAGGATGAAATGGTATGCCTGCCTTCCTCATTGATTACTGACTTACACTTTAGGCTTTCAGATTACAAACAGCGTTTTCCTCCCACTTCGACTTTCACAGCACTAGCTTCCCCACCTGCAAAATCTCCATCTGTGCAGCCATCTACTCCGCAGAAAAGGTCATTGTTACGGCCTGCTTTTGTAAGACACGCATCACAAACAGTTCTTCTCCAAAACCCTGCAACTTCCGATGATAGGGAAGAGGGTGAGCTTCGCCACGCCCACACAGAATGGGATGATTATATGCTACCTGCACTATCATCCCCCTCACCAACTCTAGTGGACATTGAGGGTTTCACAACCTGCTAGAAAGGGTGGCAAAGAGATTCGAGCTTCCCATGTCCACTAAGCAGATGGACTGCTTTCTTTGTGATTTTAAAGAGCCATTTCGAAAGAGTATAAGAGCTATGCCCTTTGTGAGCTACATATGGGATGAGGGCTTAAAAGTCATGAAGACTCTAGCCACAGTAACTGCGGTCCTTCCCCTCCTGGATAAAAAATACAAGGCTTCAGAAGGATGCTCCTTCATGTTTGACTGGCCACCCAAAGCCTGATTTTGTTATTACACAGGTAGGAAAGAGCAGATCTAAAAACCCATCAGCATTAATCACAGCACCTCTGGACAAGGAAGGTAAGCTCCATGATAATATTGTCAAGCATTTTTTGTCCATGTCAGAGCTTAGTTACTGCAGCAAATTTCCTAGCTGTTATTGGATGATGTGAAAGCCAAATGTGGTCCGATATTGCCCCATATCCAGACCAGCTCCCGTAGGACATTAAAATGGAGGTCAAAAATGTTCTACAAGAAAGGAAGCGCACGTCATCAGAGGTGATAGGCTGTGCCATGGACATTGCCACTATTGCATTCTGACAGCTTGCATGTGCTGGTGTGCTGAGGAGGCAGGGCTGGCTCAAAGCTACCTCTTTTAGGCCAGAGGTCCAAAACAAAATGCTATATCTCCCTTTTTATGGGGAATCCCTTTTTTTCGACAAGCACATTGACGAAGCGCTGCAAACCATAAACACATACACAGCTAAGTCGTTGGGGACGCTTCAGTATAGAAAGGTGCCCTTCGGGGTGCCTGAGGAAGAGGACTTTCTTCTTATAGTGGAGGTTACCAATAATATCGTTACCTCTCATAATAATGTTCCCCTCAGAAATTTCATCCCCAGTACTCAACGCCAACCATCACAAGCAGTCTACAATAGGCCTGTACCAAGAGGTAGAGCGGGAAGCCAAGAAAACAAGACAGGCTGTTGCCAATGACCGCTTACAGGCTCCGGCTATTCCCCTTTTATCACCAGTCAGGCTAGGAGGAAGAATATCCAGCTATCTCCATCGCTGGCAAGACATAACTATAGACCAATGGTTATTAAACCTTATTCAATTTGGCCATAAATTGGAATTTATCCAGACCCCACCTCAGTACTCCATTCGAAAACATCTACACCTTCTCAAGTTGGGAGGTCATAACAATGCTCAAGAAAGGAGCGATAGAAAGAGTTCTGCCTCACAACAAGGTAAGGGATTCTATTCCTGTTTCTTCTTGGTCCGCAAAAAGCTCAAAGAATGGCGACCAATTCTAGACCGGAAACATCTCAACACCTGTCTCAAAACAGTAATTCTGGATGGTAACATTGCAGGACACTCTGTTACTTGTAAATCAGCGGGATTATATGACAACCCTCGACCTCCAGGATGCGTATTTTCACATCCCCATCCATCGCACAGAAAATTCATACGATTCACAGCAGCAGGCAGCCATTACCAAGTCAAGGTCCTTCCTTTTGGCCTGAAGTGCCCCCCCTCCCCCCCCCCCCGAATATCCACAAATTGTATAGCACCGGTTGCAGTTTTCTTGAGAAAACAAAAACATCAAGTGTTCCTGTATCTAGCTGATTGGTTAGTCAAAGCACCTTCCACTCACTCTGCACAGACATCAACAGCTGCCGGTTCAACCCTGTTCAGCGAGCTGGGCCTTACACTGAACCCGAGAAAGTCAGTCTTACACCATCAAAGAACATCACATTCCCGAAAGCAATGCTCGATACTACGCTCAACAAAGCATACCCCACAGCAGGGAGACAAGTATCATTGATGTCCTTAGCAAAATTGACACAAAGAAAAGGGTCTCTTTCAGTTCACCTTTACAAATCTCTATTAGGGATGATGTCATCATGCATTCCTCTGGTTCCCTTCTGCTGTCTAAGGATGCGTCGGCTCCAGGAGGAATTAGACAAACAATGGCTATAGGCAGCGGGGTCTTTCGACAATCTTCTCAACGTCACTCCGGCCATGGTCAATGGCCTATCCTGGTGGACACAGCAGGCAAATCTGTCAGTCGGCCTTTCTTTCCTAGGTCTACCTTCTCCACTGGTCATAACTACCGACACCTCTCCAGAAGGCTGGGGAGCACACCTTCAAGACCTACAAGTCAGTGGCAGGTGGCAAAAGTCTCATCAGCATTTTCATATCAATTTGGTAGAACTCAAGGCAGTGCATCTAGCCTTGCAGGCTTTCCTTCCAAGGATAAGGAACTCCGTGGTGCTCTTACGAACGGACCATATGACCACGATGCGCTACAAGCAGGGCGATACGAGATTACACCTCCTCTCTCAGGGGGCACAAGGCATCTGGGAATGGTCCATCTGCCATGGAGTGCATCTGCAGGTGGAACATGTCCTTTGAAAACATAACACAATAGCAGACACTCTCAGCAGACTCAGGTAATGGGAACTGGATCAGAAAATTCTCAACAATATCTTTCTCCATTGGGGCAAACCGAATCTCAACCTCTTTGCAACCCCCCCAGAACTGGAAATGCCAGTTATTTGAAAGCTGGCATCACCATCAGGAATCATAGGAGAATGCATTTTCGATGGCATGGCCCGGAATCTTTGCTTATCCCTTTCCTCTCCTTCTGAGAGGCCTCATGAAGATGAAAGGCTGAACCATGCAGGGTGATCCTCGTAGCCTTGACGTGGCCACACCGGCATTGGTTTACAGAGTTTTCTCTCCTCTTGGAGAAACCTCACATCCAGTTGAAGCCGATATCATCTCTGCTAACAATGTCCCAGGGACAGGTGTTGTACCCGGATCCCAGGTCTTTTCAATTATCAGCCTGGCTCCTGAGTACAATGAATTTGCCCACCTAAACATCTCTTCAGACTGCAGAGTCATGCTGTCCAAAGCCCGTGGAGAATGTCAAACAAAACCTATCGCCTTAAGTGGAAGCGATTTTGCATATGGTGCCAACAAGCTAACGTGCACCTATTCCCCTCTTCACCTGAGGAGATCCTCCCATATCTTCTGCATTTAGTGAGATCAGGATTGGCTCGCGCATCCATCAAGGTCCACTTGGCGGTCATCTCCTACTTCAGGAGATCACCCACGTCACCCTCATTATGGTCTGCTTGAATAGTTAAACAATTCCTCGAAGAATTATTTACAATTTTTCAGCCAGTAAGACCTCCTCTGCTCTGGCAATGGAACACTGTTCTCTCACAGCTTATGAAGCACCGGTTTGTACCCATTCTCAGAGTGGATATTAAATTCATTTCCTGGAAGGTTGCTCTCCTCATGGCTTTAACATCTGCCAAACGAGTTAGCGAAATTCACGTCCTCACCATTAAGGAGTCTTTCCTGCAATTTCGGGGTGATAAAGCGATTCTTTGCACAAATCCAAAGTTCATTCCTCAAGTCCCTTCAGACTTTCACCTAAATGAATTGCTCATCCTAAGAACATTTTTTCCAGCTCCTACATCGCCAGCCGAAAGAGCACTTCATTCTTTAGACAAAACCAAAGACTTTCGCAAATCTAATCAACTATTTGTGGCTTACAGCGTGCCACGAAAAGGTTTCCTCTTTCTAAACAAAGCATTGCTAGGTGAATATCCAGGCCAATTCACTAGAGTCACTTCAGAACATTTGCCGTAAAGCTACCTGGAAAAATAGACACATCTTTACCAGGCACAACTGCTTGGACTCTGCAGTTCACAGCGCTGCAGCAGTGGGTCAGGCAGCGCTACATCTTTTTCAGTGACAGTGAGCTATCTCATCCCCACCATCCTTTTACTGGTTATGCACCTTTTTTTTCTTTTCACTGCATTCAAGTTTATGGATATATATATATATATATGTGTCCTTAGGGTCCTTGTTTCTCAAAATCGTATGTATGTGTATATGTATTTATATATATAATATGGATATACGTTTATATATCTGTAGGTGTATGCTTGGCATTTCCATTTAAATGTGCTCTATAACTGCTATGTAATCTTATTCATGCATGTGAATCTATGAAAGTAACTACTGGAGTAAGAAAATAAGTTACTTACCTGCAACTGTAGTTTTCCAATATTGGAATATTTCATAGATTGACATGCGACCCACCCTCCTCCACTGAAGAAGCTCACCTTTCTCTCTTTGTTTTCTGGGTGTATCTCCTACACTCGTGCTTTTAAAATCTGAGGGAATAGAGCTTCTTACAGGGGTGTTTTAAAGGGCAAGGCAACATGATTGGTTGAAACCTAACTTTCGTCTCTTTTTTTATTTTATTTATTTATCTATTTTATTTATTTATTTATCTAGAGTTTTATATAGCGCTGGCTAGACCCGGAGGTATCAGAGCGCTTTACAGAGGAACAACAGGAGTTAC
Source organism: Calotriton arnoldi (assembly GCA_963921515.1). Classification (NCBI taxonomy): domain Eukaryota; kingdom Metazoa; phylum Chordata; class Amphibia; order Caudata; family Salamandridae; genus Calotriton; species Calotriton arnoldi. Next base: position 539,795 of record CAWUFW010004741.1, on the reverse strand, counting down.
AAGGAACAATAACACAAATAATGAATTACAAGTTACAATAAATTAAAACAATTTTTGCACAGTCATTACAAAGAAAGTGACCAATCTTAGGGGGGAGAAGAGGCAAAGGGGCACAAGAAAAGGATTGTGAGAGAAGGTGAGAGGAGAGAAGGGAACCTGAGTGGGGGTTAAGGCAGTCCAGCAAGAAAGAGAAAACGTTCGGGGGTCATCAGGAGGGACGGGGGGGAGGACGGAGGTCAAACAAGATGGCGGGTCAGGGTCGCGGGAAACGACGGAGACCAACACCAAAATGGCGGGATGCACAAAAGTCGAAAATCCTGAGAGAAAGACCAGAGAGCAGGATTGAATTTAGTACAGTCAGAAGGGCACGGATTTAACCAAGGAGAGTGGAAAAATCATAGGGGGGTAGAGGGGGACAAAAGTAGTGTTCTGAGAGAGGGTGAGGGGAGAGGAGGGAGTCAGGGGGGGGGATGGAGTTGAGACCAACCAGAAAGAGGGAGAAAAGCGTTTGAGGATCGTCAGGGGGAGAACGGAGGAAAGGGGGAAAGGACAGAGGTCGAAATAAGGTGGTGGGTCAGGGTCTTGGGAGTCGCCGGAGGCCAGCAACAAAATGGCAGGCTGAGCAAAAGTCAGAAGGTCCAAAAGTCCAAAGATACGAACCAGGGAGCAGAGTTTAAGTGTAAAAAAGAGTCAAAAGGGGGGACGCAGTTCCAAAATCAAAGGCGGGTGGAAGGGCGAAGAGGCGTGCAGGCTCGGGACCACTGGGGCATCGGTATAGGCAATCCACCGGTCGTGGCTCCCGCACCCCCATACCTGGAAAAGGTCTCTCGGGTCACAAAGGCGGGTGGAAGGGAGAAGAGGCGTGCAGGCTCGGGACCACTGGGGCATCGGAATAGGCAGTCCGCCGGTCGTGGCTCCCGCACCCCCATACCTGGAAAAGGTTTCTCGGGTCTCGGAAATCGGGAACGAGGCGGAGCACATCCAGGCAGACGGCCAGCATGGGGAGGCAGCAGCGAGGACTGGCAGACAGCCGTTGAAGACAGAGCTGCACCATGGCTGGCCCCATCATCAAACATCATCATATTGGGGCTCCTGATTGCCCCAAATCCAGTGGCGACAGCCTTTTGTAATTCTGCATTTGCATCTATCACTTAATACTGAATTATCTTTTCATCCTTTTTAATCCATTCTACACGTTATTTCATCCTCTCACACTCTTTTAAAGCGAACATATCCTCATGCAAGGAACTGCGAATTTCCCAAGTTTCTCATGTTCTGGTGGGCCATCCGAACCTCTCTCCACAAAACACGTACAAAGGCAAGATTCATCAAAAGCAGTTTATTGTAACCCAATGCATTTCGGACCACACGGGTCCTTTGTCAGGGGAACTGTAAATAACAATAAGACATACTTTAAACACCACACCTCCGAATATGTAAACTTAAACTCATTATAATGCACATTATCTGTAGATTACACAACTCTTCTCTCCTACCTAGCTACCGTCAACATACTGTCTAATGTGTTTCACTAAATATCCCTCTTCTTTTTGGTAGCTGAGCTCCCTCCCCACATTCTACTCACTCGGTTGCTAATTCCCAGCCATGACCTCTTTAAACTTCCCCACCCAAACCTCACTACACATGCTTCACCATCCTCCATACTATGATTCCATTTCTGCATCGCTGTTATACTCGTTCCCACCCTCCTCCATCTACTTTCTTTACCTTCCCTTAAAAACCCTTTTAACCCTCCTGGCTACATTCCCTCTTGCCACAAATCACTCCTTCCCACGACCTCCCCTTCTCCATTATCCTCAACTTTTCACACTCGATGACGATGTCCCCTCACATACCTGCTGAAACATAGTCATCCTCCCCTCTCGAAGAACGAAAGATTCTCCTTCTCCGATCCCACCCTGCTTTAAATACAACCTATCACCCTCATTTCCTGTACCCTCCCCTTAATCCCACGTCATAACTTCCACCTGAGCCGCCCAAATCTACCCGGAATACTACAACTCCCATACTGCACTTCGCTTAAATCCTATAACATCATTAGATAATCCGTAGCTCTAAATGACGTGTCTTTAAAATTGTGCAATCTAATAAGAAGTTAATGTAAACAGTTAATGAAAAAGGTTTATGGCTTATCCAATGTCTCCTGTTGTCATTTATAATGTTCATCTGACTCCCTTCAAAATAAACGCGCTTAATGAACCAAGATGTTCCGCCTTGCATTGAGATACCGTGAAATTTTTCACAAAGTTTCTTAGTCATAATGGGTGCTAACCCGATGGGGCAAACATCAACAACATCATATAGAAGCGGGTTGCACACCTTTTTCTTCGTTTCTTCCTCGAGTTCATCCTGTTTAAACAAATACCTTCTTCATATTGCGTGCTCACTGGTGACGTGCCGAGCCCATACAGCACGTGTTGAACCAAACATCATCATATTGGGGCTCCTGATTGCCCCAAATCCAGTGGCGACAGCCTTTTGTAATTCTGCATTTGCATCTATCACTTAATACTGAATTATCTTTTCATCCTTTTTAATCCATTCTACACGTTATTTCATCCTCTCACTCTCTTTTAAAGCAGTTCCTTGCATGAGGATATGTTCGCTTTAAAAGAGAGTGAGAGGATGAAATAACGTGTAGAATGGATTAAAAAGGATGAAAAGATAATTCAGTATTAAGTGATAGATGCAAATGCAGAATTACAAAAGGCTGTCAGCCACTGGATTTGGGGCAATCAGAGCCTAATATGATGATGTTTGGTTCAACACGTGCTGTATGGGCTCGGCACGTCACCAGTGAGCACGCAATATGAAGAAGGTATTTGTTTAAACAGGATGAACTCGAGGAAGAAACAAAGAAAAAGGTGTGCAACCAGCTTCTATATGATGGCCCCATCATCAGCCATCCGCGGCGGCTCGCTCCGAGGAAGGAACAAGACTATGATATGTTACAAAACTAAAGGGCCTATGGCTTTTCTAGTCTATGTTTAACATTGCATAGCTATTTTAATGTGCTGTGAGACTCCCATCTTGACGACGGGGAATGATTCAAGCATGTGAATCTATGAAAGATTCCGATACTGGAGAACTACAGTTACAGGTAAGTAACTTATTTTCTTCACAGATCTAATTCACCTTTCCAAGGTACTGCATATCCAACTCACCCAAACCCTTAGCATTCAATCCTGTTGGAACGGCCTGGTTCTGCCTCACAACCCTATATCCAGGAACGTACTGGCATGGCTTCTGAACAAAATGAATCTGTGCACTGATATCACTTTCGAACCCTTGCATGCATATTGTCTCAAGCCAGGGAAGTGTCTAAAAATAAAATATATACAGCCAAGTAGAAACGATTTTATGTATGGTGTTGTGTTCAAGGCCTCCATCTGCCTTCTGCTTTGCCTCACCAAATCCTGCCATGCTCTCTACAATCAGTACAGTCTAGTTTGAAGCATGGCTCTGCCAAGGTAAATTTTACAGATATTTCCTATTTTATACACATTTCTGACAGACCATGAAAAGAGATTATCAAAGACCACTTTACGGTTTTCCTTAAAGTGAGCCACCCACCAACCTCGTGCCATCTGAATAATGTGTTGGCACAGCTGATAAGTCCTTTTGAGGTTTTTCACAAAGATGAGATAAAATGTCTTCTGAATGATCACAAGTGTCTTTGCGTTCACAGCAGAGAATCGTAATAGAGCGGTTTCGTTGGTTTAACGCAGACAGGAATAAAGCAGTGATTCATTTACATAGGTCCCCATCTGATTTCTGCTTCAAAGAACCAGTGGATTCAAAGACTTTCTTCCAGTACCCAACCAAAGCAGCAGAAAGAGCATTGCATGCTTTACATGCAAGTGTCGTAAATTCTACAGCTTCCGGATAGTTTGCGCAGGGAAGTCACCTTACTCCCGTTCACTCGGGCATTTTACTAAGTCTCTCTAGTTATACCGGCAGACATGTTCGGTCCAGTTTAGGGTCGTGCTCCAGTGCTTAGAAACCTGTTGGTGATTTTGCGCTATACAAATAGAAATTAACATAACATAACATACAGACGGACTTTGGAAATCTGACCAGCTATTGGTCACCTTTCGAAATTCTCAAAAAGGTGAGCCTCTTTCTAAGCAAAGGAACACCCAAAGGGTGGTGGCACCTATTAATTTTAGTCATTCAAATGCAGGCAGACGTCTCCAAAGCTCAGTGACAGTGCACTCCAAAAGAGGCTTTGCAACTTCAACAGCCCTTTTTGCAGTGGGGTGCTTATAGTATACGTGTGCGGGGCGACCACCTGAAAGAATCGACGCACCTTTCTGTAGTACTAGTGTCTAGAAGTGTGAATATAAAGAAACGGAGCAGTACGACAGATATTCCTTCAGCATCTTTTTTAATATGGTGAACTTATTTTGATTTACCCACCACTCACTGTTTGCTTATGCACAGCTGTGATATACTGCCTATTATACTCATACAAACGTGAATCTACAAAAGAAACAAATTCTGGAGAAAAAGGTATTTACCTCTTATTTACAGTTCTCTAGTGTTGTCCTATCTTTTACAGACTTTAATGTGGCACACACCCTACCCTGATAGAGCCTCACCTACCTGTCAATATCCTTCCCCAAATTAGCAGTATTGTGGTTGAAAGGGGAGGGGGGGAGAAGGGTTGGTTAGAGGGAGGCATTATTGGGGGTGAGTTGGTAGGGCTGAAGTCTGGGTGTTTTTCAAAGATGTGGTTATCCTTCTAAAGTGACAATACTTAAGACCTTTCAGTATTTCACGGTGTGACCCTCAGCTCCACGACAGGGAATTATTGAAGCATTTGAATTGGTGTAATATACCAGTGGTGAACTGTATATTCATAGCATGTGTTTGCTGCAGATACACATGCTGTGCATACTCCTGCCATCTAGTGTTGGGCCTGGACTCTGCAAGTTGTTTTTCCTCGAGGAGGTTTTATGATTGGTGTCGTGCGTCGTTTCTCCTACCCTTCGAGGTATTGCACATGTTCAACGGCTCCTTTGTTAGAAAGTTTTTTTCCGCCATTGGGCTTGGACGGACTGCATCGAAGCTCTCCAGCATTCGACGCCCACCGGCCTACGGTCAAGAAAGAACGCAATTGTAGATCCAGTAGACAACACCCACAGATTCTAGGAGCTGGGGACTGATTAACTGGCACCCAGCGTTCACACATGCCCGTCGAGAATGGCCGTCTCCGCAGGATGAAGATGAAAAAGGACCTCTTTTGACGGTGCCCTTGGTGTGGGGCTAAAATACGCACACCCTGATACACACAAGGTGTGTAATTTATGCCTCTCACCAGAGCATAAAGAGGACAAGTGCACGGTTTGCGCATTATTAAACAAACAAAAAAACTCTTCGGACCCGCAGGGATAGACGCCTGGCACACACCATGGAACTGGCGTCCACAGCAGAGTTTTCGCATGACAGCGATGACGTAGGAAATTAGGATCTGCTTTCATGGTTACCCCCACTTTTTGCTTGGTGTCAGTGTGTTTTTGACCTGCTAATCAGGACCCCAGCAACTGTGTTTTCTCCCCTAAATTGACCTGGTAAGTACTTTGGTACCTCCACAATTGGCTGCTGGTGTACCCTTGTAAGTCCCTACTATATGGTACTAAGGTACCCAGGGCATAGGTACACCAGGGGTCTCCCATGGGCTGCAGCATGTATTATGCCACCCATGGGAGTCCACTTAAACTGTGACTACAGGCCTGCCATTGCAGCCTGTGTAAGCTGGTGCTTGCACCTTCTATGACAGATATACTTTTCCTTATATCTGAGGTCACTGCACTTGAAACCTATAAGTCACCCCTATCTTCAGTACTGAGGGCAGGGTGCTTGGCTACAAGTGTGAGGGTTCCCCTGTATTAGCAAGACACCCCTACAAACCCCAAAGTCAATTCTCCAGGCTTTGTAAGTGCTTTCAGCCATTTTTAGACATATAGTGGACATCAGTCATTACAAGATGTCTTAACTATATAGTGGCTGCACCGAACCCGGTCATGTTTGGTATCAACATATTAGAATCATACCCCAACACCGATTCCAGTGTTGAAAGTATGGTCCCATGTTCTGGGGGGCGCCTTAGGGGACCCCCTTGTACTCCCGGTAACAGCCTTTCAGGTCTGCAAGCAAGCTAGTTCTGCTGCCGACCACAGACCTGATTGTGCCCTCCTGCTGCTGAGCCTAGCTTGAGCAGGGGAAGGTAGGACAATAGATTTCCTGTCACAGCGAGGTGTGACCACCTCCCAGACAGGACTTGGTGTATTGGGCTGGGGTGGGGGGCACTTGTCAGCGCCACCAGACTGCTTCGAAGGGCACATTTAGTGCCCTCCTTGCATACTCTAGTTTGAACCAGTTCAGGGAGGCTCTGGCGCGAAACTGAACAAAGGACATGGGAGTATCCTTCCCTCTGTTCAGCCCTTCCTCTGGGAGAGACCCCCAGAGAGTCCAACCCTTTCCTTAGGGTACTTAAGGGCTTACCTGTGGGTGAGTCCTTAGATTTGTCGTGGAACAAGACTCAATCCTGAAACTACGCTGCTCTTCAATCGTCTGGACACTTGGACTTTGTTTGACTTCGACTGGAACCAAGACTGCACCAAGGAAGACTCCTGCTGCTCCTGGTCTCGCTGTTCTTCAAGTCTTCTTTGTTGTCTGTCTGTGCTCCATCCAGGTTCTTCAACAGACCAGTGGGCATCAAGGACACCTGAAGAAATCTCCCTTGGAGTGAAGGAGTCACTCCCCTGCATCTGCAGGCACTGCAACAAAACTGACTGGTCTGCTGTTCCTGTCGTCCAACAGACTTCCGGAGGCTCAGCAACACAGGTGGTGGTTCTGCAGTTCCCTCGAGGTCTGACCTGTCCTCTCTGTAATTTGGAGGCCAATATCCCTCGTCGAAACCGGTGGGACCAAACCCCTGTGCTCTGTTTGGACTTGCCGTAGCCAAGGCTTGTTGGCTTTGCACTCCAGAGATCTTTGGGCTACAAGAAGCTCCAGCAGCCTCCAGCACCTCTTCCCTCCAAGATCAGGGTCCTCACTGCATCCTCTGCACCGTGGGCCTCCATCTTTAGTGAGCTGCTCAAGGTCCTCTTGCGACTCCTGTGCCTTCTGCCTGTGGGTCCTCCTGAGGGTCTTCTCTTGCTTCAGTGGGCTCCCCTGCTTGCTCGGGGCCTACTCTGACTCTCCTGCTGTTGGTGAGTCCCTTGGACCTCTCTGATCCCAGCGTTGCTCCTTTTTCGTCTTCCACGCCAGTTACGGCTACCAATGTTTGCTGTTGTTCCCGCAGGACACCAGCCACCTAGTCGCCAACATCCAACGTGGGACAGTTCTTGCACGGCTCCTGGTCTTCCTCAGCGTCTCTGCAGCTGCAGCGACAAGGTCACTGTCAACTCTACAGAACCTCCTTACATCGGTCGGCATTGTACTTCTGTGCCTCCTGGTCACCTCCGAGTGGTATAGACTCTGTCCTCTCTGCTTGCAGGTTCTTCACTTCCAGATTCCACTCTTGGATTCCACCGGACTCCTTCACAGTCTTCTTCAGAGGCATATTCTTTGAAGTCTTCCATTGTCGTCTGCGGCAGGTTCTGACGTCACTTCACCCCTATGCATCCGGCAGGCCTCGAAAAATCCACTCGCCCACTCCCAGTGTAGAGTGAGATTGTATCAGGTCGAGCTATTTTTAGCATTTACTCGTCCATGCTGGTGAGTTAACTTAAACTGGAAGGAACAGGTGTTCTGTTCATTCAGAAAGTGAATTAGCAATAAAGATGCCTTTAAATCTTGTTTTTGTCTTGACACATTTGCTGGCTGTTCAAGGACAGAGGTCAAATGTCAGTTTGTCTTTTCACTAAGTGTTGATTATCTGTTCCGGGAAAATGATTTTTACTTTTCTTTCTCTTATTATAGTTAGTGCTTTTTGTCAAGTGAGTTATCTGAAAATAATTGTGAAACACAAGGCTGTAAAATGTCTGTTTTGTTTTCTAACATGACATTAGAACAGCTTGTTAATTTAATAGTACAATTATTTTAAAATATATCAGGAATTATGAAAGAACTTTTTTTGTAATTCAGATGTGTGATGCAAACAAAGATTCACATAGGTGCAAAACAAATCAGAACACTTTACTTGGTGATGTGCAATTGACAAATATTTGCAGAAACTCGATATCAGGACATTGTACACTATATAGTTTTAAAACCACATGTCAGTGGGAAATTCTGTGGGCATTTTAATGTAAAATCTGATTGCAAATAAGAATGTGCATCTACTTTATGCTTTAGATTATGTATTTATTAAAAGTGACAGTTATTAAACATGAGTTGAGAAACATTCATGTCCCTACACTGATGACAATGCATTTAATGAATTGAGGCAAGTCAGCGGTCATATGTATCCTATATGTGGCTAGATTTGTATTATATATGGAGAAAACGCTTAGTCTATTAAACAAAACAAGAGTTTTCTGTACAGCAGACATGCTGAACTGGCATATTTGAAGGTGCTCTCATATGTGATAAAGAAGAAAATGGCGCCTCAGTGAATTAAAATACTTGCCCAGGATCCCATCAATTGAAACCAGTTTATGGGTCAAGAGCATTATAATTAGGTCGAGTAGATTTAAGTCACTAACCTGCAGGTCGAGTAACATTTTTAGGATTTTTCTAGGCCTGCCCGGCTTCCCTGGTGTAGGTGACCTGGTCCTGGTGAACCATGGGTGGGGTGGCTCTCCAACCTTCTGTCTTCCAAAGGGTTTCTTCAGGGTCCTCTGGGAAGGGTCTTTCTTCAAAACTGCAACCGCGACTTCCCCATTGACTTCTATTGGACACACAGCTGTGTTCCCACTCTGCACACAGCCTCCACACGAGGAGGAAGAGGGAGAGATAGAGGACACAGACTCCCAAGGAACACAAAATACCCAACATATGCCTGACCCATGGGATGTCTATTATGTTGTCCTGTCTGACCCAGAGCAGCAGAGTACCACAAGCTCCCCATGCACACTATAGAGGAGCCAAATGACTTCCTAGTGGAAACACTTTTGGACACAGAGCGCACAATTCAATGTCTCCCAATGATTGGCTCCATCCTCAAAGTATCCAAAGACATCATTAACTACCCAGTAAAATCCAGGGTCCTAACTCCACGCACAGAAAGAAAATACAGGCTATCTCCAACTGACCGTATTTACATACAAGGACATCCCCCAGCAAATTCCCTAGTTGTTACCAAAGCGAGGAAAAGAGCTACTGGAGAGGTGCCTGCTCCAGACAAAGAAAGCAAAAGAATTGATGCAGAAGGCAAAAGAGTAGCAGCAGGACATTGCAACCACTGGAAGGTTGCCAATTCGTTTGGCCCACTCTCCAGATACAATAGGGCAACCTGGGATGAGATGCAAGATCTAATACAACATCTCCCAGAAGAATACAAAAAACGAGGAGAAAACCTAGTAAATGAGGGGAGACAAATCAAATGCAACAATCAAATGTGCATTGGATGGAGCTGACACTGCTGCAAGGCGCATCAATACATCGATCATGCTCCATAGACATGCGTGGCTATGCATATCCTGGTTCAAACCCGAGGTACAGCAGCATATTAATGTCCCATTCGTTGGGCAAAACCTCTTTAGGCCCGCTGTAGACACACAATTGGAGAAGATAAAAAAAGACACCGATACAGCCAATCCATGGGTGCATTACATACAACACCTCAAAAGCAACAGCCCTTTCGACATTACCAGGGGCAGCAAAAGCCTCTACCCCAGAAAATGCTACATATCAGCACCAGCAACAACAGTATCACCAGCAAGGATGTGGATACTATCATGGAGGATACAATAACAAGAGCCTAGGTAGAGGCACCCCCAACAGGGGCACCTCTACCCCACCAGCTAAATGACATGCCCACACTTGCCCCCGACCCTGCCGGGGGATGGCTACAACAATTCCACCATTTGTGGCCAAACATCACATCAGATCGATGGGTACCACAAATAGGCAGGGGTATTGCCTATAATTATCTCAAAAACCACCAAGTATCCCGACAAAACAGCATACATTAAATCCACAACATCTGCTAAAAGAAGAAGTAAAGGTGTTACTACAAAAAGGAGCCATAGAACCAGTCCCACTCAAACATCGAAACAAAGGAGTCTACTCTCATTTCCTCGTACCAAAGAAAGACTGATCACTACAGCCCATTCTGGACCTGCGACCACATACTATCCGAACACTTCCATATGGTCACATTGCATGAGCGGTAGTAGCAGCAAAATTACACAGGGAAAACATACATGTCTTTACATTTCTCAACGATTGGCTGATCAAGAGTCCAACCATAGCCAAATGTCTAATAGTCACTCAAAACACAAAAGACCTACTTCACTAATTAAGTTTCACAATCAGTGCAACAAAATTGCATCTCCAACCACTCCAGGTACAGTCATACCTACGCGCGATACTCAATTTAGTATCAGGAACAGCTTACCCCAATCCACAAAGGGTTCTTAATCTCCAGAACCATCTGGGTCTTTTTCAGCCACATTGTCACCTATCAGTCAAAACAGTGATGCAACTACTGGGGATGATGGCATAATGCATAGCGATAGTGCCACATGCAAGACTACACATGAGACGTCTCCAAGAGTATTTAGCATCATAATTGTCACAAACGAGGGGTGGGGGAACATGGATGATCTAGTGTTGGTTTCACCCAAGGTCCATCAGGCACTACAGTGGTGGAACACCTCAAACATACAGAAGGGAAGAGGCTTAATGGACCCAATCCCGCAGTTGACAATCACATCAGTTCAGGGACACTGGACCTCACAACAACAGACAATGCACATCAATATGCTGGAGCTTCTAGCCATCTACGGGGCTCTGAAAGCAGCCCTAACAAACATTATAGGGAAAAATGTCCTTCTGCGAACAGACAATATAACTGTACTGTATTACATCCAGAAACAAGGGGAGGACCCATTCCATACAACTGTCACAACTAGCGCAGACCATATGGAAATGGGCAAACAAACACATAATTCTCCTCCTGGCACAATACATACCAGGGCAGGAAAACTCCATTGTGGACCTGCTCAGCAGGACACAGCAACAAGTTCACGAGTGGGGAATATACACTCCACTACTGCAATAATACTTCCACTGGTGGGGAACCCCTGTAATAGACCTGTTCGCCACCGCTGAATACTCAAAATACCAAAGCTTCGCATCCAGATACCCAAAACTCCAAAGGGACCCTTCCATGGAGGAACTGGTCACTGATATTTGTTTAGGCTTTTCCTCCTCTCCCACTCAATCCATACGTGGTCAGGAAACTCAAACAGACTTTGATGACCCTAATACTAATTGCTCCCACATGGACTCGACAGCCATGGCACACAACACTATCTGCCGTCAACGCACACCACCTCCTCCTGAAAACCACCAAGAAAACGGCCCCCTAAGACAGAATCAACGCTAATGCACACAACAGCAAAGAACTCTTCACCATCGTCAAGGAGTTCGCCAGGCCCAACAGAGAGACCACAGTCGTTCCCCCCCTCCCAAGACATCTGTTACAAACTCGGCACCTTCTTCCACCACAAGATCAGGAAAATCTACGAGAGCTTCGACTCCCTAGACCCCCACCATCACACACAACCAAGCCGTCCCTCAACAGACCGTGCTCTGCTGGACCCCGCTCACTACAGAGGACACCCTCAAGACCATGAAGAGCCTCCACTCAGAAGCCTCAACGAACCCATGCCCGCATCACATCTTCCACAGAGCCTCCGCCGCCATCGCCTCCCAGCTCCGGCACACCATCAACTGCTCCATCAAAACCACCACTTTCGCCGATGACTGGAAACCTGCTGAGATCAACCCTCTGCTGAAGAAGCCATCCTCAGACCTAACAGACCTCAGGAACTTCAGACCGATCTCCCTCCTCCCCTTCCCAGCCAAGGTCTTAGAGAAGGCCATCACCGCACAGCTCTCCGAGTTCATCGTGCGAATCACGTCCTGGACACCTCCCAATCCGGCTTCCAAAGCGACTACACTCCTCGCTGCCACAGACAACATATGATCCCTCCTCGACCGGGGCGAAGCCGCAGCCCTCATCCTATTAGACTTCTCAGCCGCCTTCAACACCGTTTCCCACCTCACCCTAATCAACAGACTCCACAATGCCGGCATCCAAGACAAGGCCTTGGACTGGATCCACTCCTTCCTCACCGGCCGGACCCAGCGAGTCAGACTACCACCGTTCCTTTCAGAACCCACGAGATCAGCTGTGGAGTCCCCCAGGGTTCCTCCCTGAGCCCCACCCTCTTCAACGTCTACATGGCCCCCCCTTGCAGCCATCGTCAGAGGCCACGGACTCAACATCGTCTCCTACGCCACCCAGCTGATCCTCTCCCTCACCATCGAACCCTCAACCGCCAGTACCAACTTCCACAGTGGAATGAAGGCCATCGCTACATGGATGAAAGACAGCTGCCTCAAGCTCAACTTGAACAGGACCGTAGTCCTCATCCTGGGACCCACTCTGTCAGCCTGGGACGACTCCTGGTGGCCAGTCGCTCTGAGTGCTCCAACCACCCCGACGGACCACGCATGCAACCTTGGTATTATATTAGACTCTTCCCTCACATTGAACTGCCAAATCAACGCAGTCTCCTCAGCCTGCTTCCACACACTCCGCCTTCTCCGAAAGACTTTCAGATGGATCCCCACAGATTCCAGAAGGACGGTCACCCACGCACTCATCACCAGCAGACTCGACTACGGCAACGCCCTCTACGCCTGCATCACCCAGAAACAGGTCAAGAAACTACAGAACGTCAAACGCTCCAACCAGACGGGTCCTCAACATTCCCCGCTGCAGCCACATCATGCAGCACCTTCAACAACTGCACTGGCTCCCAGTCATCAAGAGAGTCACATTCAAGCTCCTCACTCACGCCTACAAAGCCCTACACGACTAAGGACCAGCGTACCTGAACCACCGCCTCACATTCCAAGTACCCACCAGACACCTCCGATCCTCCCAACTCGCCCTCGCCTCAATCCCCAGGATCCACAAGACCAGAACCCGGAGGAAGATCATTCTCCTACCTTACCACCAAGACCTGGAACACCCTACCCCTGCACCTCAGTCAATCAGCGTCACTGACCCAATTCAAGAAGGACCTCAAGACCTGGCTGGCTCTTCGAATGATCCACCACCCAGTCCGACCAGTAGCCCCCTGCCCCCCCCCCCCCCCCCCAAGCGCCTTGAGACCCTCACGGGTGAGTACCCACGCTTTACAAGCCCCTGATTGATTGAGGTAAGTAACTTTCTTTATCTTGAAGCTGTGTGTGAGGTGCAAGCATTTGAGCAGCACTCTGCCCTGTCAATATGCATATGGGCAGAAATAAAAGAAGGGTTGACCCGCCCCTGATGATGGAAAGTGGTGGTAGCAAGCCAGAGCATGCATGGGTAATTGCTATTTTATTTTCATTTTTGCACTTCATTTGACGTTTATTCACCTCCCACTTCATTCTGAGAGATTTGTTTCTGAGCTCAGTGTTAACATTTTCTGCTTCATCCCTTATCTCCCTTTTTACCTCATTTTAGCTTGGAGTTCCTTCTGTTTGTGCTAGAAAAATGTCAGAGGCTTGCTCCGTTAAGAGATCCTTTTCCTATGGTTTTTCATGAGTTTGACTTTTTGCCTGAAAGGAGAAAAGGAGCCTTTTTTCCATTAGGTACAGACTGAGAGAGAAAGGTGCATGCAGCAATCACTGTTCTGAGATCGGGTTCCATGACCTTTTGTAATTTATTTTGTACTTGCATTATTGCCAAAGAGAAGAAAGGAAGCATGATGGTGTTACCTTACCTATTCACCGCTCTTACCTCAGAAAGATTCTCATCAAGGTTTTCCACAATTTTTTTATATTCTGTGACAAGAGATACTTGATGGGCTCCTTTATGTCCAAGGGGATTGAGAGAGACTCCTTGACTTCAGAAGAGAGTCCTTAACTTCAGAGATTTCATTGACCTTGAGGGGAAGCCCTGGACTTTGGAGATTTATGTAACTGTAGGGTTCATTGGCATACCAGTTAGCCATAGTCAGATGCAATGTACGCTGTCCTGGGCAGTGTGTCCCATGACGTAACATGTCTTGATGATATTCCTGACCTTAGATCTGCTGAGTTGGGTTTGTATCTTGAACTCATGGGAGATCTCTACACCCACACCAATTTTATTTTGTCTTGCAACTACACACCAGTGGATACCATAACTGTATGCAAATCCCTCAATGACTCACTAGAAATTACCTCCATCTTAGTATCACATTATCGAACTGTGCAGTGACATGGTTTCTTTAAGGCTGCATTACCAGAGGACTAGGCTGCATGATCCTCATGCTTTCAGAATTCAACATGACTGGAAGGTTACACAACCAAAGTCTTGTGGTTTTGCGTATTGAGAGATTCTGAGCCTTGTGTAGCCACCCCAGAAAGCCTGTGATATTGGATAACAAGGGTGACCTAAATCTGCTATGACAGAACCCAGTTGTCTGCAACTTCTTCAGGAAACCATCTCACAAGACACTGCAGGCTGAGGTTCTTCTGGTTACCACAATGCAAGACAGTCATGCCTCCAGAAATCTATGGCTTGCTAAGCATTTAAGTTCTTTGGAACCTTTGGGGACCAGTGAATTTGATCTAGCCTCATGATGCTTGAGCTAATTGGTCTCTTTTCTACAATAATTTTTGCTGAAGTTTACCCATATGTCCTGCACTGATCCTTCACTCTAGCACTCCATTGTTTAGGTTATCTTTGCATCAACTTCATCTATGCCTAGATGATTTTTTACTCTAAGAATTGTTTGAGCGTTTCATGTACCAGTAAAGTGTGTTCCTGGCTTTTGTAGTGTTGTTGTGGGAGCAGCATTTTTACTGATGACCTGTGATATTGCCTGCTGTGGCATCTTCCACACAGAGCCTGAGAACCTTAATACTGTTCGCGACATTGGGACCTTCAGTGACTTAAATGCTGGACACCTTCATCAACGTCGGCTCCCACGTCAAAATTGTTGACATCTTTGTTACACCCCTCCATTTTGGCCCCAACATATTCTTATCTGATAATAAAGACTGGAAAAATAAGTAACCAGTACAGGAAAGATGGAGCCAGGTAAAATGTCTCATAGGAAGTGAGTTCAGGACAAAAATAGAATGTGCTCAAGCAACATAGGCAATGGTTTCTAACACCTGTTCAATGGGCAATTCCTCTCCTTTGAGAATTAACTGATGTCTTATCAGTTGTGACCAGCAGTACAGACCAGGGTGTTAGACATTTCCTTGAACAGCAGATAAGTGTTCTGCAAAGAGGTTCACTGGTCATTCCATTTAATCATAACTGGCAGCGAGACTCCAAGGACATTGAGGGCCCGGTCATTGAGGCACCCATCTTCCTTTCGAGCACCAAGGGGTACGTTCACTCGGCCACACAGATTATCACCAATACATTTTCAGCAGCTGTCCTTTACTCTGTTCTATGGCAACAGGCATATATACTCCCATATGTGTAAGCAGTGTTTCAGGCCACCAGTGTGTCCTTGAAGGGTAGGGGACTGATGAACTGCCCAGAAGTAAGCATAA
Organism: Calotriton arnoldi; assembly: GCA_963921515.1. NCBI lineage: Eukaryota > Metazoa > Chordata > Amphibia > Caudata > Salamandridae > Calotriton > Calotriton arnoldi. The sequence continues at coordinate 524,105 of CAWUFW010004741.1, read as the reverse complement.
ATAATGTCTGTGAGGAAGACAAGTTGACTTCACCTGACTCAGTAGGCGGTATTTCCCACAAGGCCATGATGAGCAGTAAAATGACTTAGGACAATAGGGTGATGGACACTTGGACGTCTTGCCATATTGAGGAATTAATGGAAAAGCCACTTCACCCATCTTCCCCACGGTGGCAAGCTATCATGGTAACAGCGTCTATAGCTGGAGACGGAGGTGTAAGCATTCTTCCAGAAGGGTGCGGTCAATCAACTTCCTTAAATCCCTCTTGGTATCCCCTCAGCAAATCATATTTAGGTGCGCACCTTGGTTCCAGTTGCTACAGGATACTACTGCAGAACATTCTGGTGAAGCCCTGGTGGAAAGGTTTGTATGTCAGTAAGGGAGTTAACCAAAGTGATATCCAGACAGTTCAGAGCCTTGCTAAGCCTACATTTTCCCTGCATCATCAGGCTACTGCTTTACAGGCTGCGGATGCCAGCCCTCTAGTTAGAGCTTCACTGACCATGGTCGCAGGTGACCAAAGCTTGGCAGGATGAGGGTCAGGTGACGGATATAAAGAAAAACAGTCCAGGGCTGGTGAAGCCATTGTGCTTGATGGCTGACATGCCTTTCTGTTATCTGCCTTCAGAGGTTACAGATGCTTCCCTGGAAGGTTGTAGAACTCACCTGCACTCTGTCGACCAGGAAACCACTAACCGATTTGGAAAAATAAGGTACATACAAACATACTGGATCAGTGAGTGGTCAAATACTCGCAGAGAGCATTCCAGGCACAAGTCACATGACAAATATTGCTGATAATGACAATCTGTGCTACAATGATGTTCTGCATGTTCCCCTTGCTAGGGGAAGTATAGGATATTGGAAGCAAGCTTTTAAACAGATCATTTCCTTTATGGCTCTGCCAACAACACCTATGATCAGAAATGAAAGCGGTTTTATGCCTGGACCGCTGAGGCAGACCTCCATCCAGTGCTGTGTGAACCTTATGAGCTGTTGCTATATCTTCTGTGCTTGGACAAATTGTGATTGCATAAGCTGTTGCTGTATCTGCTGTGCCTGGACAAATTGTGACTGCAACATGTCTCTTTGAGAATGCATCTAGAGACAATATTTTGCTATAGGAACAGGTTGGCAATGTTGCCTTTTTGTGACTTTTTGAAGAGTCTGTGGCATTTTACTGCTTTAATCGCTGCATGTACAAAGATAATGCTCGAAAAGAACAACTGGGTCAGAAGCTTCAATGATGTAAACAGATCTGCACTAAAATAAATAATCATGACAAAGCCTGTGACAGCCCAAAGCGAGCTTAAAGCAAAAACACTAATGGTCCAGTACAACCAAGTCATAACTGAGAAAGCTGATGAAATTCCACTAAAACTGAAAAGGCAATACAAGTTGACTCAATGACCTACAAAAGAATAATTGGGAATTTGTAATAGTCTCTGTGCCTCAAAACTCATATGACAATTGAATTAAAAGCTAGAAATTATACAAAAGAAATGCAAGGGATTCAAAAACATACCTTCTGATGAATACTTCTAATTGCAGATTCCTCAACTTTACAAAGTTCCCAGGCACCAGACTGGATTCAAAGATTTCTTTCAGCAGAGCTCCATGCACACCTTATGGCTCCCCAGCTTCACACTAACCTGGAAGTGACGGAATGGAGCCCCCTATTCGCACCCACCCATGTGCCCTGACTTCAGTTATGGTCTTTCCATGCAGATCTGAACCGCCACTCTGTATTTGTCGATTTTCTGTCAAATCCAAATTTTATTCCTAGGCAGTGTACCAGGGAAGATGCCTTCAGCAGAAATCATGTATAAGAAGGTGACCCCCTAAACGGATACTTTTAGGTCTGGGTGCAGTGGGAAAAAACTGCTACAAGAAAATGATAAGCACCCTCAGGCCTGTATTACTTCAATTTTGCTGATATATGCTGTTGGTACTTACCCATTTATAATAGAATATTCACATGTGGATAGATTGTCTTAAGATCTATTTTATTGCTGCATCTTTTACATATTTTTTTTCATCAACATTTTCTATTGCTCCTTATGGAATATTATGAAAAGCATTTAATTACTAGGGACTGTTTACAAACACATTTCAAAATCCTTTCTATGTATTGTGACACATTTAATAAAACGTTTCTTTGATTTTGTTAAAAACACAATGGTATCACCAAAGATGAACCACCTGCCTTCATACACAACCCTTTCATTCTTACTATCATTCACTCTGTAACACTAGCATACTATACATTCATACAGGTGTCCCAGTAATCTATACATCAAAACAAGCCTCAGCAGAGATACAGCATATCTTATTGTCCGCTGTGGTGTTGTGAGTTGGGATCTGTTTTCCAACAGAGGTCAAACTCCGGGTGTTCTGCATCCCAACAGCATATATCAGCAAAATTTAAGTAATACAGGCCTGAGGGTGCTTATCGTTTTCCTGTAGCAGTTTTTTTCATTTTCTTTCCTTCAGCGGAAATGACTTAATTCAATCCTTGGTGTTACTACAGGAAACCGTTGGTTTCATGGACCCACATGTGTGCCTATGATACTTGGGTTCTTGACACAGCTCAATAGTTGTGCGCTAAGATTGTTCATATGAACCCAAACACAATCGGGGAGCGAGAGGCGAAGCTTTACGTCACCAAGTATAGAAAGCTTGTTCTTGATCATGGTCAAGGAGCTGAATCGCTAGGAGTTCTGTTCCTGCTCGAAATCTTCTATTAAATCAAAGCTGAAACAGCGCAAGAACCTAAGCGGGGCTCATCTCCATCCCTCCATTCAGTCTGGTGAAGAGCTGCAGGGTATCACTTGAAGGGTCTGAAATCTTCTGATCCTGGGCCGGTCCCACATTTGGTGCAGGCGTGCCCCGAATTCCCCTGTTGTCACCCCGTAGCAGGTAACAGCCTTCAAGGTGGCCATGTTGTAAATTTTCCAGACGCTACTGGCTCACTATGGAGCATCTTTGTGCCCCATGGAGAAAGGGCCCCCCAGTTTGACCCTAGGCAGGCGCTCTTCTCACTCAGGTTTGTAACCTGTGCCTCCCAATGGTTCACAACGCTGAAGATTGCGAAGTCTGTGCCAAATTCATATCAAAGTCTCTCAAGACGAGGTTAAAGCAACAGCTGGCACACCACGCCATGGCTGACACCCATAGACCACAGGAATCCCTTAAGGACCTGAGCCTCTCCAGTGACGATGAGGAAACCGTCTAAGAAGCAGAGCAAGCACAAGGAGGAGAGTCAAACGCTGAGGGGAGTATTGAAAGAGCAGGTGCTTCGAAGAAGGCAGTGAGGGACGCCGAAAAAGCCAAGCAGCAGAAGGTAACAAAAGACCCTAATAACCCAAAAGTCACCTCTGCATCAACGTTAAAACACTCAACAACTGACGGTCGGCACAGACAGCAGCTCGGGTCCTGACCAAAGGACACCAATGGGGGCAAACCTTTGAGTCAACCCTCGACATCAGCAGGCACAAAAGAGGTGGCGAAGGGAAAGTGCAAGGAGGCGAAGGACAAAGAACCGGCGGCCCGAAGAAGAAATCCTCCTAGACAACCGGTTTCGAACACTCGCTCGAGGTCAAGAAGAAAAGGCGCAGACTTGAGGCCAAAAGAAAGAGTTTGATGATTCCCTGGCGTTCCAAATGCCCTCAAATCTACTGAGTCGAGGGAATTGGGGAACGACCTCCCAGATATCATGGTGCCCCCTCATCACCAGAGCTAGGGTCTCTTATGGGGGAGTGATTCAGTTTAGGACTAGAGAGGCTGGAATCAAGAATACATTCCAGCAACAAAGTACCTCTCAAACCAAGGATCAATGTTTCTTTCATCAGTGAAGTGCTTCAAAAGTTGTCTCCACTTATGTACACTTAATGAACTTAAATTGCTTCTAGAATCTTAATGCAAAAATTATTAGCGTTTTCCCTCTCTAACATTGATATGTAAAGCTCACAGAATCATTATTCCAACATCAGGTACATTGACTGTATCAAACGTTTATCTTTTGGTTGAAACGACTAAATGAAACAATAACATGCTACGCTACATTTAGAACAAAATCAATACATTAATCAAGACAAAACACAAATAGAGTACTAACAAAACGATTCATGGATACATTCTACAAAGTGGACATACTTAACGTTATATACAATAGGACGAAAAGAGACAGACTATACAATAAATATGCCCTATTGGACTGCTGTGCCACTTATTTGATGTAGTGAATCATGTGTGTCCTAATTTATTCTGAAATCGGGACCTATTATTGATGTTCTCGATTTTACACTACTGAGGGGTCCTAGATGAGGTCAGAGAAAAGATGTAAATGTTCTTGACTAAGCCATCTAAATTGAGCTTAGGTATTCAATGCTTTTGCGCAATAAATTTCAACGTAGTGGCTCTTGGCCTCAGAAGATATATGCCGACGCGTTTCGACCTTCGTGGTTGGACCAGTGAAAATATTTCGATGGAAGGTCTTCCTCAGGGCTGGGGACACTTGTGTAGGACACTGCAATTACACAATTGGGTACATACATATATTAATTAATAAAGTTACTTCAAACAGATATTATTGTTCCTAATATCTACCACATACTGATGATGTACCTGGGGGGTTCCTAATCGTGTGTTCGGAACCACATCTTAGGCGGAACTGGGTCCGTGGAGGAGATTGAAGATCAGGTATCTTCACATGTGTTGGATCCTTAATGTCTTTGTCCTTTTTTAGGTCTCGCGCCTAGTGTTGCAGTGCGCAGCACTGCTCGCGCAGCGCGAGACTTCTTGTAGGAGCTTCTGAAAGCTGACCACACGCTCGTGCACAATGGCCTTTTCCGTGCGGTTACCCGCACAGCCGCCATATGTTTTGAATTATCGTGCCCAGACACGGGCGCGATAATTCAAAACACATGGCGGCCGTGCGGTGGAAAAGGCCATTGTGCACGAGCGTGTGTGCGCACCACTCTCGTGCCCCTGCAGCTGTCTGCTGCGAGGCGCTCTGATTTGCCAGCTGTCTCATCTTGTCAGCGCTTTATTGGCTCACATTTTCGGAGCTGTCAAAAGTGTGACGCTCGGCTCTGTTGATTGGCTCTGCTGGAAGCCCCTGGAGAGTGGGGGCGGTAATCTGTCAGCAGTGAGTGCCGGGACCCGGCTCAGCTGATACTATCTGCGGCCTCCTGTCAGTACAGCGCGCCTCTCGGAGCCGGCGAGTGCACCTCTGGCCGCGGCGATCTGCCCTACACCATCGGTCCTCCAGAAGGGTCGTGGGCGTCTTGTGGGCTTCTTCTCTAACTCCGCATCCGAGCCTTGCATTGCGGCAGCGGCTAGGGCCCGAATGAGCTGCACTACAGAAGGCGGGTAGCGCTGTGCCGAAGCGCAGGTGAACGAGCGGAGGCTGCTCTCTTTTCTAATAGTAACTATCGGCATTCACAATGAAACCAGAATACTTTTTTGCATACGTTTGCGGCTGATTACGTAGCACCAGTCAGTTCAACGCATGTGCATTTCAATATAAAAATACGTAATATACGATGCTTTTCTTTTAAAAAGAGGTTTCCGTTTTGTAGACTGTTAATTTACAGCTGCCGCACGTTCAGTCATTATTTGGTTGTAAATTCAGAGTTCATGTTTGTGGTTTTACGTTCACCTTCTCTGCTCATTGAGCCCTGCAAGTAACCTCTTACTAAAAACTTTCTTATTTAGGAATGGTGTTACGGTGCTGCGATTCTCAGTAATAACACCTCAAGAAGGTTTTAGGTACATGCTTTATTCGAGCTCCGCATAACAGGAAAATGGTGGGCTCGGCTCCACCGCATAGAATGCTTTGCAGTGGAACTGTGCCCATGTAACACCACACTGGCATTCAATGTCTCCTGCCACATTACATTAGCATAAAGAATGTTAAACCACAACAAATGGCCTGCCATCACAATCAAGCGAAGTGTTAATAATGTGGCAAATAAGAGCCCCCAATTTAAACCTGTTTTCATTATTGAAAAAACAATCTCATTAAAAAAAGCAGCGTGGGATATTTGAGTTATGAAATGGCATGCATTTAAAGGTTTATATTTGATACTAGTATAACAACTGTTCCTCAGCAATTGCGTGGTGGCCGTTTACGGGCCAGTTATAAATTTTAACGCGCACTATTGCCATACTCCACTATAACAAACTTGCAGCATCTGGCGTTTCGTGCAGGGCAGCTCTTGTGCAAAAAAATTAAATGGGCTGAGAAGTGAGTTTATGCATCTTTTAATGGGCAGGAATATATGAGGATTGTGTTGTGCACGCTTCTTATGGTTGCGCCTAGCTGTTTGTCTAGCTGCCAGGGCTTACTTTGCATGTTAGCTTTTTAAACCATCCTCTGGCAGGCAGTAATCTTGCATTGCAGCTGTGACCTGAGTTGATTCCATTTACCACCAGAGGTTCTTGGTAGTAAGCAAATGGGGCTGATGCATGGTGTATTTCTCCTTATTTTGTCACATGGGTGCTCGTTGACTGCCATTTTCCATTCGCCAGCTCGTTGAGTAGTTCTGTCTCCTGCTAAATCCCCTGCGCTTCTTTCTGTAATATGGACACTTAGCAGTTACCAAACAACTTTCCTCATCTCCACTGCAGAACTCCATCATGACTTTAGCCCGTGTATTGCAGGGAAACTGCCCGGCAGAAAAAAATCTTCTGTGCTGAGTGACAGTTTGCTGTTTCCATTTGCTTTAATCTTTTCCTTTTTTTGTGTATACACAAGGCAGTTAGATCAAGTGTTTTAGTATGCGCTTAGTAATAAATACAACAAGCCAATAATGTCAATGCTTGTTTTGGCATGGTTTTTGTAAAACTTTAGTGTTGGGGGAGCTGCACGTCCGTGCCACAAAAGTTTAATAGCAAAATAATATTTTTTTTCTAAAAAGCAGACGTAATCTCTAGCAATGAAGTGAGCTAACTCGTGTACAGATGTTGTGCTTGTGAAGGAGCAGAATGCTGTCACTCGCAGTGAAATGAGTGAAGGGGCGAAATGGGTTGACCCCTTCCCTTGTTCCATGCTGTATGTTGTGGGTGGAAGAAAACTGGCACAACAACCGACCAAACTCACCTGGCTAAAAGCCCCTGTAATCAGGCATATTACATATATACAGATTAAAATCGAAAGGTCTTGGCAAACGTCAGGCCTAAAACATGTCATACAGTTGACTGTAACAGCTACTTTGATTTGAAATATTATAACTTAGTAGTTTTAAATTAATTGATAAAAATGTAGGCAGTTATTTCTTTATCCCAGACCGCCAGAGTGTATTCGTTTGTCAAACCATAATTGTTATTATACTTTACTATCTTGGAAAACCTAACCAGGAATGAAGCTAAGCAAAGAATTGAAGCTACATGCATGTTCAATTTTTTTTCTTCCCCTTCTATTATGGTCTTTCTTACAAAAGTATTATGACTGCAAGTACTAGTTTTGTCCTACCTTCTTTTAGCGGATCCTTTCATCCCTAAGTTATGAAGTCTACTTTCATTAAGGTGTTTAGTCGATCCATTTTGTTCTTCTAGGTAGTGGTGAGTAAGTTAGGTAAGAAATTAGCGGTAGTTTCACCTGCTGCTTTTTCACTCACTTGCTTTCTATATCTGAAGGTGACAATTTCTTGCTACTGCTTGTAGTTGACAAAGTTAACACTAGCTTATGTCTTTCTCAGTGGAGTCGAAATATTATTAATCAGTTACCTGGTGAGCTTTCTTTTCAACACCCGTTTTTGTAATGACTCTTTTTGAACTCCACATTTACAAATATCTTAATTTAAAGGGATCTTATTGTCCAATCAGGCCTCCCATGTTCATCATTGCCAGCCACACACAACAACAAATACTATTATCCGTTGAAAATAGTAACCACTTCCATAACAGTTCTATAATATAGTCGTGAACTATTTCATATGATTGTGGTATATGCTATAACCACAAATGTTGTGGATGCCAAACTAGTTGTCTTCCTTATCCGTACTCGGGTAGATTTTTTTTTTCCCATTAGGTGGACAGTTTGCCTATGTATAGCAAAAGTACATTTGCACATTGACTTTTTTCTTCAAGGAGTATATAGTTCTATCTCTCTCTCTCTCTCTCTCTCTCTCTCTCTCTCTCTCTCTCTCTCTCTCTCTCTCACGGACTCTCTCTCTCTCTCACTAACTAACTAACTCTCTCTCACTAACTCACTCACTATCTGACTAACTCTCTCACTCACTAACTAACTCTCTCATTAACTGACTAACTCACTAACTATCTCACTCACTGTTACACAAGTACTATTTCCCAAGATTCAGCCTCCTGTTATTTATACCCCCCATAAAAAAAAAAAACATATCAAGCAAGCATTGGCACACGCAGAAACAAGTTGCCAGCATTCAAAGGACAAAATTAAATCAAGACATTATTTATAAGTAATACTTTTTTTAATATAATCTTTCACTTGTACGTAATGCTTTCTTGGTCATATATAAGGTAACAAAAATGCTTTAAACACTTCTTTATTATAACTTTGCAGCATTCTACAAACTAATGTACAGCACAGCTTAAAACATAGGCAAAGTCAATATCTCTGGCTAAACACTTATAAGGTCCCAAAGGCGAGACCTATTGGCTATGCCAATGCTTGTTCTATGGAGTATCTGCAAGTTACATAGGGAGGAGGAGGCTTTAGAACATGCTCAACATGACTACATGTGTGAGGGAGTACATCCACGTAAGGTGCTTGTGTTAAGCATTGAATGGAAAACTGTAAAAGTTTGTGACCAGTCCAACAGAGGGCGATTCTGTTATGTTATTCACCATTTTGAGGTAAACGTGCATCAGTGAAGGGCTGCATGCTCTAAGCCGAATGATCGTGTGAGCTCGAGGTGCAGGGCTAATGTGACGAATTACGTTAGGCGAGCTTGTATCTCCGTATGCTGGCATCTCTTAAGCGCTTCCTTTAGTAGGGCGAATCGAGATAGTGAGGTGGCAGGTCGCATTTACCTGATACGGGACTTCTCCAAGGGTCTCTTTTTTTTCTCTCCGGTAGGTGCACGGCCGTCAGCTCCTGCATTCGAGATAGCGGCTTGTACGGGTCAAGTTTATCTTCATTTCCTAACTGGCAATGCATGCGTAATGACACTCGCCGTGCAACAGTGCGGGTCGCCTGGCTGTTGCCTGACTTCCTAGTTAAGACCATGGTTGTCATGGGAACAGGAGACTCGTAGTTTGGAAAGTCTTGCGTCATTCTACCACCCGGGGTAGCTGGTGTTATAATTTGTCTGTTTCCTCTTGTTTGAAACATTGGATTGCCCATCTGGGCATATTGCTCTGACAGATATAGCTCTTTTTTGCGGAGGGAGCGAAAAAAATGCAATTAGTTTAAAAAGGGTTATTCTGGCCCAGTGGGAGCAGGTCTCTGTGAGTTGAACTCCTTGTGCTGGAAGTCAGTCAAGTTGTTTAAATACAATGCATGATCTCGCTCATTTAATTGGGGCCATTTTCGGTGGTGCCTAAGCGCAGTGTAGTTTTATCTTTGAACCTGGAGAGGAGGATGTCAGGGTTCCTGCCAGTGACATGTTTGAGAACTGTCCATTTAATATCTTGTGGGCCATGTCCCTTTTCTACACAGTGATGAACCATGGGTGCATTTGGTACTTTACAATTTATTTGTGATCTGTGTTGGGTAATTCTCTTTTTTATGGCTTGTCTGGTTTTCCAAACGTACGCCATGTTGCACGGGCAAACAACGCAGTATATTAAATTAATTGTATTGCAGTTTGTGAATTCCTCGTGCATGATGATTTTGCTTCCATATTCAAATTTTGCGCCTTCAATGGTACTTGCGCAAGACGTGCAGTTGCCGCACCTTCGGTGGCCTTTGATGGGGGGTAAAGCAACATAGTTTGTATCGATATCTGTGGACTCTTCGCTTTCGTGTTAGCATGTACCAATTTATCCTTGATGTTTTGATTCCTTTTTAGTGCGAAGACCGGTGTTTCTTTGAACTCTTCTAGACCTTTTACTGTATGCCAGTTCTTTTTTTTTTTTTTTTATAACAGATTTTATTTGTTAAGTATCAAATATAATGCAGGGCTCTGTACCCCAGAGGACTTCTGCCACAATAAACTTACATAGTCATGACTTTGACATTTAGATTATACGTTCAAGAAGAAAAGAAAGGAAATACAAACAAAAGAACCAAAACATGAGAACCCCCCTCCCATTGCACTATAACCTTCCCCTAGCCTGCTCGCCACTCCTACATCCACACCAACATATAAAATATATTGCCACCCTTTAGTTCCTTGTTGCATGTAGTTGAATAGTTAACCTGAGTCCGTAGCATCTGCAGTAGATAACGGCTCCAACTGCAGGCCCCGATAGTCCGCCCATTGTTTCCAAATTTTGAAATTTTTTGCGGGCATCCCCTTGCCGTGAAGATTGGGATTTCCAACCCCATACAGAAGTCCAGGCCATTCTTCCAAGCGGACAGAGAAGGCGCAACAGATGCTTTCCATAACCTTGCAATGTCTCTTTTTGCCAGTGTAAATCCTAATAGCATAAGATGGCGTTTATAGATGTTGCCTCCAACCCCTTCCATAATATGCAAGAGTACCAGCTGTGGTGAGGAGGGGAGGTCCCAGCCCAATACTTCTGTGAGACAAGCCATAACGCCTCTCCAAAACTTTGCAAGGGCGGAGCAGTGCCATATCGTGTGCATTAGAGTTCCCTCCTCCCGCTCGCACCTTAAGCATACAGGGGAGGCTACAAGGCCAGCTTTCCAGAGCCTGACTCTGGTATAATATACACAATGAAGGTACTCAAACTGAATGAGGCGCAGGCGCACCACAATTGCAGTCTCCCGCGGGGAGGCCAACGCCTCTGTCCAGTCCTCCCCCTCCAATGGGCCTAGATCCCCTTCCCAAGCCTCTCTGAGTTTCTGGAGCGTGGTGGAGCTATGTGTAACCAGTGATTGATAAAGTTTGGAGATTTTATGGTCCTGGAGATCTCCCATAAACACTTTAGCCTCGACCGGGCTAAATTCAGGAAGGGTCTCCAATCCCGCAAGACTGGGGGAGATAGCATACCGGAATTGAAGGTATCTATAAAATTGAGTCTTTGGCATCTGGAAGTCCCGCTGAAGATCTTGAAAGGACTTCATGACCGTATCCCGCTTTACGTCTCCCAGGGTAGAGATACCAATGTTGTCCCAACCGCGAAATCCCGACAGGGCAGCTAATTGTGGCAATCGCCCATTATGCCACAGGGGGTCTCCCTCGTCAATCTGTCCCACCACCCCATCTCACGGAGGGCCTGTTTCCATACCTGAAACACAACCCTAGTGACCGGCGGCATGGAGCTGCGCAGGGGTGCCGAGTATAAGATAGTATGCAAGGTAGAGTCCCCATACACCGCCCCTCAATGCATACGTGGAGTCTGCTCTATCTCCATACCACCATTCGTTCAATATGAGCAGGTGCGAGGCCATATAATATGATTGAATATCCGAGGTGGCCAGCCCCCCACAGTACGTTGACTGGAAACACGTCCGCAACGCGACCCTAGACGCTCCTCCCGCCCACAGGAATTGCCCCAGGGCCGCATTAACCTGCCGGAACCATTTGGGAGGGACCAGATGCGGATGATTTTGTAGTTGATACAGCAGGCGTGGCAGCGAAACAATCTTAAAAATGGCCGATCTACCGTAAATAGACAAGGGCATGTGTGACCAGGCCTTAAGATCCTCCCGCACTCGTGCCCATACCGGAGCAATATTTCTGTCCCAAGACACAATGGGCGAGTCAGATAAAAATACACCCAAATATTTCACCCCCCCGTAGTGACCTGCACCGCTGATGCCCAAGGCCCCAAATTTGCCGCATCCCCCAACGCCCAAGGTGGACTTGCGGGGGTTCATGAATAATCCCGATGACTCCCCAAAGATTTGCATAATGCGGAGCAGCCTCGGACCCGTCCTATTGATATTTGTTAAAAAGAATAATACATCATCGGCATATAATGCGATGCGGTCCGAGAGCCCGTGCGCCCATTCAAAGCCCGCCACCTGTGCGTCCATCCGCACCCAGGCAGCCAAGGGCTCCATCGCCAAAGCGAACAGATATGGTGACAGGGGGCAACCTTGACGGGTGCCACGCCCGATGGAGAATGTGGAGGAAGTGGAGCCTGCAATGCGCACCGATGCCGTAAGATCAGTGTAAAGCAGTGTCAGGTAGGACAGGAAACGTGGGCCAATATTCAGGCGGTGCAGGAGTGCAAATAGATATACCCAGCTGAGGGAGTCAAACGCCCTATCCATGTCCGCTAATAACGCAGCTTGTTCCGCCAATCCCTGAATGGCAATATGTGCAATATGTGCACGGCGAATGTTATGGCGCGTTGCTCTTTGGGGCATGAAATCAGCCTGATCAGGGTGTACCAGGGTAGTGATATGGGATCGAAGTCGAATGGCCAAAGCTTTGGCCAAAATTTTGGCCTCCACGTTCAGCAGGGAGATAGGACGATACGAGGCGTGTTGGTCTGGGGGTCGGCCCGGCTTATAGAACACGACCACCTCTGCGTGTCTCCAGTCACGGGGAAGACATCCTCGCTCCCTTGCGTCATCTATCACTCTAAGGAAATGGGGCCCCAGCTACGGGAAATATTTCTTAAAATATTTGCACAGGAAACCGTTAGGACCAGGGGCTTTCCCAGAGTTCAAGTCCCCCAGGGCAGTGCCCAGCTCCTCCTCTGTGAGTGGGAGATCAAGCTCCATACGTGCCTCATCAGATAGGGCCTTGGGCGGAAGATCATCAAGAAAGCGGCAGATCATGTCTTCCTGCAGGCATTCCCTAGGAGCATACAGTTCCGTAAAATATGTTGCAAAGCTTTCAGCAATCTCAGAGGGGTCCCCAAGAGGCTTTCCGTCCGGGCCCGATATACTTGGAAGAACCTGAGGGCGCAAGACTCCCTGGCACAATCTATGGAGCAACTTACTAGACTTATCCCCCCACTGGTAGATCCTGCTTCGGGTAGCCAACCACGCCAGACGGGCCTCGTCCAACAGGAGGTCTGCATGTGTCTTCTGTGCCAGAAGTAGCTGGCGACGCAACCGACTTCCCCCTTGCTACAGCGCTCACGTTCTATAATATTTGCCTCTGATTTCAAAAGCGACTCCTTCCGGGCTCTACGTGCTGCAGAGCAGAAAGAAATATCAACTCCCCGTATGGTGGGTTTCATGGCCTCCCACAGGGGTTCGGCCCCCGCCACCGATCCCACATTGAGGTCCAGGTAATTCTCAATGGCTTGCTCAATATGTGCCCTATACTCCTCATTCTCCAAGTTCCAGACTGATAGGCGCCATCTAAAAGGCTGCCGCGTCGGGCCCAACTGTAAAGTGAGAGCGACCGGTGAGTGGTCCGACAAGCCCCGCGGGAGGATGTCAGCCGCCACCACTCTGCCGGCAGCCCCCAGAGGTACAAATATGTAATCTAACCGGGAGTATGAATCATGTACTGCCGAGAGATATGTGTAGCCCTGTTCCTCTCCGTGCAACCGACGCCAAGGGTTGACCTAGTCCAGTCCCGTCACCAGGGAATACAATTTAGTAGTCGGACGAGCATCAGAGCGTCCTCCATCTGTCCCTGGCCACATCCATCACATCATTCCAATCACCCCCAACTATGGCCAGCCCGTCTGGAATATCCGCCCACAGGGTCATAAGTCGCTCAACCAACACCCAGGACAGCGGCGGAGGGGCATAGACACATCACAGAACCACCCGCTCCTCATAAAGGGTACCCCTGAGAAAGAGATATCTCCCCTGAGTGTCTGTCCACGTTTTAGTATGCTGATAAGGAACCCTGCGATGGATCAGGATCGCAACCCCGCGGGATCCCCTTATGAACCCGGAGTGGAACACTTGAATGTAACCATAATGGAGAAAGCATAATGCCTTCGTCCCCATTAAGTGCGTCTCCTGCAACGTCGGGATATCTGCGTGAGAGCGTTTAGCCTGTTGGAGTATGGCCCCTCTTTTGACTTTATCTAAATCCCCCCTGACATTCCAGCTCACTATCCGGAGAGTACCAGGGTGGACTCGCATTCTATCCGATGGGACCGCCATCAAAGACCCTTGTAGCTATTAAAAATGGGAGATTGAACACCCGGTGGGTGTATGGTGGCTCTGTACAACTGTGACATAGTGCAATTAGAGAACAAAAATAGCCCAACTGCCCCCCACCCCTCACCCTATACCTCAAAACCGCTGAAGTATCTGTCGTGACGGGGGCGGCCTGCGGACCCCAACGGGAGTACCCGGCCAACCCCCGCCAATGGATCCCCAACTTCCAGCCCATTATCAGCAGGCGTTCCCTCTGTCAAGCAAGGTCCGGCAAAGGTACTGGCCCTCATTTGTGCTCCACCGGTCTGGGCAAGTAGTGTTCAATTCCCCCCGGCCGGGGGGGGGTCCAAACAATGTCTATGAGGCTGAGGTCCCCTGCTGAGGCATCGACGCGGCCCTGCTAGGATCATTGCAGGATTGAGATCGACGTCTGGATCTGGAGCGTCTATTTCCTTTGAGTTTAGGCTTTGGTGGCTTCCGAGCCACATCACTGGTCGATGAGTCCGATTCCCTCCTGGGCGGCGTGTGAGGTCTAACTTTTACCGTCTCATCCGTCCAGTGAAAGACATCCTCGGGCGAATCAAAGAAGTGGGTGCGTAACTGGTAAATCACACGCAGCCTGGCTGGGTATAGCAAGGCATAAGGGAGCTTCAAATCCCGTAGATGAGCCTTAGCTGCCAAAAATGACTGTCTCTTTTGTTGAACCAGCCTCGTGTAATCTGGGAACACAAGAATACTGGCATTGTCGTACATCAATGGCTCTTTAGTTCTGGCCTGCTTTAGGATAACATCACGGTCAGGATAGTTCAATAGTTTGGCTATAACAGGCCTCGGCTGGGCTCCTGGTGGCGGCTTCTGCGTCGGGGCTCTATGGGCACGCTCCACCACAAAGCAGCGGGACAAGGACTCCGGGGGAAGCCAGCTCTCAAGCCAGAGGGTAAGGAACTGTTCCATGTCTCCCCCCTCACAGCCCTCGGGGAAACCAACAAAGCGGAGATTATTCCGTCTGGCTCTGCCATCTGCATCCTCCACTCGTGTCACCAGGCCCCGCTGGACTGCTTCCAACGAAGCAACTTTTTTCTGTAGAGTAGCGACAGTATCCTCCACCCCAGAAATCCTGGTCTCGGCCTCCGTGATGCGCCCCACCGCATTACGCAAATCTTGCCGAAGGAGCATGACGTCGGAGCCGACTGCTCCGATTTTGGCGTCCAAAGCATCCCTGGACTGTGTAATAGCTGCAATGAGAGCCGCGTTATCCGGCATGCCCCCAGTCGCTCCTCCATGTTCAGTCACAGCAGCCCCAGGGCTGGTGAATTTGTCCAGTGTCCTCTGTTTGACAGAACCTCCCCCCATTTTATCTTTCGTGATGGTCGCCCCGAGCAGCGTATCCTCCCAGGGCGGTCACACCACAGCTCGCCGTACAGTTCGTGTAAGTTATCCCAGTCTTACCAATCCGATATGGCGGGGAGGCCTGCGACCCACCTGAGTATCCGGCCCAACTCTGTTCAACACTGGTCGGCTAGGGGTGCTCGGGCGGAGACCACCTGCCCACAAGCCGCACCGGGAACTATCCCAGCCGCCTCCGCGGACAGACGTCCCCCCCCCCTAATGGGTGCCCCACCGCTCCTCCCCTTGCATCTTCCACCCAGCGGGGCAAGTATAACTCACGGCCCACACCCGTCTCCAGTGCCTGGGGTAATCACCAGGCTCAGCTCTCCACCAGAACAACAACCACAATGTAAGCTGTCCACTATCCGGCCCACGACCTCTTCCTCCCTGGGCCTCAGCTCACGATTCCGCTGGGGGCAGCAGCCGGTGCCACAGAACAGGCCTCTATCAGCATAGGCCTCCCACAGGATACGGGGCCCGGTAGGCAGCGCACTCCGTACAGTAGCTCCAGGGCACTCCGCACCCAATGATCCTCCTGGGTAATTGACGATCCGACTCCCCACACAGGCAGTGCCCCAGCCCCTCAGTGTCCAGCCGCCATGCCTCTCAGGCAGTCTGCGTCACAAACTCTCAAAGCGGCTATCGTTCGTGGCCACGGGGCTGAGTCCCTAAATCAGGACACCCCTCACGTCGTCAGTTGAGCAGGGCTGCTCCGTCACACACGTCACCGCACGAGAAGGGGGCACAGGAGCTCACCCCGGTCTTCACAGTCTCCTCCGGGGCCCCCCACAGTCATCAAGCAGTCACCGCTCAGGCTCCAAGTGTGCCCCCACAGACCCACAACTATCAGGCGACCCACGCGGCTCGCGCGACCCGATCGCGAGGCCGCCGGCCCAGAAGCGGGGGAAGGGGCGAAGGGGCAGGGAGACCGGGCTGCTCACCGGGCTGCCGCAGGCGATCTCGGATCTCCGCAGCTTCTCCGCGCCTCTCCTGTGCTGCAGAAACGTCGTCCGGAGTCTCCTCAGCGCTATCCGGAGCCTCCACACGCGTCGCTCCACGACAAAGGGGCACGGGGGCCCGCCCCGGTCTTCACGACCACCTCCGGGGCCCCCCGCAATCAGCCGTTATTCACCGCACAGGCCCAGGTTCTGAAGGTGCCGCCACAGGCTCGCAGCCAACACACAGTCCCCCGCGGCTTGCGCGACCCAATGCGGCCGCAGAGCGCGAGGCCGCTGAACCGGGGGGAGGGGCAGGGAGCCAAGGCCGCTCACCGGTTTTCCGCAGGCAATCCCGGACTTCCACAGCTCCACCGCACTCCCTCCGATGCTGCGGAAACGCAGTCTGGAATCTCCTCAGCTACGGGCACCTTCACCCGCTGCAGTGTGTTTCAACGCCGCGGCACGCGACCTCTTCATCCGCCGCAGCCGCCCAAGAGGCCCCGCCTCAGCTCCACTGCCACGCCGGCCGAGGTGTAGGCCACCGCTGCCCCAGCGTCCCAGCCCCCGTCTCAACCCCAATCAGGGCCCCGAAATGTAGCCCACCGCCGCGCTAAACACGGGGTGTGATGCAGTCGCCCAGTAAAACCGGGGAAGCAAGATAAATTAAGGATATTACATGTAGGCTGAGCGGAGCTCGCCTAGCACGCGTCCACCATGGCCACGCCCCGTATGCCAGTTCTTTTTAACAATTTTTTTGACTTGATTGGTGATTCCCGAGAAAGTCGTGACGCATACCAGTGGCTTATCTTTTTTTGCTTTTTTTGGTGTCAATAGGGTTTCCCTGGGTGTATACCAAGCGCACTTCATTGATCGCTTCACCAATTTTCTAGGGTAGTTTCTTTCAACCAGTTTCTCAAAGAGAGTCTTGGCATTGAGGAAATAGTCTTCTTTTTTCTGCAATTTCGCCTAATTCGTAAGAACTGGCTGTAGGGTAGATTTTGTCGTAAATTTCTTCGATGGAAGCTGGAAAAATGCAGAAATGTATTTCTGTCAGTTTGTTTTGTATATAGAGTGGTATATAAGGTTCCATCTTCATGCTTGACAAGGAGGTCTAGAAAGTTGACCTGCTCCTTGTTAGAGTTTAGCGAGAACTGGATATCTAGGTTCCTTTAGTTTAACCAATTTTGGAATTCTTGCAATGTTTCAGGTGTACCCCTCCATAGCATAAACACGTTGTCTATGTAACGACGCCAGATCTCTATGTGGCCGTCGAATGGGTTGTTGTTATATACCCACTTTTCTTCATACAAGGCCATAAACATCACCGCCATTTCTGGAGCAAAGGGGCATCCCATTGCGGTCCCCTTTGTTTGTAGAAATTGTTCCTCGTTAAATTGAAAAAAATTATATATCTGAAAGAAACACGTTAGTTATAGATTCCTTACCTTAGAATTACCCCCAGGTGTCAGACTGGATCCGGAAAGTTTTTTCGTCAGCAGTACGGAAGGTGGCGTCGGTTGGCTCCTCGTCCGTCGTCGGCGCCGTGGTCGCCGGGATGACGTCACGGGAGCTACTTAGACGCCCTCGCGCGCTGACGTCAGTTCTTTCTTTTTCAGCGCCAGCCAGCGCAGATCCGGGAAGAGCGGTACTTCAGTCATTTTTTGACTAACATTTTCTGGACTTTTCTTGACTTCTTTCTTCGAGTCTCCGACTCCGAAAAGGTGCACGAGGGATGCCCGGCTTCAAGGCATGCGGTTCCTGTAACCGACTGATGTCGGTGACGGATCCGCACCGCGTGTGTCTTTTTTGCCTGGAGCGCGACCACGACCCCAAGTCGTGCCCCGACTGCTGGTCGATGGCGCCGAAGGCTTTGCAGGAGCGGTCCCGAAAGCTGCTTGAACATCGGCAGTCGGCTCTGCGCCGTTCGAGGTCCCGGTCGAGAGGGAGGTCGAGGGACCAGTCGCGGAGCCACCACCATTACGGTTCGAAATCATCGAAGTCTTCGCACTCGGGGTCGGGTAAGTCAAAGCACAAGAAGACGTTGAAGAAGCATCGTCGCTCTTCGACTTCTCCTTGTCGGTCGGCCGATCCGACGAGGCACGCGGGTGGTGCCCCTCCCGCGGCTCTGTGCACGGAGCCCGACGAGTCGACTCCGAGTTTCCCTCCCTTTCCGGTACCCGGAGCAACTCCCGCCCAGCTTCGTACATTCTACGAGGCGATGCATGTCATCTTTGGGCCTTCGCGGACTCGGTTGGGGGGCCTAGGTCTTCGCTGCTGGCGGCTCCGGCCCCGGCGCCTCAGGCCCCCCTTGGATCCAAGCCTGGATCCGGATCGGTAGACCTCGTTACGCCTCCACCGGCGCCGCTTCCGACGGCACCACAACCGCGTCAGACGCCGGTTGGCCCCCCGGCCGGCGTCGATTCCGGCCTCCATCCCGACGTGGACACGGAGCCGGACCGGCGTCGTCCGACGCCGGATCCGGCGCCGGGTGGGGTTTTCATGCCCCTGTTCACTCCTGGGGTCCCTTTTCAACCACAGTGGCACACAGAGGATGATGAGGAGGACTGGGAGGGGTCAGGTGACCCTTTAACTGACCAGTTGGAAAGTGAACAGGACTAGGAGAGAGGAACTGGGGGATGCCAGTGGTTTGGACACCTCCCCTGACCGTGGCATGTTGTCGTCTCCTACCGTGGCTACGGAGGAGGGAGCATCATACGCAGTGGTGTTGCGTAGGGCGGCCGAGGCTCTCAACCTCGAGCTTCCTACGGTGGCGGTCAGGACTAACCTCCTGACAGAGGTGCTTCAGCCGGCTGCGAGCTCTTCGGAGCCCTTGCTGCCGTTCAGTGAGGCCCTCACCGACGTCCTTTTGGGCACCTGGTCCAGGCCCAACACGGGGGCTCCCATGGACAGGCTGATTGCCCGACGCCACCGCCCTGCTCCGGGCGACCCCACTTTCCTCTCCCAACACCCCACCCCGGAGACCTTGGTTGTCCAAGCCGCCACTTCCAAAAGCGCATTCCCTACCGCTCCCCCGGAAAGGGAATCCAAGAAGCTGGACCACATTGGGAAGAAGATTTTCTCTTCCGCCAGCTTAGGACTGCGGTCGGTAAACACCGCATGTCTCTTGGGCCGTTATTCCCACTCCGTGTGGGATACGGTGGCGCAGGTGCTGCCTCAGTGTCCAGAGGAGGCCCGGGCAGTGCTCTCCCAGGCTGTGGCCGCCGGGAGGGATGCAGCAAAGTTTGCCCTGCGTTGTGGGCTGGACACCGCCGACTCTCTGGGCAGGACCATTTCAACGTCGGTAGCGCTTCGTCGCTACGCCTGGATGAGGTCGACTAGCTTTTCAGGGGATGTCCAGAACACCTTGATGGACATGCCCTTTAAAGGCTGTCGCCTTTTTGGCGACAAAGCAGACAACGCTCTAGAGCGTTTCAAGGACTCAAGGGCTACGGCCAAGTCCTTGGGCCTCTCCACCCGCCCTGCGCAGTCTGCTTTTCGCCCCTTTTGTGGCTACGGAAGGGATGCCCCGCTACGTCCCGCCCAGAGCCACAGGCCGCAGCAAGTTACCCAACCTTCGCGCGGCCGGGGACGTGGGAACAACCGTCGTGGTTCCGGGGGCCAGCGGGCGGGCCAGTCCACCAACCCCCCCTCCGCAGCAGCCTCCAAACCCTCCTAGTCCGACCTTTCAGGCCCATCAAACGCCAGTGGGTGGCAGGATTCGCCATCACCTCCCCCACTGGCGCACCATCACGTCGGACAGGTGGGTTTTGCAAATAGTCAGAAGGGGCTACTCCCTCCCCTTCGAGACTACCCCTCCAGCCATGCCACCAAGATACCACCGCATGTCGGGGGATCATCTGGCCCTTCTCCAGCAGGAAGTTACGGCTCTCTTAGCCAAGGGAGCCATCGAGCGCGTTCCTGTCCCAGAAGTAGGTTGTAGTTGTTACTCCCACTACTTTCTGGTCCCCAAGAAGGACAAGGGCCTGCGTCCTATCTTGGATCTCAGGGACGTCAACCGCTTCCTCCGGAAGGAGAAGTTCAAGATGTTGACGCTTGCTCAGGTCTTGTCTGCCCCCGACCCGCAAGACTGGATGGTAGCGTTGGACTTGCAGGACGCTTATTTTCACATCCCCGTCCTGCCGGCCCACCGGCGTTGCCTACGGTTCACGGTAGGCCACGAGCATTTTCAATTTACCGTGCTCCCCTTTGGCCTTACCAGCGCTCCCCGGGTGTTCACGGAAGTGATGGCGGTGGTCGCAGCTCATCTGCGCAGATCAGGGGTTTCAGTCTTCCCCTATCTCGACGACTGGCTGTTGAAGGCGGGCTCGCCCCAGGCAGTCGTCTCCCACCTCCAGACTACGGCTGACCTCCTGCATTCGCTGGGGTTTTCAATCAATGTGCCGAAGTCACACCTGATTCCCTCTCAGAAGCTCCTCTTCATCGGCGCCGTTCTGGACACGACGCGGTTTCGGGTCTATCCTCCCGAGCAGCGAGTCCGGGATATTCAGGCTATGATTCCGATCTTTCAGCCTCTATCCCGGGTTTCGGTCAGAGTGACTCTGAGGCTGCTGGGCCTCATGGCCTCCTGCATCCTGCTGGTCGATCATGCCAGGTGGCATATGCGGGCTCTGCAGTGGGACCTGAAGTTCCAGTGGGCGCAGCATCAGGGAAATCTGTCCGATTGCGTCCAGATCTCGGAGGGCACTGCACGTCAACTGCAGTGGTGGCTCACGAACCAGGATTGGGTCAATGGCAGATCCCACTCCCTTCCCCAACCAGACCACACTGTGGTGACGGACGCGTCCCTTCTGGGATGGGGTGGCCACATGGGAGAGGCAGAGATCAGAGGCCTCTGGTCTCCGGCGGAGTCCGGGCTCCACATCAACCTTTTGGAGCTCCGGGCGATTCGTCTTGCACTCAAGGCATTCCTTCCCTCTGTCCGGGGAAGAGTAGTGCAGGTGTTCACGGACAACACCACCGCCATGTGGTACTGCAACAAACAGGGCGGGGTGGGGTCGTGGACCCCACTGTCAAGAGGCCCTCTGCCTCTGGACATGGCTGGAACATCAGGGCATATCCCTGGTGGTTCAACACCTGGCAGGTTCCCTGAACGCCAGGGCGGACGAACTCAGCCGCAGGTGCATGATGGATCACGAATGGCGTCTCCACTCGGAAGTGGTTCAAGGTCTCTTTCAACAATGGGGAGAGCCTTGGTTAGATCTATTTGCCACCGAAGAGAACGCGCAATGTCAGCAATTCTGCGCGTTGGAATTTCTAAGGCGGCACTCGCTAGCCGACGCCTTTTGTCGCGAGTGGAGTTGCGGTCTGTTGTACGCCTTTCCGCCTATACCACTTCTGCCCAGAGTGCTGAAGAAGATCAAGCGCGACCGGGCCCCAAGTCATTCTTGTGGCTCCGGATTGGGCACAAAGAGTCTGGTATCCTGAGCTGCTCAACATGGCCATTGATCCTCCGATCAGACTGCCTCTTCGGGAGGATCTTCTGGCGCAGCAGCAGGGGACGGTCCTCCACCCGAACCTGTCCAGTCTCCACCTCCTTGCGTGGAGATTGAACGGCAGCAGTTGACGTCTTTCGACCTGCCTCCCGAAGTCTGTGACGTAATCTTGGCAGCCAGGCGTCCCTCCACTAAGACGGTATACGCCCGCCGGTGGAACAAATTTGTGGCATGGTGCACAGCAAAGGCTGTGGATCCCCTTTCTGCCCCTCTTTCCGAAGTACTCTTGTTCCTTCTTTCTTTAGCCCAGCAGGGCTCTGCTCTGGGCACTGTCAAGGGCTATTTGTCAGCCATCTCTGCTTTCCTTCCGCTGCCAGATCAGCCTTCTCTTTTCAAGTCCCTGGTAGTTAACTGTTTCTTAAAAGGCTTAACACATCTTTTTCCTCCAATCCCCTTCGTTATGCCTCAGTGGGACTTGAATCTTGTACTAACTTATTTGATGTGCGCTCCCTTTGAGCTGCTTCACAGCTGTCCCTTACGGCTCTTGACTCTTAAGACTGCTTTCCTGGTAGCCATCACTTCTGCTAGAAGGGTGAGTGAGCTCCAGGCCCTTTCTTCAAAACCTCCTTTCCTGTCTGTTCATCCGGATACGGTGTTTCTCCGCCATCTGGACCCAAAACGTGCCCTCTCCTTCTATCTGGATCGCACGAAACAGTTCCGGGTGGATGATCAACTTTTTGTTGGCTACGTGGGCACAAAGAATGGTCGGGCCGTACACAAACGCACCATTTCTCGATGGGTCGTGTTGTGTATTAAGGCTTGTTACTCTCTGGCTAAAAAAGAGCCTCCAGTAGGGCTACGCGCTTACTCCACCAGGGCGATGGCAGCCACTACTGCCTTGGGAAGAGGAGTTCCTCTAAATGACATCTGTCAGTCAGCTACGTGGGCATCACTGCAGACGTTTACGAAACACTACTGTCTGGACAGCCAAGTCCGGAGAGACGGCTTCTTTGGCCGTTCTGCTCTCCAGGACTTCCTGGTGTGATCTTGGTTCGCAGACCCACCCCCGGGGTTGGTATTGCTGGGGTGTATCTATTCTAAGGTAAGGAATCTATAACTAACGTGTTTCTTTCAGATGAACAAGTTACTTACCTTCGGTAGCGATATATCTGTAAGAAACATTAGTTAGTTATAGATTCCTTACCGCCCCACCCATCCTCCCCGTTCTGCGAACTGATTTCTAGGGTTAAGGACATCCTTTCAGGGCCCTAGTTTTGTGCACCAGTGGTCAGTGTCTTGCATGGCTCTGCGTTTCTGGCGCGGAAAGACGTGTACAGAACTGACAGCGCGTGAGGGCGGCGTCTAAGTAGCAGCCGCGACGTCATCCCGGCGACCACGATGCCGACGACGGACGCGGAGCCGACCGACGCCACCTTGCGACGCGCAGAGGTACTGCTGACGAAAAAACTTTCCGGATCCAGTCTGACGCCTGGGGGTAATTCTAAATTAAGGAATCTATAACTAACTAATGTTTCTTTCAGATATATCGTTACCGAAGGTAAGTAACGTGTTCTTTAAGCACACCTCCGCCATCTCTACTAGGAATTCAGTTGGTACATTGTGTGGTCTCATCCTGGTATCTAGGAAGTGATGGAGAGCTTCCAGACCAGCTTCCTGTGGGATGTTGGTGTACAAACTGACTATGTCGAATGTCACCAACAGTTCTGCTTCTTGGTCGAAGGGATGTCCTTCCAGGGTCGTAATGGCTTGCATTGTATCTCGCAAAAAGCTCGTTGTAGTTTCAACTAGTGGTTTGAGAGACGTGTCGATGTATTTTGCTGGTCTCTCTAGAATGGTATTAACCCCCGAAATTATTGGTCTCCCTGGTGGGTTGGTGGCGTCCTTATGAATCTTCGGAAGGACATACATTAGAGGCATCCTGGGATTTTCGTTGAACAGATATTTGGCTTCTTTTTTAGATATCCAGCCATGTTCTTCTCCTGTCTTTATTAATCTGGACAGTCTGGTGGTAGGAATAAAAGACAATTCATCTAATTTTCAGACGCTTCATCCTATTCCGACAGCTCGAGTGACGCCGAACCATCTACAAGCAGCAGGGGTAACCAGCAAGTACAATTCTACCAAGGACCGGAACCTTTTTTAGACAGAGGCAATGGACGCCCCAGAGGCAGAAACAGAGTAAAACAATGGTACAACCCCAACCCCAACCAATATCAGGGCGAAATAACAACAAGGCGACAAACCTACAGATGGTAAGGAAGGAATCTAGCCCCATCTACAATCTAACGAACATCACTCTTATCAACGGAAGAAATCCAAGTACTGAGTAAAGGTTTATCATTTATACCATCCAGTAGACCGGATATGAGCCAAACGAAATTGGAAATCATCCAACTGTTCAGAAAAATGCGTTTGAAATCATTCTTTGCAGATAAACCCTATACCCCTGAAAGAAACTACTCGGGTCTAAAAGAACAGGCGACTTTTGTTCCACCGACCTCCAGTACGCCGATGGAACTCCTCATCTTTGAAAAAAACATTATGAGAGATCTAGAGTCTCTAGAAAGAAAGCGTAACTACACCAAGTGGAATATGACCAAAACCGAAAAGACAGCTCTTGAAAAGCTGATGAAGAATCAAGAAATCATAATAAAACCGGCGGACAAAGGCGGTGCAATCGTCATCATGGAAAGAGGAAAGTATGAAACCGAAATCAACCGTCAATTATCCAACAAAGAGCATTACAGAACAACTGATGTCGACTGGACCAAAGTGGTACAAAGTAAACTGTCCAGATTAATAAAGACAGGAGAAGAACATGGCTGGATTTCTAAAAAAGAAGCCAAATATCTGTTCAACGAAAATCCCAGGATGCCTCTAATGTACTTTCTCGGGAATCACCAACCAAGTCAAAAAAATTGTTAAAAAGAACTGGCATACAGTAAAAGGTCTAGAAGAGTTCAAAGAAACACCAGTCTTTGCTCTAAAAAGGAATCAAAACATCAAGGATAAATTGGTACATGCTAACACGAAAGCGAAGAGTCCACAGATATCGATACAAACTATGTTAGCTTTACCCCCCATCAAAGGCCACCGAAGGTGCGGCAACTGCACGTCTTGCGCAAGTACCATTGAAGTCGCAAAATTTGAATATGGAAGCAAGATCATCATGCACGAGGAATTCACAAACTGCAATACAACTAATGTAATATACCGCGTTGTTTGCCCGTGCAACATGGCGTACATTGGGAAAACCACACAAGCCATAAAAAAGAGAATTACCCAACACAGATCACGAATAAATTGTAAAGTACCAAATGCACCCATGGTTCATCACTGTGTAGAAAAGGGACATGGCCCACAAGATATTAAATGGGCAGTTCTCAAACATGTCACTGGCAGGAACCCTGACATCCTCCTCTCCAGGTTCGAAGCTAAAACTATACTGCGCTTAGGCACCACCGAAAACGGCCTCAATGAAATGAGCGAGATCATGCATTGTATTTAAACAACTTGACTGACTTCCAGCACAAGGAGCTCAACTCAGAGACCTGCTCCCACGGGGCCAGAATAACCCTTTTTAAATTAAGTGCATTTTTTTCGCTCCCTCCGCAAAAAAGAGCTATATCTGTCAGAGCAATATACCCTGATGGGCAATCCAATGTTTCAAACAAGAGGAAACAGACAAATTAGAACACCAGCTACCCCGGGTGGTAGAATGACGCAAGACTTTCCAAACTACTAGTCTCCTGTTCCCATGACAACCATGGTCTTAACCAGGAAGTCAGGCAACAGCCAGGCGACCCGCGCTGTTGCACGGCGAGCGTCATTACGCACACATTGCCAATTAGGAAATGAAGTTAAACCTGACCCGTACAAGCCGCTATCTCGAATGCAGGAGCCGACGGCCGTGCACCTACCGGAGAGAAAAAGAGACCCTTGGAGAAGTCCTGTATCAGGTAAATGCGACCTGCCACCTCACTATCTCGATTCGCCCCGCTAAAGGAAGTGCTTAAGAGATGCCAGCATACGGAGATACAAGCTCGCCTAACATAATTCATCACGTTAGCCCTGCACCTCGAGCCCACACGATCATTCGGCTTAGAGCATGCAGCCGTTCACTGATGCATGTTTCCCTCAAAATGGTGAATAACATAACGGAATCCCCCTCTGTTGGACTGGTCACAAACTTTTACAGTTTTCCATTCAATGCTTAACACAAGCACCTTACGTGGATGGACTCCCTCACACATGTAGTCACGTTGAGCATGTTCTAAAGCCTCCTCCTCCCTATGTAACTTGCAGATACTCTATAGAAAAAAGAACAAAGACATTAAGGATCCAACACACGTGAAGGTACCTGATCTTCAATCTCCTCCATGGACCCAGTTCCACCTAAGATGTGGTTCCGAATACACGATTAGGAACCCCCCAGGTACATACATCATCAGTATGTTGTAGATATTAGGAACAATAACAATAGAAAACAGATTACCTGTTTGAAGTAACTTTATTAATTAATATATGTATGTACCCAATTGTGTAATTGCAGTGTCCTACACAAGTGTCCCCAGCCCTGAGGAAGACCTTCGATCGAAATATTTTCCCTGGTCCAACCACGAATGTCGAAACGCGTCGGCATAAATCTTCTGAGGCCAAGAGCCACTACGTTGAAATTTATTGCGCAAAAGCATTGAATACCTAAGCTCAATTTAGATGGCTTAGTCAAGAACATTTACATCTTTTCTCTGACCTCATCTAGGACCCCTCAGTAGTTTAAAATCGAGAACATCAATAATAGGTCCCGATTTCAGAATAAATTAGGACACACATGATTCACTACATCAAATAAGTGGCACAGCAGTCCAATAGGGCATATTTATATTATAGTCTGTCTCTTTTCGTCCTATTGTATATAACGTTAAGTATGTCCACTTTGTAGAATGTATCCATGAATTGTTTTGTTAGTCTCTATTTGTGTTTTGTCTTGATTAATGTATTGATTTTGTTCTAAATGTAGCGTTGCATGTTATTGTTTCATTTAGTCGTTTCAACCAAAAGATAAACGTTTGATACAGTCAATGTACCTGATGTTGGAGTAATGATTCTGTCAGCTTTACATATCTGAAAGAGACACGTTAGTGACAGATTCCTTACCTTAGAATATCCCCAGGCGTCAGGCTGGATCCGGAAAGTTTTTGCGTAGCAGTACCCTTGCGCGTCGGCAGGCGGCGTCGTGCGGCTCCGCGTCCGTCGTCGGCGTCGTGATCGCCGGGATGACGTCGCGGGCAGTACTTAGACGCCGCCCCTGCGCGCTGACGTCAGTTCTTCTTTTCCGCGCCAGCAAGCGCAGATCCGGGAAGAGCAGTGCCCTAGTCATTTTTTGACTAACTTTTTGGGTGAATTTTTCACTGTTTCTTCAAATCGACTCCAAGGTGTCGTAGGGATGCCCGGCTTTAAACGTTGCGGCGCCTGTGCTCGGATGATGTCCATCACAGACCCGCATCGGGAGTGTCTCTTCTGCCTCGGCCGAGGCCACGACACGGAGTCGTGTTCCGACTGCCGGGCCCTCAACCCGAAAGCTTTGCGAGAGCGGTCTCGAAAGCTCCTCGAGGCCCGGCAGTCGGCTCCGCGCCACACCAAGCCCCGGTCGCGTGAGAGTTCGAGGGGTCGGTCGCGGAGTCCTCACCGGTCGTCGGGATCCAAGTCTTCGTCGTCCGGTAAGTCTAAGCACAAAAAGTCCAAAAGCATCGTCGCTCTGGGACTTCGCCTCGCCGGTCTCGCGACTCGGCTGAGGCCCCTCCCGGCACCGTCCCCGCGGCCCCGGACATGCCTGTGGAGTCGCCCCCGCAATACCCGTCCTTCCCGGGTTCGGGGGCGGATCCGGCCCAAACTACAGGAATTCCTGTCGGCCATAGCCCGCCTCTTCGGGCCTCAAGGTCCCTCCGGTGCGCCTTCGGGCCCCGCGGGCCCTGATGGGGTTGCCCCGGCGTCGCCGGCGTCGCCCGTGCCTCCAGCCTCGATCCCGGCTCCGGCCTCGATCCCGGCTCCGCAACCCCCATCGGCGCCGGTCGACCTGACCACGCCTCCGCCGACGCCAATGTCTCCGGTGCCGTTCTCGACGCCGCCTGGGGCTCCGGGCGGCGTCGTCCCCAGTTCCTTCCGGCTCCGGACATGGAACCGGACCGACGTCGCTCGACGCCGGTTCCGGCGCCGATGAGACCTTGGGTCCCAAATGTCCCTCCTCCTCCTTATTTTGAACCGGAGGAGGACCAGGAGGACTGGGAGGGGTCTGAGGACCCTCTGGCACAACAGTGTCAGTATGATGAGGACTGGGCAGAGGAACTAGGGGATGCCAGTGGTCTCGATACTTCCCCTGACACTGGCATGCTGTCTCCTCCCGTGGCTACGGAGGAGGGGAGCCAATTTTGCAACGGTGTTGCGTAGGGCGGCTGGAGCCTTACATCTCCAACTCCCTACTGTGGCGGTCAAGACTAATCTCTTGACAGAGGTGCTTCAGCCGGCAGCCTCCTCTACGGAGACTGTGCTGCCGTTTAACGATGCCCTCACTGACGTTCTTTTGGGCGCCTGGTCCAAGCCCAACACAGGGGCTCCTGTGGATAGGAACGTGTCCCGACGCCATCGCCCAGCTCCGGGCGACCCCCTATTTCTCTCTGTCCACCCCACTCCTGAGAGCTTGGTTGTCCAAGCCTCCGCTTCCCAAACCACCTTCCCTACCGCCCCTCCGGATAGGGAATCCAAACGCCTGGATCAATTTGGGAAGAAGGGTTTTTCTTCCTCCAGTGCTGGCTTGCGGTCCATCAACACGCTTGTCTTTTGGGCCGATATACCCACTCCTTGTGGGATTCGGTGGCGACTGTTTTGCCCCAGTGTTCTGAGGAGGTCCAGACACTGCTTTCCCGCGCCATTGCGGAAGGAAGGGATGCGGCCAAATACACAATACGATGTGGCCTTGATACCGCCGACTCGCTGGGCAGGTCTATTGCAACGACGGTGGCGCTGCATCGCCACGCCTGGCTGAGAACCACTGGTTTTCAGGGGATGTCCAGAATACTCTCATGGACATGCCCTTTGATGGAGTCGGTCTTTTTGGGTCCAAAGCAGACCATGCGTTGGAGCGCTTTAAGGACTCACGGGCTACTGCCAAGTCCCTGGGCCTTTCTGCTACACGCCCTCCGCTAACTTCTGCTTTTCGCCCCTATCGTGGCCACGGAAGGGGCGCCCAGTCACGTCAGCAGCCCAGCCACCGGCCCGCGCAGCGGCGTCTTCGCGTGGCCGAGGACGTGGATACCGCCGTGGCGGTTCGGGCAACCAGCGTGCGGGTCAGGCCACCATCTCCAACCCGTCCGCGGCCTCCAAGCCCTCCTAGTCCCTCCTTTCCGGTGCACAGCACGCCAGTAGGGGGCAGGGTCCGCCATCACCTTCACCACTGGCGTCCCATCACCTCGGACAGGTGGGTCTTGGACATTGTCCGAAGGGGCTACTCCCTCCCCTTCGAGACCACCCCCCAGCCATGCCACCTCAATTCCACCGCATGTCAGGGGATCATTTGGTACTTCTGCAGAAGGAAGTCACGGCCCTCTTGGCCAAGAGGGCCATCGAGCATGTTCCGACCCCAGAAGTAGGACGTGGTTGCTACTCCCACTACTTCCTTGTGCCCAAAAAGGACAAGAGGACATGCGTCCTATCTTGGACCTCCGGAACGTCAATCGCTTCCTCCGGAAGGAGAAGTTCAAGATGCTCACCCTAGCTCAGGTCTTGACTGCCCTCGACCCTGGAGACTGGTTGGTAGCGTTGGACTTGCAGGACGCTTATTTCCACATCCCCGTCCTGCCGGCCCACCAGCGTTACCTACGGTTCACGGTAGGCCTCGAGCATTTTCAGTTCACCGTGCTCCCCTTTGGCCTTACCAGTGCCCCTCGGGTGTTCACGAAAGTGATGGCGGTGGTCGCAGCTCATCTGCGCCGGGCAGGGGTTTCAGTCTTCCCCTACCTCGACGACTGGCTGCTGAAGGCGGGCTCGTCCCAGGCAGTCGTCTCCCACCTCCAGACTACGGCCGAACTCCTGCACTCGCTGGGGTTCTCCATCAATGTGCCGAAGTCGCATCTGATTCCTTCTCCACAGCTCCTTTTAATCGGAGCAGTTCTGGACACGACGCAGTTTCGGGCCTATCCTCCCGAACGGCGAGTCCGGGATATTCAGGCTATGATTCCGATCTTTCAGCCTTTATCCTGGGTTTCGGTACGGATGACCCTGAGGCTGCTGGGCCTCATGGCCTCCTGCATCCTGCTGGTCAATCATGCCAGATGGCATATGCGGGCTCTGCAGTGGGACCTGAAGTTCCAGTGGGCGCAGCACCAGGGCAACCTGTCCGATCACGTCCAGATCTCGGAGGGGACTGCAAAACAGTTGCAGTGGTGGCTCTCGAACCGGCAATGGGTCATGGGCAGATCCCTCTCCCTTCCCCAGCCAGAGCACACAGTTGTGACGGACGCGTCCCTTCTGGGATGGGGCGGTCACATGGGAGAGGCGGAGATCAGAGGCCTCTGGTCTCCGGCGGAGTCCCGGCTCCATATCAACCTTCTGGAGCTCCGGGCGATCCGACTTGCATTCAAGGCATTCCTTCCCTCTGTCAAAGGAAAGGTGGTGCAGGTGTTCACAGACAACACCACCGCCATGTGGTACTGCAACAAACAGGGCGGGGTGGGGTCGTGGACCCTCTGTCAGGAGGCTCTGCGCCTCTGGACATGGCTGGAACATCAGGGCATGTTCCTGATGGTTCAACACCTGGCAGGTTCCCTGAACGCCAGGGCGGACGAACTCAGCCGCAGGTGCATGATGGATCACGAATGGCGTCTTCACTCGGAAGTGGCGCAAGGACTCTTTCTACAATGGGGAGAGCCTTGGTTAGATCTATTCGCCACCGAAGAGAGACGCGCAATGTCATCAGTTCTGCGCGTTGGAATTTCCAAGGCGGCACTCGCTCGGCGACGCTTTTCGTCGCGAGTGGAGTTGCGGTCTGTTGTACGCCTTTCCGCCTATACCACTTCTACCCAGAGTGTTGAAGAAGATTCGGCACGACCGGGCCCAAGTCATTCTTGTGGCTCCGGACTGGGCTCGAAGAGTTTGGTATCCCGAGCTACTCAGTATGAGCGTAGATCCCCGATCCGTCTGCCTCTTCGGGAGGATCTTCTGTCGCAGCAGCAGGGGACGGTCCTCCACCCGAACCTGTCCAGTCTACACCTGCTTGCGTGGAGATTGAGCGGCGGCAGTTGATTCCTTTCGACTTGCCTCCCGAAGTTTGTGATGTGATTCTGGCAGCCAGGCGTCCCTCCACTAAGGTGGTATACGCCTGCAGGTGGAACAAATTTGTGGCATGGTGCACAGCAAAGGCTGTGGATCCCCTTTCTGCCCCTCTCTCTGAGGTCCTTCTGTTCCTTCTTTCTCTGGCCCAACAGGGTTCTGCCCTGGGTACCATCAAGGGTTATCTTTGTGCTATCTCGGCCTTCCTCAGGCTCCCTGATCAGCCCTCCCTTTTCAAGTCCCCTGTTGTTAACAGGTTCTTAAAAGGCATTACACACCTCTTCCCTCCTGTTCCGTTTGTGATGCCTCAGTGGGACTTGAACTTGGTTCTTACCTTTTTAATGTGCGCTCCCTTTGAGCCTCTACATAATTGTCCTCTTCGTCTTCTCTCTCTGAAGACGGCCTTTCTGGTGGCCATCACCTCCGCTCGGCGGGTGAGTGAGCTCCAGGCTCTCTCTTGCAAACCTCCCTTTCTGTCTGTTCATCCAGACAAGGTTGTTCTTCGGACGCGTCCGTCCTTCTTGCCAAAGGTGGTTACTGCCTTCCACATTGGGCAGACCATCACTTTGCCTACCTTCTTTCCGCCTCCGCATCCTTCCAGAGAGGAAGAGAGGCTCCACCGTCTGGACCCAAAACGTGCGCTCTCCTTCTATATCGACTGCACAAAACACTTCCGGGTGGATGACCAGCTCTTTGTTGGCTACGTGGGCGCCAAAAAGGTCGGGCGGTGCACAAACGAACCATCTCCCGCTGGGTTACCTTGTGCATCAAAACCTGCTATTCTTTGGCTAAGAAGGAGCCTCCTGTTGGGCTGCGTGCCCATTCCACCAGGGCAACGGCTGCTACCACGGCCTTGGGCCGCGGTGTTCCGCTGCCGGTTATCTGTCAGGCAGCTACGTGGGCCTCGCTGCACACGTTTACAAAACATTACTGCCTTGACAGTCAGGTCCGGAGGGACGGCTTCTTTGGCAGTTCTGTCCTCCAGGACTTACTTGTCTGATCTTTGTTCGCAGACCCACCACCGGGGTTGGTATTGCTGGGGTATCTATTCTAAGGTAAGGAATCTGTCACTAACGTGTCTCTTTCAGATGCACAAGTTACTAACTTGTGTAACGATATATCTGTAAGAGACAGTAGTTAGTGACAGATTCCTTACCGCCCACCCATCTTCCCCGTTCTGCGAACTGATTTCTAGGGTTAAGGACATCCCTTTCAGGGCCCTAGTATTTTTCAGACACCTATGTCAGCTTCTTGCATGGCTCTGCGTTCCTGGCGCGGAAAGTCGTGTACAGAACTGACGTCAGCGCGCAGGGGCGGCGTCTAAGTACTGCCCGCAACGTCATCCCGGCGATCATGACGCCGACGACGGACGCGGAGCCGCACGACGCCGCCTACCGGCCGCGCAAGGGTACTGCTACGCAAAAACTTTCCGGATCCAGCCTGACGCCTGGGGATATTCTAAGGTAAGGAATCTGTCACTAACTACTGTCTCTTACAGATATATCGTTACACAAGTTAGTAACTTGTGCATCAATGTTAGAGAGGGAAAACGCTAATAATTTTTTCGTTAACATTCTAGAAGTAATTTAAGTTCATTAAGTGTACATAAGTGGAGACAACTTTTGAAGCACTTCACCGATGAAAGAAACATTGATCCTTGGGCTGAGAGGTACTTTGTTACTGTAATGTATTCTCATCACCAGAGCGGCATGAAGAGGAGCAGGTAAACCTCTTTGAATATAAGGAGGACGAGCCCATCGTGATGAAGAGGCAGGGCCAGTTCGACGATGAATGGCAGGATCTCAATACTGAATACCCTGAGGAGGGTGTTGTAGGCTACCCCTCAAGGTACTCACCCCCGGAAAACCTGTCCATATGCAATGGACTAATTAAGTGGGCAACAGACACATATAGGGTCCAGCTTGCGGAAGAGAGGGAGGAATTATGATTCCTCATGAAAACCCTGATGCCATCATAGAAGGCTAACCTGTGCCTACCTACCCATGCTCCCCAGCATACTGGACCAGTTTAAGGAATCTTTCAAGGAACCTGCCACATCCAGGGCAGTCACTCTCCTTGAGCAGAGAAGGAATATAAACATTCCAATCAAGACCTCCAATATATCAAAGGAAATGTACCGGCATCACCGCGACGGCAGCCAGAAAGCGGAATAATGCCCCCACGTCAGCTGGGCCACCACCAGAGAAGGAGAGTAAAAGGGTGGACCTGGTGGGTAGAAAGATGGAAAGGGAAGTGGTGACACAATGGAGAATTGCGAATCTCAGTGCCCTCCTCAACAGGTACGGCCACCAGGAATGGGAAGAAATGAAAGGACTCGTGCAGAGCTTCCAGAGGAGTTCAAAAAGAGAGCAAAGGCAGTCAAGTATGGCAATAACATCAACTCTTGCCTCAAATCAGCTTTGGGTGTGGCAGATACTGCCAGCAGACAGATGTGCCTGGGCGCCATCCTCAGGAGGAGAACGCTTGGCTCAGGGTCTCCTGATTCAAGGCTGAAGTGCAGGCACCTGTCATAAACATGCCTTTCACAGGGGAACCCCTCTTCGGGACTGCCGTAGACGAGACACTCCAGCAAGCAAAGGATAATGAAACAGCCAAGTCCATGGGGGCCTTGCAATTCAGAGGATCCTTCAGGTGTTTGGGTACCTCCAACAGGCAGAGTTGGGTTCTCACCAACACTGCAACACCACCCGCACCCAGGCTTTAGCCAGCAAGCCACACACCAGCCTTCTCTACAGCAGTGGCAGCACCCAGTGAGGGAGCCCTTTCTCTGGAAACCCAGGGGAGGGGGGAACAAGCAAGTGACTCAATCGACCAACAACCCGCCACATAACACCAGTGGGAGGAGGGAGAATTAGAGTGTGTTGTCCTTATTGCAGAGTAATTCAAGTTTCTTGCTTTTTGAAAAATAGTGTTTCCAAAAAAAAGATTTAGGAATTGACATGTTTAAGAATGATTTAGAGGTTCTAGTTTTTCACCATCGCTTCCAAATATGTCTTGTTTTTGCTAAGATTGCCTAAACCTGGAGCCGTCGCAAAAAAAAGGTTTGCTGCATAATTTTGACAAATTAGAATAACAGGTTTTGCAGCATGAATCTTATCTGGACTCACCTGCTGTGCATTATTCCACCATCTAGTGTTTGGTGCAGAACTCTCCCTTCGCAGTCATTTTTCTGGCTTTGTTTCTGTTTTTTTGGTGTCTTCTGTTGCCATCATTTGGTGTCTAGTCCCTCCTTCTCCTGATATCAGACGTCTACCCTGGAAGCCCCTGTGCATAATCGCCATCCTCAGATTATTTTTTCCGCCGTTGGGTCTGAAAGCAGTGGTGAGAGGTCTCCCAACTGCGAAAGAAAAAAGTAAAAAAGCGGCAGATCGTCTTAGAAAATTCGAAGCTCCAGGCAAAACAACACTGTAGCAGAAGGAGAAGGATACTCACAGAGGGATCCACGAGAAACACCAGAGTTGGTGGGACACGTGGGTGGCCGACGGGAGAAGGCTGGAGAATGCATTGGCACGGGGCTCTGAGTTAGATGGAGAATTATGGCTTTTCAGTTCTGCCCGAAGTGCCACCACAAGTTTTCTCAGAGGGACAACCACCAGGTGTGCAATCTCTGCCTGCCGAGAGACCGCAACACAGAGGGCTGCAAGGCATGCAAGGAGATCAAGCCTAAGACACTGGGAGGCAAGGAGAAACGGAGACAGGCACACTATGCCATGTAGGGTCACAAGGAAAGTCCATCGCTCAGAAACATCTGCCTGTCGAGCATGAGGGAGGTCATCACCAGGGGGCCGAGGGAGAGGGCTTGGACATCAATGGGAGGTCATCGACCTAGAGCGACAACTCAAGCACAAGGAAAAGCGTGGACAGGTAAAGCCAAAAAAGCAAGGGACAAGCAAGGCAAGAACATCGGAGTTCAAAACTCCAAAGACTTCTGAGCCAAAAATCCTGCTGACCGAAGTCAAAGTCGAAAGAGCCCTTGGGTCCCACACCAAGGACACCACAGGAAGTCAATCACCGAAAAGACACTGGCATTATGGGATGACCGAGGTCAAGAGAAGCTGAAGAAGATTCCAGCCAAAACACGGGCTGGAATCTGGAGGGGGGAAAGCTTGACGACAAAACAATTAGGTTGAGATCGAGCAGAAAGAGTCGGATTGAAGCCAAGATGACCGTGATACTCCAAAACAAAAAGGACTTTGATGCCTGCCTCCCTCCGGGCGTTCTGCATCCCATCAAAACCTTCGACTCAAAAATCGTAGGAGAAAAGGGATACGTGGGACTTGGAGCTACCACTGACCCTAGAGCCCCAGGAAGAAAAAAACCAAGAGAGCTATTACGAAGAAGATGACCCTGAGTCTGAGGGCTTGTTCCATGATGCCAGGGGCACAGACGGCATGGAAGATCACTGGTAGGATCTCAACGCCGACTCCCCAAAAGAGGGAATAGATATGTATCTGTCGAGGCCTTCGCCTCCGGATGACATTGCCATGTACACCATGATCGTGAATAGAGCCGTAGATCGATATGGGGTGCAACTAGAGGAGGAAAAGTCTCAGACGTGTTCGTGACCCAGCTCAAAATGTCTCTCCTGTTCTCCGCGAGGTGGTGCGATTCGGTGAATTTTCTGGCTTGAAAATTAATTGGGGAAAGTCGCTCATATTCCCACTCACCCCGGCGACCACCCCTGACGAGTTGGACTTCCCCCTGCAGTGGACCACGGACCCGGTGCGGTATCTGGGAGTACAGGTTCACACGGATCCTGATCGAGTGTTTCGGGAAAATTATGGCCGCGCCATTGATACGCTAGAGGACGATATTGCGAGGTGGGTCCGTCTCCCCCTCTCCCTCCTTGGCAGAATCTCTCTCATGAAAATGGTTGTCCTCCCTAGGTTTTTATTTCTATTTCTCAATGTCCCGATGGTACTGCCTGCACAGTTCTTTAAGACATTACGGACTCTGCTGATTGGCTTGGCTTGGGCTCCCAGACCGCCGCGGGCGAGTTGGTTGACCCTCACCTTACCAGACTCTATGGGAGGGCTCAATGCCCCTGATTTTGATTTATACTATCGGGCAGCCCAGGCTTCACATGCATATTACTGGTTACATCAACAGTCACCCCCCCCGCATTTGCTCATAGAGCGCTTGTCGACTGCCCCGGCCCACTTGGTGACAACTCTGTTCCGTCCTCCGCGGCGCACTACAGGGGTCTTAGATTCGATAAATGCCACTACGCACGCCTGGAATAACTTGCTCAACCGACAAACGCTCTCCATACTATATTCCCCGGCCACCCCTGTTGCTTGGTGTGACTGGCTCCCAACCCTGACTGCACCAGAGGTAACAGCAGCACTTCACTCACTGGGGCTGGAAACTATTGGCGACTTTTTTGAGGACGGGGTGGGTAGGGATGGTGACGGCATACTACGGGTGGAGCCCTTGCCATCAGTATTGACCTCATTCCAATACTTTCGGGCCCGCAGCGCACTGAGAGGGCTGCTTGGGGAGGACCAACAGGAGCCCCCAGAGGTACGCTCCTTCACCGCCCTGCTACAGGCTAGCTCCCCGAAACGCATGGTCTCCCTGATTTACCATAGAACTCTGGAGCTGCGGCGATACACATATACTAAGGCAAGGCTGGCATGGCAGTCCGATTTGGAGATTTTGATAGATGACAGCATGTGGACATACTGTTGCGAAGCCACCAAGCGAATCTCGCTGAATGGCCGGCACCGCCTGGTGCAGTTCAAGTTCCTCAACAGGATTTATTACACACCGGCGAGGTTGCGAAGGTATGGGTTGCGCGAGACAGCTAATTGTGAGAGATGTGGGGCGAGTGAGGCTGACTTTATACACCTTGCATGGTTGTGCCCCATCATTGCGGCTTTCTGGCTGCAAATCTTCGCTGAGTTAAGCGCAGTCACACAGGAAACGCTTAGACCTGACCCGCTGTTGGCTCTACTTGGCTACTCTAAGCACCTACAGAAGCCCATTAGACGTATAGTAGATATGGCCTTATTAATTGCTAAGCGCATCCTGGCTATACACTGGATGCGAGGTCCTCCTCCTACCCTGTCACAATGGTCCAGAGACATGTTGTACTGCAATACCCAAACGGAAGCGTATAGTGAATTGTTACCCCCTAGGAATCGCCCTAAGAACTTTTGGAGTTTGTATACTGCACATGTGGCGGCTCGGGCCCGTGCGTCATCCCCCCACTTCACACCATGGGGGAACAGAATAACCGGTGCACCATTTAACGGCTCCAGGGAACTGGGGGGCTGGGGCATGGACTTGAGGCGAAGCACTCCTGCTATTAAATTGTCTGTATGAAATTATTGGTTCCTCCTTCCTATGTGACTGTCTTATCGTTCACGCTTATAGATTGCTCATGTATAACCTTAGATTTTGCCCTTATTGCTCGTCATATTTCATTTGCATTAGATTGTGTCGTGGTGTCATTTAACTTTACTTTTTGTCTTTTGTAAGATATTGATTTTGTATATGATTTATGGTTTTCTTTTGTTGTATGTACAGAATATGGTAAATACAATAATAAAAAATAAATAAAAAAAAAAGTCTCAGACGTGCTTTCTACTCGAAACACTTCTCCCCTTACAAAGCAAATCCCAGTACCGGCCAATGCTTCCTAGCATTCTGGACCAGGAGAGGGAGGCCTTCAGTGAGACGGCAACCTGCCTGTCAGTGACACCCAGAGTAGAAAAAACGTAAAAGGACTCGCAAGGGACCTTGCTTACATACAGAGCAACATGGCGGCAGACTCGATCATTGTGGCCACCACTAGAAAAAGAGCCAAGGTGCCAATTTAATCTTGGCCACCCCCTGATAAGGAAAATAATAAAACGGAAATGGAGGGGCGCAAGTTTGAATGGGGAGCCTCCAAGCAGTGGCGCATTGCAAACTCCAATGATCTACTCAGTTAATGTGCCCACCAGCATTGAGAAGAAGTCGTAGAACTGCTTAAGCACCTGCCAAAACAGTATCGGACGAGGGCAAGCTTCCTCGTGGAGGAATGCAAGAATATAGCCAATACTTGGACGCTGCTGACACAACGAGCAGACAACTGGTGTCCGGGACGACATTGAGAACACATGCCAGGCTTCAAGAATGAAGTCCAACCTAATATCATCAGTACGCCGTTCAACGGGGATCAACTCTTTTGTAGTGCGGTGGATAGCACACTGCTACAATTGAAAAGAAGCAACAAGACAGCAAAGTCAATGGGAGCCCTACAGTTTAGAGGTCACCAGAGAAAGGGAGCCACCCTCACAAACAACGCCTGTGAGGGGAAGAATAGAACCCTTTCTCCATGGACGGAAGGAGGTCGCATCAGACAAGTGGATATTCAATATCATTCAACACGGCTATTAAAACCCCAACCAAAGCGGGGACCAAAGTAAACAACTCTTGCAAAAGAGGAAAAATAATTTCCACGCCAAGAGGTGAGAAAGCTTTTACAGAAACAGGCGATAGAGAAAGTACCTTCAGATCAACCTAGGAAACTACTCCGCATACTTCCTGGTTCCAAAACCAGACAAATCACTGCGACCAGTACTAGACATCTGCTTCTTAAACAAGTTAATAAAGACACAAAAATTCAAGATGACCGTTGCAAGAAGTAATTCTACAACGCCAGAAAGTGTATTACATGGAAACCATAGACCTTACGGAAGCCTATCTACACGTTCCAATGAACCGCAGATACAAGAAGTTCCTATGCTTCGTTATAGCCATGACACGTTAAAAATTCAAAGTACTACCATTTGGAATAAAATCAGCACCTAGGGTATTCACAAGATGCTTAGTAGCCATAGCGGCACACTAAATAAGAAAGGGAAATACACATGTACTCCTACCTCGACGACTGGCTAGTAAAGGCACGTTCTTTTTCCAAGTGCACAGACGGCATCAAAACAGTGATGGAAATGCTCCACAGACTGGGGTTCTCCATAAACTTGGAAAAGTCATCACTTATACCGGAAAGGGAGAAGATCGTCCTAGGAGCAAGAATCAATACAACGCAATCAAGAGCTTTAACCTGTGACAAGAGACCACCAGAAATAATACAGCAAGATCGCTGCTACTACAAGGGTCAGTCTCTGACAGTGAGGACAGTAGGGAAGTTGCTGGGTTCAATGGCCTCCTGCATACCACTAATCCCATATGCAAGCCTACACATGAGACCGATCCAGGAATGGATCCAGAACCAATGGTCACAGGGAGTTGGGAGGATATAGTGGTTGTTACGCAAAAAAGGGCAGGAAGAAATGGCGTGTTGGAACAAAGAACATAATTGTAGGAAGACCCTTCATACTACCAACTCAGACAGTGACCATCACCACAGACTCTTCTCATACAATAGGTGAGTACGGTTGGGGAAGCTCACCATCAGAGGAGTCTGGAAACCAGAGGAAGCACTTTAGCACATAAACATACTGGTACTAAAAACAGTGTTCCTAGCCTTAAAAGCCTTTCAGAAACTGCGATGGGGAAAATCGATACAAGTCAAATGGACAACACAACGACAATGTTCTACCTCATCAAACTGGGAGCGCAAAGTCCTTCGCTCTATCGCAACCAGCACAAGAACCATGGAAGCTGACCATCCAGAGAGAGATAACCCTAACTGCAATACATCTACCAAGGGCACACAACGTAGAGGCATCAGTCTTGCATGAGTGGGAACTGAATCAGACAGCGGTCAAATGGGTGTTCCAAAGGTGAAGGACACCAGAGATAGACCTGTTCTCAACGTCAGAGAACACAAAATGCCAACTCTTCACATCTAGACACCCACACCGCCGCTCTCTGGTTAATGCACGGTCGAAAGTCTGGTCAGGGAAATTTGCATACATTTTTTTCCCCAATCCCACTTTTATCACTAGTGATAAGTGCAGACAGTCACAGGTGTCACTAATCCTCATCGCACAAAAGTGGAGAAGGCAAACCTGGTTTTCCGAACTGATAGAGATGGCACACAACATGCAAAGACTGCCAATGTTGCACGGCCAACTATCCATGCATTTCTCTATCCAGAGCCAAACACCCTGAGCCTGGCAGCATGGCTCCTGAGCACATCAAATTCGGACACTTGGGCCTCCCAGAGATAGCTGTGGAAATACTAAAGGAAGGAAGAAAGCGAACTAAAAGGAAATGTTACACGGCCAAGTGGGTGAGGTACACAAGGTGGTGCCAGAAATCAGGCCTCTTCCAAGAAAGGACATGAGACATCACAGTTATCAGAATTAACCTACACTCTTTGCAGGGATAGTGGCCGATACAATTGGACACATAGGGAGATGTTTCTTCACTACAACAGTGGTCAAACGGTTCATTGATGGTGCACATCAACACCCATGTGGAGCCCTAAAAGTGGTGCTAACACATCTGATAAAGGAACCCTATGACCACTCCACAGGACAGCACTAAAATTTGTCACTCTAAAAACAGCCTTCCAACCCCTCCCCCACAGGCTCTTGCCAAATTGCAGCATCTCT
This sequence comes from Calotriton arnoldi, assembly GCA_963921515.1. Lineage (NCBI taxonomy): Eukaryota > Metazoa > Chordata > Amphibia > Caudata > Salamandridae > Calotriton > Calotriton arnoldi. The sequence continues at coordinate 483,313 of CAWUFW010004741.1, read as the reverse complement.
TAGTGGACTTTGTCTGGGGTGGGAAGAAAGCTTGCATGGCGCGCCAGTAAACCTATTTGAAACATGCGGATGGGGGCCTGGGGTTTCCCCACTTAGCGCGTTACTACCAAGCGGCCCAGTTACGTTATATGGTCGAATGGTACAGGCCAATGTCCGAGATTCACTGGTGCTTCATAGATAGGGCAATAGCCGGCATACACATGTGGAAGGTCCCATGGTTGCCCAGACGCTACCGCCCGTCTGGGGTGTACGTCTCCCCGGTGTTGAGAGCCACGATGACTGCTTGGGACAAGGTTCAGGTGGCACAGGGTCTCCCCACTCCCACATTCCCGTTGACCCCTTTCATAGGCCACCCGGAGTTTCCGCCAGCTGTCAGCGGGATATGGTCTCACTAAAATAACATACTGGCAATACCTTGCCCTAAGAAACTGGGTGACACAACCGAATATTAGTACACACGCTTCCCCTAACGAAATTTGAGAAATGGCTGATCACCAGAACTTCGGACAAACGCTTATTATGAGACATATATGCATTTTTAATTACACCCACACAGCGAAGTAAGACACCAGCGCAGCTGGGAGGCAGAAAGCGCACGGGAATTCTCTCCCCAAAAGAATGGGAAGACATCGTAGACAGAGCCAGGGCCTCCTCCTGTAGCACGGCAGGCAAGGAGATGTTCCTCAAAATAGCGCATTATTGGTACTATACCCCGGACAGGGTGGCATGTTGGAAACCAGGGGCGGACGCTCACTGCTGGCGCCACTGTGGCCAAATAGGCACCTTGACCCATCTGCTGTGGGAATGCCCTAAGATACAGCCATTTTGGGACGCCATACTAATTGACATCAACAATACATATGACACCGACCTACCACGCTTTTCCAGTTACATACTACTAGGCCTTCCGAATGCCTTAACGTATCCTCTTCGATCATGCCGGGGACGCGCTATTACGCTGGCTTTGGGGGCGGCTAAACAAGTGCTGCTGGCCAGGTGGGGTAGAGAAGACGTCCCAACCAGGTTAGATTGGCTACATAAGTTATGGGAAGTGGTGGGAATGGAAAAGATAACGGCCAGCATATCACAAAGACTTCCCCGCATTGACAAAACCTGGAAATCCACATTGAAATTCTTATCCACTGAATTTAACGAGCTTACATGCCCATGTATCTCCGTGTGCTCGGGCTTACCAAAGACCCCACCCAAGATTCGAAGACATCCCAGCAGCAGGAACGCAAGCCGCAAGAAGATGCCCATTAGAGACATACCACAATAGCAGGTGCTGGTCCCCTTGCCCCCCCCTCTTTCCCTCCTAGTCTATCTTCTCTCTTTAATTTCTTACTCTATGATGTTCTCCCACCGGCCGGTTGGTTGTAGGTGGTGATTTTTGTTCTGAAAACACAATAAACCGATGTTAACCATAAAAACAGCCTTCCTAATTGCAATGACATCACTATGCAGAGTAAGTGATCTGCAAACATATACAATCCAGGAACAATACCTGCAAATACACAAGGACATGGTAGGCATGAGAAGCAGCCCAGGCTTCCTGCTGAAGTTCATATCATACTTTCACATAAATCAGGCAATCCAAATACCTAGCTTCTTTCAAGAACCAAAGACTCAGGCCAAAAGAGCCCTGCATACTTGGGACGCTGTCAGTGCAATAATATATTACCTGGAGAGAACAAAACCAAGCAGGAAAGGGAAACAATTCTTTGTATCCCTCGCAGGCAGATGCAAAAAATGCCACTTACGAAGAACACCATACCACGGTTGATAGCTCAGACAGTCCAAATGTGTCACAAAAAGGCTGGCACGCAACTGGAAACAAAACCAAGAGCACATTTGACAAGGAAAAATGGAGCAACCTTAGCCTTCCTGGCAAATATTCCATTAAGTGACATATGTATGGCAGCCACGTCTTGAACAGTCCACACATTCAGAAAGCATTACTACATAGACATCCAGGTGAATAGGAAGTCACAAGTGATACAAAAAGTACTGAAACATTTGTTAGCTGGGGGCGTGGCTTCGCCGTGCTGCAATATGGCCGCCTTGTAGAGGGGCTCTGCAGGCCAGGCCACACTATCCTTAAATATCGCAGTTGGCATTTAGAATCCGTCGCTACAAACAAAGGGAATCTATCAACAACGTATCCGGCCACACTCGTGTGAAAAAACGGCGTGAGAGCGAGGCCGATACTGCAATATTGGACCTGCCGTGCTGGGACCCGATCTGTGTCGCAACATGGCTGACATGGCGCCGGGTCGTGGATAGTGGATATCGGCGCTCACCTGATCTCTCCTGTAGCTGGCCGAGCTGTGGAGACAACGTGAGAGGCACGGACCTCCTGACACGGCCACCGGCGGACTGCGGGCCCAGCGGACATTGCGCTGCGACTCCTTGCCCCAGATCGGAGCGGAGGTGCCTTGTGGAGCGCGGAGGCCCCGGCGAGGCCGTCGGCGCACTGCGGGCCCCGGATCATCGCCTGTACTGGTTGGCGCCTGCAGGGACTGCGGCTGTGGCGGATGGACTGGCCTCGGTGACTGCGGTGGTGGAGTGCCGATCCTGCCAGGTGCGATGAGTGCTGGCCGGGTTCAGGAATGCGCGCGGCTGCGTGCGCTTCTGCGACATGGGCCTAGTCTCCTGGAGGCGCACGGGGCGCTGGGAGCTGGGCTTGGGCTGTTGTGGGACGCGTCGTGGCCCGCGCTCTCCTGACACCGCCCGGGGTGCTGCGGTGTGGGGGCACTGTGGACTGCGGCCTCCCTTTCTGAGTGGTGTGCTCGTGGGCTATCCTCAGGGCCCCCTCCCCATGCTGTATAGCGGTGTGGCGGAGTTGAGGGTGTGGAGGTAGCCCCCTCGTGCGGCCAGTGGGGAGGCAGCTGGTCGGGTGTACTCACTACGCTCTGGCTGTTCTGGGCACCTACTGTATGCAGGGCCATAAGCTCCTTCATGTCTTGCTCTGCACTGCGCCAGCCTTGAAGTAAGGGCGCTTTTGTCTTGTGGTGTGTGGGGTCGGTGCCTGCGTCAGATAGACCCACAATACACCAGGAAAGCAGGGGCCCCCAATTCATACACCGCTCCACACCCCAGTTGGACAGCTGCCATAATGGGGAAAACCGACCCCCGTCAAGCCAAACTTCCCTTTGAAACTAAGCGCCAGACCTGCACTACAGACGCAGGTTCAGAGCCGGACATCGACCATGGCGCTAAAGACTTAAGGGAAAATCGGGAGGAAGACCTGCGCACCATATTACTGGACGTACGTTCAAGTATTAAAACTATTGACAACAAGATTGATGTTCTCACCTCGAACTTAGACCGGGTGAAAAAGAGAGTAGATACTCATGAAGCCTGCCTAGACACCTTAGAGAACAGACTCTCAGACAATCATGACTCTCAAGTTGAAACTAGAGCGCAGTTGCTAAGTATGGAAAAGGTGTTGGAGGTGATAAAAGCGAAAAACGAGGACTTAGAAGCCCACTCTCGGCACAATAACCTAAGAATTCTTGGGCTGCCAGAGACTACCGCTATTCCAAGAATGGAGCCATATATAGAGAACTTACTACTTGAACTCTTTGGACCGGTGCTCTCGCAAGTGTTGATTGTGGAGCGTGCCCACCGCTCGCTGGGTCCCAAGCCTCCGGTGGGTGCTGCACCTCGTCCTATAATTGCGCGCCTCTTGAACTATAGAGATAGACGCGATTCTGAGAGCGGCCAGAGAGAAGGGTAAAGTTACGCACCAAGGAAATACTCTTTCCTTTTTCCCAGACTACACTCCGACGGTGCAAGCCGCCTGCAGAGAGTTCGCATCAGTAAAGCGCAGTCTGCAAAATGCTTCTATTCCTTATGCTATGTTGTACCCGGCCAAGCTAAAGATATCATACGAAGGGCAGTCGCACTCTTTTACTGACGCCCTCAAGTACACTAAACATATCTGCTCCAGAAAGTCGCCGCCACACCCATCCCGGCAAAATGAGTCCGAGCACAATTTGAGCGACAATGATTAACACGTCTAACCTAAGTCCTGTTTAGGATTATATATTACTGTGTTCTGAATGCGTTTTCACTAAAATGTTCACACTATTTACCAATATGTGCAAGTTAAGTTATGTATTCCCTTTGTCAAGGCACAAACGCCAGGTCTCTATTTGTTAGATTCTATAACACTGTTACGGCCTGGCCACCCTGCCAATAGGCAGGTCCTCGCCGGGGTCCCCAGCCCCCGCAGGGAGTACTCCCATGTGTTCTTGTTTTTATGTTAAATGGGGTAGCGAAAGGGAGGGGGGTGGTATAAGGGCACAACCTAATTGGGAGGTTGGTGGGGGGGGACAAGATGTTTGCTGCATACTCGGACATACAATTGTTAGCTATACAGCACACTTATAAAGTAGATCACAGCTGTAATCATTTATCCACTCTACTAATCCAGATCCTACTGGCTTTCAGGTTTTATATCAACAAATTGTCTGCATGGCTAGTAGCTCCAACATGCTCTTGCTCTATACAAGTACACTATATGTAACACATCAGATGTAAAATGGCGGAGGCTAAATTTATTACTTGGAACATTAGAGGGCTCAATGATTTTAGAAAATCTAGATTGATGCATACATATTTAATCAGACATCGGATAGACGTTTGTTTCCTGCAAGAAACCCACTTGAAATACGACTCTGATCCCAGATTTTAAAAAAGGTACTGGGGGGAGATACATACTCCAATTACGCGTGAGGCGTATCGGTGTTGATCAGGCGAGGCTTGGGCTGGACCACCACAAACACGCAGATTGACCCTGATGGACGTTACGTAATCCTACATGGCTCATTGATGTCCACACCGGTTACTTTAGCAGCTATATACGGGCCCAATGTGGATGACCCGCAATTTTTTCTTACTAATTTGCAAAGGTGCTAGCAGCTGGGGGTGACACAATCATATGGGGCGGGGATTTCAATGTTACGTTGAAGGACAAATGGGACAGAGTCGGGCCGCTCGTTGCTCACATACTAGGGCAGCTCTACAATTGAATACTATCATACTCGATCAGAATCTTAATGGTCTGGCGCAGCAGAAATCCAGGAGTCCGGGAGGGTACCTGTGTCTCCCCTTACCATAGCGCTTGGTCCCGACTGGACTATTGGCTGGTCACTGGTGACATTGCCTCCTGGACCACAGTTGTGCAACATCTACCTCGCACGCTGTCAGACCATGCTCCAGTTGTGCTGAGCAGGACGATACCTGAAACACTACCTCGTACCTTCAACTGGCGCCTCCCACCACATGCTCTTTTAAATGCTGCCTTCAAAGAAGAGATCAGAACAGAACAGAGATCACCCAATTCTTTTCCACAAATGAAGGTTCGGTAGAATCTTCATCCACCCTTTGGGAAGCATTTAAAGTAGTTATCAGAGGCGCATGCATTTCCAAGCAAGCAGGGGTTTTAAAGGCAATCAGAGCTACTTTAACGAAGCTAGAGCATAACATTAAATCTACGGAATTGTTGTTTTACCAGTCGGGAGCACCTGCACACCTCGCTTCTCTGCGCGAGAAGATCACGGAATGTGGTGAGGAGGCCGAAAGAGAGACCCGTTTTTGGAGAAAACACGCGAAAGCTCGCAGTTATGACGAAGGTGATAGGCCAGGCAGAACCCTCGCTAATGCACTCAAACAACATACATCCCCAACCTTCATAACTGAATTACTTGATGATAAGTTGACCCCCGTCAGAGGACAAAAAGATGCACATAAACATCTCACAAGCTTCTACGCCTCACTATACTCAGCCACACAGAGAGCTCCCCACCCTGAGCTAGAAACATATTTAAATTCCATCGAACTGCTTTGGCTCATTGATGCCCACAGGTCTTACTTAGATGAACCCTTTTCAGTGGAAGACATAACAGGTCATCAATGGCTTGCCGGGTGAGAAGGCACCTGGGTTAGATGGGTTGACTACCTCCTTTTATAAAGCATATGTAGAAGAGTTAGCGCCCCTACTGCTGGATGTGTACCAAGAATCGCTGGAGTGTGGACTGCTGCCCCCTACCATGCGGGAGGCAGTGATCATCTCCCTTCTTAAGCCTGATAAGCAAGCGAATTCGTGTGACTCATACAGACCTCTCTCTAATTAATGTGGATGTTAAGATCCTAGCCAAACTAATTGCCAACAGGCTTCAACCGCTCCTGCCGCTTAAAGCCAGACTGGACCAATCTGGTTTCATTCCGGGCAGGTCCACGGCCCATAACTTGCGTACCTTTCTTGCCACTGTTCACCAGATTGACCCCCAATTGCCGGCCATTGCGGCGTTTCTTGATGCCACCAAGGCATTTGACTCACTTGAGTGGCCTTTTTTATTCACCATATTGCCCAGGATGGGATTCAGCCCCAACTTCATCAAACTGATTAGCTTGCTCTATACTAGACCCACTTCACATCTAAGAGCCAATGGGCTTTTATCTGAACCATTTGCCATAACGCAAGGCACATGGCAGGGTTGCCCGCTGTCGCCGCTGCTATTTGCGGTGGCGAACGAACCACTAGCTGCCAGAATACAACAACACCACTCCTTTCGCGGGCTGGGTTTTACGGACAGGAGCCTTATAATATCAATGTATACAGATGACATCACACTGTATATTCGTAAGCCAGATGAAAATCTGAATCCAGTTTTACGTGAAATCCTGCAATTTGGCGGCATGTCCGGCATCAAGATTTACTGGCCTAAATCATCGATTCTGCCACTAACGGATGCCTCAGTAGAAATGGAATTAGAATTCCCGCTTAAATGGGCTGACGGCGCTGTGAAATACCTAGGCGTGTGGCTTAGTAGAGACTTACAGGAGGTCTGGAGTATGAACCTTGGTAAACTACTGGACTGTCTGGAGCGTAGGTCTAAATTCTGGTCGGCCCTACCATTGTCCTTGGCTGGTAGAATTGCCATTACAAAAATGATAGTCCTCCCCAAATTTCTCTATCTAATTGTTAACATACCCATCCCTCTCACCCGGGCCTTTTTTAAATCACTTTGCTCCATTCTAATAACGATAGTGTGGGCTGGCAAGCAGTCATGTGTAAGTTGGGAATTGCTGACGCGGCCGCTTTCACAAGGGGGATTGGGAGCCCCTGATCGTGAGCTATATGCATTATGTGCACAAGCCCAGTTTCTCCATTTCTGGATACATCCCACTCCATACCAGCCTCACGTGGCTATCGAGAAAGATGTGGCGGACCCTACACCTATGCATGCCGCCATATAGAGGCCATATCACAGAACGTCCGGCGAAGTAAATACGGTCGAGACGCTTAGATGGGCCTGGGAGGGGCTTAGGCAATGTGTGGGTACCTCACTATTATACGCACCCTCTACCCCTCTTACATACCACCCGCTATTCCCTACTCTCCATGATAAGGGCGCCATAGCGCGTGCTCGAAACATGGGCCTTTCCACACTGGGCAATCTGTACCCACAAGATACATTCTTGGCGCCGCCGCAGTCCCAGGATGACAATCCCGTACCCATCCTAGACCTATTACTTTACTATCAACTAAGAGCAACCTGTAAAACGCTGCACTCCTGGTTTCCCTCACCTCCTGCTACTATGATGCCACTGGAACACCTACTAGTCACCCCATCTCCCCGTAAACTGACCACTAGATTATATAATCTTACACAGTCAAACGCCCAAATTGATGCCCCGAGAGCACTGCTCCAATGGAGGGTGGATCTGTCTGATCTGCCCACAGATGAACAATGGTCATTCTGTTGTTCCCAACTGAGACACCTCTCCCCAAATTACAAATTAAGACTTATACATTTTAAATTTATACATAGGGTATATCGCACTCCATTGCAATTGCACAAATTAGGCCTGCGCCCAGATGCAAGGTGCTGGAAATGCAAACAGGATAACGCATCCTTCCTGCACGTTGCATGGAATTGCCCAAACATAGCTAGTTTCTGGAAGGGAGTCTATGATACCATACAGGAGGTCACGGGGATTGCACTGGAAAGCACGCCGCTGGTGGCCCTTTTGGGCTACGTTGAGGGAGCTCTGCCTGAAAAACGTCGACTGTTAGCTGTGTTGCTACTTTTAGCGAAACGCAGATTAGCCATACAATGGGGTGCATCAGGGACTCCTCGTATAGGAACCTGGGTACAGGATGTTGCTTTTTGTCAAGAGCAGCTGGGTGCGTTCTGGGACCTCATGCCTACGTCATCCCGCCCACAGGATATTTGGGAACCCTTCACGACCTGGCTTAGAGTAAGAAATGAGTCAACTGTAGCTGCTATAACACAGGCCACAGACAATTAACTACCAATATTGTTTCGGTTATTGGCCCGGTTCATATTATCTGGTGCTCCCTGGTATCTTACATACATGCTGGTATACCCGACATACCTTATTCTCCATATGTCATAAGTTGCCATCGCGATTCCTGCAGGTACGCACATTTATGCCCATCAACACCATGTGTATAGATTATTACTCTGCTCGCATTGTCATGTGCGTGTAGTTTTTATGCCAACACAATGTGCATATCATTGGAGCGCCTACAGTTTACCAGATATAAAACGATTCCGATCTGGATTGGGTGATTACTGTATGATTCTATAATTGTAAATCTATAAAGAAAACTATGTAAATTGCTGCTGCTTGTATGTCTAAATCATATATATGTCTGTATAAGTTTCACTAAATAAACACATTTTTTTTAAAAACATTTGTTAGCTAGCTCAATCTCTTTTCTAACCCAACCACCACAGTAATCAAAACTACTACACCCAAACACCCTATATTATATGTTTCTCTTCCAGGGGATACTCATAAATAGTCATAAGCACTGAATAATCTCCGCCCACGTGCGGGAACCCGGAGCATATATAAAAATACATATATATGTGTATGTAGTAGAAAAGGAGTACATAAGTACGAAATAACACACACATATACATGTATTACATAAAAATATGCAGCCTCAAACATATCCAATAGGCTAAGAAGCCAGAATTACATGTATTTCTCTAATATGAAAATGCCATATAAACATATAATGTAAGAGAAGGACATGTACAGTAAGAGCATTCCGCAAAAAACCTTTTATTTTCATCAAGAAAACAGTAATGCCAGGCAATTAGCCCAAATAAGGCTGCATAAATAAATAACATCCCTGTACAGAAAAGGAAAAACTGGCACCTCGCCTTTAAGGCCTCAGAGACTCTGAGCACTATGCCTTTAAGACCTCCAGGAGCCCCCTGCTCCCATCATGCACCACAGGTGACAGTTAGGTCAGTTCTTTTTCCGGCTCCTTCTGTGAGGAACCTGGAGCTTGAGCTTAACTGATTTTGACTTTTCCAGTCAGAATTTATATTTCTAACAATATTCTAACAATATTTCTTTTTACTGGTTTTAATACCAGTCTTTTTCTGACTAATTGACCATTCTTTTTAGTCAGATATGCCACCTTTATTCGATAAATGTCCTTCCTGTGGGAAGAAGATGGCCAAATCCGATCCTCATTCGGTCTGTGTCGTGTGTCTACCTTCTTCTCACGACACAGAGACATGCTACCACTGTCGTCAACTTTCCAAGTCGAACATTGAAAGACAGAGAGAAGATCAGACTTCTAGCCTTGATGGTGAAAGGAAAGAAAAGTGGCCCAGAAAGTCATCATCCATCTGGAGGGCCCTCTTCTCCAAGGAAACGGCGAAAATCTACTTCACCAAAATCTGGAAGTAAGAAAAACATCATAGCATGTCGTCTACGTCGAGACCAACCAAACAAGTCAGGTCGAGCTTCGAAGACAAGATCGCCGTCGAGAAGTAAGTCGACGTCGAGAGCTATGACCCAAGTGAGATCGAGATCGACGTCGAAGGCAAGATCGCCGTCGAGAGTGAGACCGAGATCGACGTCGAAGGCAAAATCGCCGTCGAGGAGTACGCCGTCGAAAAGTAAGTCGATGTCGAGACATGTTTCGGCCTCGAAGCATGATAGACCTCCGTCGGCCGTCGAAACGTCCGTCGACAGTATTTCAGAGGTCGACGTCGAGATCTCCGCCCCCTTCTCGAAGGTCGGCGTCGAGTCTCTACAATTCACCCTCTCGGACCCGTCAGCGGTCTACGTCGAGGGCAGGGTCGGCGTCGAAGGCACCGCATGAACACCAGCGGTCGTCGTCGAAGAGACCGGCGTCGAGGGCTTCGGTCCCATAGATCTTCACCGTCAAGAGTTTCACCTCCACGGTCGTCGTCGATGGTGGCTCATTCTGGTTCGACGTCGAGGCGTTCGACGTCGAGAGACAAGCAAGTTATTCCAGCTGAAGGTTTAGACAAATCATCTTCAAAATCACGGTCGACGTCGAGGGAAGCTTCTTCCTCGCCTGGTATAACTATTATTCAGGTTACACCGGAGGGCTCTCCGGCGAGAGACAAATCTCCTCCCATCAATATGTCACCCAGATGGTTGGAGGACATTAGGCACTGGAAGAACAAACCCAGATCTACTGAAAGACTTCCTCCCACGGAATCCGCAAGATCTTCCGCTGGTAGGTCCCCGAGGCGTTCCAGATCTCCATTAAGACGGCATTCACGTTCAAAAGAACGCTCAGAACCCCGCCGATCACATACGCCAAGGAGAAGACAGAGGTCTCCTACAACGACCTCATCAACAAGGTCATCGTATAGAGACTATTCCCCTACTATATCGTCAACCCCACCATCCAGAGTTTCTCCTGTTGATGATATGGGGACATTCAACGAGGTTCTCTGTAGAGGTGCCAGCAAATTGAATATAACCATGACTGTGCCTCAGGTTTCTACATCCGTTATATTCGAAACTTTGCACCATCGGGCTTCTGCAAAGCCTCTTCTACCTTTGGTACCAGGATTATTAGAGCCTGCGATGAAGACTTTTTTGACACCTGCCACAGTGGGCTCGGGTCCCGCAAGAATTTCAAAAAAGTATAAGGCCCCAGACCAAGATCCTTTGTTTCTGCGGTCTGACCCGCCACCGGATTCTCTTATAGTCGCCGCCGCCGCCAGAAAAGCACATGCAAATACCTCTATGTCATCTGCTCCTCCAGAGAAGGACAGCAAAAACATGGATTCTTTGGGACGGCGAATGTGCAATACATCAGGATCCGTTATGAGAGTGGCTAGTGCAGCCGCTCTACTGGGACGATATGACCGGTCTTTATGGGACTCTCTGACGAGATTCACAGACAGATTACCCAAAGAGGATCAAAAGGATTTTCTAGAGATTGTACAGGAAGGTGGCCTGGTTGCTAATCAGATCATTAGTACAGCGGCCGACTCTGCAGATTTGGCAGCTCATGGAGTACGCACATGGCGTTTGTTCCCGAAGATCAGCCTGGCTTCGACTCACAGGTCTCAAGCCCGATGCTCAAAGAAAGATAGCCAATCTGCCCTTTAATGGATCATCGTTGTTTGGTTCACATGCTGACGACGAAATGGCAAAAATGAAAACTGAGTTGGATACTCTCAAGGCTGTAGGCCTCGAAAAGAAGAAAGAATTTCGTCGTCGTTTTCGCCCCTATGATAAACGCTCTTTTCAACAGCGAGGTCAATCATCTAACTGGTCATTGCAGAACCAAGGTCAGACGCAACAAAGATCCCAGTTCCAGCAACGTAGACCTGGACGTGGCAGAGGTGGAAACAAACAACAGTCAACAGCACCAAAGCAGCCACAAAAGCAATGAGATGTGTCTTCCTCCAAAGCTGTTGTCCACTCCGGTGGGAGGAAGTGTTTCATTACATCTGGAGGAGTGGAGACGTATAACAAAAGACAAATGGGTCATCAACATTGTTCAGAATGGCTATCTTCTCAGATTCATAACTCCTCCTCCATCAATACCTCCGAGAGGCATTTCTCACCACAACAAACGATTGTTACAAAAGGAGATAAACACCTTAGTGAAGAAAGGAGCTATAGAAAAAGTCCCCGCTCCTCAAAGAAATCAAGGAGTCTACTCTCGTTACTTCCTTGTAAGAAAAGAGGCCCCGCCACAGAATACAGACCTATTCTGGACTTGAGACTGTTGAACAAATACATTCGCAGAGAAAAATTTCGAATGTTGGCACTCCATCAAATTTTCCCACAGCTTCATCAAGAGGATTGGATGTGCTCCATCGACTTGCAGGATGCATACTTCCACGTACCAATCTCAAAGAAACATCGCAAATTTCTACGCTTTCGAGTGTCTTTTCAACATTACCAGTACTCAGTTCTCCCGTTCGGGCTCAAATCAGCTCCCGAACATTCTCCAAATGTATGACTGTGGTGGCCGCTTTTCTCCGCAAGCAGAAAATATTCATATATCCTTACCTAGACGACTGGCTCCTGAAGAGCTCATCTCCAACTCTGCTGCAGGATCATCTCACGTGCTGCCTTCAGCTTCTCCACAACTTGAGGCCTTCACGTCAATTTCAAGAAATCCATACTAAATCCAACGCAAAAGATCCATTACCTAGGCTCCTTCCTGGACACCAAAAAAGCAAGCGTGTGTCCTTCGGAGGAGAGATTGTCATCAATCCAAGGAAAATGTCTGACTCTTCTTCACACGCATCTCCCAACAGTTCGACAGGTGTCATCACTACTGGGATCGATGGCATCGTGCATCTTTATAGTACCAAACGCACGATTACACATGCGTCCACTACAACAATGTTTGGAGGACCAGTGGATGCAAGTATCAGGGCGCTGGGAGGATCAGGTAATTCTCCATCAATCAGCCAAAGACTCCATCCGGTGGTGGATGAAGCGATCGCACCTGATGAAGGGAGTCCCTTTCCATCAGGACCCTCCAACCCAGACTTTAGTCACGGACGCCTCTCTCCAGGGTTGGGGTGCTCATATGGGCCCTCTGCAAGTACAAGGTCTATGGTCCGACTCCGAAAAGAGCTACCACATCAACCTGCTAGAGCTGAGAGCAGTACATCTAGCACTCAAGTCCCTGGTTCCGTCGTTCAAGTCTCGCTCCATTCTGATCCAAGCGGACAATACAACGACGATGTATTATTTGAACAAACAGGGAGGTACCCGATCAAGGACACTCTCCATAGAGTCTCAAACCATATGGAACTGGCTTCTAGCGAGAGACCTGTCAATAGTAGCCATTCATCTACCGGGCTCTCTCAACTCCCAGGTGGACTTCCTCAGCAGAGACTTCGTCGAAGCCCAGATTGGGTTCTCAACAACGAAGTCGTCCAAAGCATCTTTCGAGAATGGGGAACGCCAGACATCGACCTGTTTGCAGACGCGGTAAACGCAAAATGCCCCGCCTTCGCATCCAGGTTTCCCCAACAAGGATCTCGAGGGAATGCCCTTTTGATCGAATGGTCTCAGAGCTTACTGTACTCCTTTCCACCGATTCCGTTGATACCAGTTGTAATCAACAAGCTGTACAGGACCACCTCCAGGATGATCCTAATAGCCCCGGAGTGGCCTCGCCAGTGGTGGTTTCCGGACCTCCTTCAACTATCGGAAGTACCACACAAGAGGTTGCCATGCCGCCCGGATCTCCTATCCAAACAGGCAGGGAGATTATTCCATCCCAACCTGTCCTCCCTCCGGTTGACAGCATGGCTCCTGAAGTCATACAATATGGACACCTACAATTGAATCCAGACTGTATGGCTATTCTCAAAGAAGCGAAAAGACCTTCCACGAGGAAATCATATGCCTTCAAGTGGAAGCGGTTCTTCCTATGGTGTGTGGACAATGGACATGATCCCATCCGGGGTCAGGAACAGGTGATTTTACCCTATTTGCTGCATTTGGCTAGATCTGGTCTTCAGTTCTCTTCTATCAAAGTCCACCTTGCAGCAATCACAGCCTATAGGAAGTCCCCCCACCAGGCTTCTTTGTTTAGAATTCCGGTGGTAAAGGATTTCCTTGAGGGCTTAAAAAGGTTTATCCACCAGTCAGGTCTCCCTCTCCTCCTTGGGAGCTTAACATTGTGTTAACAAAGTTGATGGGGTCTCCTTTCGAGCCTATTCATAAAGCTTCCTTACAGCATTTAACATGGAAAGCCGCGTTCCTGGTGGCCATTACATCTGCTCGCAGGGTCAGTGAGATCCAGGCTCTTTGCTGTAAGGAACCTTATACTGTGTTTCACGCTAACAGAGTAGTTCTCAGAACTCATCCTAGCTTTTTGCCTAAAGTGGTCTCGGACTTCCATATTAACCAGACTATCACTTTACCTACCTTTTTTCCGAATCCTTCGAATCCTCCGGAAAGATCTCTTCACTCACTAGATCTCAAGAGGGTTCTGAAGTTTTATTTGGACAAAACAAAGACACTGAGGAATTCGGAACGTTTGTTTATTAACTATGGTCCTGTTGGGGGCGCAAGGTGGCGCACACGCAAAATGGCCGCACTACTGTGAGGCTCTTGCTGCCCGGCGTCAACGATCCTCAAAATATCCTCTTCAATGGCCATGAACTACAATTAAACTGCCCTCTGAGACTGCTGGCGGTCCGCTGCAGCTCCGCTGCGAAATCCGACCATATTGGAGCCTCCGTTCCAGAGAAATCTCAATGTTAAGGTGACAGCGCGGGCAGAGGAAACGAGCCGCGGTGACCAGGAGCGGCTATCCCTACTACGCGAGCCCGGGGGGTGACGCGAGGCGCGTGGGCCCACCGGCACTGCGCACTGTGCGTGGCATACGCTACATACGCCGGACCCTGCCCACGGCAAGAAGACACGGGTGGGGCTGCCCCTACACGCCGTCCAGAGCTGACAACCTTGGTGGATATGACGGTTGGCGACGACGACAATCGGAATAGGTGCGCAGGTACTGTAGCGCTCTGAAGCTGAATGCGGGAGCGGAGGCGGCAGATGCGACCTATGAGCTGGAGACCGGGACGGAGGTGTGTGCAAGTAGGTGATCCCCGAGTGTGGAGCCACTGCTGGAAGCAGGCGCGGTTCGCTGTTGGGCTGCCGTGGGGCGGGCTCGTGAAGACGGGCCCATGTGTGGACTCTCGGAACCGTGAACGCAACGAGCTCTTTTGATCGGAGGACCGGGGGCCTGCTTGCACTCAAAGCCTCGAATCCTAGGGGTGTATGCACGGTGGCACAAAGGAGAAGGGACTGCACCCCCTGCGCGCGGCGTGAACTGCCGTCCAGGGCCTATCTGCTGGGCGCCAACAAACACCTGCTGAACCGCCGAGCTCCCTCTCACTGGAACTGTAGTGGCGAAAGTATGCGTATTGTCTAGCAACCCATAGACACGCGCTAAGGTGCACACAACGCACGGGTGCAGACAGGGGGAGACCGTAACTCCATTGCAAGAACGCTGCCCCTTACGAATGGTGGCGTCGTGGACGACATATACTTGCGAGCGGGGATGCCACTGTATCTTCAGCCCCTAACATCGTTTCACCAACGAGACCACAGCGCAAAGAAATAGTGATCGGCCTCCGTGGGGAAAGTGCGGACGAACCGGCAACAACAGTGTTCTGGAGCTCACAACGCGCTCACTGTTATACGCAAGATTGGCAGGTAAAAGAGGAGGATACAGGCACAGTACTGCCTTGACATACTGGGGCGCACAGTCTGCAGTCACCTTGCGAACGCCCCACCAACAAGGCCCCAGCGCATGGAAACAGAGATCGGCCTCCTCAGAAAAAAAACACTGATAGGGGTACCGAACCGGTAACGACAGTGCTCTGGAACTCATACCGTGATCACTAATATATGCAAGCTCGGCAGGCAAAAGAGTCGGATACAGGCATAGATTTGCATTGGCATACTGGGGCGCCCAGACTGCAGACACCTTGCGATCGCCACGCCATAATACTACAGGGACACGAACAGTTCGCACTCAAGGCTACCATGGGGAAGCCAGATAACCGCCAACCCAAGTTATCCTTTGACACCACCAGAAGGACTACCCGCAACACAGCGGACGATCCGGACGCCGACAAGGGTGAGGGCGCGCAGGGAACCATTAACTCTCCATCCACAGAGGTACAAAGCATCCTGCAAGAAGTTCGACAAGGCTTCGCTACCATGGTAGATAAAATGGATAACATGTCCACGCGTATGGACGCCATTGCTCACAAATTAGAAGGGCACGAGGTCGCATTAAAGAAACTGAGCGCCGTATCTCCGACAATGAAGATACAACGTCCCAAGTAACAACGCAGATTGCCCAAATGGATAAGCTTCTTCAAATCATTGCTGCAAAGAATGAAGATTTGGGAGGCGAGAAGTAGGCGCAACAACATACGCATTCTTGGTATCCCGAGTCGACCAACACAGGAAGAATGGAGGAATATGTTGAAAAATTGTTGCTCTCAACGTTTGGGGCGGAAGGCTTTTCCAGTCAATTCATAGTGGAAAGGGCGCATAGATCACTGGGCCCGCGCCCGCCACCGGGAAGCACGCCACGCCCTATCATAGCACGCCTCTTGAATTATAGGGACCGGGACGTTGCACTCCGCATAGCGAGAAGCACTCAACAGCTGACATATGATGGCAATACGTTCTCTATCTTCCCTGACTTCACACCAACCGTTCAGGAAGAGAGACGGAAATTTATAGACGTCAAAAAGAAGTTGAGACGGGCCCAAATCGACTACGCACTGTTATATCCGGCACGACTTAGGGTTACCCACCAAGGTAAACAGAGATTCTTTACAAAACCACAGCAGGTGGAGGAGTTCTTAAAGCACTTGAAACGATCAAATCATGACACCGAACCGTCAGCATCATCCCAGCAGGCCGCATCGGCGGAGTGGAAGAAAGCGCGGACTGAATAACTCATTCAAGTCTTGAACTTACTGGGACATAAGAAACATAACAAGTGACGAATGGCTGGCGGAGCAGAAGCAGCGGAGCTCCGCAGATACGGAGGACGGTAGACCAATAGACTTACTATTTCTAATCTTTGTTCTTCTTTATGAGCCATTTCCAATAAGTTACGCTCGGGCACCCTCTGCCCTTGGTGTCCACGCGCTACATCCCTAGTGGACCCAAACGGGTGAGGGTTAATGTGCAGGCACCTAGGGTAATCCCCCCAACGGGTACTCCCCCATTGTTGATTAATCTATGTACGGTTGCATAGCAGTTTGGATAGGTTTTTTGTTTGTATTCATTGGGGAAGGGGGGAGGGAGTAAGCTTCTGGCAGATTAGGGCTGCTTCAGTGGGAGGGGGGTTGTAGGGCTAGGGAATCGGGATGGGTGGTCAGTTTCTGGCATGATTGGGGTGCCATGGGAGGTGAGAGGGGGGCAGTTGCGGGAAACGCATTGTATTATTGCAATAGACAGACACACTGCATGTGGAATCGATGGGTGCTTAAATGGACAAGCCTTTCATATAACTGATACATCATATGTTGGGCTCCTTGTTGTGAGACACTGTGATGGCTACGGATGACAACTTCACGTTGACGATCTTATCATGGAATGTCAGGGGCCTGGGGGACCAGCGAAAAAGGAGGCAGGTCCTGGCATACTTGGACAGACAACGGGTGCAACTGGCTATGCTCCAGGAGACCCACATAGACCCAAGGGCTGTAAACACATTCGCCAGTAAATGGGCTAGCACGAGACTCTTCATCATACTCCTCCTACGCGAGAGGCACTGCCATACTGATTAAAAAACAGACACCCTTTGTGCTGGCGGGAGCGATAGAAGACCCACAAGGGAGATACATACTTGCATGGGGTAGACTTGGTAGAGATTCTGTGACACTGGTCAATTGCTATGGCCCCAATGTTGACGCTCCAGACTTTTTCACTAGGATATGGGGGCAAATATTGAACGTAGGCTCCACACATGTCGTCTGGGGTGGAGATTTTAATGTGGCCCTTAACCCGGAACTGGATAGGTCCAATCCAAATATGCACCACTATAATAAGTCCCAAGAAGCACTGCGGGGCATAGTGAAGGAGGGTGGTCTAGTAGATAGTTGGAGGCATGTTCACCCATATTTGAAGGAGGGTACACACTTCACGACACGCTCGGGCACATGGGCGCGCCTTGATTATTGTTTGGTCTCAAGAGGGCTCGGGGACGCTATACGTGCTGTAACTCACCCAGCCCGGACGTTCTCAGATCATTGCCCTGTGAGGCTGGCACTCACACCACCGGGATATGGAACGCCCAGGCCACGCTGGCGACTGCAGCCCCATGCACTGCTTGACACGGTCTTTCAGACCGAGCTGGGGGAGAGATCAGGGACTTCTTTATGAGAAACAAGGGATCAGTTGATACTGTCGAAATAATATGGGAGGCTTTCAAAGTCACTATTAGAGGGTATTGCATCTCAAAGAGCTTCGGAGTACTTCGAGACATACGGCGTACAATCCAAACGCTGGAACAGGATCTGAAGAGGTTAGAGGTCAGGATGAATAACGGAGAGACAGGGCGGGTACAAGTAGAATTTCGCGAGAAACTGACAGAATACGAACAGAATGCTGCTAGAGAGGTGAAATTCCAGAGTAAGTACTGGGTGGCTCGAAAGTACTACGAAGGGGAACGGCCAGGAAAGGCATTAGCTGAAGCGACGAGAGGCCCCAGGTTCACGTCCCATATATTAGAAATTGAGAGCCTAGAAGGGACAATACATAGAGACACACCGGATATACTATCCACATTCGCCGCTTACTATGAGACCTTATACACCACACACGCCAAGAAACAGTAGAATTAGGTGCCTATCTGGGAGATATAACACTGGGATGGCTTAGTAACACGCAAAGAGAATTCCTTAGTCAGCCTTTCGAATTAGATGAAATCAGGGAAGCTATCATGCATTTAAAAAACGGCAAGGCGCCCGGATTGGATGGTATCCCTGCCGAATTTTACAAAGCGTACATCGATATCATGGCGCCAGTCCTTAAAGAGGTTTATGAGGAGTCTATGGAGATTGGTACCCTACCCCCTCTATGAGGGAAGCGCTGGTGACATCTCTGCTAAAGCCCAATAAAATTCCCAGCTCCTGTGATTCATATCGTCCCTGTCACTTCTCAATTGTGACACCAAAATTCTGGCTAAGATACTAGCCAATCGTCTCAATCTCCTAATGGAAAACCTTATCCTGCCTGATCAATCAGGATTTGTCCCTGGCAGGGCAACCAATCACAATCTTCGCACACTCTTTTCGCTTATACAGACGGTGGCGCCTGAGTTCCCACTTGCAGCTGTGTTTCTGGATGCCACGAAGGCTTTTGATTCCGTGGAGTGGGACTATCTGGTTGAGGTGCTGCACAGTATGGGGTTTCCAAAGCTATATATATCCTGGATTCAATTGCTGTACCACGAGCCCACTGTTAGAGTACTGATCAATGGCCATATATCTCGCTCACTTCCTGTTTCGAGAGGCACGCGCCAGGGATGCCCGTTGTCTCCGTTGCTTTTGCTATCGCAATGGAGCCCCTGGCCTCTAGATTGAGACAACGGCATCAGGATAAGGCGTTTCGATGTGGCTTACGCCAAATATTGATATCCTTATATGCGGATGACGTGACATTATATATCAGGGACCCCAGGCACAACCTTAACCCCATACTACGAGAATTTATAATATTCGGCAGATTATCAGGTATCAATATCAATTGGGGAAGTCTCAGTTGTTCCCACTTACACCAGCGGTACCACAATTCCCACTTGATTATCCGCTGGAGTGGTGTGATACTGAACTTCGCTATCTCGGCATACAGGTGACGAGAGACAGAGAAGACACCATACGGCTGAACTATGGTACAGCAATTGCACGCCTCAACAGTAATGTCACACGATGGATCTCTCTGCCTATATCACTCGCTGGTCGAAGCCTCTCTAATCAAAGATGGTGGTACTCCCTCAGTTCCTGTATCTGTTTGCAAACATACCCTATCACCCAGGAACAACCTTTTTTAAAACACTGCGGACGGCACTGATCACGCTAATTTGGGGAGGAAAACAACCACGACTTCAGTGGGCCAGCCTCATTAGGCCATATGAACAGGGTGGGCTAGATATACCAGACTTCGAGGTGTACTACTGGAGTGCACAGGCACAATATGCGTTCTACTGGATATATCCCCCACGTTACATGCCGCAAATAGCCGCAGAAGACTGGCTTGCAGATCCCGTTCCCTGAGCGGCATCATACACTGCCCTCGCCGCACTCGCTCCGCGCCTCCCACCACGGTCACTAGCACTGTGGATGCATGGAATTGCATTAGGGACAAACTCTTGTCGCCCTTCCTGTACTCCCCGCGACTTCCGTTGACCTATCACCCAGATCTACCACTATTGCAGGAAAGAGGATTCCTGAATCTTTGTAAACGGCTCCATGTGACGGCATGGGGGACTTATTTCTGGACGGTACCTTCCGCTCCTCGGAGCACCTGTTTCAGGGCCTACGGTCCACACCACTAGACGTGTTCCTCTATGTGCGGTTACGACAAGGGATGAGGGCGATCCTACCGGATTTCCCCAACGAGCCAGAAATTCTACCTCCGTTACACCAGCTGTTAAACCCTGCAGGTGGCAGCCACCTGGTGTCCGGACTCTATAAAAGCATACGCGCGACACAAAAGAAGCCTGTCAGCTCGGCATGCTTGCACTGGCAGGAGGAGCTGGGGCGAGAGGTGACTGAGGAACAATGGAGCTATTGCTGTTCCCAGACATCGCAAATCACGGCCAGTAACAGGCTGCGGATACTACATTACAAATTCTTGCAGAGGCTATACTACACGCCTGTAAAAAAATATAGATTCAAACTAACCGACCATGACAGATGCGACAGATGCAAAAGGGAGGGTGCTGGTTTTCTACATCTGGCCTGGGAATGCCCAGCAGTGCAGGCATACTGGGGAGGTGCATGAGGCACTGGAGAAAATGCTAGACATAACATTGGACAGGGATCCCATGGTGGCCCTCTTGAGTTACACTGCATTAATCCCCAAAACGCACCGGAAGTTCCTCGGCATATCCCTGTTGATGGCCAAACGCAGGGTAGCCTGTAGATGGGGTAGAGGGCGCGCACCGAAATTCAAGGAATGGCTGACTGACCTAGTACATTACCAAGGAGCAGACCACAACCTATATAGAACTACTGCCAATGGCCTCTAGGCCCACAGATATATGGGGACCACTCCAGGGTTATCTCCTTCTACAGCAGGGCTCCCAGTAGACGCTAGAGGGAGGACGGAGTCCAGTCAAACAGGGGTTGACAGTATCTACTCTGCATTGCAGTTGCACCCACAACATAACAAGCTCACGTATACGATACGGTAAATGTCAATGTATAGCCTAATGATTATCCGGATTGTTCCACACCACACACTTGTCGAGACAATTATGTAATGAAATGTCTGTACGCTGCTGTTGATTTACGATACTGTTTTATCATGTTTTGTATGAAAATACCAATAAAAAAATATTTTAAAAAAACTATGGTCCTGTTAATACAGGTTCTGCAGCTTCCAAGAGATCCATTTCTAGATGGATAGTTTCTTGTATTCTACTGTCATACCAATTGGCCAACAAATCCCTTCCGGGAAGCCTAAGGCACATTCCACTAGGGGAAAGCTTCTACCACGGCTCTCCTGAGGAATGTCCCATGGCAGAGATTTGTAAAGCAGCTACATGGCGATCAGTTCATACCTTTACTCGCCACTACTGTTTAGATGCTGACACGCAGGCAGATGCTCAGGTTGGGCAGGCCTCGCTGAGAAACTTGTTTGCAAATACTGTTTAAAATGTGTATCTCAATTGAGTTCGCTGTGTTTTGCTCGTCCGCACGGAAGTGGGTATGGGCTTGCTACTCTATTCAGTGCTTATGACTATTGATGAGTATCCCCTGGAAGAGAAGGATAAGTTGCTTACCTGTAATCCTAGTTCTCTTCCAGGGGTATACTCATCAAAGTCATAAGCAACCCGCCCTCCTCCCCGGACGAGCATTAACAGTTTACTCGATATTCTTGCATCTTTGATGCAGGTTCCTACAGGTTTCTTATACCGTACAAAAGAACTGACCTAACTGTCACCTGTGGTGCATGATGGGAGCAGGGGCTCCTGGAGGTCTTAAAGGCATAGTGCTCAGAGTCTCTGAGGCCTTAAAGGCGAGGTGCCAGTTTTTCCTTTTCTGTACAGGGATGTTATTTATTTATGCATCCTTATTTGGGCTAATTGCCTGGCATTACTGTTTTCTTGATGAAAATAAAAGGTTTTTGCGGAATGCTCTTACTGTACATGTCCTTCTCTTACATTATATGTTTATATGGCATTTTCATACTAGAGAAATACATGTAATTCTGGCTTCTTAGCCTATTGGATATGTTTGAGGCTGCATATTTTTTATGTAATACATGTATATGTGTGTGTTATTTCGTAGTATGTACTCCTTTTCTACTACATACACATATATATGTATTTTTATATATGCTCCGGGTTCCCGCACGTGGGCGGAGATTATTCAGTGCTTATGACTTTGATGAGTATACCCCTGGAAGAGAACTAGGATTACAGGTAAGTAACTTATCCATACTGGTCTTGAAAATCTCCTGCGATTTTAGATTACTGAATCTGGTCCAGTAACCGGGCTTTTTTTTTTTTTTTTGTAGTCCCTATAAAAAAAAGTAAAGTAAAACATATAGACACTTTGTATTTTTGTGCCTAAATATAATTTGCATGAGTGAGCAGGACAGCATAATCAAAGATTATGAAGATTAGGATATAAAATCCATGGCAGGTCATCCAATTGTTAAATTATTAGCATTACGACAAACGCGCACCTCATGATTTATGTTGTTAGTAGTAGGCATTGATGTGCGAACAGCCCTCTTGTTACTGCAAGCATTTTGGAAGCATTCTCCTGCATATAAAGTTGAGTGGGTGTCTTGCTTGTTTCTAACCTTACTTTGCTGCTCCATTTTCCATCACCCCGTAGAAATTTGCATGCTTTACCAATGTTACTCTTACTTTATAAGGCAACGTTTATTTATACAGAATCGAAAGAACGATGAAGTTTCTTATGAAAAAATGCTTAAGTTGCGTCGTGATCTGAGTCGGGCAGTAACCATCCTGGAAATGATAAAAAGAAGAGAGAAGAGCAAGCGGGAGCTGTTACATCTAACCCTGGAAATCATAGAAAAGAGGCAAGTTGGATACAAGCTATATTCTTAAATTGATGTATAGAGCTTTTGTAGGGTTTGTTTTTTCCTCTGGTTATGAAATCTATTGATATGGTTCTTCAAATGTGAATAGAATTGTTTCTAGAAATTGCACTAGCCTAATGTCACTGTAAGCGTTTGCCATTTCTTTCTATATGTTTTCTGTAGAAGAAAGTACAGTTTTCTTAAACTGCCACACCACCGTACCTTAATGCAGATCTAGTATTCGAAGTAGTTGAGAATTAAAAGGTATGCACATTATCCCTAACCTTCTCGCTGGTACAGTATCTAAATACATGATCTTGGTTAGTAGGTTTCTTGAAAGTTCATTTACTCGGTGGATAGAAGCCTAATACAGGTCAGTATCTATTGTAGTTTTACCAAGTAACAGATGGAAGCCTATTGTAAAAGGTTGCTCTTTCAATTCAGCTTGAAAAGGAATAGTGGCTTTAGGACACACGTTTTCCACATTGACCCTTTCCATTAACTAAAACATTCTTATATGTATTTCTGGAGCGAAATAAGTGTGAGAAGTTGGCCTGGTATATGCTGTTCACTAATTAAAGTGGACACCTTGCACCAGAACAATTCGACTCTTATGGTAGATAGGTTTAAGACAACCTTTATAGAAAGCTATCCTAGTGGTAGCTGTGGAGAGCAGCCTTCAGGCTAAGTCTTGAAGGAATGTAAAGCAGCTTGTTTTACCACACAATCTCTTGAATCACCAAATGAAAAGACACCACACAGGTATATATATCAAATATATATGTATTTATTAATAAACACTCTCTACTAATCTCTTTATGAGATTAGAAGTCAGAACTATATGTACAAGTCAAATGTTATCAAAATAAGTTTAGCACAATCGAATATCACAATCTTAGTTTGGCTAGACCTAGGTCTAGGGCATCTAGAATCGAGGGACCCCCAAGAACCACCCCAGGTAGTTGTAGGAGACCCACAGGGGACGGACACGGTGTCCTGGCACCGGTGCGAGTCTATGCGCTCAGGCAGCGATTGAGATTTCAATGTTAAGGTCCCTTGCGTGTTCGAGGCGAACACACCGATCGATCCTTGTACGAGTCGAAGGACGCGGTTACAGATAGAGTTGCAAGGGAGATGGACGCGCTCTGTCTAACACAGACGCGAACCTTGTGCGAGTCAGTGCAATGGAGATCTCAATGTTACAGGCCCCTTGTGTTCGAGGCGAACACCAATCGGACTCAGTACGAGTCGAAGGACACAGTTCTAGATAGTGTTACAAAGGAGATGGACGCGGTGTGTCTAACACAGACGCGAACCCTGTACGAGTCAGCGCAATTGTCGCACTTAGAAAATAGGAATTTTAGGACACTTCTAGGGAAGCTACAAGCAAGTTACTTACAGGGTAAGTAGTTCTAGGGCCCACAGGAGCACCGTAGTGCTGAAGTTACCTCACCCAGGGGAGCCGGGTGCATAGGTGTTCTTTGGTGTCGGGTCACAGCGTCGTTTTCAATGGGAGCCAGTGAAGACTTGCTGCTTGCGGCGACAGGAGAAGTGTCCGGAGGAATCCAAGCCTGGATTCAGAAGATGGAAGACCTGAAAGCAGAGGGGACAGTGTTCAAAGTCACTTGGCAGTGACTCGGGGCAAGGAAGATGGATGCCCACCGTCGTCGCAAGATTCAGGTCGTTCGCGGGTGCCTTGACTCTTCAGCCACAAGGTCCAGGAGGCGTCGACGACGACCAGGAGCTGGATTCGGCGTGTCCCACGATGTCTGCGGCTTACTGCGGTGTCGGCGACTCGATTGGAGCCAACAAGCCTTGGTAACAGCAAGTCTCGGGGAAAGTGTGAAGAGGCAATGGCGCAGACCAGCAAGGTCTGGGGGACTCACCCAGCGAGGGTAAGTCAGGGCAGGCCTGGAGCAACCAGGGGAGCCCTTTGGTTTCTTTAGAAAGTCTTCTGGGGACCCACAAGCCGGCTGGCAGGGGATCGCGAAGACGCCTCGGGAGGATTCGCTCAACAGGGGCCCACGGTCACTCGGGACGTGGTAGGCCTCTGATCTTCGGAGGGATTCCTGCTGGAGGCTAGGACCACACGTGGTCCAAAGCACAAGTTCGTGGAACGTTGTGAAGGGGTTGCACTCGACAATAGTGCACGGTACCCAGGGGTCGCGGTTCCTCGTCACTCTTGGGGTCCACTGGCCTCAGCTTCGCTGGGGACTCACGATGGCCTTTGAGAAGTCAGGAAATCCACTTCTTGGGCTGCAGGGACTTTGGACTCCGGCGGGAGCCGGCGTAGTTTGCGACCGTCGTTTGTAGTTTTGGTGCCTGCCAAGCAGGGAGTCACTCCTTGACTCCAAGGGAGATTCTTCAGTCTTACAAAGGTAGTGGAACGTCGAAGGTCCGGGATTCTTCTTCAGAGCGTCGTCCAGGGAAATCTAGGGTGCAATGCACAGGTTCCCCTCTTATACTAAAAGAAAGGGAGGGACTAGCTCTATGACCCTACCTATGGGAGGGTCAGGGGAGTGGGCGGCTACACCCACTTCCCTTTGTCCAGTTCGCGCCAGAGCAGGGGCAGGTAGCCCCTGAGCCGGTTTGAACTGGGGTATGCACAGAGGAGCCTTCTGCTCCCCCAGTGCAGGACTTCAAAGCACTCTAGGAGTGCACCCACCCAGCCCCAATACACTAAACCCTGTCTGGAAGGTGGTCACACCCCCTTGGGACAGGATATCTATTGTTGGGCTTCCTCCACTGCGAGTGTTGGTCATCAGCAGGAGTGCAGCCCAGTGTCTGTGCTAGTGGCATCCATTTTGTGATGCCAGGGCTCTGCAGGATTCTACCGCGTTTCCACAGTAGGTACATGTCTATCCCTCTAGAAGGGTGGAATGCTACCCCCGCCGCCAGGACTGGCGGGGGGGGTAGTATTCCAAGATGTTTGACACCAAACACGACATGTTTCGATGCAGCCATTCCAAAGTTAGCATTTTACCGCGAGGATATAATGCACTTAATAGTATATGGTTTAACCGCATCCACAAACAGCACCAGAGAATGGACTCTGAGAGCTGCAGAGGGGCCCTGCTCAGGCAGAGGCACCCCCTCACATAGAAGCCAAGCACCCTGCCCTCAGGATTGATAGGGCCTGCTTTACGGGTGACTGATAGGTTTATATGTGTGTGTAGGAGAGATATAGGGGACCTATATCTCAGTGAGGGGTGCTAGCACTTCCTCACCCAGGCTGCAGTAGCAGGCCTGTGGTGTCAGATTTAGTCTGCTTCCCAGGGGTGGCATAATACATGCTGCAGCCCCTGGTAGGCCTGTGAAGTACCTATGCCCTTAGCACCTAAGATACCATATACTAGGGACTCATAAGGAACCACAGCATCCAATCACTAGTGCACCTAGAGTGCACTCCAAGTCGTTTAGAGAGAACAGAGAGGCTGGGGCCCTGATTAGCAGGGACCCAGCCAGACTATAGCCAGAAACCAGTGTAAACATCAGAAACAAAAGTGGGGGCAACATAAGAGGCAGATCCTACTCTCCTACAATAAGGATATCCATCATGAGATCATTTCTGATATTCAGAAACAGTAGAATTTCTCCACAATAAGGCAGGATCCAGTAACACAACTACTAAAAATATATATTCAGATTTAAAAATCATTCAAATTAAAACATGGGTATAGAAATCAATATTTTTGAAAGTCTACGAATTACTGTAGTTATTTTGTCTGCCCAGCGCCCACTGTGCATGGTCAGAGTACAAGGAGTTTGGGCAGGGCATGGCCAAAGGTCACATTCTGTGCTTAGTGCCTATTGGGCACACCTGATGAACTTGCCCTGGGAGTGTTGGACATCACACTGAAGTATTAAAAAAAGTGATGGTTGAATCTTTGAATTATTCTAAGTCACTGGTAATTACTTGGGGCCGCTTTTCAGTCCATGGTTTTTTTCACACCATGGCACCTTAGTTTGGACCCAGCCATATGCAAATCATTCTTGACCCATCTCCAACTACAATAGTCCAGCCCGACCTGCCAGGCCAGTGCTCACTGTACCACTGGAAACAAACAACACCTGACTGAAAAGCACCCAGTCAACGCGTAACCTGTCTTGGGCTGCTTCTATTCCAGTTCAGGGAGGACCTGACATGGCAGTTCGGCTGGACTGTTTTTATTGGTGCAAGGTTAAAACTGATTTGCAAGTGGCTGGGTCTAAACTGAGGTGGCAGGGCATGCAAAAGAACAATGGGTTGATATGCTACCCCGAGCGATTGCCAGTGGTTAGACTCATTGCAAGCATTCTTCCTGTCAGCAGAAAGCATGAGATGTGTCTGACTACTGTCCCTATTGTACAGCCAAAGCACATTTTCAACATCTAAGGTCTAAATGTAGTGTGCTGCCATGCCCTGTGTCCAACAGAATGGGGAAAGGTAAGGTTCTCGGGACAAAGGACCTTTGTTCTCGGGACAAAGGTCAGGCCATGTATCCAGAGCACTCAGACATGGGTGAAGGTGAAGCCAGTAAGCTGCTCCCAAAGTTGTTTTGGCATGGATAAGGGAGGCAGTCCCCAACTAGCCCTGGGTTAAGAAGTGCTCAGTACTATCCAAAAGCCATGCATGACTCCCAGAGCTACACAGCTAAATACCATACCCGGAGGGTTTTTGGAGATGAATTCTTGAGCTCAAAGGTCTGCACGAAATCCAGACCTTGTGCTCACTTAGCAGGACTGATGTGGCACTGGTCTCGCCATTCTTTGTCTCTCAATGCAAAGTCTGGGCAGAAGTCAAATCTTGCACCCAGAGCTTGCTTGGTGCAGCCAAGGGCTGAGCCCATGGATTCAGTCTTTTTCCACTTTCAGTGAAGGTATCGATGTCATGGAGACGTGATGTCACTAGTCAATAACAATGTCATTTAGGACATCTGTACATGTATGTCCCGCCACTGGGGGCTTTGAAATACTGTTTGGTGAACCACAATTTCCAACATGCACTTCCAGAACCCACAAGGGTGTCCACTAGGGGGAGAGCACTATAAAAACATGTAATTGGAGAATGGTTGCCATCATAGCAAATGAAATGTAGTCACCTGTGATCAAGGTCTTACATTATTGAAATGCCTCAGGATTGTGGTAGCTGCACACACATTGAGGAAATTGGCGAAATAAAACTGATAGTAATAGGAATCTGGCATCAGCCTAACGCGTTTCGAACATCTTTGCTCTTGATCGCAAGCTGCCAGATGCATCACTCCACAAATTAATTTCAAACTATCACACCATTAATGGCAGTCTCTTTATTGGTCCTCTCACGACCACGTGTGATTTTCTAACACACTGCATCATGGAACTGGTAGTTCATGCATGTTCAAAACTGATGCCTATGATAAAGCAAAGGATATGTTTTATTTTTCTGTACACTCGACACCCACTGGGGAAATATGCATGAACTACCAGTTCCAGGATGCAGTGTGTTAGAAAATCACACATGGTCGTGAGAGGACCAATAAAGAGACTGTCATTAATGGTGTGATAGTTTGAAATTAATTTGTGGAGTGACGCAGCTGGCAACTTGTGATCAAGAGCAAAGATGTTCGAAACGCGTTAGGCTGATGCCAGATTCCTATTACTATCAGTTTTGTTTTGCCAATTCACATTCACATCTGAAATATAGCCCTATTGGAACATTTACATTGCCTTGTTGAACAACAGACTTAAGTACCTTCCCTTGAATGATGTCGTAATTTTTAATGAGCACATTACACCTCTGCATATGTTTGATTTCATTATTAAGTTTTTTCACACTAATGTTACTGAAATAGTCTGTAAAGCCGTACAGATGGTATGAATTATAATAATACCTAGAAATGTAACCTACTAAGCAGGGGATTATTCAATATGAATATGTAAACTTTGAATATAGGTGATATTTGAAAAGTAACAAAGTAGCTCGCAATGCCCACTGGAGGGCAGGATGGCCCAATTAGTAACTATTACAGATAAGTAAATCAAAGGGAATGAACTGTTATCCCTGGATGAACTTGTGCAATTATTGCAATTTGAGTAGATCATAATAGCGACCACATTGTTTGACATGTACATTTGGGTGATTAATTCTCCCCCGTTTGGTTGGTTTTGCGGTATCAATTAATTGATTGTCGGCTTAAAATGTTTGAGACTTGAAATACAGTACAGGTTTTAGTATATGCCTCCCATATGGGAATCGCAAAGTTAATGCACTTGGGTTTTAATCTATTTCAATATTATTTGGGAATTTGTTTATGTATTTTGCACTACGTTATCCACAATGCATCGTGGTCAGCTGCAGGATGTGATGTAACATGCCGGTCATTACATTTAAATAAGAAAAAAACGCAGCTGCCACTTGCATTTTCTCCCGTGAACAAGGTCTCCGTTGAGACTGAAACGCGTTGGGATTTACTGGCTTTGCTTTAATAAACTGCTTTGAAGTTTACATCGCAATAAGAATTGGTTATTCGTGAGTGCGCAGCGGAACTCCAGTAACATGGAAATGAGGTTGTAATTTGCAACGGCTTGGCTCTGCTGTACCGTGAACGCACCGCCGAAGAGCGCCTGGGCTGTCAGAATGTGGCCGTGTTGGGAAAAAAAAAAAATATATATATATATATATTCACTGAAAAAACCATAGGTTTCAGGTACGTTATAGTTAGAAATTAGCATTTAAAAAACCTTAGAAATTCACTGAAAAAACCATAGGTTTCAGGGACGTTATAGTTAGCTGGACATTTCACTCTTACAAAACCGTAGAAATTCCACCGTTATAGTTAGTTGAGCTAACTATAACTCGCGCACCCGCAATGCACTGCTCATGATGTCACATATTACATCATTCATGACATCACTGATGACATCACTGATGACATCATCCAGTGACTGAGTGTTTCTAGAACATTTAAATATGTTTTATATATATGCCAAGGTTTATTGAAGAATGAATGGGTGTATAAGTGTCTGGATGGATGATTTAGTTGGTGTGTGACTGACTGTATAAGTGAGTGATTAATTGTGTCTTACTGAATGCATGTGTTAGTGACTGATACAGACATTCACACAGTTTAGTTTGTCAGTTGGTGTGTAAGCGGTTGCATGGGTTGGTGAGTAGCTAAATGAGGATCTATATGGGTTATTGATTGGTTGTCTGAGTATCTGTATGGGTGCCTGAGTGTCTGTGAGTGGGTGGGGGGTGTAACTCTGTGCATAGATGCGTGAGTGGATGATTCACTGGGTGTATGGGTTCAAGAGTGCATCTGTGAAGAGCTGTATGGGTGGGTGAGTGTGTGTATGGGTGTGTTGGTGAGTGAGTGGATGCCTCAGAGGTACATGTGTGAGTAACTGCATATGTGAAAGGCAGTATATGTGAGTGTTGGAGTGTATACATGACTATATGTGAGAGTGAGTGATTGTGAGTGTGGCTGTATGGATCAGTGTGTGCTTGTATTAGTTATTGTAGAAGAGTGTAAGTATGTGTTAGTATATGTTTAAATAAGTGAGGTGGTGTGTGTGTGTGTGTATAACTGTACAGGTGAGTAAGTGGGAGTGTGATTGATTCTTTGCATGACTGACTAGGTGTGTGAGTAACTCTATGAACGAGTGGCGGTGTGTGAGTGTCTGTATAGATATTTGAGTGCATATGATAATGCCTTATGGATGGCTGCCTGCATGTATGAGTGACTGTATGGGTGAATAAGTGGATGTGTGTGTGTAGACGTAGGAATTAGTGAGTGGGTATGTACTAACTGGTATTGGTGTGTTTATGGTTTCGAAAATGATAGTCTGTATTTTAGAGTGAGTGTATCAAGGGTTATATTAGGGTGTGATGAGGTGCATCAGATTTTCACGTGGATGATGTCATCAGTGATGTCATTTGAGATGTCATCAGTTATGTCATCAGTGATGTCACTGACCATGTCATGAATGATGTAATATGTGACGTCATGAGCAGTGCATTGCGGGTGCGCGAGCTATAGTTAGCTCAACTAACTATAACAGTGGAATTTCTACGGTTTTGTAAGAGTGAAATGTCCAGCTAACTATAACGTCCCTGAAACCTATGGTTTTTTCAGTGAATTTCTAAGGTTTTTAAATGCTAATTTCTAACTATAACGTACCTGAAACCTATGGTTTTTCAGTGAATTTCAAAGGTTTTTAAATGCTAACTTCTAACTATGACATCCTATTAAGTCCCTTTGAATTCTGAAGGTCCCTTGTGGCCAAGTAGCCCACCAGGTACATCCAGTAAGCGCCACAGACCTGCGTTTCAGAGAGGTGTTCTGAGGCCACGCCCCTTTTTACACCACGCTGCAAACGCGGCTTCTGGCGCACTGCTGCTCAGAGGATGAAGTCCACTTGTGTCTTGAGGTCCTCAGGACACAAGAGGACCTCATCGCCCACCAGCAGTGCACCCAGAAGCCGCGCTTGCAGAGTGGTGTAAAGGGCGTGGCCTCGGAGCACCTCTCTGCAATGCAGCCCTGTGGCATTTACAAGAGGTACCTGGTGGACTAGTTGGCCCCAGGAACCCTCAGGATTGAAGGGAATTAATCTCCAACTTAAAACGCGCCACAGGGCGCATTTGCACTGTGGTGCAGGGAGGGCGGGGCCTGATGTGACAAGTGTGCAAACGCGCCCTGTGGCGCGTTTTAAGTTGGGTGATTAAGTCTCCTTGAATCCTGAGGGTCCCTGAGGGCCAACTAGCCCACCAGCTACCTCCAGTAAGCGCCACTGAGCTGCGTTGCAGAGTGGTATAAAAAGGGGGTGTGGCCTTGGCCCACCACTCTGCAACGCAGCTCCTGGCGCTTACTGGAGGTACCTGGTGGGCTAGTTGGCCCTCAGGACCCTTAGGATTGAAGGGGACTTAATCCTCCAACTTAAACGCGCCACAGGCGCGCTTGTACACTCTGTCAAATCAGGCCACGCCTCCCTGCACCACTGTGCAAACGCACCCCTGGTGCGTTTTAAATTGGGGGATTAAATCCCTTCGAGTCCTGAGGGTCCCTGGGGTCCAACTAGCCCACCAGGTACCTCCAGTAAGCGGTGGGGCGGGGAGGGGGCGGGGCCAGGTATCACAAGTGTGCAACCGTACCCCCTGGCGCGTTGTAACTTGGGGGATTAAGTCCCCTTGAATCCTGAGGGTCCCTGGGTGCCAACTAGCCCACCAGGTACCTCCAGTAAGCGCCACAGAGCTGTGTTGCAGAGAGGTGGTCCGAGGCCATGCCCCTTTTTACACCACTCTGCAAACGCGACTTCTGGCGCACTGCTCCTCGGAGGATGAAGTCCACTTGTGTCCTGAGGTCCTCAGGACACAAGAGGACCTCATCGTCCCACCAGCAGTGCGCCAGAAGCCGCGTTTGCAGAGTGGTGTAAAAAGGGGCGTGGCCTCGGACCACCTCTCTGCAACGCAGCTCTGTGGCGCTTACTGGATGAGGCAGACGTCGACGGCGGCAACATTGAAGATCCCGGACGACGAGCCGTTATAGTTAGCTGAGCTAACTATAACTCACGCCCCCAATGCACTGCTGATGACGTCACATATTACATCACTCATGACATGGTCAGTGACATCACTGATGACATCTCAAATGACATCACTGATGATATCACTGATGACATCATCTAGTGACTGTGAGTGTTTCTAAAAAGTTTAAGAATGTGATATATATATGATGATTCAGTCAGTGTGTGACTGACTGTATAAGTGAGTGATTATACGTGTCTGGGTGAATGTATGGGTGAGTGACTAATCTGTTTGAATGTCTGTATCAGTCTGTCAGTTGGTGTGTAAGTGGCTGCATGGGTTGGTGAATAGGTACATGAGTGTCTATATGGGTTATTGATTGGTTGTCTGAGTACCTGTATGGGTGCCTGAGTGTCTGTGTGTTGTGTGACTACCTGCATGGATGTGTGAGTGGGTGAAGCACTGGGTGTATGGGTTCATGAGTGCGTCTGCAAGGGGCTGTACGGGTGAGTGAGTGTGCATATGGCTGTGTTGGTGAGTGAATGAATGTCTCAGTGGTATATGTGTGAGTAACTGCATATGTGAATGGCAGTATATGTGAGTGTTGGAGTATATAAGTGACTGTATGTGAAAGTGAGTGATTGTGAGAGTGGATGTATGGATGAGTGTGTGCTTGTGTTAGTGATTGTATAAGAGAGTAAGTATGTGTTAGTATCTGTGAATAAGTGAGGTGGTGTGTGTATAACTGTATAGGTGAGTAAATGGCATTGTGATTGACTCTTTGGGTGACTGACTAGGTGTGTGGGTAACTCTATGGGTGAGTGGCGATGTGTGAGTGTCTGTATGGGTGCATATAATAGTGGCTGTATTGATGAGTGACTGCATGTATGAGTGACTGTATGGGTGAGTGAGTGGATGTGTGTAAACCTATGAATCAGTGAGTGGGTATGTACTAACTGGTATTGGTGTGTCTATGGTTTCGAGAATGGTAGTCTGTATTTTAGAGTGGGTGTATGAAAGGTTATATTAGGGTGTGAGTAGGTGCATCGGAGAATAAGTGGATGATGTAAGAAAGTGGCTCTGTTTATACTGTTCCCAAATAGGTACAGTGTGCACAGAGTCCACAGTCCCCAGAGGTTTGGCAGAGGCTAAAGTTAGATATAACCTTACTCTCTAAAGTGGTAGCTTGGTCGAGCAGTAAGGCAGTATCAGAGGACAGTGTAAAGCATTTGTTGTACACATTCAGTCAGCAAATGGTTTCACACACTCAAGAACTGAACTCTAGGCCAATGGATTGTATATAAAAATATATGCTTGTTTTATTTTAGAACCAACAATAGGTATCAGAATATACTTTCTCAGAATGAGATGCTTTAGATAAATACTTTCAATAGGCAATAGACTTTTGAATGCAATGGTTACAGTTGTTGCAATAGGCAACACAATTTCAAACCCAATTTAACACTGAGCTCAATGGGAATTTCTAGTTAAATGCAATAGATTACTTTTTGGATTACTTTTCTTACCACAGGACTGGATCCTAGATTCAGTCCTGGGACATCTCCTGTAAACAGTTGAGTAAAAACGTTTTGGTTACAGTTGTGATTTTTAAGGAATATTATTGTATTTTAAAAGTTGGCACTTAGAAACTTTTCACATAGAATCACAAATGTTATCCTATGGGGGAAATTCACTTAGCAGGTAAGTAGTGTTATCGTTACTTTTTCTTACTCAGTGTTGGATTCTGGATCCAGCACTGGTGCATCTCCTGTAAACAATTGAAAGAATGCGTTTATGTCACACAGGCGATTTTTTACGAATATTTGTAAGTTTGCAAAATTGACACTTAGAAACTTTTTCGGCAAAAACCAGGCAATGTTATCCTATGGAAGGAAATTCCCTTAGCAGGTAAGTAGTGTTATTGTTACTTTTTCTTACTCCGTGTTGGATCCTGGATCCAGCACTGGTACATCTCCTGTAAACAATTGAAAGAATGCGTTTATGTCACACAGGCGATTTTTAGCAAATATTTGTAAGTTTCAAAATCGACACTTAGAAACTTTTTCAGCAAAAACCAGGCAATGTTATCCTATGGAAGGAAATTCAAGTTACCGGTAAGTACAGTTACAATTACTTTTCAGGGTCAGTGCTGGGCACCAAGATCCAGCACTGGGATCTCTCCTGATAACAGGTGAGTATTTTCGTTTTCGTGATTCGGCTGATTTTAGATGAATATTTTAAAGTTTCAAAACTCCACACTTAGAAGAATTTCCAAGTGAAACCAGTCAATGTTACCCTATGGAAGAAAAGTGAGTTATCGGTTTTTGGGTAAGTACTCGACTGGCAGAGTTAAGGTTCTGGGCATAGACTCCGGGGTCTCCCAGGGTCAGGTAGGTACAGTTGTTACACCCTCAGCGGCACAGGGGCGGCCGGGTGCAGAGTGAGTAGGCCCAATGTTATCCTATGGAAGGCAGGGGGCCTTTGGTTGGTGGCTGCTGGCAAGCAGGCCACGCGGCTGTGGGAGCTGGGCTCCTGGTCACTTGCTCAGGGCAAATGGGGAAGTAGATTAGAGTAGAGGTTGCACTGCCAGGGGCACTCGGGCGGCTGGGTGCAGAGTGCTTTTGAGCCGTCGGGCGCTCAATGTTATTCAATGGAGGAGCTCAAGAACGAACAAAGGCTGCAAGCTCGGGACGAAGATTCTTCAGGTGCGACCACCACTTCGAGAGGTAAGTTGGGTAGTTGGAGGATAGGTAGGCACCCAGGAGTTGGGCACAGGGGCCGCAGGGCGCCGGGTGCAGGGGTGCCTTTTGGCGTCGGGAAATCTTACCCTCAGCTGGTCGCGGTTGGAGGGGTCCCTGGTTCTGAGGCTGCAGGCGTCGTCAGGAGCGTCGAGGTGGGTCCTTGGGTGCTGGATTTGGGGTCACAGTCACCGGGGGACGTCCTCGAGGTCTTTGTTCACTCCAGCACAGGCCAGGCTTGGCGGGTGCAGAGTGTGCAGGGTTCGCGGTTCCTGGCTGATGCCAGGGGCTTGTTACTTGCTTTGAGCAGTACCACTGCTCGTGGGAGTCCCAGGTAGTTAGAGTCACAAGGCAGTCAGGTCCTCCGGGGTTTTTGAGGTTGCTGACCACTGGAGACGCCGGGGTTTAGCAGAAGCAGGTTCGAGGGTCGACAGGCCGGTAGGGCTGGGGCCAAATCAGTTGGTGTCTTCCTCTTGTTAGCTGCACGGCAGGTCTTCTTGTTTCTTGTTCTTCTTTCTTGTTTCGGAATCTGGAACTAAGGAAGGAAGGTTCAGGGTGCCCCTAAATACCAGATTTAGGGGCGTTACAGGTAGGTAAAGGGCAGGGACCAATGGGTCCCTTCCCTGGGGTGGGTACACCCCCTATCCTGCCACTCTCCAGTGGGAGGGGGGCAGGAGCCTAGTCCTGATTGGGTAGGGCTCCCCATCTTCAAGATGGCGAGAGCCCGGAGATGTGCTTCACCTCGCCTCCCCCACCTGAGGGGTGGGGTTGGCAGAGGCTGGCACACCCCCTTTCCTCCCTTGGTTTTCCCACCAGTCCTCCCGCCAGAGTGGGGGCTGGAACCAGTGGGGACCAGTTGCTGAGTACAGCAAGTGGTCTGGGGAAGCTCACAAAGGCGGAATGCCTTTGAAGCTTCCCCCTGCCCATCCTGGGGGAGGAGGCCTAGCACCTCGCCCAGGACGTGCATTGTTGCAGGCCCAGGAGAGCAGATGGCTCTCTACCCAGGGGTCCAGCAACATGTCTGCTGGGTAGCAGCCTAGGCAGCCCCTCAGACAAGACGTGGATTGTAGGTTAGGTTCAGGGGGCAACTCTAAGTTGCCCTCTGTCGTGGATTTTACATTAAATCCCACACTGGCATCAGTGTGGGTTTAATGTGCTGAGAAGTTTGATACCAAACTTCTCAGTCTTCAGTGTAGCCATTATGGTGCTGGGGAGTTCGTAATGACAACCTCCCAGCACCATATACTCTTAATGGCATCACTGCACTTACAGTGCCCAGGAATGGCCCTGGGTACTGTAGGGGCACATGGCTCATGCACCTGTGCCCACGCCACTGGCATAGTGCACCCAGCTAGAGGGGTGACTGAGGTATGCCAGGGCAGTGTGTTTGTGGGCATGGCACACAGGGATGTGTGCCATGTCGACTCTCTGTTTAGTTCTGCACCAAGGCACTCAGCCTGCAAAGGCAGGGTGTGTGTGTCAGGGTACAGGGCCTCTAAGGGTGGCACAATAAGTGCTGCAGCCCTTAGGGGCCTTCTCTGGTCACAGTGCCCTGGGTACCTAGGGTACCATTTACCAGGGGCTTACCTGTGGCCAGAGATGCCAATTGGGTTTAGGCTTTAGTACAGTTTTTAGGGAAGGAACACCGGCCCTGGGTACCTGATTGGCAGGGACCCAGGGCACACCAAGGAAAAGTGCATCAGCTATCAGGCAAAAAGTGGGGGGGTTACTGCAACAGAAACCCACTTTCCTACAGATGATGCCATCAGTGATGTCATCAGTGATGTCATTTGAGATGTCATCAGTGATGTCACTGACCATGTCATGAGTGATGTAATATGTGACGTCATCAGCAGTGTTTTGCGGGTGCGTGAGTTATATATATATATATATATATATATATATATATATATATATATATATATATATATTACTGCTCCACCATGCACCAGCTCGGTGCACTCGCGGACGGGTGCCGATCATGCGGGGTGCTCCCGCATATCCATTCTGCTCCACACTCCTCCGGGAAAGTTCCTCCCAAGGATCACAGCACTCACGGGGGCACGTTCAGTAAAAGCTTTATTCCGGAACCTCAGGCACATATATATATATATATATATTCACTGAAAAAACCATAGGTTTTAGGGACGTTATAGTTAGAAATTAGCATTTAAAAAAACCTTAGAAATTCACTGAAAAAACCATAGGTTTCAGGGACGTTGTAGTTAGTTGGACATTTCACTCGTATAAAACCAGAGAAATTCGGCTGTTATAGTTAGTAGAGCTACCTATAACTCGCGCCCCCGCAATGCACTGCTGATGACTTCACATATTATATCACTCATGACATGCTCAGTGACATCACTGATGACATCTCAAATGACATCACTGATGACACCACTGATGACATCATCCAGTGACTGTGTGTTTCTGTAAGGTTTAAATATGTTTTATATATATAAATACCAAGGTGTGTTGAAGTATGAGTGGGTGTATGAGTGTCTGAATATATGATTTAGTAGGTGCGTGACTGACTGTATAAGTGAGTGATTAAACTTGTCTTACTGAATGCATGGGTTAGTGAGTAAACTGTAAATGTCTATCAGTCTGTCAGTTGGTGTGTAAGCGGCTGAATGGGTTGGTGAGTAGCTAAATGAGTGTCTATATGGGTTATTCATTGGTTGTCTGAGTATCTGTACGGGTGCCTGAGTGTCTGTGTGGGTGGGTGGGGGGGTGTGACTCTGTGCATAGATGTGTGAGTGGGTAATTCACTGGGTGTATGCGTTTATGAGTGCGTGTGTTAGGGAGTGTATGGGTGAGTGAGTGTACGTATAGCTGTGTTGGTGAGTGAATGGATATGTTAGTGGTATATGTGTAAATAACTACATATGTGAAAGGCAGTATTTGTGAGTGTTGGAGTATATAAGTGAGTATATGTGACAGTGAGTTATTGTGACAGTGGCTGCATGGATA